>CM034307.1:55038248-56238248 GCA_019925795.1 Dendrobium chrysotoxum
TTTGATGTGTTTTATGATTGTGTGCTCTAGGATTGTTTGCTTTTCTTAGTTTCTTGGCGTTTTGCATGTCGCTTTTGTTTTAGCCTGGATTTCGTTAGGCTCTTTAAGGACTAAAACTTTTTCTACTCCCAACTAACATTCAAATTTTAAGATTTAAATAATTTAGAAACTTAACGACCTAGGGAATTGCCGGAATCGTCCGGGGTAGCATGCATATCGTTGCATTTCTCTCTTTCCTTCTATAAGACACTTCCCCGCCCGTGGGTAGAGTCCGGATAATCTGACCTATGAGGATGAGGTGCCGGACCTGGGGAAGCCCAGTCTAATTCTAAAAATTATTTTTTATAAGCCTTTTTAAAGTTCTATGCATACCTGATTTGGATACTCTAACTAGCATGCATTGCATTAGAAACTAACTAAATCAAAATTTTAATAGCATTAGTCTTAGAGCATACACCCTACATAAGTCCAGGGCCAATTAGGAAATCCTCTAGATGTCGGCCCTATCTCCGAGAACTATAACCCACCTACCCATCCTTCATAAATGACTGGACAGCATGGTTTTAAAGCGATTAGGTGGTTAGCTGGCTCCCCCTTCCAGGCCGGGTAAGTCCAGGTTTTACATTGCATTAGTTAGGACACGGGTGTTAGTGTTGCGTAGAACACTAAACCCACCATAGATTCAGGATTCAAGGCTACTATTGTTCCGTAGTACGCCTCATCAGTAGGTAGGTCTTCTGTCTTCCAGAGACCCTAAACCCTACATATCTGTGTCACACGGATGACGCCACCTCCATCCTTCCCTCCTGCATGTTTCGAGTGCATGATTTATTTATTTTTCTCCAGTTTCTTCTCACTACCTTAGTCCCTCCGGATGCTGATGTGAGCCGTGCATGTTGACTAAGCCTAGTTGAACCTCTCTTTCCCTTCGAGTAGGACTTCCTAGTCTCTTCCCTCTATGTACCAATCCCAATTTAGAAAGAATAATATAGAATCCTTAATCGAGAGTATTCTCAGGCCCCGGCTTGAGATGTAATTAACCACGGGGGCTTGCACCCGTGGGAAACCGAATCTCACTCTCAAATAAACCCCATTCGAGCTAATGTATCGGGTGGGGGAAACCCGTTACAATCAGATCATATATATTATTACCCATCGGGGTGTGCTGGTGAGAGCCTCTATCCTCAATGGTTAATCGTATGCATGATCGAATCTGCCCTTCCATTGGCCAGATACTGCCTCCCCTCGCGGGGAGACGGTGTTTGTTGAGTCCTTTCGGAGGTCAACAGGTTTCTGGCGACCACGGTGGGACAGGTTTCTTTCTCCATCTTTGGATTCTATATTATTCATTCTTGTGTGTACTCCGGGATTGGTACTCCTTAGATTAGGTCCGTCCCACTCTTTGTTAGGGTCCTTCCTTAGTTAGGATCGTCCTTCTTTTTCTTAGTTAGGGTTCCCCCCCCTAGCTAGGTTTCTTTCTTTCCGTTCTTCTTAGTTAGGGTTTCCCCCTAGCTAAGCTTCCTTTCCTTCTGACCTTCTAGGTCATTCCGTTCCATATCTATCATTCATCTGCTCGTTATTTCTTACTAATCATTTTAAGTTTCTTTTCTTCTTTTTGGCAGACAGTGCCATGGCTTCCTTCGTGCCTTCCGTTACTTTCAGTTTTGGTTCTGACGCGCGGGTGACACTTCCTGAGTCCCTGCTAGCCAGTCCTCCCGCTGGAGGAATCACTTTTGGTTCCTTCACTGACTCGGCCTTCGTCACTCTTGGCGGGCCGACCCCTGCCGAGGCTGCTGCCTACTCTCCTCCCCAGAGGAGGGCTCGCGCAGCCATGCGACCTTTTGGACGTCCAGTTGCTCGGCGGACAGCCCGGGCACCTGCTCGTCCTACTCCTGTTCGTGTGCAGCCGGCACACCCTGTGGTTAGGCAGCCAGTGCCTAGACCACTCCCTGTTCAGCCCACTCGTCCAGCGGTTAGGCGACCAGTGCCTATCGCACCTGTTGTTCAGGCTGCCCCGGCCCCTCAGCGCCGGCAGGCAGTAGTTACCCCTGTTGTTACTCCGGCAGAGGTAGCTCGTGTTCGGGTTCCCCCTCCTTCTTCCTCCAGGAAGAGGGGTGCCCAGACCGAGGCTCCTTCGCCTTCCTCCCGTCGGGTTTCAGCTTTCGCTCGACTGTCTCACCCAGAGACCCTCATGCAGACCCCGACACTTCCCGTACTTCCCGTTCCCCCTGCCACTCAGGTGGTGGGTTCAGATGTTGCTTCGTCTTCCGCCTCCGGCCTTGGGAGAAGGGCCCGGAGGAATAGAAACCGTAGACTTCGGTTGGCTGCATCCGAGGCAGATAGACAGCGGATGGCAGATTCGTTGGCTCACCAGGAGCCAGTCCAGAGGAGAGTGGTCCCTAGGCAGCGGGCACCACGACCAGTTGCAGTTTCCCCTACCCCGGACGTTACAGTTGCCCCTGAGATAGCAGCGGTTCAGGGAGGACGCTTCTCCCCACTGACACACAGTGGTGATGAGGAGGACGTTGCTCGCATTGCGGCGGCCCCTCCTGTCGCTACTACTTTACCACGCGCTAGGGTCCCCAGGGATGATGCTGCTCGAACCCTCTCTCAGAGGATTCGGAGTATTATCCGCTTAGCGCGGGGTCGAGGCCCTGTCAGTCGAGAGAGGTTACTCCACCAGATTTCTCAGGCGTCCGTTCAGTTGCAGAGACAGACTGCTAGACAGAGGTACAGGTGGCAGAGAGGACAGCCACCCAGGCAGCCTGTTAGTTCAGTTCCGTTGGCGAGACCACAGACAGTTACTCCGGTTGTTGACGACGCCCATGTCGTCGTGGACAGAGGCAGCAGTTGGAGCCTCCCAGACCCCAGCTCCCTTCAGTTGTAGTAGCCCCGCAGCAGTCAGTTGCCCCTACTGGGTCCCGTCGCAGCAGATGGTGTAGAGACGATGACAGGCAGAGTCCCCTGTCGATACAGTACAGCCAGTTCAGGCAGTTGAGCAGTTAGAGGCAGTTGTTCCTTCCGGATCAGAGGCAGTTCCGATGGTCTGTGATGCAGCAACGGACGATGATGTTGCAGTTTCTCCTAGTGGTTCACCGGTTCGGGCAGAGCCAGCCCTTAGCCCTTACGAGACTTCTTCCCCTTTGAGTCCGTATGCAGAGGACTTCCATCAGACCCTCTACGAGGATGAGGCACTTGAGGATGATTTACTCGAGGAGGAGTCAGATGGAGACATACCGGTACACAGAGTGTGTGTGGTTACTAGACGTGGCCACTCAGACGAGCAGATAGAGGTAGATGATGATGATGAGCAGGGAGAAGCTGAGGTAGGAGGATCTCCCCGGTCAGTTGAGATAGATGCCACAGTACTACAGTTACAGACTCAGATGGCAGAGATGGCCAGGGCCATGGCAGCGATGACAGCTCAGTTGACAGCTTTGGGGGCGATGCCCCAGATGACGGGCGTAGGCACTCCTGCTACGTCCAGGGACGAGCCAGCAGCACCACCTGTAGTAGCACCAGGTCCCGTGGGAGTAGACAGGGCCCAGAGAGCAGTTCCAGTGGCACCTACAGCAGTTGCTTTTACTACCCCAGTCCAGAGTCAGTCAGTTCAGTTGTCAGCCGGACAGATTCAGGATCTGATTGCCCAGAAGGTCGAGCAGGCCATTTCCTCCAGGAAGTCTGGAGAGGTAGTTAGCAGGGGGCGTCCTTACCCAGTAGAGTACGAGCACGAGCCCTACCCCCCTGGTTTTGTCCCTCCTAGGTTCAGAGTCTTTGATGGGTTTGGGAACCCGAGGCAGCACGTAGCCCAGTACCGAGCCATCTGTTGCAACATAGGAGGGAACGATGCACTGATGTTGAGACTTTTTGTCAGCAGTTTAGTTGGGGTGGCCTTTGCTGGTACGCCGACCTCCCCAACGATTCAGTACGCACCTTTGCAGAGTTGGAGCAGTTGTTTGTTCAGAGGTTTGTCAGTGCAGAGCACCGAGTTACAGTTGGAGAGCTAGTTGTGACTAGACAGCGGCCCCGAGAGCCTCTCCCAGATTACATAGTCAGATGGAGGAACCTCAGCCTATAGTGTGAGCCCCAGTTACAGGAGCAGCATGCAGTAGAAATTTTGTTGAAAAATATAGATGGTCCGATAGCACCTTATCTGAAGGGTTTCAGCATTAGAACCTTTCAGAAGTTGTTGACAAAGGTGATCAGTTTACAGGACAGCATACCCGATGCAGTCCCTCCTAAGGTTGAGAGTCAACCTTCACGTAGACCTCAGCGGCAGAGTCATCAGGAGCACCTCCACCTAGGAGAGGGGAGGTACACAGTACTTATGGGCCATCAGATAAGGGCAAGAAGCCCTCAGTCAGTTCAGCACCACCTCAGTAGTCTCACACACCGGGCCAGTCAGCAGTGCAGTCTAGACCCTCCCGTAGGACCCCAGAGAGTCAGCAGTACTTACGGGAGAAGCTTAGTAAGGAATATCCCTTTAAAAGGGAAAGTGTGATGAAGATCTTCAAGTTCCTTACTAAGAGAAACATCTTAACATTCCCGAACAACAATAGAGTGGAAGAGGAGGGGCAGACAGAACACCCACTCTATTGTCCATTTCATAGACATATCGGGCATGTCATAGAAGACTGCTATGTGTTCAAGGACAGAGTTGAGAAGCTCATGGCTAGTGGGCAGATCCACCTACAGGACAGCGACTTGGTTCAGCCAAGGGCAAGACACCTCTGACAGTTCAGATGATCTCGGGCTCCAGTAGTTGTAGTGACAGCCAGAGTGGCAGACAGAGCAGTCGTAGCAGATCACCCAGAGGTTCTGAGGGGGAGTGGCAGTTAGCACTCTCTCGGAAGACGAGGCAGATGATCCGGCAGACAGTTCAGAGTTCAGAGGCAGTTGAGAGGAGGCCTACCCAGGCCAAATCGACAGTTGCCAGCCCAGTTTCTTCGCCAGCACCTTTTTCTTCTCCTGTTGTAGTGCCTACTGAGCACATTTCTTTTCCTATTTTATGTAATAAAAAGATGTATGAAAAGGAAAAATTTGTTGTAACTTCTGAGGGGAAGACGGGACGCCTTCCGGCACTTACGCTGAAGGATTTCGTTCTCCCTTCAACTGATGATGAAATAATAGAAGAAGGTGATTCTGGCTACTTCTGGTGTTCTGCTCCTACTTTTATTTCTTCTAGCACTCGCTCTTTCAATATTCTACATGTTTCTTATGATGGTTCTGTATGTGATGAAGAGTCTGAGTGTGATGAGGAACCAGTCTTTATGATTCCGGAGGGTGGTTGTTACATGGATTCAGAAGATGAATCCGAGAACCCACTCCAGTCACTCTCCTTGGAGCCAACACATGCCATCACCGTTGAACCAAGTGAATCCCCTGTCAAAGATGACTCGATACAGGAAGTTCACTTGCGTTCAGGGAAGGTTCTTCCACATAGGATAGCTAAGAATACAAAAGAGAAAGATAAGAACATTGTCACCCAGCAGGACGATCCTATCCCTTCCTCCCAAGAGCAGTCTAAGGAGAAAGGGAAAGGCCCTCAGCTGGAGGTCGATTACAATGTGTTGGCCCATTTAAGGAAAATTCCTGCCCTTCTCAGTGTCTATGATGCTTTGATGATGTCTTCTGACTTGAGAGAGACCCTGGTAAAAGCACTACTCGAACCAGAGTCCTATCAAGCCTTCTTTGCTTCCGAATCTGTTGGAGATGCATGCCTTTTGAGAGAGATGCCGTGCATTACCTTTTCAGATCGTGATCTCCTCTTGGGTACCTCTGATCACAATCGTCCTTTGTATGTCACCGCTGAAGTCAATGGTTATGAGTTGAACAGGGTCCTCATTGACCAAGGAGCTTCAGTAAACATTCTGAGTTATGAAACTTTGAAGAGCCTCTCCCTGGGTCATTTGAAGTTAACCTCCGATAAGATTATGTTGAAAGGCTTCAATGACCAAGGACAGCGTGCCCTAGGGTCTATCACCCTACCCCTGAAGTTTGGAAATTTCCTTACTGAGGCGAAGTTTCATGTGATCGAGGCAGATACTTCATACAGGGCTCTCTTAGGAAGGCCCTGGATTCATGAGTATGGAATGGTGCCCTCCACCCTGCACCAATGTATGAAGTATATGAGGAATGAAGTCGAGTACTCCATTCCCGGGGATACCCAACCCTTTTCCGTGCATGAGGTCTCTATTTACGATGATGCTGAGCATTACATACCTCGTAAGAAGAGTAAACCTCCTTCTGCCCAGTCACCAGTGACACCTGCCAGTACTGTACAGGGTCCTGTGCAGCTACCTGTGCAAGGTCCGTCACAGGTTAGTATTGAGGCAGATACCTCCACTGCAGATCCTGTTAGATCTCCTTTCCAATTTACAGTTGGGCACGATGTTCCCCCTAGTAGAGGTAGGGGAGAGCGAGGTAGAGGTAGAGGTAGAGGATCGACTCGCCCGCCGCGAAACTACGATACTCAAATCCCTCCTCCCTCATATCTTTATGCTTCTCCTTTGACTGTCGAGTCCGACTCCTCTGACGATGAGATGATCACTACCCCTCATCGCTCAGCTCCCTCACCAGCCCCGAACTTCACTGATTATAGCACACAACCTACCTTTTGTAGGTACCTGATACCCGAGGGTGGTTTAGTTATTGACAGTGGTTCAGACGAGGAAGTAGACCCCCGACGTCAGACCACTGGTCAACAGTCCCTTTCCCGTCAGATACGTGGAATAAGAGTTGAGGGGTCTCACCAAAGATCTTTGGTTACCCCCTCCACTAGTGATGGTGGTGCACTACAAGTTAGAGGTCGCCCTCCGCCTCCTCTGTACGAAACCTTTGTGCCACCAAGAGCTAGTGAGTGTGCCTCGTTATCCCATAGTGTAGGTGCCCCACTGGGTCCTGGGAGTCAGGGTTCAGCGGAGACCGCTATAGATAACAGGGTCACAACTGCCCCTCGTTATTTTTCCCCTTTCGTGGAAGACTGTGTAGAGCGGGGTGCAGTCATCTCGACGTGGTCAGATGAACAAGCTCTACGACAGGCTCGTGTTTGGCGGACTGATATGCCTCAAACTAAGCAAGGTTTAGGTTATGTCGAGCAGAGCTCACCTAACCATGCTAATATCCGAACGGTTTCCCACTCATACCCGGTTGTTTCTCTTACCGATAAAGAAGACCCGGGTGATGATGAGGATATAGTACTCGATGCTCCTCAAGAGTTTGAAGATGGCATCACTTCTGCCATGGACGAATTGTGTGAGGTAAACTTGGGCACTGAATCAGATCCTAGACCTATTTTTTATAGTGTCTTGTTATCTGACTCAGAGGCTCAAGAATACATCGAGCTACTCTCAGAGTTTAAAGATTGCTTTGCCTGAGACTACACCGAGATGCCTGGTCTAAATCCAGATGTAGCAGTCCATAAACTAGCCATTAAGTCTGATGCAGTCCCTGTTAAACAAGCACCTCGTAGGATGAGGTTAGAAATAGAACAACAGGTGATCGCTGAGACTAAGAAGCTTATAGAGGCCGATTTCATTCGTGAAGAGAAGTACCCTACTTGGCTTGCCAACATTGTTCCAGTCCGGAAAAAGAACGGGCAGATTCGTGTCTGTATCGACTTTCGTGATTTAAACAAGGCATGTCCTAAGGACGATTTTCCTCTTCCTATCCCCGAGCTTATGGTGGATATAGCGTCGTCCCATAGCATTTTCTCCTTCATGGACGGTTCATCTGGTTACAATCAGATAAAGATGGACCCCGAAGAGGAAAAGTTTACTGCGTTTCGCACACCTATAGGTGTGTTCTGCTACAAGGTGATGCCCTTTGGTCTCAAGAATGCCGGGGCCACCTATCAACGTGCTATGACTGTTATCTTCGACGAGATGATACACGAGCAAGTTGAATGCTATGTGGATGATCTGGTAGTCAAAAGCAAGGTCCGTGGAGATCACCTTCGAGATCTACGAATCGTTTTTGAACGCCTACGCAAATATGATTTAAAAATGAATCCTCTAAAATACGCATTTGGAGTTAGTGCAGGAAAGTTCCTGGGGTTTATAGTCCGCTACCGTGGCATTGAGATTGATCCTTCCATGATCAAAGCCATAGTAGATCTAAAACCCCCTAAAAGCCTTACCCAGCTAAGGTCTTTTCAAGGAAAGCTAGCCTTCCTGCGGAGATTTATCTCCAATTTGTCTGGTAGATGTCACCCCTTTGCTGCCCTGGCAAAGAAAGACGCCCGCTTTCACTGGGATGAGCGTTGTCAGGAGGCCTTTGAGAGTATAAAGCGCTACCTGATAAACCCCCCTGTTTTAGCTGCACCCATCCCAGGGAGGCCGTTAATTCTCTATACTACGGCCCTGGATGAGTCCTTGGGTGCATTATTGGCTCAAGAGAATGAGGAAGGCAAGGAGAATGCCTTGTACTACCTCAGTAGACGGTTGATACCCGCAGAGCTGAAGTACCCCGCAATGGAAAAGCAGTGTTTAGCTTTGATCTTCGCGGTACAGAAGCTTAGGCATTATATGCTTTCACACAAGGTCAACCTAATCTCTCGAGTCAACCCCTTGCAGTATCTGATGACCCGTCCGACCCTCTCAGGTCGTCTGGCACGATGGTCTATGATCCTACTGCAGTTTGACATCACTTTCGTCCCGCAGCGGGCCGTCAAAGGACAGGCTCTAGCTGATTTTCTTGCTGCTCACCCGATCCCTGCAGACTCCCCACTCAATGATGAGCTGCCTGACGAGCTAATCATGAGTGTGGTGGAGCAGGAGTCCCCTACTTGGGAGTTTTACTTTGACGGTGCGTCGTCCGTTAGAGCCTTGAGCCCGAATGAAACTCCTATAGTTAGGGTAGGTTTGGGCCTCATTTTCGTATCCCCTGAAGGTCACACTCTGAGATATTCCTACAGTCTTTCAGAACCTCGTACTAATAATGAAGCTGAGTACGAAGCTCTGATTTTGGGACTAGAGTTGGCCATTCAGATGAATGTCATGCGGGTGAAAATCTTTGGAGACTCACAACTGATCATAAATCAAGTAGCGGGAGTCTACAAAGTGCTTAAACCTGAGCTCTTGCCTTATCACAGCAAGGCAATGGAGCTCTTGTGTTTGATTCCTGAAGTGACCTTAGCTAAAATCCCTAGATCTTCCAATGGCAAGGCAGATGCACTAGCTAAGTTAGCAAAGGAACTGGCTGACCCAACTGGCAACCCACTGTCTATCGTTGTCCAGTGCCGTCAAGCCCTACGCCCCGCAGACCTGTCTTCTCCCGATCAGACCCTCACAGTGTTCTCAGTTGAGGAAGAATCAGACTGGAGAGTACCCTTTATAGAGTATTTGAAGCATGGCAGGCTTCCAGATGATAGATCACTTGCTGCCCAGGTCAGAAAGAGAGCCCTATCATTCACTTATGTGAACGACACCTTGTATCGACGCTCTTTCGACCAAATGTGGTTGCGTTGCCTCAACGGCGAAGAGGCTCGCAAGGTCATGGGCGAGATACATGAAGGTCTTTGCGGTGCCCATCAGTCCGGACCAAAAATGAAAGGCAGAATTAAACGCCTCGGTTACTATTGGCCGACTATGATCCGTGATTGTATGGAGCACGCTAGAAAGTGCCACCAGTGCCAAATTCATGGCACGGTGATTCACCAACCCCCTAATTCGCTGCACCCTACTGTATCATCTTGGCCATTCGAGGGCTGGGGCACGGATGTAGTGGGTCCTATTGACCCTCCTTCCTCTAAGGGCCATAGGTTCATTTTAGCTGCCACTGATTACTTCTCTAAGTGGGCAGAAGCTGTGCCACTTAAGGAAGTCAAATCAGAAGATGTGATGCGTTTCTTTCGTGATCATATCGTCTATCATTTTGGTGTCCCGCGCCGTATCATTTCAGATAACGGCCCATCGTTTAGAAGCACCAAAATTGCTAGATTTGCCCGCCGCCATAACATCAATTGGCGATACTCTTCAATTTACTATCCCAAGGCCAATGGCTTGGCGGAAGCATTCAATAAAACTCTCGTGCAATTAATAAGAAAAATCCTGGTTGCAAACAAACGAGAGTGGCACGATAGACTTCCCGAAGCACTATGGGCCTATAGGACTACATACCGTACTCCTACTCAGTCTACCCCATATGCTTTGGCTTTCGGGGTCGAGGCCGTCCTCCCACTTGAGGTCGAGCTCCCCTCGCTACGTGTGGCAGTCAGCCACAATCTTTCCCACGAAGATAACGCCCGACTACGGATGGAAGAGCTTGATGGTTTAGAAGAGCTTCGCCTACAAGCTTATCAGAACCTCAAACTATACCAGGCACGTATGGCTCGATCACATGATCGCCTTGTTCGACCCCGTACTTTCCGGGTTGGCGAGTTGGTTCTTATTTTACGTAGACCTATTATTTCGCGTCGTCGCCGAAGTGGTAAGTTCGAGCCTGTCTGGGAAGGCCCCTTTGCTGTGGAGCAAGTCTACGAAGGTGGTGCCTACCTACTCGTTGATGCCAATGGTGTTCACCCTATGCCTGTCATCAACGGGCAGTACTTAAAAAAGTACTATGCCTGAGTTCGCTCTTCGAGAGGGAGGGGGTCTCCTTACCGCCTGCAAATACTCCCCTGTATATGTACCCCCTTTGGAGGGGCTTCTTCACTTTTCGACAGTCTGTGTGGCCACGACGATTTGTCCTCTATCACACGATGTTTGTTGCGAGAAGTATGAGGCTATCCTTAGGGGTGATGAGGTGAGATGATATGATTCGTACACTGACATAAACTCTAGTCTCTATCATCTCCCTTGTCTGAACTCTTCTAGGCCAGATCTTGACCCATATCAGTCCAAATACAGATTCAAGTTCTATTTTCAATGGTGGGATCTTTAAATTTAATATGCAAAGTTTTTAAAAGAAAGATTAATCTGAGAAAAGTCTGAGAGCTTAAAACACGAAGTAAACCTTTTAGAGAATTTTTCCTTGGAAAGTACAGAATTTATTTTTCCTAATGAAAGACTTATCCCTGTCTTCTTTAGAAAATTAAGTAATTGGTGGTTGACTCCTCTAAACGCTTGAAGGACAATTATAATAATTCAAAAGAAAAATGTATGCCTTCTCTCCCATCCCTTTCTTGGGATGATTTCCTATTTTGAACTAAAATCTATATCAAATTGAAATTAGGTTTAGAGACGTGTATTTTCCCAATCATCTTGCAGTTTTCTATCTTATAGGCGTCTTTCGCACGCTGATGAATCTACCTCATAATTTTCTTATTCAAGTCGCTCACCCTTATCATAGGATTGGGTTTGCTTTGTGGATTTTTTCTTCCTTACACAAGAGAGTGAGTTTTTCTTCTCTTATGTTTGGAGGATAATCTCACAACTGAGAAAGTTTTTCTTTTAGGGATTTGGAAAGGGAGCCAGTTACAAAATGAAAGATACACAAAGTGTATCAAAAGTGAAAAGATGCGCAGTGCGCCAAAAATCAAAGATACACAAAGTGTATCAAAAGTGGAAAGTTGCGCAAAATGCGCCATAAAGTCAAGGATACACAAAGTGTATCAAGTAATTAAAAGATGCGCAGTGCGCCAAACCAAGTTGAGGGGCTCAAAAATGAACCCAAAGTGGATAAGTAAATGGCTTCCCTTTCTTGTAAATCTCTAAGTCTCAGAAAATTCATACCTCGGATATTTGTGATACTTGAGTTTGAAAATCGTGATTTTGGACTCATCATCGTGCAAGGATGTTCTATTAGATATAAAAATATTTTCATGCAAGAAGATTGAGAAGATTCAGTTTCTCTCTCTAATTTACACCCTTTTGAATTAGATATTTATTCAAAATATATAAGGGAGAAAGCCCAGCTTAGCTTGTAGGGAGCTTAAGCTGGGTTAGCAAAATTTAAATCCCTAACCTTCTCGGGTTTAGATGGAGTCAACCTATATTGCTGAACTTTCGGAACCTTTTTTTTAAAAGGTTCAAGATGATTCAGAGGTTAATTTTTTATTTCTAAAAATAGTCTTTTCACTCTCTGATGAAATTTTCACTCTTTAGGAAATGTGTGAATCAGACTTCTCTCAGATTGATTGGTAAGGGCTTAAACATCTCTTAGTGGTCCCACTATTGAGTTTGTCTAAATGCTTGCCGTATTCTTTTAAAAATTCGTGCACAAAAAAATTTTGACCCCACCATCTGGTTATAGACCGTTCTTAAGGACTGGTAAGAGTCTCGCATTTGTCTTATCTTCCTCTTCTGAGTTCTGCTAATTTGGGAGTTTCCCCCTCTCTGTCCCCCAGTTTCACTTGGTGCCCCCAAGTGTGGTCTGGGATATCAAAACCAATTCAGACTTCTTTTGTACTGGGTCCATACCAACCTACGCTAGCTAGGGAGGGTAATGTTGAGCCACTATCATAACCTAAATTTCATTCACATACCAATCGTGGTATGATTGTGCCCCCAGTTTTATTCATGTGACGAATGTGGCCTGGGTTATCAAAGCCAATCCTATATCCCTCTTTGAGTTCCAATCATTAGAGGATGTCCCATACTAGGAGTAACACACGGATATGGTAAACGTTCCCTCTACCGCGTGTTATCTTCGACAGTACGAGACATATTTAGTCTATGATTGTGAACATACAAAAAATGTGCATCTATACAATAAAAGAGGGAAGCTCTCAGTAGAGCAAAACCGGTTGCCCTTCTCACAGGTGGAACCCGGTAATACTCTCTAAGAGCTCAAATTCCCCAAAGTCTTTCTTTCTCTTCTCCTACGAAGCGTCTGAGTGATTGCTTCAAGGATGAGTTTACACTTGTGATTATTATGGTCTTTCACAATCATGATAGTCCTCATTAGTGGTGTGATACATCTTGCTCAAGATGTTAACATCCCACCTTCGCGAGCTCTGATTCCCTAGCAGGGAATCAACTCTCTAGTTTCTTTTAGTGACCTACTTTTTTTTTCACCCTTGCCCTGCTCCCAGCTACTAGAGCAGTCCTATGGGTCTGGTAGTGTCGCTCCTGCCTCTCACAGGGTCCCCCTGGTCAAGGTGAGTGTTACCGCTGTGATGTTTGATGTTTATTGATTTTACTCATAAATCATCTCCCTCAATGGCGAGTGTGTCTCCTCGCCATCCTGAGCTGTTTCCCCAGTAGTGTTGCAGTACGCCTGGTTACCGGCGTTAGCATCACTGACTTGAGAGCTCTGATTTTCTAGCAGAAAATCAACTCAGTTTCTACTTTACTCTCTCTCTCATTCGTACTCTACCCTCAGCTGCTGGGGTAGCTCTACGGATGCACTGATATTATTCCACTTCCCACAGGGTCCCACCAGTTTGTGTGGGTACCACTACTGTGAGCTTTTCATAAATATCATTCATATGCAATGTTACTTCCTTTAGTGGCGAGTGTGTCCCCTCGCTACCCTTGTGTGCTTTCTTAGTTGTGATGCAGTACATCGAGTCTCAGATGTTAGCGTCGCTTCTTAGTGAACTTTGATTTTCTAGCAGAAAATCACTTCACTTGTCTTAGAGTGACATACTTTCCCGCCGTGACCCGACTCCTGGTTGTAGAACGGTCCCTTGGATGTGTTTATGTTGCTTTCCACCTCTACAGGGTCCCACTAGCTTACGTGGGTGTACCACTGTAGTCTTCTATGATTATTTCTCATTGATATAGTCCTTTTTCCGTAGCAAGTGTGTCCTCCTTGCTACTTTAGCTACTCAGTGGGAATGAGACTACCCCTCTCACACTTTGTTGAGGGCGTACCTTTCCCTATGGTCTCTCGAGGCATCGTTCTGGTGCTTCCAGGTTTGTATGATTTTGGTTTCGCCTAGGCAGTTTCACTGGCTTTTGGATACTCGTGGCCACGACGACTTGTCCTCTACCACGTGGTACCCAAAACACTAGTTTGAAACTCCTGAGACGACCCTTCTCTCTTTAAAATTTTCCATTTTCTACTCCTCTTCCCATCCCTACGCATATGCGTGTTAGGGTATGGTTGAGATGACTTTCCCCTGATTGCTCTACTGCAGGCATATGCGCCGGGTAGGCATCAGACTTTACTTGGTTGAGAGTGCCCCACAGAGCCCCTGGGAGGCATATCTCACCATCTCTTTTTTCCTGATTGCTCTGCTGCAGGCATATGCGCCGAGTAGACATCAGGCTTTACTTGGTTGGGAGCACCCCGCAGAGCCCCTGCGAGGCATAGCTCACCACACCTTTACCCTGACTGTCCTACCGCTCTGGTAGACATCAGACCCTTACCCTGGTCGTCTTGCTCTGATCAAGCAGACATCAGACTTTACCCGGTTGAGTGGGAGCCCGACAGAGTCCCTGGGAGGCATTCCCCACCACCACTTTTACTCTGGATGTTCTGTAAAAGACTACGCAGACTCCAATTTTGTGGCTTATTTACTTTTGCTGAGGTCAGGCAGAAGTATTGAGTCACCCCTATCCGCTGTTCCGAAAGGAGCAGGAGGAGACGGGATCCTTTCACCTTCTATCCTGCTGTTTGAAATGAACAGTCAGGTAGTTGGTTTTACTTACCGGTTGAGAGAGCCCGACAGAGTCCCTGGGAGGCATTCCTCACCACCCCTTTACTCTGGATGTTCTGTAAAAGACTACGCAGACTCCAATTTCGTGGCTTATTTACTTTTGCTGAGGTCAGGCAGAAGTATTGAGTCACCCCTATCCGCTGTTCCAAAAGGAGCAGGAGGAGACGGGATCCTTTCACCTTCTATTCTGCTGTTTGAAATGAACAGTCTGGTAGTTGGTTTTACTTACCGGTCGAGAGAGCCCGACAGAGTCCCGGGGAGGCATTCCTCACCACCCCTTTACTCTGGATGTTCTGTAAAAGACTACGCAGACTCCAATTTCGTGGCTTATTTACTTTTGTTGAGGTCAGACAGAAGTATTGAGTCACCCCTATCCGCTGTTCCGAAAGGAGCAGGAGGAGACGGGATCCTTTCACCTTCTATTCTGCTGTTTGAGATGAACAGTCAGGTAGTTGGTTTTACTTACCTGGTTGAGTGAGCCCGACAGTGTCCCTGGGAGGCATTCCTCACCACTACTTCTTCCCTGATTGTTTTGCTCTGATCAAGCAGGCATCAGACTTTACTTGGTCGAGTGAGCCTGACAGTGTCCCTGGAAGGCATACCTCACCACCCTTTCACCTTCCATCTTGTTGTTTCGATGCGGTCAGATGGATAGTTGGTTTTCTTTACTACCTCACCTTTTTTTGGTCTCCCCCTCAGCTCTGCCCTTGCTACAGGGCAAGGTGAGGATGGGATTTCCTTTTACTCTGTCACCTTTTTGTGACCTGTTACTATTTTGCTTTCCACTTTCTCCTTGGCTCTGCCCTTGCTGTAAGGCAAGGCCAGGAGAAGATCCCCCTTTGCTCTCTTTCACCTCTTTTGGTGCTCTTTCCTAGAACCTTTACTCTACTTCTTCTGTCACATTCGGTCAACGCCAACACGAGCGGTTCACTAGTTTGTTCGCCACTCCTGTTGGGGGTCCGTTTGTTGACCCTGATTTTCTCCCAGGCTTGGTCAAGGGAGTTGACCTGGTCAAATTGACCAAGTCAGGGCCCAAGACCCTCTCCCTTGTGTTCAATGGGTCAACCTGAGTCTGTTGAGCCCAGACCCAGGCCCTGGGTCAACCTGGTTGACCAGGTCAACCCAGGTTGACCCATTAGACCCATATGGGTCTAAATTAAGTCCAAATTAGATTCAAACCCAATCCAGGGCTCTCCAAGCCCTATTCTCTCCTCCACTGGACTCAGTGGGTCAGGCTTGACCCATTGGGCCCAAGTCTTGGTCCTGGGTCAACCTGGTTGACCAGGTCAACCCAGGTTGACCCAATAGGCCCTAATAGGTTTAAATCAAATCCTAATCAGATCCAAGCCCAACCAAGGGCTTCAAGGCTCATACCCTCCTCCCTTGGACCCACTTGACTAGGGTTGACCAAGTCAACCCTTGACTTGGTCAACCCAAGTCATTAATGGGTCAATATGGCCCATTAAGAGCCATTTAAAGCTCCAATTCTTTCCTAATCCATGCTAGACTCAAACCACGGCCCGTCCAACCTAGTTTCCCTCCTAATTAGCCCTAGGGTTGATCCTAACCGTCCATGATAGGGTTAGAGGCTTTAAATAGGAGAGATTAGGGCTTGCTTAGGGACTTTTGATCCCTCTCTCTCCCCAAGGACCCTCAGCCCGAGATATTTGGTGGGAGAGCTCCCTAGACTCCCCCTTACTTCCCTCGAGCCGAAGACCACCGGTCAACCCCGCCGGCGGCGAGATTCCGGCGACCCGAAGCTTAGGACGTCCAAGGCTTCAATCCGCTCGATCTAGGGCTCGTTTGACAGTGCTTCCAACTAGGAGAACATACGAGGACAGTCTACAAGCTCAGAGGATCCATAATATCCCTAATCCCACGGTGAAAACTCCTTAAAACCTTTAGATTAGGTTAAGCACTCAAGGCTAAATAGCTTCTCACATACCGCATCTTAGGGAATATTGCTACGTCCACACGATTTCTGTTCATGAGCTTAGTCTAGGGTTAAAATTTCGTTCGATTCCATCCACCCGATCGAGAGAACGAGGCGAAAAACGCATTCGGCCCTCGGTTTCGCCCTAGCTCTTCGCAGGCAAGATCTCCGCCGTTGATCGCTCGATCAACGGCGGAGATCCCGTCGTTCCGTGGTTCGGTCCAAACCGCTTGACTGACCCCGTGGTTCCGCTCGCCACGTGGAACGATCCGGAGCGTCCGTTCAAACCGCGGGTGATCGAACGGCGGACGGAGCTCGTCCTACGTGGCTAAGTGAGCCGCGGTCCGCGGCTTTGATTGCCGCATGATTGCGGCAATCATTGGCGGCGGCGCAATGATTGCGCCGCCTGCCAATGATTGGCCCGCGTCCGCGGACCCAATCCGAGCCCGACAGCTGTCCCGCGCCGCCGCCGCCGCCGGTGATTTTATTTTTATTATTTATTTATTTATTCATTTAAATAATAATATTAAAAAAAAAAATTTTTTTTTATTATTTAAATAATAATGTTATTATAATAATAATATTATTATTATTATTATATTATTATTATTATTATTATATTATTATTATTATTATTATTATTATAATTATTATAATTATTATTACTATTTTATTATTATTATTATTATTATTATTATTATTATTTTAATTATTCTTATTATTATTATTATTATATTATTATTATCATTTTTTTTTAATCATTTTAATTATCCTAATTATTTTTATTACTATTACTATTATTATATTAATTAATTATTATTATTAATATTATTATAATATCAATATTATGATTAATAATAGTATTATTATTTTAATAATATTATTATTATATTAATATTTATATTATTATAATATTAATATTAATTATTATTATTAATATTATTATAATGTCAATATTATGATTAGTAATAGTATTATTTTAATAATATTATTATTATATTAATATTTACATTATTATAATATTAATATTTACTATTATTATTAATACTATTATAATATCAATATTATGATTAATAATAATATTATTATTTTTAATAATATTATTACTATGTTAATATTTATATTATTATAATATTAATGTTTATTATGATTATTAATGTTATTATAATATTAATATTATGATTAATAATAGTATTATTATTTTAATAATATTATTATTATATTAATATTTATATTATCATAATATTAATATTTATTATCATTATTGATATTGTTATAATATCAATATCATGATTGATAATAATATTATTATATTAATATTTATATTATTATAATATTAATATTGATTATCATTATTAATATTATTTTAATATCAATATCATTAATAATAATATTATTACTATCATTACTACATTAAATATTCATGTTATTATAATGTTAATAGTTCATTATTATTATTAACATTATTTTAACATTATTAAATTAATAATATTATTATTTTAATAATATTATTATATTGTTAATACTTTGAAACTATCTTGACTATTATTACATTATTATTATTATTATTATTATTTTTTTTATGCTTTAAAGTTATTTTATTGTTATTTAAATTTATTTTAAAATTCAGATATTATTATATCTGATTTATTTTGAAATTATTAATTATTTTCAAATATTAATTATTTTAAATTATTTTAAAAATTACCTTTAAACCTATTTAACTTCGAAAATTCATAACTTTGTCATTTTAAATCGGATTTTGACGCACAATACCTTAAACTTTTCAGAAAAATATGAATTTTAATTTAAAATTATTCCCTGTATGTGATTCTGTCATTTCTGGATGTTTTCTGTATTCCTATGTTATTTAATTATTTAAATATTATTTAATTAATATAAATAATTATTTTAATAATAAAAATTATTTTAAAACCCCCTCGGTGGCTGGTAGACCTCCCATGCTTATGAATTGAAGTATTTTCAATCATCTTATTTTTAAACTTACATTATTACTATTTATAATATTTATGTATTTTAAAGATAATTTTAAAATTACATATTATTTAAATCCCCCAATTTTGGGAAGTCTACCCCTTATGAAACTTTAAACCTAGGACCTGTATGTGAACAGAATTCATGTGGGAGAAGGATTAGTGAATGATTGTGTCTCAATCATTCACTAATCACTTCATTAGGTACCTTTACTTAGTGTTTTTCGTAGTCTTTGCATGTGTAGGTTGCACAAGCACTTAGCCTAGGCTCTCCTAGATCTAAGGACATGGTTTGGTGTGTTTATACTTGCTGCATCTACCCTCTGTATTATGCCTAAGGGTTAGTTACTTCATTTCATTCTTATATAACGTAGTGACACCCTAAGGACAACAATTAAGGATCGTCTAGTGAACTTAGAAAAATTCTAGGAATTAGGGTATAGCCCCGAATAGCTTGAAATTTGAAACACTTAAACATAGTGACATCTGGGACCCTCTAGAATTTTCTAGGAATTTTCTGGACTCTTTAAAACACTTAATTAGCAAACCCTAATCTACCCGTTAATTAAGCCTTAGAAACTTCAGTAAAATCTAATAAATCCATTTTAAATCAGAAAAATACCCATAATACCTCAAACTCTCCAGAATTCAGTCCCCAACCTTAGATAATTAGGGCCCCTTAATTGGACCTTAATCTGGACTTTAATTCAACCTTAATCAAAAATCACTTTTTTGCCTTAATTAAATCATTAAAAATTATTAAAAATCCCAAATTTTCCCCAAACACTTGGGAACACCTTCTTAGGTCATTTCTGATCTTTGGGGGTGATTCCAATCAGTTTGGAGCTGATTTGGGCCAAAACCCCCAAAATACCTCTAATTAGGCAATTTCGATAATTCCTTTAATTGCCCCAACTTCTAAAAATCATAACTAATTATAGAAAATTCCAAAATGGGCAAACTAAAAGGCACCTAACTCTAATTAAGGTCTAGTATTTGTTAAAAATATTAGGTGTCCAGAAATCAACCTAAAACAAAAAGTCAACTCTTCGGTCAACCGTAGCCTATAGTCTAGGGCCCGAAACTTCTAAAATTCATAACTTTGCGTAGGAAACTCAAAATCTAGCAAACTAAAAGGCATTCAACTCACATTAAGGTCTAGTATTTGTTAAAAATATTAGGTGTCCAGAAATCAACTTAAATCAAAAAAGTCAACAATCCGGTCAAACTTAGTTCAAAAACAAGACCAAAACTTCAGAAATTCATAACTTTGGATAGAAGAATCCAAATCGGGCATGCTAACTGTCTAACTGATCAGGTTAAGGCCTAGTATTTTATAAAAATATTATCTGGTCATAAATACCCTTTAATCAAAAAGTCAATTTTGGACCCCCTTTTACTTAGTGTATAGGTGGACCCCGAACCCCCCTAAAACTCACTAATGCAATTTAAACTTTAAATATTATTACCCTAAGAACTAAAATTGATCCACACATTAAATCAACTAAGATAGATCTCAATTCACTAATATTTGGACTTTAAATAAAATTCACTTTTCAGACCTACAACCAACCTGGACAGTAGGCAATTGTAACTAACTACCCAGCTTAGGATCTACCTCAGCCACACAGGCTTTTACACACACTGTAGAATTGTTTGCTAGGGCACCACTTCTAGGCTTAGGTTAGGCCGGTGTTTACTTTTCTGCTGCGTGCCGAGTCTTCCGGATTTCATTGCATGTTGTGATTGAACTATTGGTGTGTTTGTTTACTTTTACTGCACTCTGGGAATTGATGTGATTGCACGATAGACTACCCATAGGTTAGGATCGAGGTTGATACTAATGATGTTTTCTGCAGGTGGCCATGCTCATGCAGCGCTAAATATAAGGGGGGGCAATAATCATGATTTAAAAATTAATGTTGTTTTATGCAGGTGCTTCAGAAATTGCTCAGCCCCCCTAAATAAATGAGGGCTAATTGAAAATCATTATAAATTGCTACAGGTGCTCCAGAGCTTGCTTAGCCCTCAAACATTTAAGAGCGTGGCCAAGTGTGGCTGTGATGAGTATTTTCATTTCTATATAAATTGCTTGGGATAATATAAAATTGCTTGGGTTGATTTTTTTTAGGATAACCTTGCAGGAGAGTCTAGATTTACTGCTTTCATTTAATGTAAATGGTTTGTAACTTGGTATTGAGTTGTGAAAGTTTATTTTGAGTGGGGATACAAGAATCCAAAGGTTGGATGCCCAAAGAGAAAAGGACACCCAATATGAGGATAGTCCTTTTCTGTTTGAGAATCCAAATTTGGATTATTCTACTACCCGAGGAGTCCAAGGAAGCTGAGGTCCAAGGAGTCCGAGGAAGCTCAGATCCAAGGAGTCTAAGAAAGAGAAGATCAAGAAGATGAAGACCGAGAGTATCCCACTCAAAATAACTTGCGTCAGTCTTAGGATTAGAAATCCGGGTTGTTGGCAGTGGTGCCCGGCCACTTTAATTTTCTGCAGACCCTGGGTTGTAATTAAGGGCAGTTGGCCTATGGACATTTATTAATTTGTTTGGATAATTTTGATGTGTTTTATGATTGTGTGCCTCTAGGATTGTTTGCTTTTCTTAGTTTCTTGGCGTTTTGCATGTCGCTTTTGTTTTAGCCTGGATTTCGTTAGGCTCTTTAAGGACTAAAACTTTTTCTACTCCCAACTAACATTCAAATTTTAAGATTTAAATAATTTAGAAACTTAACGACCTAGGGAATTGCCGGAATCGTCCGGGGTAGCATGCATATCGTTGCATTTCTCTCTTTCCTTCTATAAGACACTTCCCCGCCCGTGGGTAGAGTCCGGATAATCTGACCTATGAGGATGAGGTGCCGGACCTGGGGAAGCCCAGTCTAATTCTAAAAATTATTTTTTATAAGCCTTTTTAAAGTTCTATGCATACCTGATTCGGATACTCTAACTAGCATGCATTGCATTAGAAACTAACTAAATCAAAATTTTAATAGCATTAGTCTTAGGAGCATACACCCTACATAAGTCCAGGGCCAATTAGGAAATCCTCTAGATGTCGGCCCTATCTCCGAGAACTATAACCCACCTACCCATCCTTCATAAATGACTGGACAGCATGGTTTTAAAGCGATTAGGTGGTTAGCTGGCTCCCCCTTCCAGGCCGGGGTAAGTCCAGGTTTTACATTGCATTAGTTAGGACACGGGTGTTAGTGTTGCGTAGAACACTAAACCCACCATAGATTCAGGATTCAAGGCTACTATTATTCCGTAGTACGCCTCATCAGTAGGTAGGTCTTCTGTCTTCCAGAGACCCTAAACCCTACATATCTGTGTCACACGGATGACGCCACCTCC
The DNA here is from genome assembly GCA_019925795.1 of Dendrobium chrysotoxum. Classification (NCBI taxonomy): domain Eukaryota; kingdom Viridiplantae; phylum Streptophyta; class Magnoliopsida; order Asparagales; family Orchidaceae; genus Dendrobium; species Dendrobium chrysotoxum. The sequence continues at coordinate 55,060,088 of CM034307.1, forward strand.
ATCCTTCCCTCCTGCATGTTTCGAGTGCATGATTTATTTATTTTTCTCCAGTTTCTTCTCACTACCTTAGTCCCTCCGGATGCTGATGTGAGCCGTGCATGTTGACTAAGCCTAGTTGAACCTCTCTTTCCCTTCGAGTAGGACTTCCTAGTCTCTTCCCTCTATGTACCAATCCCAATTTAGAAAGAATAATGTAGAATCCTTAATCGAGAGTATTCTCAGGCCCCGGCTTGAGATGTAATTAACCACGGGGGCTTGCGCCCGTGGGAAACCGAATCTCACTCTCAAATAAACCCCATTCGAGCTAATGTATCGGGTGGGGGAAACCCGTTACAATCAGATCATATATATTATTACCCATCGGGGTGTGCTGGTGAGAGCCTCTATCCTCAATGGTTAATCGTATGCATGATCAAATCTGCCCTTCCATTGGCCAGATACTGCCTCCCCTCGCGGGGAGACGGTGTTTGTTGAGTCCTTTCGGAGGTCAACACCCATCAAAGCATTTAAACTCTTCCTATTGAGTTTAGGACTCAATCCACGGCCTGATCAACCCCACCTCCTCCTAATTAAACCCTAGGGATGATCAGGGCCGTTGAGGATAACCCTAGGACTATAAATAGGAGAGAGCAAGGTGTTTTAAGGATCCTTTTACTCTTACTCTTACCCGAGACCTCCAAAACCCTTGGAATTTTGTCTGAGAGCTCCTACGACCTCCCTCCACCCTTCCCTACTCAAATCCCGACGGTCCACGTTCGCCGGCGGCGAGATTCCGGTGACCCGAAGCTTGGTATGTCCAAGGCTCCGATCCACTTGATCCAGGGCTCGTTTGATAGTGCTTTCAACTAGAAGAACGTACGAGGGCAGTCTACAAGCTCAGAGGATCCATAATCTCCCAAATCCCACGGTGAAAACTCCTTAGAAACCCTTATATTAGGTCAAACACTCAAATCTAAATAGCTTCTCATATACCACATCTTAGGTTATATTCTTGGTCCCACATGATTTCTGTTCATACATAGACCTTAGATCTAAAATTTAATAAAAAAATACTCACCCGATCGAGAGAACGAGGCAAAAAATGCACTCAGCCCTCGGTTTCGCCCTAGCTCTTCGCAGGCGAGATCTCCGCCGTTGATCGCTCGATCAAAGGCGGAGATCCCGTCGTTCCGCGGTTTCGTCCGAACCACTTGACAGATCCTGCGGTTTCGCTCACCGTCCGGCGGGATCTCGACCGTCCATCCGAGCCGCGGGAGATCAGACAGCTCCCCGCCGTTGCTGACGCGACAAGTAAAGCCGCATCCCGTGGCTTTGATTGCCGCATGATTGCGGCAATCATTGACGGCAGCACAATGATTGCGCCGCCAGTCAATGATTGGCCACGGTCTCGGGAGCGAACCGGAGGGTGCCATTTGTCAAACCGAGAGCCACCGCCGCCTTTTTTGTTTTATTTATTTAAAATTAGTTTTATAAATTATTTTTAATGTATTTTAAATTCAAAAAATTATATTTTAATTATTATTTGAATTTTAATTATTATAATAATTATTATAATCATAATTATACTCATTATTATTATTATTATTATTATTATTATTATTTTATTTAAAATTATTTTAAAACTTATTATTATTATTATTATTATTATTATTTTACTTAAAATCATTTTAATAATATTATTAATATTAATATTACTATATTAATAATATTATATTTTCTTAATATTATTATTACATTAATATTAATATTATTAAATAATATTATTATCTTTAATAATATTACTATATTAATATTAATATTATTAAATTAATAATATTATATTTTCTTAATATTATTATTATATTAATATTATTATTATTAAATAGTATTATTATCTTTAATAATATTATTATATTAATATTAATATTATTATATTAATAATATTATTTTTCTTAATATTATTATTACATTAATATTAATATTATTAAATAATATTATTATCTTTAATAATATTATTATATTAATATTAATATTATTATATTAATAATATTATTTTTCTTAATATTATTATTACATTAGTATTAATATTATTTAATGATATTATTATCTTTAATAATAATATTATATTAATATTAATATTATTATATTAATAATAGTATGTTTTTCTTAATATTATTATTACATTAATATTAATATTATTAAATGATATTATTATCTTTAATAATATTATTATATTAATATTAATATTATTATATTAATAATATTATTTTTCTTAATATTATTATTACATTAATATTAATATTATTAAATAATATTATTATCTTTAATAATATTATTGTATTAATATTAATATTATTATTCTAATGATATTATGTTTCCTAATATTATTATTACATTAATATTAATATTATTAAATAGTACTATTATCTTTAATAGTATTATTATATTAATATTAACATTATTATATTAATAATATTATATTTCTCAATATTATTATTACTTATTACTTATTTTAAAATCTAGAGATTTTATTTTAAATTTATTAATTATTTTTAAATATTAATTATTTTAGATTATTTAAAAATTACTTTTAAACCTATTTAACTTCAAAAATTCATAATTTTATCGTTTTAAATCGGATTTTTGCGTATAGTACTTTGAATTTTTCAAAAAAATGTGAATTTCAATTTAAAAATACTTTCTGTGCCTAATTCTGTACTTTTTGGATTAATTTCTGTACTACCTAATAATGTGATTATTTAATTATTATTTAGTTATGTTAAATGCAAAAATTATTTTAAAAAATACAAAATTATTTTGAAACCTCGCTGTGGGTGGTCAGTGGGTCTCTCATGACTATATAATGAATTATTTTAAGTTATTTAATTTTCAAAATCTATATGTTTTAAATATTTATGTATTTTAAAATAATTTTAAAATTACATATTATTTAAATCCTTTAATTTTGGGAGGTCCACCCCTTGTGAAATTTTAAACCTAGGATCTATATATGAACAACATTCATGTGGGAGAAGGATTAGTGAATGATTGTGTCTCAATCATTCACTAATCACTTCATTAGGATTCTTTACTTAGTACTTTCGTAGCCTTTTGCATGTATAGGTTGCACAAGCACTTAGCCTAGGCTCTCCTAGATCTAAGGACATGTCTGGTGTGTTTATATTTGCTGTATTTACCCTCTATGTTATGCCTAAGGGTTAGTAACTTTATTTTATTCCTATATAACGTAGTGACACTTTAAGGACAACAATTAAGGACCGTCTTGCAAACTTAGACTATTTCTAGGAGCTAGGATAGGTCCCGGATTACTGTGAAACTTTAAACACTGACACTTAGTGACATCTGAAACCCCATAGAATTTTCTAGAAATTTTTTGGACTCTTTAAAACACTTAATTAGTAAACCCTAATATACCCGTTAATTAAGCCTTAGAAACTTCAGAAAAATCTAATAAATCTATTTTTAATTAGAAAAATACCCATAATATCTCAAACTCTCCAGAACTCAATCCTCAACCTTAGATAATTAGCGCCCCTTAATTGGACATTAATCTGGACTTTAATTCGACCTTAATCAAAAATTACCTTTTTTGCTTTAATTAAATCATTAAAAAATTATTAAAAATCCCAAATTTTCCCCAAACACTTGGGAACGCCTTCTTAGGTCATTTCTGATCTTTGGGGGTGATTCCAATCAGTTTGGAGCTGAGTTGGGCTAAAACCCCCAAAGTACCCCTAATTAGGCAATTTCGATAATTTATTTAATTGCCCCAACTTCTAAAAATCATAACTAATTACAGAAAACTCCAAAATGGGCAAACTAAAAGGCATTCAACTTTAATTAAAGTCTAATATTTATTAAAAGTATTAGGTGTCCAGAAATCAGCCTAAAATGAAAAGTCAACTTTTCGGACAACCGTAGCCTACAATTTAGGGCCCGAAACTTCTAAAATTCATAACTTTGCGTAGGAAACTCCAAATCCGGAAAACTCAAATGCATTCAACTCACATTAGGGTCTAGTATTTATTAAAAATATTAAAATTCCAGAAATCAACCTAAATAAAAAAGTCAACAATCCGGTCAAACTTAGTTCAAAATATGGCCAAAACTTCAGAAATTCTTAACTTTGGATAGAAGAGTCCAAATTGTGCATGCTAATTGTCTAACTGATCAGGTTAAGATCTAGTATTTTATAAAAATATTAGCTATCCATAAATCCCCTTTAATCAAAAAGTCAATTTTGGACCCCCATTTGCCTAGTGTATAAGTGGACCCCGAACCTCCTAAAATTCACTAATGCTATTTAAAACTTCAAACATCATTACCCTAGGTATTAAAACTGACCTACACATCAAATTAATTAAAATGGGCCCTAATTCACTAATATTTGGACTTTAATTAAAACTCTCTCTTCAGACCTACAACAAACCCGGACAGCAGGCAATTGTAACCAACTACCCAGCTTAGGATCTATCTCAGCCACACAGGCCTCTACACACACTGTAGAATTGTTTGCTAGGGCACCACTTCTAGACTTAGGCTAGGCCGGTGTTTACTTTTCTGCTGTGTGCCGAGCTTTTTCGGATTTCACTGTATGTTGTGATTGAACTGTTGGTGTGTTTACTTACTTTTACTGCACTCTGGGATCTGATGTGATTGCACGATAGACTACCCATAGGTTAGAATCGATGTTGATACTAATGATGTCTTCTGTATGTGGCCATGCTCATGCAACGCTAAATAAAAAGGGGGGGCAATAATCATAATTTAAAAATACTGACGATGTTTTACGTAGGTGCTTCAGAAATTGCTCAGCCCCCCCTAAATAAATGAGGGATAAATAAAATTATCATTATGAATTACTACAAGTGCTCCAGAGTTTGCCTAGCCCTCAAAATGTTTAAGAGCATGGCCAAGTGTGACTGTGATTGAGTACTTTTATTTTCCTATAACTGCTTGTGATATATAAAACTGCTTGGGATGATTTCTATTAGGATAACCTTACAGGAGAGTCTAGATTTACTGCTTTCATTTAATGTAATTGATTGTAATGTTGGTTAAGAGTTGTGAAAGTTTATTTTGAGTGGGGATACTGAGATCCAAAGGTTGGATCCCAAAGAGAAAAGGACACCCAATATGAGGATAGTCCTTTTCTATTTGGGAATCCAAATTTGGATCATTCTACTACCTGAGGAGTCCAAGGAAGCTGAGATCCAATGAGTCCAAAGAAAAGGAGAGCCAAGGAGTCCAAGGAAGCTAAGATCCAAGGAGTCCAAGGAAGAGAAGATCAAGAAGATGAAGACCAAGTGTATCCCACTCAAAATAACTTACGTCTGTTCTAGGATTAGAAATTCGGGTTTGTTAGTAGTGGTACCCGGCCACTTTAATTTTCTACAGACCCTGGGTTGTAATTAAGGGCAGTTGGCCTATGAACATTTAATTAATTTATTTAATTATTTACTGTGTTTGATTTGATGTTGATTGCGCATAGGTTGTATGCTTTTCTTAGTTTATTGGCGATCTGCATGCCACTTTTTATTTTAGCCTAGATTTTGTTAGGCTCTCTAAGGACTAAAACTTTTTCTACTCATAACTAACATTCAAATTTTCAAAGTTTAAATAATTTAAAAACTTAACATCCGGGGTCGCATGCATATTATTGCATTTCTCTGTTTCCTTCTGTAAGACATTTCCCCGCCTGCGGGTAGAATCCGGATAATCTGACCTATGAGGATGAGGTGCCGGACCTGGGGAAGCCCGGTTTAATTCTAAAAAAAAATATTTTATAAGCCTTTTTAAAGTTCTATACATACCTGATTTGGAAGCTTCAACTAGCATGCATTGCATTAGAAACTAACTAAATCAAAATTTTAACTGCATTAGCTTTAGGAGCATTCACCCAACATCAGTCCGGGGCTAATTAAGAAATCCTCTAGACGTCGGTCCTACTTCCAAAAACTATAACATACCCATCCATCTTTCATAAATGATTGGACATCATGGTTTTAAAGCGATTAGGTGGTTAGTTGGCTCCCCCTTTCAGGCCGGGGTAAGTCCATGTTTTGACATTGCATTAGCTAGGACATGGGTGTTAGTGTTTCGTAGAACACTAAACCCATTAGATTTAGGATTCAAAGCTACTACTATCAGTGTCTCGTAGTATGCCTTATCGGTGCGTAAGTCTCCTTTCTTTCAGGGGCTATAAATCCTGCCTATCTGCGTCACATGGATGACGCCACCTCCATCTTCCTCTCTCGTATGCTTCGAGTGCATGATTTTATTTTCTCCAGTTTCTTTTCACTACCTTAGTCCCTCCGGATGCTGATCTGAGCCGTGCATGTTGACTAAGCCTAGTTGAACATTTCTTTCCCTTTGAGTAGGATTTCCTAGTCTTCTCCCTATGTGTTAATCCCAATTTGGGAAGAATAATGTAGAATCCTTAATCAAGAGTATTCTCAGGCCCCGGCTTGAGATGTAATTAACTACGGGGGCTTACGCCCGTGGGAAACTGAATCCCACTCTCAAATAAACCCCATTCGAGCTAATGTATCGGGTGGGGGAAATCCGTTGTGATTAGATCATACATATTGTTATCCATCGGGGTGTGTTGGTGAGAGCCACTATCATCAGTGGTTAATCATATGTGTGATCGAATCTGCCCTCCCATTGGCCAAATACTGTCTCCCTTCATGGGGAGGCGATGTTTTGTTGTCCTTTTGGAGGTCCACAACTACGAATTCTCTGCTTTTTCTTACAGGTGAACTATAATGTTATGCTACGGGTCATTTGTTGCTTTGTGTAGGCAAGTTGTTATGTAATACAAGCTTTGTTAGGTTTAATTTTGGGCCAGTAGTGGACATTTAGAAGTCACCAACTATTGCATATAGGTAGACTGTGCTTAGTGTGACATCTCCCAACAATGCTTGTGGGTAAGATTATCATGTGCATTACAAGTCTTTTGACACTGTTTGTGGGTGGGCTGCTTTAAGTGTAGGTCTTCTAGTATGTCTTACAAATGGGATTGTTGTAAGCATCATGAGTTTGTACGCTTTGACATAATCCCACTACCTTGACTCATAGGCAAACTGTCATACGCATCACAGATCCTCTAGTGTTGCTCGTAGGTGCTTGCATTCGTTGCAGATTTTCTGCCCTTGCTCGTAGATGGTGTGTTGCATGCATTGCATTTCCCCTATCTACGTTTGTTGGGAATCTGTCATATTCATCATATATTGTTCTTCAATATTTGCAGAGATTTGAAGTGTTTTCTCGCAAGTTGATATTGATTGCGAGGAGGTTGTTATATTTGTTGCATATTTCCCATGTTCTACCCATGTGCTTATCATTCCATTCATTGCAATCTTCTTTGATATATTTCCAGGATGGCTGTCATACTTACAATATTTCTAGTGTTATCGTTGACAGGCGGGTTGTCATGTCTGTTTGCATTCGGGTGACATTAATTGCATGCAAACTGTGTTTGCTTCGAACTCCTTGAACATATATTGGTTAGCACATTATCTTATTCATTGCATGTCAACCTCCTTTACTTGTAGAAGATTAGTGTATTTGATTGCATGAATGGTGCGAGTGTTACACATCAACTACTATCGTTCATATGTGATTCACAATATTTGCTAAGGGCTTTGTGTACTTGCTTGCAATCAAATTGTACATTCCCTTCAATTTCATTACTTGTGAGTCAATCATATTGAAGATTTATCCATCACAAGTACCTTGTTCACTCATTTATATTTGATTTTTGTTATTTTGTGAATTACAGTTTATTTTAAGCATATTAGGTCTAGTTCCCTGTGATTTTGGTTGCAAGTTTAGTTCATTGTAATTTGTTTAAGTCTGATTCCATGTCATTCCAAATTTCGGCAACCTTCCACCACGTCAAAAAAGACGTGCATGATCGGTATCGAGCAACACCGCGGTCGTGATCTTCTACCCCACCACACAAAGAAAGATGTGTATGGGTTACAAGGCTATCTGTGCAAAAGACTTGAAAATTTCTCCTCCAATCTGAAAGCGCGTACAGGTACTTAGATTTTATCTTGCCACGCTAAGAAAAGCATGCACAAGGCTCACCCACCTTGCCTCAAGCATCGCACCGAGCTCCCTCCCACCACGCTAAGAAAAACAAACATAGGTAGGTGGTCCGCCTGTTGCGCTGCAAGTGCCGAAAAAAGGATTTGAATTTTTTTAAAGTTTAGAAATCATTATACCTTGTGTGAGATAAATGACATCGACGGAGTCGAGGTGACGAAGATGAATTAAAACACATAAATATATTTTCTCTTCTCTTTTTTTAATCACTGTTTTCTCTTTTCTTTTTCTTTTTCTCTTTATTTTTAATAACAATAATATCAAACTAATAATAGAGAGAGAGAGGGATTAAGGTAGAGAGACCGTGATAGCAAGCTTCTTTCTGTTAGAGAAAATGAGGGGGTTCTTTGGAAGTGAGCTAGGTGAGTGGATGTGGGAGTATAGGTAGGGTGGGTTTGGGCTGTAGAAGGGCTGTTTTGGGTTGGATTTAGGTGTGAGAGGGCTGTTGGGCTTTAGAAGTGGGCTAATGTTGAGGTACGCTGGAGAAAGGGGTTGGAAGAAATAGTTGGTAGTGGGCTGTTTTGGGTTGGATGATGTAGGCTGGAGAGTGTAAGTGGAGGTGCAGGTAGACGAAGAGCTTATAGGCTTTGGAGGTGGGCTGGTTGCAGTTGAGGAGGAGGAGTGTACAGATGAGTTCATAGGCTTTGGAAATAGAGGTGGCGAGTGGTAGACAGGTTGCTCTGTTGGAGCGAGCGAATTTACAGGTTGCACCAATGGAGGTGGTGAGTGATACAATGGTTGTTCGGGCGAAGGCGGCGAGGGATAAACCGGATGCTCCGATGGAGGCGGCGAGTAATAACCTGGATGTTCCACAGGAGGCGGTGAGCTGTGCACTGACTGCCCCGCCGGAGGGAGCGTATTGTGGATAGGATGCTCCGTCGGATGTGGCGACTGGTAGCCCGGTTGGCCCGAAGGGGGTGACGAATATTCAACAGGGTGGTTCAATGGGGGTGGCGATTTGTAGACTGGAGGCGACGAAGAAAGCCCTGGGTTGTGGATCGGAGGTGGCGAGTTATGTATCGAGTTATGTATCGGTTCTGCTGGTGGAGGCAAATGGTGAATCGGTTGGACAGTTTGAGGCGGGTAAGGGTTGGGTGGCGAAACAGGTTTCTTAGCTGGAGGCAAATGGTAGACAGGCGGAGACGAAGTTTTAGCTGGCCGTGCAGAGGAATGTGGCGGTTCCGCAGGTTCATTGCCAGAAGACGATGGTGGCGGCGGTAGCGGTGGAACCGCAGAGTGCTGAGAGCCGTGTCCAGTAGCAGGAGGTGGGTGAGATTTAGTGGATGGAGATGACTCCGACGATGGCGGCGGTGTGTTCAAACTCGGTCTCCCTCCGTACTTTGCTTTCGTACAATCAAACGGCAGCGTAGCATCCGCCGTGCACTGACTCGGTGGCCGCTGGCTCGGAATTCCAAGAATGCAGTTTTCACTCCCATCCACAACCACCCCTCTCCTCCCAACACATTCCGGGGTCTCGCTGGAGAAGAAATTATAAGAAAAGGTGAAATTTTGCAGCTTCGGCAGCGTACAAACGGCACCGGGAACAAATCCCGTAAGCTGATTTCTCCCCACATCAAGCTGCTCTACACTTGTCAACCCCGCAGAAGTCAACGGAATCGGCCCTTGCAGCCTATTAAAGCTCACGTCAAAGACAGTAAGTTTCTTCAACCTCCCAACCTCCGGCGGAATACACCCAGATAGATTATCATTAAGAAGAATAATCTCATTAAGGCTTCTCTCCATCCTTCCAATACTTGACGGAATGCACCCGCCAAGATCATTGTTTGCAAGCACAACAACAGAAACAGGGGAATTCCCCAAATTCCCCGGAATTCCACCACGGAGGCGGTTAGAGTTAAGGAAGATGGCATCAAGCGGGCGGTCGAAGAGCGCCGGCGGTATATTCCCTTTAAACTCATTGAACCGGAGGTCGAGGAATCGAAGCGACGGTAGCTTGAGGACAACGGCAGGGAACTTGCCGACGAATCGGTTGTTGCTGAGGTCGAGCTCGTAGAGGAGCCTGAGGTGCCTAAATGTGGAAGGGACGACGCCGCAGAAGCGGTTGGAGTTGAGGTGGAAGACGGCGAGGTCAGACAGGAGCCCGAGTTCAGGGGGAAGGAATCCAGCGATGTCGGCACCATTGAGGCCGATGGCTGCGACGACGGTGAGGGAGGGTTGAAAGGGGAGAGGGGCGCAGAAGACGCCGGAGTAGGAGCAGACGTTGGGGCCCACCCATGAGGCGGTAAAGTTTTGGGGGTCGCAGAAGATGGCTGTGGTTTTCCAAGTTTGGAGGGCGATATAAGCCGCTCGGAGGCGGGGGTTAGGGAATCGGAATTGGTCGGGATTGGCGGCGTCGCTTTGGTTATGTGCCTCTGTAGATATCGCCGGAGATAATACGAGGAGGAAAAGAAAGAAGGGAAGAGACATTCCGGCGAGAGAGAAAGAGGCTGCGACGGCGAGGTTTCAGTCACATGTAAGGTGGCGAAGAGGGGTTGGGGGAGTCGGTGCTTTGGGGATGTCTGGCTTGGATTTATACGTTGTATTTAAAATGAAGAGGACATTTTTGGATTTATTTGTTTATTTGAATATTTGGATTTGGCTTGACATGATTTGATTTATTTTAATTTTATATTTATTTTAAAAGGTATGATTTATTAGTATGACATATGATTTATTTTTAGGTCAATAAATATAAATATATATTGATGTTCTGAATTAAAAAATTTAATTTTGCTGTTTATTGCTGATAGATAAAATTAGATAGTTTTGATTGTTGTATAATAAAAAATAAAAGAAAGAATTATTCTAAATTAGATTCTGGGCATTACAGAGAGAGTCCTCATTATGCTTGACATGACACTTGGGAATGGATACTTGTACAGATAAATATTCACGAGTGTATTGGCGAAACCAAGCAGATTTTAAGATGAGCATTTTTTAAAACTAAGGACAAACACTAGTAAAATCATTTTAATTGGGCGAGATCCAATGATTTTTTTCCTTTTTGAAAATTTCATGTTAAAATTATAATGTCTCTTTATGACTCTTTCACCCTCTTTCTTATTTTTGTATGTGCTAGATATTCGTATAAAGCTACGATGCTAAATTTTATATTTCTATACCGTAACAAATATCCTGACATACAACATTTCTAAATTATTAAGCTTATAATTGGGTTTGATTATATTATGAATTATTAAATAGAATTACTTAGATTTTATTTGAAATAATTTTTTTACTAATTTATGATAAGAAAAATAATTAATAAAAAATTATATAAATTTGAAAAATAAAAATTTCAATGTTATTTTAATTTTCTATTTTTTAAAATATTTTTAAATTATGGCTGAGAAAAAAAATTAAAAGTAAAAACAGAAAAACTTAAATTGCCTCTAATAAAATTTTAATCAGAAAGTTTGGAAAAGATTAAGCCGAAATTTATTATCAAAGTTTTGGTATAAATTTGCTTTCTTATTAAATTTATTTTGTACACCCAAATTTTCTTAAAAGTCTTTTGCTGAAAGCGCGTTCTGATCCGGAAAAAAGGAAGCGCCGCGGCATTGGAAAGCTAGCATTTTTTTTTGGGAAAATGAAAGCTAGCATTGAACTGCGTTTGAATTTAATGTTTTTTTTCTAAGCACTTTAATTTTTTGAATGTTTTTTTTGAAACGAGAGTTTATTTGAGATTGCTGAAGTTTTTATAAAATTATTTTGGGAAAAAAATATTTTTTTCGAGCTGTCATAAAAAAATAATGACAGTTATTGAGAGATTCCAAGCCCTTGATAAAAAATATATATGATTATGTTAGATAGTTAACGATCAGTATAAAATTTATTCAATAATCATGAAAGTTGACCATTAAAAAAGAAGTATAAAATTAAGTTACGTGTTATAGAAATGATGATGCTCACATTATGAGTGATTTTACGAGACAAAATGAAAATGAGTATTCGTGAAAACATTGGATTAGCTCCTGCGGAGGATAAGATTAGAGAGAGTCATTTTAGATGATTTAATCACATAAAATGTCAGCCTTCTGATAACCTGATTATAAGACTAAATATATTAGATTTGGCCTATAATAAGAAAGGTAGAGCTAGACCTAAAAAAATTTGGTTAGAAAATTTTAGAAATAATATTTTTTTTATTAGATTTGAATAAGAATTTGACCCTTAACAGAACACAATGAAGACAATGAAGAAAAAGAATTTATATTGCCGATCTCACTTAGTGGGATAAAAGCTTGACATTATTATTATTATGAAACTATCATAAAAAACAAAATGTTATCATAATTTTTTTTGAAAATAGTGAAAAATTAATAGTCAAATAAAACTTGATTGCTGTTTGAAAAGTAAAAGTAAGATTATTTTTGTTTTTCTTAAATTATGTTTAAGCGAATAAACTGAATATTCAGTATAAAAAGTGGTAAAAAAATTAATTTTTTCGATACAAAAAATTTAATTTTTATACTAGAAAAATATTTTAAAAAACAGTAAAAAAACAATCCAAAATGAAGCCTAAATTAGCTAAGATTTTAACCAAGAAAAGCATGAAATGATCTGAAGGATCAAATTAGCTTAGTTGTGAGCCCAAACCCACATTGCTTCAGCATATTAAACAAGTAATAAAAACAAATGGAAAATTGCTTAGAGATTCCAGGTTACAACACAATCATTTTTCAGTATTGTGCAGCTGCAGCTGCAGCTGCTGTGTTTGGCAGAGATTCTGGCCAAATCATGATGGCTCTTGATGCTAATCAACTGTTCAACCACCCAAAAACTGTACATTCAAAGGCTATTACAATAGAAGCAAACGAATAACAGCTCCAGCAAGCTGAGAAACACATAAAATATTTGGGTATTCAACGCCTAAAACAATAAGTTAATCAAAATCTTTAGACAGCATCATGCTCTCTACTTTCTTTTCTCTGTGCAGAGTTCTAATTAAACAAAGGCTTTACAATTTACCTGTTAAAGACTTCATTTGGAACAATTTTATTACTATTTTAAGAAGAGGGAACACATGCAGAAGATGATCTAGCCAAGAGCCAAATACTCATCTAATAAGAGGTCAGTAATTTATGTCGTGACAGACTCTTTCTGGAGGTTCTTCCTCAGGTATCTGACAAGAATGTTATGTTATAACAAAAAAACAATAGAGTTAATGGAAAACAGAAAATTCATTTAAGCAACAACACATTCAAGGATTACAAATTAATGATATAAAGCAGAAAAAATCAATTTCAACAATGAATTCTTCTCTACAAATAGTTCCAACCGCAGTATTGGTATGAAGAGGTGATGGAAGTCATAAAGTCTAAAGGCACAAGTTATGTATCAAAATGAACGTGCTGAAAAAATGACCTTAATTTTAGTGGATTTGTGTGATTCTTTTAGGAGTTCTGGTTTGGGCATTTACTTCTAAATAAAGCATGTCTGCAATGTATTCTCTGATTCCCTTGGAGTTACTGTTTGCACAAATTAACAAGATTTGAGACATGGTATCCGGAGTTTCTAAATTCTGTGACAGTAAATTTTTGCAGCTGTTTCTATGACTAAATTCCTATTTGCGGCTTGTTTTTGCTTCGGGGTGGTGAACTATGGACGCTTGCAGCTGGTACTTCGTTGCTGGAGGCTGAATGAGGTATGCTAGAGCTACGGCAACAGACTATAGGGGTGGATTGCGGTTGGGTCCCCATGGTGGATTGCAACAAACTATAGTTGCTATGAAGATGGATCTTAGAAAAGAGGAGCTTCAGATAAGATATAACATGCTATCAACACGCAATACCAAGGAGCTATACTTGACCATGAATTTATTTAGAAAGCGATTGTTCGCACGCATACCCCTGATCCCATGTTTCTTAAAATTAGAGTAGGGACCATGCACGAACTAATGTTTTCCCTTGAGAAGCCTTTGGACCATCAACCAGTCCCTTTAATTCAACATACTCTTTAGATTCATCCTATTATGAGAGAGAATTTGAATACAATGTAAGAAGGAATATGAGTTAAATTTCAAAATAATCCCCTGAGGCCATTTTAACCCCGGAGTATAACGTTGCTCCAATTTAGTCCTTCGACTATACAAAATTGATTCAAAATGATCCTTTTGAGACTAAATTGAGATCAATTTTATATTATAATTACAACATGAGGGATTATTTTGGATCAATTTTGTATAGTCGGGCAACATGAAATTCTAAGACTAAATTGGTCAACTTGAATAGTCTTAGGACAGTGGAAAGAATATATATGACATGTTGGATATCGTGCCTTGGAGATAACTTATCAGGAGTTCATCTACAGTTGGGTCAAACAAGGCCTTAAGTAATTAAGCTGCAACAATAGAAATGGATTGCTCTTCAAAAGGGCATTGGTACATTGCAAAAAGTAAGAACAAACAAGCTTCATGCTTGCTTTACCCAATCAAGCTCTCGAGAAAATAAAAGTTGAAGTTAAACTAAGGAAAAGAAGGGGTCATAGCCTATGATTGGTAGACAGAAAGGCTATGCTGCTTGAATGTGCGACAAGCCAAAAGGAATATGATGGTAGTGCCTTTTAACTCAAATGTATTGGTGTTTATACATACGTAGTGGGTTAACATCTATCATATAACCAATGCATCAAACAATAAGCAAAAGCTATCATTGGCATGAAGTTGCACCAAATTTGATCAAATTAGCAGCCTAATTATACAGGAACTAGGCAAATGCTCATTGCTTAGAATGATGCTCTTGTCGTCCCAAGTGAATCCCTAAAAGGATGAGGATGGGCCTCAAGCTTCAAGTTATGGCATTATAAAATTGCTTTGGACACCAAATTCATAGTACTACCTCCGTGAAAAACTAGCTTACACTTTTTACCTTTACGTGCCGAGTAAATCTGAAAGAAATGGGTGCATTCCAAGTCACCATTTGCAAAAGAGGCAAAAGAAAGCAATGTGTGACCTTGACCTAACTAACAGAATCAATGCTGGCCAGATCTTCATCAACAAAACATGGTTCATCATCATCAAGATCCTCATAGAGAACCTTAGGTGACTCATCCCCTAGCCCAACCACAATCAATGGCAAAAGTGCATTTATGGCACTAATTGTTTAAATGACTCGGCTTGTGACATAAAGCAAATACTATAAATTGCTTGTATCATGGTTAAAAATTCATGAGGGGCGGTAATGCTCAACTTTGCCTAGGAAAGGTTGTAGGATTAGGCAAATAGTGGTCAACGAAGACCCAATTGTCCTTCTTTGGGAAGGTGCAAGATGCACTAGTACAGAAGTAAGGGCCAGGGAAAAAATTTCCTAAGGGCAGCATTGCACTTCTGATTTTTTTTTTTATTAAATTGAGGGAGTGATGAAGGCATCATCTAAGGAGGAGGGGCTATGGGGTTCAACTTCCATCCTAATATTAATGCATAGGCCTTGGAAAAATATGGATATAATGATCAAATCTTCCTCTCCTAGCATACAACAAGCACTCAAATCCTCTAATTTGTTTACATACTCATGGACAATTTGGTACTTCATCCACAAGCTGCTGCCACGGTACTGAAAGAAATTTTTGGCAGAGATGCGTATATGGCATCCCAAATGGATAAAGAAGCTCCTCCGCGCATGTCATTTTCAAAGAGAAAACCATGCCAAAATCATTTGGTTAGTGAACTAAACCATCTTCCTTGTAAAGAGACCATACCAATTGAAATAATCTTCAACTATAATAAACTAGTCAAGGAGAACATTAAGATCATGGCAACCATCAAACCGGGGACAATTAATTTTGATATAATGGGATGGATCAAATTGATCATCCTCTCAATCATCGTGGTGCCTAAAGGGTAGCCAGCTTGATGTATTAAAATAATGGTTATGCATTGTCTGTGATGGAAACAATAATCAAAATAACTATCACATGGTCAGCTATGGCACTCAACCTAATCATAGTGTTGCTGATCATCATTATTTTGACGTTAAGTCATCACGAGGGTAGTCTACAAAATAATATGTGACATAGAAGTCTTGAGGATGAGATCAACGTACGTAGATGTTGACCATCAAGATAAAAATTCAGTAGGTCTAAGAGGTAGAAGTGCATAGTTTGTCATATAGTGGATTATGTAAGACTTGCGTGTGTGGGGTAAGGCAATCATAGGAATGACATTAGGAGCCATCAAGTTGCTTAAGCATGCTGGCAATCAGTCACAGAACATGAACATGAAATAAAAATGAATACATACAAAAAAAAAGTGCCATTAAAAGATTACAAAAAATAGAAAAAGCATTATAGAATCAATTTATCATTAGTGAATTGAGTAAGATTAGAAATATATCCTTACGTGGGTGAGTATTAGTTCATGGATAACATGAAACCGAAAGACAAATTACTAAATTTGAAAGATTGCAATAGTGGAAAGCATTAGGAACTTGGACAGAACTGCCAAGACAAAGATGCCTTTATAAGCCATATAAATCAAAGGTGGAAATTAAGAAAACTGAGGGGAAGAATAATCATATGAGGATAGCAGGTAGAAAAAGTTTGTTTAATTCCAAGAAGCAGAAAGAGTAAACTCAATAAGCCTGAAGTTGGAATAACAAACTAGCCTTTCACGAAGAAGATTTTAACCCAAAAAAGATTTCGTCAAACCAACATGTCAATCAGGCTCATAGGGCGAGGATGAATTCAACAATAATCCACATCTATTGTGTTCCTTCCACAAAATTTATTGAAAAACATGATGTTTGGAAAAGCAATATATATATATATATATATATATAGATATACAATGGAAAGATGAATGTTTGTATGCTTTGGAAGAGAGATGGCCTCTAAAGTATGAAGCGGGTCAAAATTTATTAAAATGCTGATTTGGCATCTATATGTGGGCTTTGAAAATTCGCTCCGGCCTCTTCGGCTTTTTTTCTTTTTGTGAGTTGGCGAGGAGAGTTTTAACGAATTTAGGGGTAAATTTTCAGAAGGCATATTAGGTTTTAAATAAGACATTACCCAAAGATTTCACCCTCATTTTGCAAGGACTTTATGATCTGAGTTCAAGTTTCCTATAGGCGCAAGCCCCTACAGTTAATTACCCCTCCCGATAACAAGAGAGAACTTTCGATTAAGACTAATTGTTAAATAGATACATAGTATCCAGTGTATAGTAGCAGCAGAATTTGATATTGAAAATTGAAATTTTATCACGGTGCATTTAAAGTGGATGGTGGGGAAAATGATGAAGAACCCGATCAAGATCCCATAGTTCTGTCGTCCCGAGTCATCATGGTTCCTAGTTTGCTTAATCAGAAGAGGCAGTCGACCCAACCTAACCGAAGGATCCTTGTCGACAGACATGAGTTGCTTCATCCAAGGGTACCTTGTAGACTTGGAGTGAATCTTTGCTTAAAGGGACAGATTTGAGTCCACATTAGCTAACAAAGGGCATTATACTCTATCGATTATATACTATTGATTCATTACTCAAAGATTTAGAATCGTTGGGGAACATACGAACTTTGACCATGACAGTAATTTAGTGATACCATTTAGCGACAAAATCGCCTATTTAGAAGGCCCCGTTTATAATCGTTTATATGTGATGTTATTTGGCGACAAAACCATCGGTTAGAAGACACGTTATGAGAAGAGATGGTTTGAGAATGAATCTTAGTGATATTCTTGACTGGACATTGGCTCTTTATGAGCTGAAGTGATTTTCGAATTTATTCACCACGAAAAAACTGTTGTGGAGGGCGAATGAATTTTTGCCTTAAGTGTTTGGATGATTTATTTCATCTTAAATATCTTAATTTTTTGTGATTTTGAGTTTTAAACTTTCATTGAAATTGGAGACCCTTTATGATTGATTTTAAAATTTGGGGGTATTTAAAAAGTATGATCCAATCCAGTTGAGATTAGCTTTCAACACGGCCATCATCGAGGATTTATGGGTATGATCGTTTCATTAGTCGAACTTTGTCAACTCTGTTTACTTGCAAATAGAGGATCAGGTCGAACTCCTAATTTTTGGAGTTATCGAGTAAATATCAGAACCTAGGATGTTCATCTTAATATGTGAATTTTCTTTGCAAGAGACCTTGAAGGCCTAATATGAATATATAAAACTAAATACTCCAATCAGCTCTACGACTGTGTATTTGTTCGGTGGTTTAGTCGTGTCAACTTTGGTCCATTCAAAGAGAAGGATTAGACTTGAACTTAAGTTTATTCTTTTAACCCGGGCAGCATCATCAGATGTCCTGTATATACATACATCACGCTCATCAGGGACCATGACGGTATGTGCTTTTGAGTGCATTTAGCATAATTTATTTATATGGTGGCTATATATATGTAATGTAGTGGAAGTGTATGACATATTTGTATATTCACATACACACTCACGTATTCATTTGTATGTTGACATACTTGTGTATGTATTTATATGTTTGCATGTATACGTGTGTGTTAACATATGTATTTGTGCACTACTTAACGTGCTTGCATGACATTTTTGTATGTTGGATGGTATGTTTACATAATTCATTTTGCATGTTGCAGAGCATATATTCACGTTGTATTGGCATGTTAAATATATGCTTGATATATCTATATGTAACATAATGCATAATGCATTTTCAGATGTCATGCACTCATGATGCATTTGTACTATATGCTTATAAGCTTTCGAAAGCATTTGCATGAGGCATATGCATATTCTCGATGCATGAGGGGATATTTTGAAATATTCAACACTGCTTGTGGATAAGATTATCGTGTGCATTACAAGTCTTTTGTCACTGTCCGTGGGCGGGCTGCATTAAGTGTAGGTCTTCTAGTATGGCTTGCAAATGGGATTGTTGTATGCATTATGAGTTTGTACGCTTTGCCATAATCCCGCTACCTTGACTCATAGGCAAACTGTCATTTGCATCACAGATCCTCTAATGTTGCTCGTAAGTGCTTGCATTCATTGCAGATTTTCTGCCCTTGCTCGTAGATGGTTTGTTGCATGCATTGCATTTCCCCTATCCACGTTTGTTGGGAATCTATCATATTCATCATATATTGTTCTTCATTATTTGCAGAGATTTGAAGTGTTTGCTCGCAAGTTGATATTGATTGCAGGGAGGTTTTTATATTTGTTGCATGTCTCTCATGTTCCACCCATGCGCATATCATTCCATTCATTGCAATCTTCTTGGATATATTTCTAGGATGGTAGTCATACTTACAACATGTCTAGTGTTATCGTTAGAACAATTAATTTGTTCATGGAAAAAAAAAAGTCTAGTGTTATCATTAATAGGCGGGTTCTCATGTCTGTTTGCAATCGGGTGACATTGATTGCATGCAAACTATGTTTGCTTCAAACTCCTTGAACATATCTTGGTTAGCAAATTATCATATTCACCGCATGTCAACCTCCTTTACTTGCAAAAGATTAGTGTATTTGCTTGCATGTCTGGTGCGAGTGTTACACATCAACTACTATCGTTCATATGTGATTCACAATATTTTGTTAAGGGCTTTGTGTATTTGCTTGCAATCAAATTGTACATTCCTTCAATTTCATTGCTTGCGGGTGAATCATGTTGAAAATTTATCCAATCACAAGTCCTTTGTTCACTCATTTGTATTTTATTTTTATTATTTTGTGAATTTTAGTTCTATTTTAAGCATATTAGGTCCAATTTCCTGTGATTTTGGTTGCAAATTTAGTTCCTTGTAATTTGCTTAAGTTTGATTCCCTGTTAGTCCGAATTTTGGCAGCCTCCTACCACGTCAAGAAAGATGTGCATGGTCAGTGCCGTCGACCGTGGCTGTGGTCTTCTACCCCACCACACAAAAAAAGACGTGTATGGGTTACAAGGGTATCTGCGCAAAAGACTTGACAATTTCTCTGCCGGCCTGAAAGCGCGTATAGGTACTTAGGGTTTACCTCATCATGCTAAGAAAAGCGTGCACAAGGCTCACCCGCGTTTTTTTAGTTTAGAAATTATTATACCTTGCGCGAGATAGGTGATGGCGATGGTGTCGAAGTTACGACGAATTAAAACACACAAATATCTTCTCCTTTTTTTTTAATCTCTCTTTTCTCTTTTCTTTTCTTTTCCTTATTCTCTTTTTTTAATAACAATAATACCAAACTAATAATAGAGAGAGAGAGGAATTAAGGTAGAGAGATCGTGATAATAAGCTTCTTTCTGTTAGAGAAAATGAGGGGGTTCTTTGGAAGTGAGCTAGGGGAGTGGATGTGGGAGTATATGTAGAGTAGGTTTGGGCTGTAGAAGGGCTGTTTTTGGTTGGATTTGAGTGTGAGAGGGCTGTTGGGCTTTAGAAGTGGGCTGATGTTGAGGTATGCTGGTGAGGAGAAATGGGCTGCAAGTGATGGTTGGTAGTGGGCTGTAGGTGGGCTGTTTTAGGTTGGATGTTGAGGGCTGGTGAGTGTAAGTGAGGGTGCCGGAAGCAAGACGGTGACAGAGTATACCACTATCCTACAAAACCTATGGTAAGAACTTGATCACTACAGATGCATAGAGACTAGATGTTCAGAAGATGCTTCTATCATAAAGAACTTTATTAAAAAAGATAGAGTTCATGATTTTCTTGAAGGACTAAATGCAGAATTTGATCAAGGGTCCAGATCCTTGGCAAAGAGGAGACACCATCACTAAATAAAATAATTGATGTCATCCGTGCTGAAGAAAGCCGACGAGGAGAAATGTTGGAGCCAAAGGTTGTTTAAAGTTCAGCAATGGTGATGAACAGAGAAGCACCATGGAAGGAAAAAGGTAAAAACTCCTCAAAATTTAAAGATAGAGACTCACTTTGGTACAGTTATTGCAAGAAGTCAAGACACAAAGGAGATGTGTTAGAAAATACATGGAAAGCTCCCCAGTAAGAAGTGGAATCAAAGAAGTGAAAAAGGGAGCACATCACATGCCATAAATACAACTAGTCAGCCTAACCCAGAAACACAGCCCAGCTTAAATAAAGAAGATATTGAAAAAATAAAACTCCTGGTATCCCTTGAAAAATCAAATGCATCTTCCTCTCTAGCACTTTCAGGTAAGTTTACTATTTTTATTGGTTTAAGTGCCTCTAGAAATCATTTAAAAGAATTATGGATCATTGACTCAGGAGCCA
This sequence comes from Dendrobium chrysotoxum, assembly GCA_019925795.1. NCBI lineage: Eukaryota > Viridiplantae > Streptophyta > Magnoliopsida > Asparagales > Orchidaceae > Dendrobium > Dendrobium chrysotoxum. The sequence continues at coordinate 55,081,346 of CM034307.1, forward strand.
CTAATCACATGACACATTCCCCTACCCACTTCATCAACTATACTCCTTGCCCAAGTGACAAAAAAATCATCACTGCTGATGGTTCTCTTGCCATAGTAGAAGGCCAAGGAGACATACCCTTATCCCCTTCCCTTACTCTAAAAAATGTGCTCAATGTACCTCAATTATCTACAAACCTTATATCTATACAAAAACTTATCAGTGACCATAATTGTCAAGCACTTCTTAACCCTACCTATTGCTTATTTCAAGACCAGAGATCGGGAAAAAAGATTGGACTTGCTAAGGAGAGAGTTCGACTGTACTACCTGGAAGAGCTGAACAAATCTAATAGCTACTCTATGTTATCCCTAGTTGACAAGAAATCCACTATCTGGCTTCATCATTATAGATAAGGACATCCATCTTTTGATATCCTAAAACATATGTGTCCAAATCTTTTTTAGAAATTAGAAAATGAATATTTTCATTGTGAAACTTATGAGTTAGCCAAACATAAAAGAGCTTCTTTTTCAAATAAAAATAAGAGAAGTGATACTCATTTCTATCTCATCCATAGTAATATATGGGGATCCTAAAAAATCCCCAACATCTCTAGAGCACGCCGGTTTGTATCGTTCATTGATGAATGCACTCGAGTCTCTTGGATCTATCTCCTTAGAAATAAATCTGAAGTTAGCACTGTTCTTCCCATTTTTCAGACCATGGTTCAGAATCAATTCGGGGTAAAAATAAGAAAATTTCGCTCTGACAATGCTAAAGACTATTTTAACCAAACACTATCATTCTACTTTCAAAGTGAAGGTATCATCGATGAGTCCTCCTGCGTTCACACCCCACAACAAAATGGGGTTACGGAAAGGAAAAATGGTCACCTTCTAGCCTCCACGCGAGCTTTCCTATTCCACCACAAAATACCCAAATCTTATTGGGTCGAAGCTCTTCTGACTGCCACTTACCTCATAAACCGACTACCTTCTACAGCCATGGGACTATAATCCCAATGGATATTCTGTCCTCCTTTTACCCCGAGTTTCGAACCCATAATAATCTTACACCCAGAATCTTTGGGTGCACTGCCTATGTCCACATTCACAGTCACAATAGAGGAAAATTAGATCCAAGAGCACTCAAATGCATCTTTGTTGGATATTCAGCCCTGGGACCAGATATAACATTTGCTGTAAGCATGGTCAGTCAGTTTATGCAGAATCCAAAGCAAGTTCATATGCAAGCGGTAGACAGAATACTGCACTACCTTAAACGAAAACCAGGGAAAGGGATTCTATTTAGAATAGATCGCGGAATAACCCTAGAAGCATACACTGATGCTGATTATGCGGGATCACCAGTAGATAGAAGATCTACCTCTGGATACTGCACATTTCTTGAAGGGAACCTAGTTATATGGAGAAGCAAGAAACAGAATGTGGTGGCAAGATCCAGTGCAGAAGCAGAATATAGAGCTATGGCCTTGGGAATATGTGAGTTACTATGGATCAAGATGATTCTAGAAGACCTAAGGATCAAGTGAGACAAACCCATGAAGCTACACTGTGACAACAAATCAGCAATTAGCGTAGCCCATAATCCAGTCCAGCATGACAGGACCAAACATATAGAAGTGGATCGACATTTTATTAAAGAGAAATTAGACAATTGTCTAATATGTATCAACCATGTACCATCGAAAGATCAACTCGCAGATATCCTCACCAAAGGATTGGACAGCTCTGCCTTTCTCAGAATGATTGCCTAGCTGGGAATGACAGATCTATACTCCCCAGCTTGAGAGGGAGTGTTAAATCTCAACCTCTCATTCTCATGTTAATCCCACGGCTACAAGGAGAGATCCGTGGGAAGCCCGCCTTAATCACATTGAACGCCTTCTATAGATGAGCAGCGGATTTAGGAAGAGTTATATTTCATTATTCTGTAGTTATTTGTTTCCTTATTAAACATCTTGTATAGATCTATAAATAGGGATCATAGTGTATAATAAAATTCAAGTTTTTCCCTCTCAAACCTCTTGATTTCAACAGGTATCAATAAGAATATATACATTAAAATAAGCTTACATTTACTCTGAAATTAAGTTTGCTACAATTATATAGCTCGTAGCTTTAAAAAGGTCTCTAAAGTTGAAAAATATGCTTTTCATTACCTCTCCAATATCCCACTCCTTTAACCAGATCGTGTCACCAGCACCTATATCTTGCTTGTCCCTAGAATTAGAAGACAAAGTATTCTTCAGTCAGAAAATAATGCTTAATAAAGTCCCAACACAGCATCGTATTCTATCTTAACCACGTATAATTATGATAAACAAAATATTTCAAAAGAGGCTAGCTAGCATGGTTGCTCTCTTTTATGAGAGATTATTTTTTCCATTATTTGCAGCTTCATTAGATAAAGAAGATCAGGAATCTCAATCACAAACTCTACAGGAACGCGTGGCTCCAACTCTACCCAACACAAGCCAAATTACATGGAAAAAAAGTTGAGTTATATCATAGTTAGGATTGCAAACTTTGACTAGAGAGGTTATTGATCAAATTTGAAAATAATCTCTTTGCTATGCAAGTTTAGGGCCAAGATCGCAATATAGAGTCAACCTCTTGCACTGCGTGCACAATTTTTATCCATATGATATTAGGAATGTCAAAGAAAATTGTGCCGAAACTCCTTAACAAAATTTTATGATGTAGTTTCAAAACTCTACACCTAAAGCAATATTCATATACAATGCATCTCCATGTTTAGTGTAACTAGACTTATTCTTTCGATCATTCAAGGTGTATTCAGCATAAATCTATTTGAACTGGCAAAAAACAAAACAAAATTCCGCTTGCATTCAGAAGAAACAAAACGTTTCACTGATTTGAATTGTTATGAGAAAATGAATAATGTAAATTATCATGGAAAGCACAAAGTTCCTCTCCCCAACCTAGCATAAAAACCAACACCACCACCATCATCATCACCATTATCATTAGCCATATTCACAATTGGCCTTATGAAGTCTCCTTCATCATTTATTCCTATTGAGTGCTACATAATATACATTAATCAAATTTGCATAAATCCTTGTACACTTTTATTTATGTTACCCTTTGTCTGGCCCTCATATTTCCTTATACTTCTACGTACATCTTATTTATCCATTTTATTAGGGTATCTTCATCTTTACTATTTTTAATAATTACTACTCCCATCATCTCTCCAAAATAATCATTTCTTTCTTAGTTTTACCACACATCCATGTCAGCATTTTTATTTGTATAATACTCAATTTGGATGCCAATGATACTTTTAGATTATATCCCTGTTATGTTATGTGTCCATTAATGGGAAAACTTGCTTCCAATCTATTGTTCCTTTTGCGAGGCTAGCCCAATAGGTACTAGTCCAACTTACCCTGCAGCTGCCTGGTTAGATGCACTTTGAACGGCTTTAGGTCCATCAAGAGACCCTGATGATTGATTACTGCTGCTGCTAAAAAATTGAGGGATTGAATGTAAGGGGGCTTGCTCACTTCCCATAGCCATGAAACCATTGGTGATGTTGGACTTGCTTGGTCCTGGTGAACTTCCAAATTGTTGCAACGGTGGTTCACCAACAAATTTTCCTGCAACAACATAAAGTATGAATCTCATATCAACCAGTTAAAATGAAATAAAGCAGTGCCTGCAGGTTTGCAAAAACCATTGGTTCTTCCAGAGTTGCTTGGTCCTGGTGAACTCCCAAATTGTTGCATTGGTAGTTGCCCACCGACAGTTCCTGCAAAAGTCAGAAGCATGAATATCATGTCAACCGGTAAATATGGAAATAAAGCTGAATCTACAGGTTTGCATAAATAGAAAATCATAATCATTCGCTAGAAATTGAGCAAAGACGAATTATTTTATAGTTGATTATTTAGCTTAACTTTGTAATCAGAGTAAAAAACTAGGGATGCAAGGCTTTTATCCTCGGTTTTGGTTTCAGTTTGGACATGCTACATAAGCTTTAGATTCAACCATTTAGGTGCTCATTTTCGGTATCATTCTTTTAATAGGCTTTAATAACCCAAGATTCAAAACATCTAAAATAGAGATCTCATTCAATTGTAATTTTAGAATTAAAAATGATTTTAATTAAGAGAAAGTGATCAAAATGATCCTTTGACTCTCTATGAATAATCAAAACAATCTCCAATTATATTAAACAACAATTTTGGTCCATCAAAAGGAATCAAAATAGTCTCAAGGTGGGATTATTTTGGTTCATCTTTAAGGAGTTGAGCATAGTTGGAGACTATTTTAATCTTTCATAAAGAGTCAATAAAATTTTTTTGTTCTTTTCACTTTTAATCAAGAACAATTTCTATATGCAAGAAACAAAGTACAAGTTCAGTTAACAAGCATAAATAGAACATCATAGAAAATGAACACCTATCCTTACCAAGGCTCGGAGAACATACAACTGAGATACTCTCTGAACAAGCATATATAACGAGCCAACAGCTAACCAAGTTTTTATTGGGTGTGAAGGACAATGAAAGATTTGAAAAAGCTACACTGCTTTGAACTAGACCAATAGTAAGAAAGAAAAAAAAAATCTTGCATCAGAATTTAAACCAATATCCAGGATCTCCTAACCAATTTTGGGTTTGCCTTTATAAATTCTTATTTTTCACTCATTCCCATAATGAGTTGCATTAGATACCATTGAATGATCATGGGGCCCACATTACAACCGCCAGCCCAAATAAGGCCTCTGCCCTTCTCCCACACATGGCTAGTCATTGGTGAACCCACAGGTATTGGGGCCCACATTAGATTTGAAACTTGGGTGGTTAAGAAGTGGGGGGTATTGGACTTCTAAGGGTAGCTTTAGGTTTCTAATAGGGAATGATTTGTGCACATCTTTGGATCTTTCTCCCTTAATTTATCAGGTACGTGGTGTTGTCACAACGGGTACGAGGACCAAAGCCTCCTTAAGACATGTAGTCTCGCAACTCGAGATTTCCAGCTTATATACCTCACATTAAAGAAGATGATACAAAAATAAACACAAATCACAAATAGGTTAAGGCACAAAAGCTTCACTTGAAGTTCATTTGCTATTCCAATATTGTTGTGTTTAAAAACATATTTTAAATGGAGAGCTCTCTCTCTCTCTCTTTATTTTATAAGATTTTGCAATATAACACCTACATTCCGTCAATTCATTCGTGACATTGTCACAATGGGGCACGAAGACCAAAGCTTCTTTAAGACATGTATCCTCGCAGCTCGAGGTTTCCATCCTATAAACTTCATTGATGGAATGAGTAGTATAAAAAGGTTTCAAATAGTTTTTATTTTATTTTATTTCATTTAATACTCATAGCAAATGAGTTTCAAACATAAGTTCTATATTACATTAAGACAACTAAGCTTAATCTATTGCCTACAAAAAGACACACTACACAAACTAATACACATATCAACCTAACATGCTAAAGCTTGAATTTTATTTTATTTTTCACATTTGTAACATATTCATGAAAACTATATTTAAATGCTCAAAAATCATTAAGAGGTGATTTTTAAAGTTGCTTAAGTATTTTATTATTAAAATCTAGAAAAACCATCATAGCGAGGTCCGCTTCATGTGGAAAAATAATGATGCACATGACATAAATGGGTGGCCTACACTATAAGCCTAGTTGATCATATAAAGGTCAATACGGTTCACAGAGAGGGCAAGCTTTGACCAATAAGACCAAAGCTTTGCTAGTGCACTAACTTATGACCAATGTCTAATACAATCCTACAATACCTCATTGGGTGAAAATAAAAGAATAGTCCGCAGTGTATGCAAGTGTTACTAATTCGTTCACAACAATAAAGTTGGTCTTAACAAGTTGCAGAAATTATACCTGAACGGAAAGCAAGCCAGGGCATATGCATATAACCTGACACAATGAAGGAGCCTCTCCAGAGGCCCGGGGAAAACACGATTTGTCAACCAAATACAAGGTTATGTGTGCACTTAGATCGATGTACAAAATTATGTATGGATAGTATGAATAATTTTGCTAAAATCATGTAGCAAGCAAATCAGAAATGCAATGTTTTGTTAATGTTGGCATACACATAATTAAGGAAATGCAATCCATTGAGCTATGGATGAATATGAAAATCATAAATAGCATACGATGTTTGTAATTATCAAAATTAATAAATGAGGTTTGATTGCAATGCGTTCATGTGCGTGTATATGTATTTTTGATCATCCTAATGTCATAACTCAATCCCTTATAACATTGCTCCCACATGCATATATTCCTTCCCCAATTCAAGTCAAATCTTGATCGAAGACCGTGAATTTGATTGAGAATTGAATACTAGAATTCATTTAAATTTCTCATTTTAAGGACTCCATTCAATCTCAAAGATTAAATGAGGTATTTGTTAGGCCAGCTCTAGAGCCAGCTAAACCGGTCCAACCTGGACCAGTTCTTTGCTACAAGAGGAGGGGCGGAACCAAGGGGAAGAGAGAGAGAGGCCGGTTGGAGAGATGGGGCCCACAACTTAATTAAACGTTGCTTTGGGAGGGAAATTTTAAATTCGGGGCTGTTTAGGGATTTTGTATTTGTCCTCTTTGTTTTAATTAGTTCCCTTAGGGAGGATTAGGGTTTCACTTGAATTGGAAGAGAGATTTGAGAACTAGGGTTTGCTCTTTTGGGCTCTAGGCTTTGCTAGAGATTTGGAGAGTGGTTTCTTCCTCTCGAATTGAAGAAACTTATATCTTGTATTATTTCTTTTTGTTCGTGGATTGAATAGAAGAAGTTTCCTTGTGTTTTCTTTCCAATTTTCTGAAATTTCTGCATCATATTGTTGATTTCTCTCTGAAATCATCAGATTTCTCGCTGTTTTCACCAATTATTGTTAGGTTTGCTTGCGAACTCAAGTATTTCCCTTAGGGTTACTTGCGAACTCAAGTATTTCCTAGCAAATTGGTATCAGAGCGTTGTCTTGGGGCCATCGGCGGCTGAAATTCTGAAATTTCAGCAGTGAAATTTCATCCGGAAGAAGATCTTCTCGTGATTGTTGGGAAGAAATATGGCCGGGAAGAAGGTTGAAGTTTTGGAAGGAGAAATTGGGCAACTTAAATCATATTTGGAGGGAGAATTTTCTGATTTTCAAAATCAGATTTCATCCAATAATGAAAGGATGGAAGGGAAGTTCGCCGTGATGGAAGAGATGTTGAAGAAATTGCTAGAAGTGAGGACCAATCCGGCGACATCGGAAGCAAAGTAAACCATCAGCGGCCATGGAAGAGGTGGAAACCCTAACCTGTTTAGGGGAAGGGAAAATTTGGAAGTGGAGATCTTGGAGGGTGAAGAAGGAATGCCTCCTCTAGAACCACTTTCTAGGGAGGAGATGAGCACTGGTTTCAAAAGAAGGGCTGCTGATTTTGTACGGATAAGGGAGGAGTTCTACCACAGAGGTGCTGAATTTGAAAGAAGAAGAGGAGAATTTGATGAAGGGGTTGGGTATGATCGCCGGACGGAAGATCGTGACAACTGGGGAGCACCTCCTCTTCGCAGAATGGGAGATTATGGAGGATTCAGGGGCAACGGGGGTGACCCGAAGGTGAGGAAGCTGAAGATACCCATCTTTGAGGGCGAGGATGGCCATGGCTGGATCTACAAGGTGGAACAATATTTCTCCGTCAATGAGTTGACGGAGGAAGAGAAGCTGATGGCGGCAGAACTGTGTTTGGAGGGGAAGGCATTGGCATGGTACCAATGGCGTGACATGATGCAACCCATCAGGAGCTGGAGGGAGTTCAAAGAGTGCTTACTAGAACATTTCCGAACCGGTAGAGGAGGTGACTTCTATGAGCAATTCTTTGTCTTGATATAGGAGGGGACTGTAGCAGATTACCGTGACAGGTTCGAGTACTTGACCAGCAGATTAGACCAGCTCTCTGAGACATTGCTAGAGGAGAATTTTATGAAGGGGCTTAAACCAGAGATACGGACAGCGGTTAGGGTGATGAGGCCAAGAGACCTGGGGGAGGCCATGGAGCTAGCACAGTTGGTGGAGGAACATAAGCAGCTGGAGAGAGGGGCTAGGGGGAGCAACTCGGGGGGATCGTACATGATGACCATCACCTTCTTAGCTCCCAAGGGGCCAATGCCAGGGAGTCTGAAGGAAGTGTCCAAGGAGAGAGCTGGAGGAGGGGGGAATGAAGGAAATTTCAAAAGGCTGACTGAGAAGGAGATACTGGAGAAGAGGGTAAAAGGGTTGTGTTTTAGATTTGATGAGAAGTACATGTTGGGGCATAGGTGTAAGGACCAAACTCTTCAGGTTCTCATCGTCTGTGATGACGAGGAAGCTGAAGAGGGAGGTGGGAGTGGGTTAGAGATGGAGGAAGAGGAGAAGTTGCATCAAGATATGGCAGAAGTATCCCTAAACTCAATGGTGGGACTCACTCTGAATCACACCATGAAATTGAAGGGTGAGATAGCTGATAGAGAGGTGGTAGTGTTGATAGATAGTGGGGAAACCCACAATTTCATCTCGACCCAGATTGTTGATCTGCTGGGGGTGAAACTAGTGGATACAGGAGGCTATGGGTGATGATGGGCACGTGAAAGGTGGAAATGGGTAAAGGAGTTTGTAGGGGGTAATGCTGACGATTCAAGGGATCTAGGTGAGGGAGGACTTTCTTCCCTTGGAGTTGGAGAATACTGATGTCATCCTGGGGATGAAGTGGCTGCAAACCTTGGGGGAGACCAAGGTCAATTGGGGAGCACTGAGGATGGAACTAGTGGTGGGAGGAAGGAAGATGGTGATCCAGGGCGATGCAGGGCTGTCCAGGGCTGGAGTATCTCTCAAATCCATGATCAGAACCATACAGGAGGTCGGAGGTGGATATTTAGTGGAATTGCATCGCTTGGAGAGGGTCAATGCGGGGGAAGAGGGAGATATTCCTCTTGCAGTACAACCACTCATACATCAGTTCAGTGAGGTGTTCCAGCCACTTCAAGGTTTACCACCACCCAGAGAGCAGGAGCATGCAATCATTTTGAAGGAGGGGGTGTCACAGATTAGTGTACGACCCTACAGCTACTCCCAAATTCAGAAGGATGAGATTGAGAAGCTGATTAGGGAGATGTTGGAAGCGGGGATCATCAGACCAAGTGTAAGTCCTTTCTCTAGTCCAGTCTTACTAGTCAAGAAGAAGGATGGCAGATAGAGGTTTTGTGTGGATTACAGGGCGTTGAATAAGGAGCTCTCCCCCACACTAGTGTGGAGTACTTAGGACACGATATCTCAAGAGGGAGTGGCAGCAGATCCAGCCAAAATTGAAGCAATGCAGAAGTGGCCTCTACCTAGGAACTTGAGAAAGCTGAGGGATTTCCTAGGATTGTCGGATTACTACCGGAGGTTTGTGAAGGGGTACAACAACATAGCCTTGCCTTTGACAGAGCAGTTAAAGAAGGATAGCTTCTTATGGGGAGAAGCGACTACCCAGGCTTTCGAGAAACTTAAGAAGGCAATGACCACAGTACCCATTTTAACTTTACGAGACTTCAGTCAAACTTTTGTGGTAGAGACAGATGCGTCTGGATATGGGTTGGGGGCAATGCTGATGTAAAATCATAGACCCACAGCCTACTTCAGTCAAGCGTTGTCAGCTAGAGCTAGACTGAAGTCTATATATGAACAGGGATTGATGGCCATCGTGTTGGCTATTCAGAAGTGGCGACCATGCCTACTGGGACGGCACTTCATCATTAGGACAGATCAAAGGAGCTTGAAATATCTATTAGAGCAGAGAATGGTGACAGAGGAACATCAGAGGTGGTTGTCTAAACTATTGGGATACGATTTTGAGATCTAGTACCGACCAAGGTTGGAGAATAAGGCGGCTGATGCCTTATCCATGTGTGGGGGAGAGCTCCAGGAGATGACCATTTCAGTACCTTTGATGGTGGATTGGGGGGCTATCCAGGAAGAAAGTGTGCATGATGAAGAGTTGAAGAAGATCTGGATGGATCTGCTGAAGGATAGGAGCAGCCACCCAGGCAACGACCTCGAGGGGGAGAGGCTGTTGTACCATGGGAGGTTTGTGATGCCACGAACCTCCAGCCTTATTCCCCGTCTATTGCAAGAGTTCCATGGGAGTGCAATTGGAGGCCATTCCGAAGTAGAGAAGACATACAGGAGACTTGCTGTTGAATTATACTGGAAAGGAATGCATAAGGATGTGCAGGAGATGGTGGCGAGGTGTGAAGTGTGTCAAAGAAACAAGGATATGGCTATGGCTCCAGGTGGGTTACAACAATCATTATCACTTCCAAACAGAGTATGGGAGGAAGTATCCATGGATTTCATAGATGGCCTACCATGATCAGAGGGGTTCACAATTATTATGGTGGTGGTTGATAGGCTGAGTAAGTATGCACATTTCATTTCCTTACAACACCCCTACACCGCAGTGACAGTGGCAGCAACATTCATCAGAGAGATGGTTAGACTACATGTGATTCCAGAGTCGATAGTGTCTGATCGAGACAAAGTGTTCCTCAGCCAGTTTTGGAGGAAGCTGTTCAGGTTACAGGGCATTATTCTCAAGAAAAGCACCGCCTACCATCCTCAAATGGACGGGCAAACGGAGGTAGTAAACCGGAGTTTAGAGACTTACTTGAGGTGTTTTGCTTCTGAAACACCAACAATACAACAACAACAATAACAAGCCTTTGTCCCACTACGTGGGGTCGGCAACATGAATCCTTTTTCTCCATTGTGTCCGGTTCAAAGTCAAATTCTCGTTTAAATCTAATAGAGAAAGATCATTTCTAATATTTTCTAACCAAGTCTTTTTAGGTCTACCTCTACCTTTCTTAACATAAGTCAAATCTAATACCTCTACTTTCCTAACTGGGTCATCGGAAGGCCGCCGTTTTATGTGACCAAACCATCTAAGGCGACTCTCTCTAATCTTATCCTCCACTGGAGCTACTCCAACCTTTTCACGTATATGCTCATTTCGTATCCTGTCTCTAAGAGTAAATCCACTCATCCACCTAAGCATCCTCATCTCCGCAACACATAACTTAGTATTGTGCTTCTCTTTTAATGGCCAACATTCTGCACCATAAAGCATTGCAGGTCTCACCACCATCTTATAGAATTTTCCCTTAAGTTTAAGGGGGACTTTTCTATCACACAACAAGCCCGATGCATTCCTCCACTTCAACCATCCAACTTGAATTCTACTGATAACATCCCCATCTATTTCACCATCACTCTGAACAATAGATCCAAGATATCTAAAACGTGTACTCTTATTAATGACTTGATTGCCCAAAGTCACAATCCCCTCACTAGGTCTATTACTACTAAAATTACACTCCATATATTCATTTTTAGATCTACTCAAGCGAAAACCTTTAGACTCTAAGGTTGATCTCCAGACTTCAAGTTTACCTTCAACTCCCTCTTTAGTCTTGTCAACAAGAAGAATATCATCAGCAAAAAGCATACACCAGGGTACATCCTCTTGTAAATGTCTAGTGAGAACATCCATGACTAACGCGAAAAGATATGGGCTTAAAGCTGATCCTTGATGTAATCCAACCGAAATAGGGAAATACTTGGTCAAACCACCTTGTGTTTGAACACAAGTAGTAGCTCCTTCATACATATCTTTAATGATTTGAAGATAAGCATTATTAACTCCTTTCTTTTCAAGAACTCTCCATAGCACTTCTCTTGGAACTTTATCATATGCTTTCTCTAAATCAATAAATATCATATGTAGATCCTCCTTATTCTCCCTATATTTCTCCATCAAACCTCTCAATAAATGTATGGCTTCCATAGTAGACCTACCAGGCATGAATCCAAATTGATTTTGAGAAACATTAGTATCACGCCGCAGCCTACGCTCCATAACTCGCTCCCATAGTTTTAAAGTGTGACACATTAACTTAATTCCTCTATAATTCGCACAATCTTGTGCATCACCTTTATTCTGAAACACCGAGGTGGGCAAAATGGTTAGCATGGGCCAAGTATTGGTACAATACATCGTACTATTATGCTTCTCAGATGACCCCTTTCAAAGTGTTGTATGGAAGGGACCCCCCACACTTGATGCACTTTGAGAAAGGGAGCACACTAGTTTCCTCAGAAGAGCAGTACTTGGAGGAAAGGGATAAGGTGTTGAAAGAGTTGAAGAAGCATCTGTTGATGGCACAACAAATTATGAAGTAGCAGTTAGATACACATAGGAGAGACATACATTTTGAAGTGGGGGAGAAAGTGTTCTTAAAACTGCGACCTTACAGGCAATGGATAGTTGCCAACAGGAGAAACGAGAAATTGGCTCAAAGGTACTTCGGCCCCTATGAGATTTTAGACAAGATCGGAGCAGTAGCGTACCGTTTTGAAGTTACCCCCATCCGCCACCATTCACCTAGTCTTCCATGTGTCCTAGTTGAGGAGAGCTATAGGGGAACATGCAGTTAGTGCGGAGTTACCAGCTACACTGACAGAGGAGTTGGAAGTGATCTTAGAACCACTGAAGCTGAGAGGGTAAGATCAAATAAAGAGGAGAATAAAGAAGTGCTTATTAGATGGAGAGACCTACCTGATTTCGATGCCACTTGGGAGCCCTATGAGAGGGTGAAATATCAATTCCCTTCATTTCACCTTGAGGACAAGGTGAGTCTTTGGGAGGGGGACAATGTTAGGTCGGCCCTAGGGCCAGCTGAACCTATCCAACCTAGACTGGTTCTTTGTTACAGGAGGGGGCAGAACCAAGGGGAAGAGAGAGAGAGGTCGGTTGGAGAGATGGGGCCCACAACTTAATTAAACGTTGCTTTGGGAGGAAAATTTTGAATTAGGGGCTGTTTAGGAATTTTGTATTTGCCCTCTTTGTTTTAATTAGTTCCCTTAGGGAGGATTAGGGTTTCATCTTGAATTGGAAGAGAGATTTGAGATCAAGGGTTTGTTCTTTTGGGCTCTAGGCTTTACTAGAGATTTGGAGAGTTGTTTCTTCCTCTCGAATTGAAGAAACTTGTATCTTGTATTATTTTTCTTGTTCGTGGATTGAATAGGAGAAGTTTACTTGTGTTTTCTTTCCAATTTTCTAAAATTTCTGCATCGTATTGCTTTTTTCTCTCTGAAATCATCAGATTTCCCGCTATTTTCACCAATTATTGTTAGGCTTGCTTACGAACTCAAGTATTTCCCTTAAGGTTACTTGCGAACTTAGTATTTCCTATCAGTCTCATACAATGAAGAACTCCACCATGATTCATGAATATCCAAAATCAGACTTATGACATTCATGGCATATTGAATTTGAAAGGCCTCGTATTCTACTAAGCATCCGAAAATGACAAATTAAATTCCAATAGCAATTTAAATTCTATTCTCTTCATTTCTTTTTTGGTCTAAGATTTAGTGCATCTATCCAAACAATAAAGAAAACAAATTTAAATCCTTTAGAAACTTGAATCCCATTACTTCATTCCTTTTTTAATGAAGACTTAAAATCCAGTTAAGCTTATAGAATGGCAATATAAACGAGCCTTAAATTGCAACAAGCCACACAGGAAATATTCTACATGATATGTAATCTATCATATTTCAATTCGTGAAAGGTCCATTTTTGAAAATCTGAACAAGAGATGTTTCTACCACTCATTGTTAAGGAAGTTCTAAATCAAAATAATATCAGAATTTCTATTGAGGGATTTGATCAGTTAAGCTTAAACATTCATGACAAGTGTAAAGTATGCAAATCTATATGGAGATGTCATGTATTGCAAATTTCCCGGATGATTTTTTTTTTTTTTGTAAAGACTAAATCCATGAAGTTTATACCTTATGTGGCTGATGACAAAACTTCAACCTGTGTGGGTGAGTAGTTGGTGACTAGAATCGGCTGCTTTAGTTGAGGGGTTGAAGAGCTGCTGCTAGGATTCAGTAGATGCAGATGGAAGAGTTGGGAGGAAGAAGGGGATGTGTGAGAGGCTACTGCAGGGGAGATCAGGTGGGTAAGGTGGGCTGGTAGTGGGCTGTTCGGTTAGGAGTAGAGGGGGCTCGGGCCGTGAGAAGGAGACGGGTGAGGGAGGTCGGGCAGCTCGTGTGAGGAGTAGATTTGGTTGGTTGCAGGCTTCGTGAGTGGCTATAGTGGAGAGGAGAGGGCTCTGAGTGATTCGATCATTTACTATATGTAAATGGAAGGAGGCGTGAGGGAGAGAGACCCAACTACAGGTGGTCGACGACGGCCTGAGAGCTGGAGTCGGACAGGACTGGCGGTGTGAGCTGGAGTTGAAAGAGAGCTTAGCGGCTTCTTGTAGGGGTGCAAACAAGTCAAATCGATCTCGACTCGCAAGCCAAATCCCGAGCTCGAACTTGAGTTGAGCTCAAAAGGCGAGCTCGAGCTCGGCTCGTGTCACTGAAAACGAGCTCGGAGCAGCTCACGAGTCTTCCACGGTTCGTTTCCATGGTTCGAGGTCCTCTTCCGCAGTTCATAGGTCCTATTCCGCCTTCCGCCCTTTGCACGCACAAGCGCTTCACTCACGAGCCTTCCGCGGTTCGCAGTTCACATGTGCGGCACAGCCAGTTCCTGCCTTCTGCGTTTCACACTTCACATGCGCAGCTGATTCCGTTCTTCCACGTTTCGCAGTTCACAGCTCGAGAGTCACGAGCCTTCCACCTCCCACGTATAATCGAGCGACTCAATGACTATCCCACATATAATCGAGCCGCGATAATCCAACGGGCTCAAAATTCTGCTTAAGCTCGACCTCGAAACTCGATAAGCTCAAATCACAAGCTCGAGTCAGCTTGACTCGCTTGCACCCACTAGCTTCTTGCGTGTGAGAGAGCACACGGCTGAGGGAGAGGATCGAGTTGAGGGGATTCAGGGAAGCACCGTGCCAAAACCGAGAGAAGCATGGGTCTATTCCTCTGCCCAGGCGTGGATGAGAGGGGAGAGCCTATACCTAACTGTGAGAGTAGAGAGAGCTATGAATGAGTGTCCTGTTGTACGTGAATCCCTCTCTCGGCTTTTCTCTATACACGAAACAAGGGCTGCTGCCCGATTTCCTTTGTGCTCGATCTTTGCTACAACTACAGAAATCAGAAGGGATTCGACTGGAAAAGTAGGGGCAACGATTTTAAAATTAAGAGTGATCGTAGCTATTGATTTCAAATGGCTGAATAGAAGTTGATTTGAGCCCAAATTAAACCTGATTTGAATCGATTTGATCTCAATTTGAGTTTGATTCGGTTCAATCGAGTTAATTTGACGAAATTAAAATCGAATCGATGCCGATTCGAATTGAATTGAATTCGACGAGGTTCGATCGGGTTGATCGAGCACAATCGAGTTCGTTTGGGCTCAAATCTGCTCAATCGGAGGAATATAAGTATGCTCAAGGGCATGTGCGCGAAAAACAAGTTCAATATTGACTACAAAGAAATTTTAGCTCCTATTGCATAAATGAATATAATACGCATCTTAATTTCGATTGCAGCCACTAGTCCATACAATATTATTATGTAAAGAATGATTTCTTACAAGAAGAAATCGAAGAAGAAATCCATATAAATCCACCTGTTGGCTCAAGAAAAATGGCACGAATGCGTGAATCCCGCATCGCAGCTGTAGGATTCTATTTCGCTTAAGTCATATTAGAATTAACCAAATTTCCCCTGAGGGTAGTCAGGGTTTAATTAGATCTGGGGTCCTTACTTCCCATGAGCGCAAGCACTCATAGTTAATTACCTCTCTTAACACGTAAGAGAGAACTCTCGATTAATGATGAATAAATTTTAGGTGATTAGTCTCAATTATGGGGAAAATGGAGGTAAACCCGATCAAGATCCCATGGTTCCGTCATCCCGGGTATACCGTAGGTCTCAGTCTACCAACACTACAATAATTGACCGTAATGTCCAGGGAATCTGATTAGCAGCCATGGGTTGCCTCCTCTCAGGGATCCCGAGTAGATTGAGGTGGTTAGGTTTGTGTTTTAATTTTATTTAGGTTTTGGGGCTTACATCTATTAGAATGCCCAGAAGTTGATTTAATTTAGGAATTTATAACTTCATTTAGAAGTTACACAGAAATTTGAATTTGGGTCGGGACTTATGACTTTCATAGAAAGTAGCCCGTAGATTTAATTTGGAGAGGGGCTTACTGCTCTATTTATGAGTTGCCCAGAGGTGGGGCTTACAACCTAACTCTACGGCAAGGCTGCCCAGGGGTTTAGTTATTTTGGGTAGGTCTTATGATTTCTCTTAGAAAATTGCCTGAAAAAGCGGGTCTTACAACTTAATCATTTAGACTAAGATGCCCAATATTTTTGCTACTTTTACAGAGGTGCGAAATCCACATGCTTTCAACATAGGATCAGTATTATAATTACTGTATTTCAAAGCATTATTTAAAGATGACATTCTCTTTTAAAGCAAGAGATGTCCGCATGGTTAAATTTGGGTAGGGACTTATGGCTTTCATTAGAAAGTAGCCCGAAGATTTTGGTGGGGTAGGTCTTATTGCTTCCTTAGAAGTTGCCTAATGATGAGTCTTACGACCTAGCCCTGTAGGCTAAGTGGCCCGAGTTATGGGTCTTATAGCCAAGCCCTATAGACTAGGATGCCCGAGTGAGGGGTCTAGGGTTGTGTTATTGCCTAAATAGTTCCCTCAGAGGTCGGACTTACGGCTTCTATTAGAAGTGGCCGGTGTTTTAATTGGGTGTTTAGGGGTTAGGTATTTTTACCTAAAACTTTCCCCTAGGGTCGAGCTTACGTCCTTCCTATGAAAGCTGCCGGGTAGTGGGACTTACAACCAAGTTCTCATAAACAAGGCTGCCCAAAGATTTGTTTAGATTTGGGATTTAGGGTTCTTCACTTAGAAATTCCCTAACACGCGGGTCTTACTGTTTCCCTTAGAAGTAGCCCATTGATTTTGTTTGGGTTTGATTGTTTAAATAGATTTGTACTTATTTGAGTTGGTTTGAGTTTGTGACTTTGACACCTCGGGGCTTTGACACTGCGTCAGTGTTTTAATTGTTTTTGTGCTCGTAGTCTTTTTTTTTACTACAGTAGTTGTTACTCTAGTTTAGCACTATCGTTTATTTGTTTCTAACTGCTTTCAGCACTTTATTTTGCACTTTGTTTTGCCTGCAGTAGTTTATTTTAGCGTTTGATTTTATTTATGATTATACTGACTTTTATTTTCTTGCTTGCAGGTACTGCAGAAACTCGTACAGAAGGGATCTTTGGAGCTTTGTTCAGTAACACTGGAGGGCTTATGTTCGTTGAATGGTGAGGAGTTGTTGAACAGTGTTTGAGAGTAGGAGAGATGCTGTTGAGATTGAGTTGAGTCGTTATTTTGATAGCTTGTATGATTTGTTTGAAAATTTGGAGAATTTGAGAGGATTTGGGAAGCAGTGTTGTACATGTTAATTAGTGGAACTCCCCCCCACCTTTTTATTGCATTTATTTTATAATTGCTCAAATTAAACATTAAATTCCACTGCTCTCGAATTTTAAAAATTCTTGGATTTTGTTAAATTGGTCTCGAATTTTAAATTATTCTCGGATTTTAAAACTCTCATATTTAAAATTTTCATTTAAAATGCTCTCATATTTAAAACTCTACGATTTGAAATGCTCTAATATTTTAAATCGCTTATGGATTTTAGATAATTAACTGAATAATTAATTTCAATTAATGTTTTGATTAATTAATTTAAATCAATTAATTATTTTAATTAATTAATCCAAATTGAGTTAGTCTCCAATTATTCCAAAAAGAAAGGTTCTATAATTTCCCGGTAAATTTCGGCAGCCTCCCGGCATCCCCTCCCTGACGCCGGGAGATAAGGGAGGGCACTTGCCCTAATTTCTTCCTACCCGGACCTAAGGTCAACGGCGTAGGGTCTTCGAAGTAAAACCATCCCACCAGGATCTAAGATCGACTGCGTGAGGTCTTCAAATTTTAAAACCATCCGCCCGGATCTAAGATCACGGCGCGGGTCTTCAATTTTAAAACCATCCGCCCGGATCTAAGATCATGGCACGGGTCTTCGAGTTGTGCAATCCTGGCCGGATCTAAGGTCGATGACACAGGTCTTCAATACCTGTTTAATTCAGTTCATTTCATTTTTTTTATCTCATTTTATTATTATTATTATCATAATAATAATAATAATAATAAATTTAATAATGTTAATAAAATTTTTTTTTGTTATATATACATAAATATATATAAAATATATTATATGCATATATTAATACAAGAGGGAGAGAAGGGAGCCCGTCAGAGGCTAGGGCATGGTCGGGTTCAATTAGGTTCGGGTTTGGCTTGGCTTCGACAGTAGGTCGAAGTCGAACAGTAACAAAGGAGCCAAAGAAGCTACTCGTGCAATCTCTACCTCCTCCTGCAAAGCAAACGAAGTTGAACAGCAAAGAAGGGGCGGAAGAAGCAACGCGTGCAATCTCTACTTCCCGCGAAGCAACGAGGTCGGACAACAACGAGTCGAAGGAGCGACTCGTGCGGCCCCTCCCTTCCTACGAACCGAAGCCGAACAGCGACAAAGGAGCCGAAGAACAACCCGTGCAATCTCTGCACTTCCTGTGGAGCAGAAGTCCACCAGCGACGGGGGAGGCAGAAGAAGCGACCGTGCGATCCCTACCCTTCCTGCGAGTAGAAGTCGGACAGCAACGGAGAAGCCGAAGTTGCGACCCGTGCAATCTCTCCCCTCCTGCGAAGCAAGGAAGTCGGACAACAACAGAGGAGCAGGAGAAGCGGCGCGTGCAATCTCTACACCACCTGCGAAGCGACGAAGCCGAACAGCACCGACGAACAGAGAAGATGAAAGGCGAGCCCTAGACGCCTCTTTAGAAACCAACGAAGTCGAACAGCGATGTTGGAGTCGAAGAAGCGAGGCAAGCGAGCATCCGTTTCTTTCTTCTTCTTCTTTTTTCTTTCCCGAATTCCTTCCTTTTATCGCTCTGGATCGTCGGTCGGCAGTTATTATGTCGAAGAGATATGTCGTTTGGTGAGGTGGGGCCGGACGGAGATAGCGAAGAGATGCTTCTCTTCAATCAAATTTTTTTTTCTCTTTTCTATTTTTTTTTGTAGTCAACACCACCACTTGGATTTGATCTTTCTTTCACAAAGAACAAAGTGTGTAAATTAAAAAAAAAGTCCTATATGACTTTAAACAATCTTCGAGAATATGGTTAGGTAGATTCAAAAAATGCATTAATAAAGTTGGATACAAATAAAACTAAGAAGATCATGCCCTCATCACATAACGCTTGAGTGATGGCAAAATCTAAGTTCTCGTCATGTATGTATGTTAACAATATGATTATTAAAAATGATGATAATAGAGAACAAAAATCTCTCAGAAAAAAAATTTACTAAAGAATTCAAGATCAAAGAATTGGACAAATTCAAATACTTGAAAATAAAAATTACATAATCAAAATAAGTAATATTCTTCTCTCAATAAAAATGTCATAAATCAACTAAAAGAAAAAAATGATTATAAATCTAGTTAAACCCAAACTTGATTCAAAATTGGATGCATATGAATGAGGGGGGAAAAGTAGAAATAGAGCAATATCAAATATTAGTTCAAAAAATGATCTATCTATCTCACATATGCCCAAACATTGATCTATCTATCTCACATATGCCCAAACATCGCATTTACAGTGAGTCTCATTAGTCAAATAATACATAAACTAAAAAGTATCATATTCAAGCTGCTTATAGAATCCTCATATACCTTAAATCAAATCATATTAAAAGAATTCTCTATAAAAAATAGAGATACTTTACAAATTGAAGGGTATGCTAATGCAAACTATGCAGGATCATCAGTAAATAAAAAATCCATGATCGAATATTGCCTATTTTTTGAAGGAAATCTCAAAATATGGATGAGCAAAAAAAACCTGTTATTTAGCGTTGAATCTAAATTTAGAGTCATTACCTAAGAAATTTACAAGCTTCCATAGATCAAAATTATTTTGAAGATTTATTAATCAAATAAGAATATCCAATGAAAATATACTGTGCAATAAATTTGTCATCACCATACTCATAATTCAGTACATCATGATCATACTAAATATGTGGAGTGACTAGATAATTCATAAAAGAGACTGAAAAGTAGATTGATTTGCACGCTTTACGTACAAGAAAAACACAACTAGAAAATACTCTCAATAAAGGACTCTGCAATCCCACATTCAATAATATTGTAAGTAAACTTAGAATGATAGATTTATATTATTTATTTTGAGGAGTTTTAAATGATAATGGGACCCACATCACATATGAAGGCCTAAATAGGGCTTTCGCCCTTCTCCCACACATGATCATCAATCAGTAGAAGCCACAAGTCAACCAATCTTCATAGAGATCCTTGAGCACATAAATTAAGAGTTCTAACCATTGGATCGACCTTTTATGGCCCTTAGATTGCAGTTCGTGTGCCTCATCTACCTCTTCTTGTCGTCGGTCCCTCTTATTGCTAGATTTTTGGAGAAGTCTATATATATTTTTATACTTTGTACATAATCAAACAATTAAATTCAAAATAATTTTTTTTTGCTTTCTACATTTCTACGTGTACTAGATTAATTTAAATAAATCAATATGAATAATTTCTAGCATAGGTTCTCTACATAGTTCCCCTTTTACCACTTCATCGAATTAATCTTAATCCTTATCCAAAAGTCAAAAAGAGCTCGATGTATCCTTCTTTCTCATTCAATCATATAATGCAACATAAGGAGTTGATACGAGCCCAATGAAATCCTTTTTTGTTTTGATGTATCAGGAGTGTAGAATAGAATAAATATAGAGGTAGTAAATTTTTAAGTGTTTTAAAAGTATTTCTCTAAGGTACTTTAAATACCTCCAACCACTCATTTTTGACGAGTTTGAAACCAGTCCTAATTAAGTGAGCTCCAAATACATTGTTTCCTCACAACCTCCAGCTCTCCCTTTTTTCGTAAATTCTAGTATCCCCTTGATCGATAATGAACTATGGCTCTCCCATGCTCATAAATTCCAGCGTCCCCTGCTTACACATGACTTCAGCCTTTCCTACGCTCGAAACCTTTAGCATCTTTGTGCTCGCTCATGACCTCTAGCTATCCCTACATCCACAAACTCTGTATCTAATTCCTTCCTACCCTTAAAATCTGCTTATGGTCGTACATGCATAATCTTGTGCTTGAGAAGTTCATGTGTCATTAGTGAAAAGTTTTAATAGATAGCAGGTAAGTACTATGAGCTACATTTGTGTAAAGCTTGTAAAGCAAACCGGGAAGCTCACTGATCAACCAAAAAAAGAGCTTACAATTCAGAACAGCATGACATGTGCTATCAAAAGAATTTCTCTTAGTAGTCCATAATATTCAAAGAAGTTAAAAAAAAAAACCCTTCAATTTTAGTCTCTTGGACCTTGAGATTTAGTTACCTAGCAATATTTTTTCATGTTCTTACTGCAATAAATAGAATTTTGTTATAGAAGGAATCTATAGGAAAGAGGAAAAGAAAAGAATATTGATTATCTACGTTAAAAACGAGACAGGAAATAATGAAGATCTTAACAGAAGCACCAAATTTCATCTCAGATCCACCTGAAATTTGACTTGTATTTTTGGGAAAGCTTGGCTGAATAAAAACAGTATTTGACGGAGTTCCTGATATCTGGCTTCCAGAACTGAACAAAAATTTTTTAAGTAAACAACCACAAAATACTGCTCTTTCTATCTTGATTATTAATGTTGAATCAATTTCAGGCAGAGGATGCCATACCTCATGATAGGTGCAACACTAGCTGATGTTCCAAGCTGACTAAAACTTGAAAATGTAGGTGGTTTATTACTCAAAGGACTGACAGTCAAAGTGTTACTACTTATGGAAAATTGATTCACTGCAGTAGGACCAGAGCTTCGTATTACATACGGACTCCGAAGTAGATTATCAAATTCAGCTACCTTTGAATTCCATAAGTTTCTCTCCCTTTCAACCTGCAATAAGAACAACGCCATATTCAACTACATACTGTATGATGTTTCATCAACAATTCATAAATAAAAATAGTAGATAGATATCCATCAATTTCAGGGTAACCTCCAAACGCAATTCTAACAATATATACTGTTAATAATATATTTTCAAATGACCTAGTATTAGATCCAGTAATCAGATTGACCGTGAGAGAGAGTTTAGAAGAAATCTATTAATGAAAATTACCAATAAAGGTAATTCCTCGATTGCATTACTGAAAATGAAAAATAAGTGATTAGGAGTTTGCAAGTGAAGACAGAATATCAATCAGACGCCTGATAATCAAGATTAGAAGACGAAATATGTAGCAATCGAAGAAAATTGAGTGGGAAGGAAGATGGCCTGGTCAGCCAATCCAAAAAGTCTTATCTAGCAGGACAGACTTCGTAAGGATTAAATTCAAATTTTGTATGGATTATTTTAAATTTACTTCAAGATAATTTTGTAATTTGAATTTTAAAATCAAGATAGAGATTTCCTTCTTCTATGGAGTTAGTTTAGGAAGGATAAAATTAAGTTCAAATTGAATTCCTGCAATAATTTTCCAATAAATAGGCCTATTTCCTGCAATAAAAGATCCATCCAAATCCCTCAAATCATTTCTCCCTTCTCCACTCTCTCTCCCCCAGCTCAATCCAGAAGAAAAAAATTGCAGATCCTCCATTGCCAATGCAGCTACTAGCCCTGCTGCTAGCTGCTAGCTGCTCTCAGTGCTGCTGGCTACCCTTAGGGTCCCTCTGCCGCTGCCTGCAAGCTTTCAGAACAAGTGTTTGGCTCTTTGACTAGCTGTTGCTGCTACCAAAACTCCGGGTGTTGGTTGAGCCCCATGATAAGGGATAAGGTATCTGGTTGCTGTTCCAGCAAAGCTGACTCATAGAGGGAACTTGCTGTCGGCAACAAGAATAAGGCAAAACCTCATAGGAGACACTATCCATAACAAGAAAAACATTACGAGATACTGTTTTCTATCCATTATAATCTCTTATTGTGAACTTAAGTCATAATGTTTACAGTTTAGCATTGGATCAAATTAGTATTAGAGCATCATTTCTTAGTGAATGGTAGGAACAAAAAGAGATATCAAGATACCTTAGAAGAATTACTTGTCTCGGACGCTCACAAAAGGTTAGAAAGAAGTGAGATGAAGAAATTAATAATCCAATGGTGAGAATGAAATCCCTCAGTCTAGTCAAACAAGTGCCTAGAAAGACAAATCAAATAGCCACTATGATAGAGTGCAGCACTTTTC
Organism: Dendrobium chrysotoxum; assembly: GCA_019925795.1. Classification (NCBI taxonomy): domain Eukaryota; kingdom Viridiplantae; phylum Streptophyta; class Magnoliopsida; order Asparagales; family Orchidaceae; genus Dendrobium; species Dendrobium chrysotoxum. The sequence goes on from CM034307.1 coordinate 55,104,708, forward strand.
TATCGCAACACAATGTTCTAGTGAACCAACCCGAATTCTCCGTTCTCTTCCACAACACAATGTTCTAGTGAACCAACCCGCATTCTCCATTCTCCTCCAAATGTACGAAAAATAAAAGTTAGCTAACATGGGTAGAGAAGAGGTGGATGAGGGTACAGTTGTCACAATGGAAACGAAGGGAAAACAAGGCTATTCAAAGTGGATGCAAAGGCGGCACCAACAATCAAGTTCCATTTCTGACCCCTTCTGGATCCTACGGTGGGGTCATCCTCCAATGTGGATACACGGGAGGAATTGTTAGCTAACGTAGATATGTGGAAGTTGTTAACTCTAAGAATACAAGTCAAGCATGAAGCGATTAGCGTCATTATTGATATAAGAAGTCAAGGGTCAAGGACCTTATTTCTATTTGTTTGGTGGAGATGTTGGGGTTGGACACATGCCCCATCAAAGCTCTTATTCTTTGGGTTGATCTCAAAAGGGACAAAAAATGAAATTGGTCGCCAATGCCAAGTAAAATTCATAATCACCAATGACTAAATGGATGGAAAGCTCAGCTTGACATCCGCCAAGCAACTTTGATGACTCACACCTTCATGATAGGTACGCAGTGCCGCATCAACGACCTTATCAAAGCCAGTTCACCAAGATGGAAAGACATTTCTATTGAAGGACAACAACATTCCTTTAATGGATGAGGTAACAACATGAAAAGCAAGGAAGATAATTAATGATAGCCAAAAGTTATTCTAGTTGCTTGTTCAACCATTCGAAGAAGAAAGGATATGCCTTGCCCCCTCTATCATATGCAAGAATGGTGTCAAACAGATGCAGAAGCTAAGTGAGGGGTTGCATCACTCTTCCAGGAGGTTCAAGGGCTATCACCAATGCGGCTCACCTAGCATGACATTCAACTTATCTCAAATGCGTCTGTTGACCTCGCTTTTTGAAACAATATCTCCTGATGTACCAAAATTCAAGAATACAAAATGTGGGAATCAAAAAGCAGGTTGCTAAGTTGCTCAATAATGAGGTGATTGAACCAATCAATTCTTATAGATAAACCATTGTCATGATTCCCAAGCAAGATATGTTGGGAATAAACAAAGAACTAAACAAACAGAAAACAAACCGTAGAACAGTAGGATTTAAAGTGAAAAAATAAAAAAAAATGATAAAAAATCATGGAGCCCCACCACACCAAGAAATCTACTATAAAAAATTGGAGAAATTGTAAAGATCTTCTACACACTCTCTTCTTCACTTTACACTCATGTCCATCGTCTTTAGACACAAATACAAGAGAATTCAACCCTCCAATTGGTTACAACTCTTTAAAAGAGGACAGAAAGTTGACTCAATCAACTCACAGCGCCTCAGCACTGACTCCTATCTCAATACGGGTTCGCAGTGCTACGACGCTTCGTTTACAGCTCATTGGCACTGAGCTCTTTTCCCTGGAGGGGATCCACAACACCTTGGCGTTGGATTTACAGTGGAGCGGCGCTGGATTTACAACTCGATTGACGGAATTGAGGTCTGAGTCAACAATACAACTCGATTGATTGACACAATCAAATTCCACAAAGAACTAACAAGATAGGACATGGAAGCTATGTGTCGACTGCTATGATCTAAACAAAATAAAGTTGAAAAAGTTATTCTTTGTTGCATATCGATGACCTACTACATCAACTGAAGCATGCCACTATCTTCTCCAAGCTAGACCATGAATATGGCCATCACCAAGTGCAAGCAATGAGCTAATAACTTGGAAGACAATGTTAAAGATGAGGCAAGGACTATATGTATGGTTGGTCATGCCATTGGACTATGCAATGCCCCTACGACCATAATGCAACTAATAAATGACTTCAAGTGGCCATACCTCTATGAATTTATTATCGAATATTTGGACAATATCTTGATCTTTAACAAGACATCAAAGGAGCATCTAAGGACGGTATTCAAATTGTTGCAACACCATCTAACTTCATCTCAGTTAAAAAAAATACAAGTTTATAAGTAAAACCCTCTTCTACAAAGTGAAAGCAATCAAGAAGGGGGCCAAGGCCATGCACACTTACTCTGTGAGGAACTTTATGCATATTTCCCAATATGTTTGTAAAATCACTAGCCTTTTTTATTACTAGCCTCTCTACTAAATAACTTCAAAAGAACAATTATAAGTTCAAATGAAGCCACAAATATGAATGAATGTTTCTGATGTAGGACTACATGAACATGAGATGTGATCATCTTTAAAATTACACGCTTACGAGTGAGAAATAATAACTAGTAACTTCTTGCAACTTAAACAAATGATCGAAAACAATAAAGCAATGATTAGATTCAGGCAGTTGATTACAAGCTAATGATAGGAACATAAAAACAATCAAATCAAATCTAACTTAGCTTTCTGTGGGGCTTTCAAAGGAAATTCCTTGATTAACAATTAGATTAGTCACTCATAATAAGGGCAAGGCGAAAAAGCTTTCATAACTCTAATGATGCCACGATCGAGAAGGAGTTAGAAGAATAAAAGATTCGAAAGAGAGTTCACCTTTGTCAAGCTTCTGAACTTAATGTAGAACTTCGTCGAACTTCTGAACCTTGATATGATGTAGAACATAGTCAAGCTTCTAAACTTGATGTAGAACTTCGTTGAACTTCTAAACTTTGCTCCAATGTCTTTTAGGATCCGGGCGATGATCGTTTGTGAGTTCGCCTTGAAGCGAACAGTCCTTGTAGTTGTCAAAGGATTAAGGTGCTCGAGGGTTTTCCATGTGGATGGTCAAGGGAGGAGGTTTTATTTCTTCTTCCAGAGGTGAAATATCAAGCATAGGAGAAGAAGTGGAGAAGGGATGGTGGGGCAAAGTGGCCGGCCCAAAGAAGAGGGAAGGGGAATGAAGTAATTCCGGATTTAGAGGTCAAATTAATGTAGGGGCAGCAATTAGAAGAAATCTGAATTAATTCTCTTGCCTAGATAGCATGCAATTTAAATCAAGAATCAATTCAGATGGATTGAGATTTAATGGCAGCATTAATTTGGGAGATTAATTGAAGAAATTTGAATTTGAATCTCCAAAATAAAGAGGGAAAGGAGGGGCGGCACCTTGATGGTTTGTGTGATTGGGAACCCAAGTTAGAGAAGAAATAATGGTGGAGAGAAAGGGTGGGGCCCGGCGGCTAGGCCTAGGGAAAAGGAATTAATGGGAGGATTTATGGATTGCTAAATTTGGAACTTTAAAATAGGAAAGGATATTTAAATCAACTCCTATTTAAAATTCAAATAAAGAATGAATTGAGGGTTTTTCCTAAAATAACTTTCCCTATTTTAGGAAATAACTTTCAAATTCAAATTCATTTGAATCTGAATTTAAAAGACTTCCAAATTTAAAAAGAGAGTTAATTTAGGAAAGTGCTTGAATGGTAAGTTTGAAAGTTTTAATCCAAAGGGAGGGGGAAAAGAGGGCCAGTGGCTAGGGTAGGTGGTGGGGCTGGTGGTTGGGTGGGGTAAGAGGTCAGCCAAGGGTTGGGAAAGTGGTGGCCGGCGGCTAGGGGGAGGTGGTTGGCCGAGTGGTGGAAAAGGGCTGGGGGGTTTTTGGCCAAGAGAGAAAGAGGAAGATAGGGGCGGCGGATAGGAGAAAGGAGGAGAAATTGGCGGAGGAGATGGAACATGAGCCCGGACGCTTCCTGCGGTTGATGGATAATATGTTGCCCTCACCTAGGGACTTCAACTCTCACAAAAACTCTCAAACTCTCAAACACAAAGTGCAGAATTTTCTTTTCATAATAATCATCATCCCTCAAAAAGAAGAGGAGGGGGCTATAAATAGCCAAAATACAATAACAAATCAAATGACAAAAGTGCCCCTAGGGTCACATAAGACTACTCCCTCAAGTGAGGGTAAAAACGAAAAAGATGCATAAATAAATCAAATACAAATAATAACTCAAAAATAAAGTGATCCAATCATGGTTGCAGATCTTCGGCTCCTTCTTTGATAAACTTTTCATGGTTGGATGTCCTCATCAGTTTCTCTTATTGAAGAGGAAGATAAGCTAAGCATCAATTCTCGCCTTACAAATTCATAGAGATCATTTAGGTTGGAAGCTGACGTAGGTGGTTATCCATTGATGTAGTTTGGATGTGAGATGGGAGAATTATTGCATACCACTAAGATGTTCTAAGGTTTGCAGAAAAATTACCCCACTTATGACAGTTATTAGCACTGCATCAAGCATTGAGCATGCCTAATATTTAGAGAAGGAGATTATAGTGGACACAAACCACAAAAAACTCCAATACTTACAAACCTAGACAAAGTAGCAGCTAACAAAATACATGAAGTAAAATTATAACAGCACAAGGGTATCACCAACAATATGGCTAACATACTCTTTTGATTGTCACTAACCCTTTCTTCTTTTAGTACTACTGTGTAAGTGATATGCTGGGGGGGGGGGGAGTTGTTTAGGAAGATTCCTAATTAAAAAAAATTATTTAGGAAAGTTCCTAATCAAGGGGAGAGTTGTTTAGAAAAGTTTCCTAATTGTATTTATGATATTTAAGAAATGTTTAATTATTTAAGAAGGTTTCTTGAAATATGAGGAAGGTTTCCTAAATCATATTTAATTGTTTAGGAATGTTTCTTAAATTATGTTTAATTATTTAGGAAGACTTCCTAAATCATATTTATGTTGATTAGAAATGTTCTATTTATTTAGAATTTTTTTTTAAATTATGTTTATGCTAATTAGGAAGGTTCTAATTGTGTTATTGTGCTCTAGGGCTATTTAAGGGGGAGTATGTCTATGGTTTAGATAGGAGATTGTTGAGTTTATTTTTTCTAGTGTTTGTTGTGAGTTCCTAGCGACGTTTAGGGTTTGTGGGAGAGCTGATCTACCTCTGCATTTCTTCTTCTCTACCTTATTGCTTTTACTTCTAAAACGCATCAAATTGGTATTAGAGTACTTTTTTGGGACCTATACAGCAAAGAAGATGGAGGCATTGGAAAGTAAAATGGAGCAAATCAAATCCAATGTGGAGAAGAGGTTTTCATCCATGGAAGGAAGGCTTTCTAACCTGGAAGACATGATGAGGAATAATCGAGATGTAATCAAAGGCTTTGCCAGCTATTCCTAGGGCTGAACCAAAGGGAAAGAAAATTCTGAAGGAGACGATGAGGAAGCTCTTGGAGATGCAATCAAAAACTTCAACAGTGGTTCCGATGACTAACCCTAACCAAGATTTGACTGGAATTCTATTGACCGAATCGAAGGGAAAGGAGATCGGACAGGAGGAGTTCGACAAGGAGAGTTTCTTTCATCAAAAGCCACCTCCTCAGGTTCCAATAGGGGGTGGATCAGGGTTTTCAGATGAGGAGACAACAAAGAGGGAATTTTTTGGTGCAGGTGGTAGGGTGGCCAACCACTATGGGAGGCATTTCGGGCAAGGGGAGTGGGCCATCAAAGAAGGAGGGGTCAAGAGTCACCTCCTAGAGCTCCGATAAGGGGCGAAATAGGATTTTCAAATGGAGGGACAGCAAGAAGGAGGATTCGTGGTGAAGGTGGTGGGGTGGCTGACCACTATGGGAGATCTTTTGGGCAAGGGGAGTGAATGACCGGAGAAGGAGAGGGGTGGGCCGAACCATGGGGATTGGGCCATGTGAGGCGAAGGGAAGAAATGTGGAATTCTCATGCTCGACACACGAGGAAAACATGGAGGGATCACGACAACTGTTACACTGGATGAGAAAAAAGCTATTGGGGCAGTGGTAATCTTATGGTGGCAATCCGACGGTCACTGCATCCTAGTCTTGTTGTGAAACAAGCTGAATATCTTGCATCAAGAGCTATGCCTATTCATCCAGGTTATGAAGAATTTAGTTCTTATGGTGGAAGAATAGATGTAGACCCACATGTTTTACCCATTCCTGGACAGTTCATGACTTTTATGCAATCCAGAGATACAAGAGAGCTCTTTTACAACTTCCATCGAGATAATGTCCCAACCGAGTCTGTTTTTGTTCCCCTTAACAAAAAAACAGCCAATTTGTTCTCAACATCATGTGTTTACTGTTCAGAAGGTACTTATCAAGTAGGAGGATTTGCCGGAGCACAAAGCCACATGGGAATCTTACGAGTTGATCAGGAGATAGTTCCCATCCTTCTATCTTGAGGATAAGGTGCATTTTTTGGGAGAGAGTGTTGAGACGCAGGGGGGCCCACAACCAGGAAAGGGGGAGCTATTTAGGAAGGTTTTTAACCAAGAGGGAGTTGTTTAGGAAAGTTCCTAATTAAGGAAAATTATGTATGAAGGTTCCTAATCGGGGGGGGTGTTGTTTAGAAAAATTTCTTAATTCTGTTTATGCTATTTATGAAGTGTTTAATTATTTAGGAAGATTTTCTAAAATATGTTTAATTGTTTATGAAGGCTTCCTAAATCATATTTAATTGTTTAGAAAGATTTCCTAAATTATGTTTAATTATTTAGGAAGGTTTCCTAAATTATGTTTATGTTGATTAGGAAGGTTCTATTTATTTAGAAAGGTCTCCTAAATTATGTTTATGCTGATTAGGAAGGTTCTAATTGTGTTATTACGTTCTAAGGCTATTTAAGGGGGAGTTTGTCTATGGTTTAGAAAAGAGATTGTTGAGTTTATTTTTTCTAGTATTTGTTGCGAGTTTCTAGTGGCATTTAGGGTTTGTGGGAGAGTTGATCTACCTCTCAAATAGTAGACCACTTGTATCTTTCATTATTAGTTGAAGGAGTAATAAAAAATCAGCCCCTATATTTGTGTTCCTGTATTTCTTCTTCTATACCTTGCTGTTTTTACTTCCAAAACGCATTAGTAAGCTGGGCCGAGTATTTAAAAAAATTTATAAGGAGCAATACAAAAAGGATCCTTTCTTCAAAGGGTCCTAGAGGGCTTGATAAAGACAAACTCACAAAGGAGGATGGTTATGCACACCTAATACGATTGATTGAGTGCTGTGGATGCAGGAGGCACATTCGATCAGAGTGGTTGGACACTTCGAAATGAACAAGGCTTCATAGAACTTGCAATTGTCTATTGGTCAAGATGTAAAAAGTGTGGGCAAGTTCCTGAAAGGGCAGAACTTGTGCAAGTCGTCCAATCTGATGCTAAGGTTGTACACCTTACAATCAATGCCAAGCTGCCCATAAGAAAGCCTTTTTATCAATCTTTCATGACAATTACCAAAGTTAAAAAAAAGGACATGACTACCTCCTCATGGGTGTGGAACATTTCTCCAAGATGATCATCCTAATCCACTATAATAAAACCATCACCGACAAAGAGGTTTCTAGATTATTCTTCCCCAATGTATGAGCACACTTTCGACTTCTCAACTCCATTTATTTTAAAAAGAAAGTTGGTTCCTCATTCGATTCTAGGAGATCCTTCATGAACTACAACAGATACAAAACTAATGAGGAGCATAGCCTTCCATCTACAAACAAAGGGCTATCCTTTGGATAATGTTGCACCTTCTAAGAGGCCATAACAAAAAGCATCCCAAGAATTTGGATGATAGCATGTTTTGTATATAGTTCTCCTATAACTAAGTTATACACTCCTTGATGATGAAGACTCCCATTGAAGTATGTTTGGCATTTGCCACAAAGCTAATTTAAACTCCACATCTCCATCACCCCCACAATAATGATGGGGTTGAAGTTGAATAAGTGCACAAAATTTTCTTGGAAGTATTCACAAGACTCACATGATGATGGAGAAGCAATAGCAAACCCACATAATTATAAATAATGACATAATGATCATTAGATCAAGGCCAACTTCCAATTAAGTGATCTTTCATAGCACCATTTTAGTAAGAATGTCTCAAGGGAGAAGGCAAAAAAGTTAAAGTTGAATCCAATCTAGCATGGCCATTCAAGATTTTAAGAAGATTGGAGGCCATGGTTGCCAACTAGAGTTGCCACCATGCATTGAGATGTATTTGGTCGCCAATGAGAAGAACCTGAAATACCATTTGAGCCTTCATATTGGATGGTGAGCCTAGAGATGCCCCGACTATAATGGAAGATCTACTGATGAAGAGAGATACCATTGGAGTTGGACATTCTACAGGAAAAGAAAACACCATTGCAGGCATAAGCTAAAGAAAACATCGCACGGACAAGCATAATCAGTTTCTGGTGTTGTGAAGTGGTATAGCAATGTAGCTCTGAAGTCGATCTTCCCTCATATGGCACTAAAATTTCACACAAGTGAAATCATCAAAAAAAAAAAAAAAAACAACTGGTGAAAAGGGGATTAGATCTTGAGGATGATTCAACAGATTTCCCACGAATGTGTTTTGGGCATCAAATAGCTAAGAGATCAAAGAAATAGAAAATATTGAAATTTTGACAGTCAGATCTATTGATGAATATTACAAATAATGATTATTCCCACATCGCATCATCAAGAATAAACAAGTCACCCAGAGTTCACAGCTGAAGACATTGTTGAACAGACACCTGATAAATAAGATTGGGAGGCAGAAATTATCAATCACTGGATGAAGATTAAGTGGGCAGCAAGGATGGCATGGTTGACCAATCCATGGAGTCTTATACGACCAGGCCACCTTGATAAGGATTAAGTTTGAATGATTAGATACTGTAATTTGCTTATAAATAAGAATATATCCTGAATTAGAAGATCAATCCAATCCTCTCAAATCTTCTCTCCCTATCTGCCAACTGAAAATCCAATTTAGCATCACAAACCCTAAGTCCTCCCTTGCCACTGCCACCCCTAGCTTGCCAGCTACTACTAGTGCCGCCGATTACCATTACTGCCCACTTTCACTGCCTGCAAGCTTTCAGAACAGCCATCTTTGCACTCTGCTTTCCTACTGCTGCCACCAGGAGATCTTCGGGTGCAAGTCCAGCCCTGTGACAAGGTAAAAAGTTTCTGGTGGTTGTTCTGGCAAAACTATAATATTAAAGCAATCTGTGGTATAAGGAAACTTGTTGTCCGATAACAAGAAAAAAATTACTTCGAGTTATCTGTATTTTAATTAATAGACCATTAGGATTCTATTAGAGAAATTATGGTACAATTTAATTTGTGCAAATAAACCATTAATTATAGCACAATGAAATGAGATACACTCAGCTGGTAGAGGAAAGGAGTTAGTGGGGAGAAATAATAACAGCAATAAATCACCATTCAGCTTACAATTGACTGCAGTGGTAACCCTCTTTTTGCATCCTCATATGCATTTGCACGCAATTCTTCATAACTAATATCACCAACAATATCACATGGAAGACTGAAACAAAGCACAATCAGAAGCAAATTAAACATCATCATATGACAATTTCCAAACAATAAGTGAATGGAGTAAAATTCATACTGTACCAGATTATTTTTAAAGAAAGAAATTTCTAAGAGCACAATTTGTCTGAAGTTGCTGCATAAAAAAGTATAAAACTCACACATCACATGATATTAAAGCTCTTCAATATTATCTTCCTTACTATTTCCAGTGGCCATAACAAGTAAGCTTCCAAAGAGGTGCCTCATTTTTGAGATCCTCTATTATTTGACGTTTACATGACTCGGGATCTGTACACCTATTTGATCAAAAACATAAATTGTTTGAAAAATCTTACTAGCAAGAAAAACATAAAATGTAATGCAGGCAAAGGGCGGAAGGGGTGTTATCCTTGAGCTATATAAGGAAAACTTACTCATGAACGGCTGCTTGTTTTTGAGTATCTGTTTCTTGGGAGGACGTAGAGTTTGTTGTAGCTGTTGGCCGGATCCACTTATTTTCAAACAGCTGACCCAAATAGCACAATGCAAAAAGCATGAATAACATGCTCGATATTAGTATAAATGAAATCACACATCTAAAGAGCAGACTTGTCGATAAATAATATTCTGATCATAAAATTTACATTAAAGAATGGAAACATCTTGTATTGTACGTTGAGAAATTCACTACATAGCAGCAAGAAGACCAACCTTAGAAGGATTTTGATTTCTTGCAACAAAATTGTTCACGCCACTCAACTGGGTAGTATCCTGAACCCCAAATCCAAATGTATTGGGCTTTGGTTGCTGACTGGCTTGTGAAAACTGTGACGAGCTTTGGGAGCCAAATCCAAAAGGATTGGACCTTGTTTGTGGCTGGGTAAGATGGAGAAACTTACAACGGTCTCCATACTGACAACTAGACAGAAGTGATGCAAGTGCATGAGTTTTCAAAGTTCAAAAAAAGGTTATGATTGTGTTCTAATATATATTACAAAGGATTAAGGACAATATTATAAAAGTTCCAATGAAGGGTGAAAGATAAATATTCACGTGCAAGCAAATGCAATCTCAAAACAAAATAAAATCACTTAAAGCACAAAATTAAATACATTTTAACGGAGAAGGAAGTACACGTTTAGCAAACTACAATAACATGAACTGAGACCCATGTTTGTGTGTTTATACCATGCTTGAGTATTATTGAATTTTCTAGTTACAAGAAAAAGGCTATTTTGCACAAATAAAAGCACAATCCGGGAGAAGAAAGAAACCATATAACATGGCTCTTGTTAAACAGAACAGTTATCACTTATTTTACCATTTATTAGCCTCTGTCAAGCAATATGGATGAAGAGCATCAGCCTAGCAGCTGATAGCATACTTGTCACATCATCTCAAGTCAGACTATAATGAGGTGATTAACTGCTGAAGACTTCTCTGATTAAATTCAAAGAGCCTAGGCTAATATTGCAGCTTGGGGCAATTGGCATTTATCATTGGTAGGCAAGGTGACTTTGATTAATTCCTTAGTTTTGAATCTGCCTATGTATCTTATTTCACATACTTTAGTGCCCTCATTTATTAAATCATACTTGGATCTTGGACATGCCCCTAAGCAAATAGCCCTCATTTATTAATGTTCAAAGGCTTGATACAATGCAGGTCTCAGAACTTCTTATAAAGCAAGACACTGGGATAGACAAAAGCTTGCAATGCACTTTGGCGAACTGATGCTCCAACACATTCTGGAAATCCCTATCAATCAGCAGTATAAACATGATCAACTGCAGCTTCTCCGTGCCCCAATCCGTAGAATACTCTCAGCTCTTCCTTATGATGTTCAATTCCCCACTGTTGCTGAACCATTTCCTTGGCTCTGCAAACTGCAGCTGCATCCTAGAGAGAAATTCTTTTGGTGGAGGCTTTTAAAGGATGCTATTCCCACCAACAAATGGCTGCTTAGAAGAGGACTTACTTCATCAATGTATTGGCGATTGGGTTACCAACTACAGAAAAATACATACCATATAACAACTTTGGTTGATCGAAATATTCAAAGTTCAGGCCAGATGGGCCCTTACAATACCAACATTTTCCAACTTTCATGATCTCCTTGCAGCATTCAGCCAGCTTAAGCAATCTGACATTGCATGAGCTAGAAATTATTGTGCGGCCATTCACCAAAACTATAGTAATCATTGTTGCGGGCTAGAATATACGTGGCGATAGAGTTGTAGTCTTGCGTCTTAGCGTTGCACGGATATCCAGCTCACACACAGACAACACAAGATCTTTTACGTGGAAAACCCTGGAAAGGGAAAAAACCACAGGGCCTGGCCCAGTTGAAAATGATTCCAATAAAACTTGAGTAGGTTACAATGAGCTGACTCGCCTTCGAGGGCGATCAGATTACAAATGTCAACCGTGTGGTTGAAATCTAGTGACAAACGGGGATGAAAATCCAACGTCCCTTGGTGGACTGGCAGAAGTCCGACGTTACTTGAAAATTCGGGCGTAAGATTGTGGTTCGGCAGAAGTTCGGGCCTAAGGTGGTGGTCTGGCAGAAGTCTGGGCATCAAGTGGTGATCCAGCAGAAGTCCGAGCCTCCGGTGGTGGTCCGGCAGAAGTTCGGGCATCAGGTGGTGGTCCAGCAGAAGTCCGGGCATCAGGTGGTGGTCCAGCAGAAGTCCAGGCGTCAGGTGGTGGTCCGGCAGAAGTCCAGGCGTCAGGTGGTGGTCCGGCAGAAGTCCAGGCCTCAGGTGGCGGTCCGGCAGAAGTCCGGGCCTCAGGTGGCGGTCCGGCAGAAGTCCGGGCCTCTGGTGGTGGTCCGATAGAACTTCGACGGTGGTCGAGGAGGAGCAAAGAAGCAAGAGCGATCTCTGATCTCTCTCTTTTTTCCTTAGGTTTCGGGGGTCCCGTTTCAAGAGGAAATGGGGCTCTATTTATAGATTTTTTGGAGTGGCATGGCCTGTAAATAGGTGGAAGATCAAAGGCAAATAGGGAGTGGTTTGGATGGACGGCCGATGTTAAATCCCTTTATCGTGGACCGTTTGCTAGACATTTGAAGGTCTTAGTGATATCGGAATTCAGTGATTTTGGGCTCGTTGGATTCGTCTCGTCGAGCCGCTCGATTCGACTATAAGCATGTCATGTTTGGAAATCCAAATTGTGGTTTGAACCTTCCAACAGCGCTTCGGGTCCTTGATCTGGACCAATTTGGGCTCGGATTGAGTCGAATTTGGTGTTGTTGGGTTTGTATTTCCGAGACACTCAGTTTGACTGTAAGTTTGCTGAAATCGGAGTTCGGATGGTCCCAATTTTAATTTGGGAAGTTTCCAACTTGATTTTGCCTCGAAATTCGTGCCCGATCAAGATAATTTTTTGAAATTTTTTGATGATGTGCCAATCATAATGCCACTAAACACAACCAGCCAATAGCAACTCCAACTATTTTGGTAGCAACAATTCTTAAGGCCTTAACTAAACCATGGACTTCTCATTTCCAAGAGCAATGGAGCACTACTTGGCCCTCATTAGCCATTCTCAACTTCATTGTGGATTCCCCACCCCAGATCATGGATGGATTAAAGCCAATATTATCATATTGATGGAGCTCTCCTTCCCTCTCACAAAGTTGGACTCGGTTCTATCATAAGCGATGATGAGGGCGGTTTTATAATGGCGGCTGGCACTCCTTGGGAGCATTGGGATAGCACAATGGTTGAAATGCAAGCAGTTGTCTTTCTTAAGCACTTTATTCAACTATGGATATATGAGACGAAGGGGATTATTATTGAGGGCGACAATTATAGTCTCCTTAACTACCTCCGACAAAGCTTCCAACCAAATAGGTGGCATTCCCTACCCTTTCAAACTCCAGATCTGGGTTTCCTTCTTTAATTTCAGCAGATTATCTTCCCGTATAATCCTCAATACTGCAACAAAGTTGCAGATATTTGTGCATGCTAGGTTTAAGATGTACTTTTGTATGAAAAAAAATAGTGGTAGAAACAATCTTCCTTCTTCTTTTTTGCATTAGTTGAAGAAATATGGAGATAGTGTTTTGCACAGCTAGTTATACTTTTGGTATATTATTGGTTTAGTAATGAATGCAATATGCACATTTCAGTAATGAGTCATGGAAAGCTCAAAGCAATTGTTGTGGGTCTCCTTGATCCCATTTAGCTTTTAGTGGAAAAAGATAAACTCTTAATTGCCATTTTATGTAAAGTTTTATAAAATTTTCAATTAAATTTTATCCCAATTGTCTACGCAATTGTTTGTGATATTGAAAAAGTTATTTTATTTTTCATATTATATTTTTTTATCATTCTTTTCTTCAACTGTAAATTTTTAAAAGAAGAAAGTACATGGAGCATCGGGCCCAAACACAGGATAGATAAAATATATCACCTTTAAAAAAAATTGTTTTTGATTGACACATAAATGAAAATTCAAACCTTACCTCTTAATTATCAATCATCTTAAAAAGCAGATATTATCCACCTGTTGATCCTCCCGAAACATGTCATATGATGGAATATACCATCAAAAGCTTTTGCTTGTTCAAAGTAAATATCTATGGAAACTTACTCCTTAGAAAAGATTTGTATAAGAATACCCTAACCAAAAAATAGTTAGGATGAGCTTTGCAGCATTAGGATTACTTTGAGATAGGGGTGTAAGTGAGCCAAGCCGGCTCGCGGCAAGCTCGACTCGTTAACGAGCTTGCGAGCAATGCTTATAGAGCCGCGATCTCGAGCTCGAGTTCAAGCTTGATGAGGCACGGCTCGTGAGCACGCAAGTCGGCTCGAATCATATTTTAAATAATTATTATTTTAATTTAAATGTTTAAAATAAAATTAATAATTATAGTGCACATAATAAATATAATATATATATGTATATGTATACATATATATAATATTAATTTAATGTTTCCAGAGCTCAGCTTTCATTTTAAAAGACAACTATGAGTACAGGTGTAGCTTTTAAGGCATTAAAACATACAGCTTTTAAGGCAAATAAAAAGCTATTAGCCTTTACAGCTTTTATTCTAAACTGGTTCTTCTTCCGCTCGCGACCTGCCTTCTCTTTTTTTTTCAGCAAACTCGCAAGCCCGCCGTTACTACCATGAGCTGAGCTCAAGCTCGAGCTCGACTTGAGTTCGAGCTCGCAATCTGGCTGACGAGTCGAGCTCGAGTTAGGCATGACTCGAGCTCAACTCGACTCGTTTACACCCCTGCTTTGAGATGAGTGCAATAAACAATTAATTTGTATTGCACTCATCTTAAAATAAATTTGAGGGCTTTAAGGCTCATCCTAACTGAAAATTTGGTCAGGTTATCCTGACCCTAATTTTTTTCCAACTTAATTAACAGTTTTCTCATAACTGGAGAAACGGTCCAACTATTGTTTCTCCCCATTCTACCAAATATGCTAATTGAGCTGCAACTAGTTACCTGTATTACACGCAATACATACTCTACAGTTGCAGGATAACCAAGTGCAAGGCTCTGAACATCAACATCAGTGCGCTCTAAATATTACTAAGGCACTGTACCAGCTGCAAGTTCTGATACCTACAACAACAACAACAACATCAAGCCTTTATCCCACTATGTAGGATCGTCGGCTACATGAATCCTTTTTCTCCATTTGGTCCTATTACGAGTCAAATTCTCATTTAAATCTTATAAAGAAAGATAATTTTTAATGTTTTCCAACGAAGTCTTTTTAGGTCTGTATCTACCTTTCTTATCATAAGCCAAATCTAATACATCTACTCTCCTAACTGGGTCATCGGAAGGCCGCCATATTATGTGACCAAACCATCTAAGGAGACTCTGTATAATCTTATCTGCCATTGGAGCTACTCCAACCTTTTCACATATATGCTCGTTTTTTATCATGTCTCTAAGAGTAAAGCCACTCATCCACTTGAGCATCTCATCTCTGCAACACTTAACTTAATATTATGCTTCTCTTTTAATTGCCAACATTCTGCACCGTAAAGAATTGCAGGTCTCACCGCCATCTTATAGAATTTTCCCTTAAGTTTGAGAGAGACTTTTCTATCACACAACAAGCCCGATGCATTCCTCCCCTTCAACCATCCAACTTAAATTCTACTAATAATATCCCCATCTATTTCACCATCACTCTAAACAATAGACCCAAGATATAAAACTTGTACTCTTATTATTAATGACCCAAGTTCCGAGACCTATTCCAAAAAAAAAAAAAAGCCAACTCCCAAGATCCTATCTTTGACCACCATTTCAACAGAATTCACCGAAACATAGACACAACAACAATCATATCGTTCCAAAAAGGCCACACGTAAAGAGTTTAATTTTATAAAGTTTAAAACATACAGGAAAGAAAAATAACAAGAGTAGTTGCACGACTTCTAGATGTTTTAATTCTATTCTACCCTAATTAGAAGAAGATAACAAGAAGAGAATAGGGAAGTGATTCCACACGTACTAGTACAACTCATGCACGGAAAAACGGAACTGAGGGTTTTAAACGGAGAAGGGTACCTTCCGCGTTGGAAATTTCTGCAGGGCTCCCGCCTTGGAATCATATACTCGGTCTACGGGAGTCCACAAGCACGGCGTCGAACTAGCTTTTAGTAAGTCTTATCAGTTGGCGGTTCTATAGGATGGAGGAGAAAGGCCACAATAGCAGCTGAGACGGCCAGAGGCATATGAGGATACAGCGGAGGAGAAAAGCAAAGGTGTAGACGGGGAGAAATAAAAGATTTAAATTTACAGGCCTATTCATATTTATATTTATATAATAGATTAATTTTCAAATTACATAACCATGTTATTATTAATTTATTAAAATTATAAATATATATTTTCATTAAATATATTTATTTTGATGTGATGTAGATATTAAGATATTATATAATTAAATGTAAAAAAATTGATGCTACATATTCAAATATTTAAAAAATTGAATATTTAAAAATTTTATGATAATGAATGTAATTTGCCCTAAAAAAATTGCATAAATTTTTATGAAATTAATTAACTTAAATTTTATAAAATTCATATATATATAATTTTTACATAAATTAAATTTATATGCACCATAATATTCAAAATTAAAGAAATATATCGATTATTTCATTACTTGAAGAAATACGCCTAAAATTCTATTTCAGACAAAGTATTCATCTTTTTGTGTACGAATAATATATATTGAAGTCGGCCACAAGCAAATTAGTTCTAATTTTTGTCCGAACATAATAATGTTCAAGCTAGGCTCAATAAAAACTTACTTGAATCTTCTTTCAAACTTGGTTCAAATAAAGTTTGCATAAGGTTCCTACATGATACTTATATATTCGAACAAAATTCCAACCTTCCTTCATGGGAACGCCCTAAAGATCACTTTCTAGTGAGCCTGTTTCATGCCACTAATCATGATATCTCATCCAACTACCTACTCTCCTTACACGTTGCATTCCTTTTTTTATAAGTTATTTTGCAACAAAAAACAAATACTTATCCTCTAAATACTTTTAAATCAATTAATTAATTATATAATTAGATTTAAGTATTCTAAAATATTGATTATATATTCTATGATATAAATTGAATTAATCATAACATCATAAAATTTCTCTAATGCATTTCTATGATTTATAATTTTCTTATAAGTGTTTAAATCATCATATATTTATATAATTATAACAATTATTAAAATAATAATACATTCTTATATTAAAATAAAAGTTTAAATTTTTAATCTGAAATATAATATTAATAATGCACGCTTCATCTTGTAGACGAAACTTGAGTGGGTTCTCTTAACGACCCATAAACTTCTATAAATTATCATTTTCTCTCCGCATTAAAATTAATACTAATTTCACCCTTTACACTTCACAGCACACCTTTTGTCTGTCAAATGCAAGCTTTGGCTGCTTCTCAATACTCAATCAAGTTTTTTATCCGACAGCTGAACTTCATGACTGAAAAGATCATTTAGGCTTCGTTTGGGACAGCTTTCTTACTATTTCTTAAAGCAGCTTTTTAGTACAAAAAATCCCACACCAACTATCTGAATAGTGGAAATAAAGCCTCTAATGGGAGAAATGATTCCGTGCGGAGTCCGAACGGGAAAAAACTGTCTAGATTGTGAGTATACATATTTTACACTCTACAATTTTTATACACACATTATTCTTACATAGTATATACACTTACAGTCCGGACAGTTATTTCCCGTCCGGACTCCGGACGGAATAATTTCTCCTCTAATTGCTATGGAATGACTGTGCGTGATCATTGTTGATGGAATTCATATTCACCATCTCTTATATCAGTAAAATGGCATCAAATGCCTCACATAACAACAATAGCATCAATCAGCATAAAATTCATCTGACAGGTGTTCAGTGAAAATCTCAGGTGGTCAAGAACAGCATAGAACAAAAAAGGATTCCGGGTTATTGTTAAATTCGCGAACAAACAATCCCACAGAGAATTCAAAATCAAGAAAACTTACAAAGTAGATCGAGAAAAGCAGACACAGCGAAGAAATTACATTTTAGAAAATCTGCCAGGTTGGACATATCTTACGGTTTCAGCTGATGACAATGAAGATCAATTTTCTAACAATCACTGTGATGTATCCATTCATTCAGCCGTGCTCTAATCCTGGGCAAAAAACACATCTGAATATATCAAAGCTTAGTCAAACATACTCCAATCTGCAAAAGAGCAGTGCTTCTCCCACTTCATCATTTCCCGCAGCAAGCCACAAGAGCATAGCCGTTCACCAAATAACATTTCAGCTCTGATAGGCCAAGTGGCAGAGTCATGTGGTGTTTGGGAGTGTGGCGGGTAGGGAATGCGGCAGGACAATAATTAGCATCCGAATAAAGCGAACAGGCTGAATGTTCGTGCATAACGACTTGCTAGCACTGTGCTAATCATGGGATCTAGAAGGTGATTCCTGACTCAGAATAAGCATTTTGTCCAAGTAAATGTTGTCATGTTACCGAAGATGGTGACTATAAGGCTGTAACAGCAAGGTGATCCAAGCTTGTATCTTTGTCCAGCGAGCACATACTCCCAGTAAATGTATCTATATCAAAATCATAACCGGGTTTAGGGTTTATCATCAGGAGCAGATGCTTATACCATAATTCAGTGAGGAGTTATGAACCCATACCAATTTCATTGATATCATCAGGAGCAGACAATAAAATTATTACATGGAAGCCACAAGTATAGTGGTAAGAAATTTCTCTCGACAGAAAAAAAGGAATAAAGGCACATTTAAACTCTGTACAGATGTCCTCAGTTGATTATTAGGTGTTAAATCGGAGAGAAATCTCGAGCACTTCCAATATCAGAGCTTATGGTCCAACGATTACAACAGAGTCATGTCAACATAGCTACTTTGAAACAACTACAGTAATACATAAAAAGTGTGCTTTGATGGCTCTAGATCCTACCATATCTGAACTTAGATATGCAAATTCACTTGTATGGGCACAAATGGGACAATACGCCCACCTGCTCTGGTTTAGGGAAAATAAAAAAGTGCAGTTTACCATTTAAGTTTATTTTACAAGGATGAGACTCATGCTGAAATGGGTGAGGGAACAAGTATATATGACACAATAGTACAATACTAAACAAAAACAGATCAATGCGGTTTAATAGTGTTGGTTTGTCTAAGTCTTTGCCGGAGCCGTTGTCCATCTGTAGCTTCAAAGGTATAGGATTAAGGGAAGGTTTGCAGTCAGCCATGCTGCATTTTTAGAGAAGTTCATGTGTATACTTCTCCCGACTAAGGAATAGTCCGAAAGGTATAGGAAGAAACTGAATTCCTAGAAAGAATGAAATGGAACCTTGCAGTTTCATTTTGAACTCCATATGCAAATTTTGTATGAGCGTTAAAACAGCTTTGTTGCTATTGCCAGTAATAAGAATGCGGTTGACACATATGAGAAGGCATAAGCTGATCCAATTGAGATGAAGGATGAGAAGTAATCGATCAGCAATGATGAATTTGAATCCCTATAATAGAAGATTTCCTCAAAAGTGGAGAACCATCATTGCCTTGGTGTTTGTTGGAGCCCGAATACGGCTTTTTGTAGTCAGCAATCATGACAGGGATAGTGTCATGAAATCCGCAAGATTGATTGATGTATGGTATCTCATTGAGCTTATCATTAAAAAATGCATTTGATAACTCAAGTTAAAAAATGTCCCAATTTTATTGTAGTAATGTTAGCAATTGTGCTCAATGTTTTCTTGTAGTCCATCCCTTGCTCTTGTTTGAAATATTGCAGTGAGGCAAGCTTTGTGTAGAGCTATGGTTCCATCAGAGTTAAGTTTGGCTTTGAATGTCCATCAGCTGCCAAGAACATTTGGTGTGGGGTGTCCAAGTTCCTTTTTGTTTTAGAGCATGGAATTCTCGAGACAGCTTGCCTCCAGTGCGAGTGTTTGATTGCTCGAGTATAACATGTGGGGTGTTGGGCAGGCATAATATTCGTAGATTGATTTTGGTTGAAGATTTTCTATAGTCTTAAAGAGCCCGTTTTAAGTCTTGTTTACATGCGACAACCTGTGGGAATAGGAAAGAGTGATTTTTGTAGTGTAGGTAAGGGATTGGAAATTTGAGTTAGGAGACTTGCAAGTTTCGGATAGGGTGAGTTTTTTTATTGCAAGTGCATTAGTAGATGCAGAATGTGCAGCTGTTGAAGAGGATGCAGGCTTCCAGGATAATTGATCTATTATGAGGGTGAGATAAAGGAGGTGGGAATTAGATTTACACCGAATGACACCGGACTTCCGCTCAGCCACCAATTGATGTTGAACTTTCGCCCTGCCACCGAATGACGCCGGACTTCTGTCCTCCACCAACTGAAGTCGGACTTCCACACGGCCACCGCCTGATGCCGGACTTCTGCGCCGACCACCGCCTGATGCCGGACTTCCGCCCAGCCACCGAATGACGCTGAACATCTGCCTAGCCACCGACTGACGCCGAACTTCCGCCCAGGCACCGACTGACGCCGGACTTCTGCTCGGCCACCAACTAACGCCGGACTTCTGCCCGGCCACCGACTAACGTCGGACTTCCACCCAACCGCCGACTACGGTCCTTCCGACCTCCATCGCCAAATAACGGTCTTTCTAATCACTATCACCCGCCGACCACAATCCTTCCGACCTCCATCGCTAGACAACGATCTTTCTGACCACCTTTGCCCGCCGACTACCATCCCTTCCGACCTCCATCGTCAGACAATGGCCTTTCTGACCACTATTGCCCGTCGATTACGATCCTTCTGACCTCCGTCGCCACACAATGGCCTTTCTGACCACTGTCACCGACCGTCGCTGGCCAACTACAGTCCTTCTGATCTCCGCCACCAGATTACAGTCCTTCCAATCTCCATTGCGAGACAATGGTCTTTCTGACCACTGTCACTCGCCGACTACGGTCCTTCTGACCTCCGTCGCCAGATTACGATCCTTCCGACCTCCATCTCCAGATTACGGTCTTTCCGACCTTCGTCCCCAGACAACGATCTTTCTAACCATTGTCGCCTGCCGACTACGATCCTTCCGACCTCCGTCGCCAGACTATGGTCCTTCCGACCTCCGTCGCCAACAGTCATTCTGACCTCCGTCGCCAACAGTCATTCCGACCTCCGTCACTCGCCACCTACGGTCCTTTCGACCAACGCCACTCGACTACGGTCTTTCTGACCTCCATCGCCCGTCGACTAAACAAACATGTCAATATTGATTCTTCCAATTTCTACCATGTAATATATTTTATATGATGCATATTTGCTACATCAAGCCAAGGCCTTCCCTTAAAGGAAGGGTCTCATTTGTAATCAACTGCAAAAACTAATGGATTCATTCAAACTGGGTCAGGCCCCGTGGTTTTTCCCCCTTTTCAGGGGTTTCCACATAAAAACTCTGGTATCTCTTATGAGCGCTACACCCTCTCTTTTATCTGATTGTGTGTTGGGTTTTCCTATAAAGTTAAGACGTTAAATTTTATATTTCTCTATCGCTGCGAATATTCCAGGACGCAACAATAAGGATTTGGGATGTTTTGTGATGACAGAAAGAATGGAAGTATCGGGGTGGCCAAATCGACGATGCCAAAGAGCAATGGTTGAATTCCTGGATAGCATGGTAGTGTTGTAAGGCTAGTTCGATAGGGGTGAATGGCATAAAGGCCATTATGGCTATGACCCTGGAGGAATGTTTGATTTGTCATTAGGTCCTTAGTGCGAAAACCAACTTATGATGATGAGTGAGTAGAATGCCTTTTCATGTATTGGAGATTGGAATGGAATTCAGATTACTAACTAGCATTATTTAATTCTTTGATATGGCAAGGGATGTTAAAGTCGATATCGGAGGTGAGGTGGGCAGTCACTCGAGTCGAAGAAATAGTAGGAGGAAGAGGATCGATGTGAAGCCAACCAAGTACTTGGTGTAAATTGTGAATTTGGTGGGCTGTATTTATGGTTTGAGTGATGCCAGCATGTGACAACATAGTCATGCTTAGGCACAAATTTGGCAAATGATGTAAGTAGAGTGAGTTCTTCCTACCCTATTCTGCGTGAATTGGTTGTCCATATTTGTAGCACTTAAGTCACAACCACACCCACATGAGGAAGAAATAACATCCTATCCGCAGGAGATGGTCAGTGCACAATGATGATCAGTGGTCGTGTGATCCTTGGTTGTTTCATTTGTAACACTGATTTCTTCGCTGTGTAAGAGAAAATAGAGATCATCAAGGCTAATGTATGTGAGTTTGGAGTGGATTGAAATTTTGAAGGCTTACTAAGTGAATGGTAGACCATTGAGAATGTAGAAGATTACATATTCATTGTCTATATGGGAACCAACAACTTTCATGTTGTCCACTAGTGATTTAATTGCAAAGAGTTATTGAGTTATTGTTTGATTTTGATGTGGTGAAGCTCATTTTTCAATTAAATTACACTTGAACAATTTGTAAACTGTAGACCTTTTTCAATGATCGTCCAAATGTCTGAGTAGGAATTGAGTTTGAGTACATAAAAGACAATGGAGGTTTGTCATGGTGGAGTATAGATGTACAATGACTCAATGAGATTTGATCTATCAGTTACCAGGTATTGTATCCTGGATTGAAAGTGATCACACATTCAGTGTTCATTATTTGGTTATATGAATAGGTGGAGAAGCCATCAAACCCATGTGCCTCGAATAATTTGAGTATTCGTTACTCTAAATGGGATAGTTAGCTACAGATAGTTGAGCGTTGATGATGTGTTCGATGTTTGACATCAAGAACTGGAGTGAGGACGAAATGGTGGGCATCACTCATTTTGGTAACAGCAGAGCCTTCCGTTTTTTGGACGTACGTTGAGGATGATTTGAATTGATCCATAGGAGAGGAGAATGGGGGATAGAATGTAGTTGTTATCAGGTAGAATCTCTAATACTGTGAAAACTCAATGTTAAGAATGCATTCCAATGTGGAAGAAAAAATGTTATATAAATCAGATCAGTTGTAGAGAAAGGATAAGAAATACATTCAATGATAGTATATCCATTCATAGTTATTCTGTATACTATATTCTATTTCAAATAGAGGTGTAAAGGCTGGTTCGGCTGGTTCAACCGGCCAATCCTACTTAGAATCCCGCGAGCGACAGGTCCAGGCAGACCGCAAGCGGCCTGCGTGTGTGCGGAAACCCTCCTGGACGGCTCGGATCGCACCGTCAAATGGACTTCTGCGATCAAACGTGAAAGATAGCGACTCCTTATGAGAAATAGCCTCCTTTCACGCACTTCTGTGGCAGAAAATGCAAGTTAGAAGTTCAGTCGAGAGGATTGAGCGGAGAGAAAAAGAGGAAAGAAAGTTTGTTTATTTGTATTCATTTTTATTTGGTCATTTATCACATGATTGAAACCTAAGGGAGAGTCGACATTTAATTTGAATGTAGAGGAAGAAATTTGAGAGAGGAAAGGGAAGGAAATTGGAAGAACGTCAACAAGGTATTCGAATGTAATTATCTTTATTTAAGATTTAGGGCTCGTTTGTTTAGGTGTAATTATGTCGTTTCCGTTCCGAAACGGGTAAAACAGTTGCTCGTCGACTGTTTGTTACGACAACTTATCTAAAATACGTTTTCCTATAACACAGTATTACTGCCGTTCTGAAAAGAAAAAATTTGCGCTTACCATGTCCACGACCTCAGTTTAGAAATGAGAAAGTCGTTTTTACCCCCAACGCGGAAGGTTTATTGGAGTTTGGAGTCGAGCAGGTTCGCTGATTCGCTGGTGGCCTCGGTAAAGTCATGTCGGATATACTTAATTTAAATAAGAGGGTTATTTTGTCTTTTATCATTAGTATAGTAGAGCGAAAAACAGTGAATCAGTGGATCAACCAAACTACTACCAGGTTTTTTAAATAATTTTTTTTAAAACTCGGTTTCTTCAATAACTGTTTTTTACCAACTTATAGATGCGGAGTGTGGTAACCAAACGAGACCTTATTTATGTTCAAATTTTAGAAATTTACGATTAATGTGAATTCAAGTGTAGGATAATTTTCATAAATTGAAAAGTTAAAAACAGTACGAACAAGACAAAAAGAGAATTTAGAATTTGAAGTTCTTCCATTTTCTGGCAACGGAGGAAAGGGTAAGTAATCTAATTATAATTTACATTCAAATTCATTATTTTGAATTTCTTTAATTGATGAAATAATAAGTAATCATCTAATAGGGAGAAGAAAACTAGTGATAAATCTCAAACTTCAAAAAGGGATTTGAGGTAAGATTGTATTTGGGAAATTTTTTTGTGAAATTAATGAAAATTAAAGATGGTAATAGTTATGCAATTTGATGTGTAATTTTAGGTTGCATTAAGGAAGATTATCTCAGGGACCAATTATTTGAAAGGAATTGAAGTACATGAGCAATTAAAGTGGGTAATTACAGTTATTTATGAAAATTTCATTATTTTATTTAAATTCTAAAGGTAATACTTTGTACATTTGCTTTACTTATAGTTGAACGCTATTATGTGCAAGATAATGTTAATTCAAATGTATAATGTGATAGTTAGAAATTGACAGTAAAGATTTATATGATTATTATGATAGATAAATATATATGTATATGTGAAAGATTGTATATCGATTTGAAATACCTGCAAAGATATATGTAAAGAATCATGAAATAAATTTATAATATGTAAATGAAACATAAATAAAAAAGAGAAAAGAAATATGCATGTAAATTACAGGAGTTCACCCCGGATAATATTGGCTGGGAAAGCAACATACCCGTGCATGTTAAATGAAAAATGAAATGGAAATGGAAATGAAAATGGTTGCAACTTTATTGATACATTTAGACGGTGCTCATGTACTAAATTAAAAAGGAAAAGAAATATATTATTTGATAACGACAAATAAATGAATATGTTATTTGGTAATGATAAATAAAGAATTTACATTATTTGAAAGATAGAAATTATATATATATAAAAAAGAAAGCCCATGAATATGTTTCGGTTGTGTAAGGAAAATTGTTATTTTATATGTATGATTGTCCACTGAGTTTAATTAGTAAACTCACTCTATTAAATTAACATTTTCAAATAAGTCTCCTGATAAGTGAAAATGAATGAAAGAGAGAAATATGTCTATAGAAGATGATACTCAAATGAAAGGAGATAAAATGTATTTATGTTAAAATACATATTCAATGTACAAGTAGTGTTAGTGGCTCTTCAGTGTTTGAGGAATATTAGTCATTACTGTTACGTGTAATTATGGAAAAAAATGTATTAATTATCCGACTGTTCGTTGTCGCCTCGTTAATTTGAGTCTCTGGGTCGGATCGTGACAGAAGGTGAGGAGGAGAGAGATAGTATAGCAACAGAGGTTAGTTTTCCTTCAATGGCTGTGATAGCTTGAGTTGTTATGCTTGAGTGGCTGATATAGATTAGCAGAGGTAGTGTCAATACCAATACATGGAAGCTGCAACAGCTCTGTGTTGCTGTTACGTACATTATAAGTAATAATTTCAAGCTAATTAAATAGCGTAAATTTTTTGGAAAAATATTAGCATGATAGAATGCATAAAACACAACGGAACCAGTTTCAAGATCAAAATTCATGTATGTTTATGGAGCAGGATTTTAGTTGCTGATGTAAAAGAGGATAAACATATCTATGCACGCACAAGCAACAAAATGTTGCATTAAAACCAGTCAACCAATCACGTTTGAGCCTATATTACTACGGCAATTCTCTAGGATACTATGATAAAATGCTGGTTTCAAAGTGGAACACTCAAATACTTGTTAACCACGAGGAAAAACAAAAGCATCAATTTAAAAATATATAATCCAGAATCATATTCTAAGCTTAACTTCAGAGTGGCAACTTCAAAATGAAGAAAAATATTACTAAGCATAATCATCCTAATTCCAAGCAGCAGATAGAACATATGAAATCACGTCATTTTAGCTTCCTGAGTCCTAAGCTTAGAAACATAAAAACCATAAGAGATATCTTGCTAACGTTCCTTAATATACTAGAACAATACGAGAAGGCATAGATACTTGCTTGCAGAACAATAGAGGGCTATGCTTCGTCTATAGGTAGCAATTTGCCAATATTTTACACAGACATAAGTTTTATACTTTTATTATCACAGATATGTATGGGTATTCCAGAACAACTGAAATGTGACGCACCATAAACAGGAAAACCGAAAACAATCTTGCCATAATTAATAGCAATAAGACTATACAGTACATGCTAACCTACCATTAAAAATAAATTTAAAATTCTTACCGCAACTCAAAAACAGCCAAAGCCAAACGGACAATCTCATTGAAGCCAAAATTAGCACGTCAGCATCCTTAATTCTTCCAAATACTGCTTCTTCTAAAGTTTGAAAGGACAAACAATAGATCATGATATTTTCTTCTGGCTAATTGGGGACAAAATCGATACAGGCAAGAGAAGTAACAGTGCTGATTTGTCACAAGCTTTTACATCAGCCAAGTTCTACTAAGGGTCATCTTTGATCTCATCCGGCCCTTGGCAGTCCTCTGCAATCCAATCATGCTTCAGATCCCTCTGAACACTGCGGTCATTTCTGATCCCAGCTTGATGAGATATTCCAAAATAAGATATTACTAAGGACTAGCTACTTATGTTGTTCCACGCAATTTCTCCCTTGGTATTCGCCTGCCAAGTGATCCTTCTCAAGCTTGTACATGGAGACATCATGGTAGCACCAGCTCAGAGTTTTCATGGTAGAACTCTGCAACTCAGGATTGTGAACCTGATACATCTTGGAGACAAAAATAGCAAATACAATGAAAAAACTGTAGAAATATGAATATAGATGGCTGATTTTTTATTATAATTTTAATAAAAAAGAAAGATACAAGCGATCTACAGTTTGATAGATAGATCAACTCTCCCAAACAACCTAGACACCACTAGGAAAACCTCACAAAAAGAAAACTACAACTCTGAAATAAAATTCTGCATAAACAAAACAAACACTTAACTCAGCCTTAAATAAACTTCTCCTATTTCCCTCCTAAATCAGACCCCCCCTCTCTCTCTTCCTCCTCCTCCTCCTCCTCCTCCCCCTAATATATTTCCTTCTCTAATTTGAATTTCAATTCGGAAATCCTTCCTACTTAATCTCTTCCTAAATCAGCCTCTCTTTCCAAATATATTTCCCTCTCCAATTTGAATTTCAATTAGGAAATCATTCCTAATTAATCCCTTCCTTAATCCTTCTACTCACATATGAAATAATAGGTTTACTGGGCCCCACAATGAGGGCCGAATCCCTTGTCCTTTCCGCCCCTAGCTTGATGCGCTCTCCCGTATCAGAACCCTCCACAAGATTTACACAAAACTACAAATTTGATGAAAAAAATTATAAAATGGTTGGGCCATAAAAAAGGATCACATATTACATTAACAAAGAACAATACACATATTGTGCTATGAAGAAAATTAAAAGCACAAAGCGAAACATTTGACAGCAAAGTCACCATCAAAGGGTCTAGCATGAGGTTTACTTAATTTTATATTTGGAGTTCAGATATTGAAACACCGAAGAACTACGGTAATGCAAGCGCTAATAAATTTAAGTATTTTCTGAGATCAGATTAGTAATAAAAAGCTGGTGTATCTGTGTGTGTATCCAAATATTAGTCATGAGAGTAAAACTGAGCGAGCTTTGACATCAATAATAATCACAAAAAAGGATTCAATCATCGCAATTATATCAAATTGAAGTTTTTGAAGCAAATGAGAAATGGTGATTACTTGAACTTCTCTAGAAGAGCATATTTGACTGGAAGAGATGGTTAAGAACACAAGCTACTAATATCAATGTCTTGCAGCACCTTTTAATCACAAAATAATCAATAAGTAGATAGCACAGAATCTGTCAAACACGATGAACTCATACACTTATTGATTCAGGCAAAGAGATTTAGGGGTAGGGAGGTGGAATTTGGAATGCTATCATTGTTTGTTGATACTAGGTTGTACTGTATCTACTTGTTATCCCTACACTTGAAGAAATGAGTGAGCAATTCCACTAGTGCGTTTTCCATGGTTTTGAACTAGTTAAGGGGCACGCAAATGGATTGGTATTTCCACCATGTGTTTCCCACAGAAATCAATTTATTATGGAAACTTTCCAAAAAGCAATACGGAAGCATCCATTTAACAAATTATGCTTAAATCAGAAGAAAATATTTAATGATTACACCAAACAATTATAACACACCATGGTTCTAGCTATAGTGAATGGCTGGAAGCAAACATTATTACTTACATATACAACAACAATAACATCATCAAGCCTCTATCCTACTATGTGAGGTCGGCTATATGAATCATTTTTTCTCCATTGTGTTCTGTTAAGAGTCAAATTCTCATTTAAATCTAATAAAGAAATGTTATTTCTAATATTTTCTAACCATATCTTTTTGGTCCACCTCTAAATTTCTTAACATAAGCCAAATCTCATCTACTCTCCTAACTGGGTCATCAGAAGGCCGCTGTTTTATGTGACCAAACTATCTAATGCGACTCTCTTTAATCTTATCTTCCATTGGAGCTACTCCAACATTTTCACGTATAAGCTCGTTTTGTATCATGTCTCTAAGAGTAAAGCCACTCATCCACCTAAGCATCTCATCTCTGCAACACTTAACTTAATATTATGCTTCTCTTTTAATGGCCAACATTTTGCACCATAAAGAATTGCAGGTCTCAGAACCATCTTATAGAAATTTTCTTAAGTTTGAGAGGGACTTTTCTATCACACAACAAGCCCGATGCATTCCTCCACTTCAACCATCCAACTTGAATTATACTAATAATATCCCCATCTATTTCACCATCACTTTGAACAATAGACCCAAGATATTTAAAACGTGTACTCTTCTTAATGACTTGATCGCCTAAAGTCACAATCCCCCCACTAGATCTATTACTACTAAAATTATACTCCATATATTTGGTTTTAGATCTACTCAAATGAAAACTTTTAGACTCTAATGTTGACCTCCATAATTCAAGTTTACCTTCAACTCCCTCTCTAGTCTTATCAACAAGAAGAATATCATCAATACAAAGCATACACCAAGGTACAACCTCTTGCAAATGTCTAGTGAGAACATCCATGACTAAAGCAAAAAGATATGGGCTTAAGGTTTATCTTTGATGCAATCCAACTGAAATAGAAAAATACTTGGTCAAACCACCTTCTATTTGAACACAAATAATAACTTATGCATGCATATCCTTAATGATTTGAATATAAATAAGGGTGTCAAAACGAGTCAACAGGTCGGGTTCGAATTCAATCCGAATTGACACGGATTTTGCAAACGGGCCAGGATTTTCAACCTGGACCCGACCCGAGCGGGTTACCGGGTTAACCCGACCCGACCCGCGAGGCTGCTCCTAGGTGCGGCAACAGGATGCCAGGAAGCGGGCGAAGCGAGCGCAGGTTGCGCCTGGCATTTGCGGCCTACGGAGTCGAGCCGTAGCAGGACTCGGGCGAGGGCCGCGAGGAGAGGTAGGTACGAGCTACACCTGCGGGGTCGAGTCGCAGCGGGATGCGGGCAAGGAGAAAGCTGCGCCTGAGGCCTGCGGGGTTGAGCCCAAGTGAGACGCGAGGCTGGGGGGCGGAATCCGGGTATGTTCCATGTCATCTTCGGGTTTCGGGTCAACTCGAACCCGACCGGGTTTTGTAAACTGGTTGGAATTTCAAACCCAAACCCGACCCGTAGGGCAAACAAGCTGACCCAAACCCGGAATTTTTCGGTTTAGGTCCGGGTCAGGTTTCGGGACATGTCAAATATTGACACCCCTAAATATAAACATTATTAACCCCTTTCTTTCCTAGAACTCTCCATAGCACTTCTCTTGAAACTTTATCATGTGCTTTCTCTAAATCAATAAATAAACATTATTACTAACATATAGTATAAAAAAATGCTTACCAGAGCAAAAAAGATAGATCTTAGGGGAAGTAAATACTTCTATCTATACCCAAATCCCATATAATACTTTGATCATCTTGAAGGAAATAAGAATCTAGTCAAACCTATTCAAAGACATTTAAATGTTTAATAAATAATAAATTTCAAAAGGAAACATGCCACATTCCATTTTTTGCTAACGCGGCAACAATTGACTTCCAAATAATTGTTTAGTTGTTATCATTCTTGTAGTTCTAACAAAATCCACAATGAATTTCATTCAAGTTCTAATTTTTGTTTTTGCTAAGACAGCAACAATCAACAAAATCTCAAAATTTCCCACATAAATTAATGCTGATGTTTTATTTCTCAGGCGGATAATTTCTCCCAATCACCATGACCAAGTTTAGATATCAATATTCTCTAGCATACCACTAGGCAGTGCTGTGCGTGAATACACATTAATGTGTGAAAATGCACACTTGCATTTCTTGAGTTGTGCAGTGCGTGGCTAAGTGTCCCATGATTATTACATTGCGATGCAAATGGACTTAATTTAAGCTTATCCTGGGCCTAACCTAAAGAGCTTGCTAAGCCTTGATTAAAATTCAAAACACTCAACTTTGATTTTAGTATCTTCCTTCAACCTCTTCTCATTTTTTCTATCACAAATGAAATTTCTAGGACAATAGCTTTAGAGTGCATTCTTTTTGCTCAGTTGTACTAAATTTGCTGTCAAAAGCTTTCTATGGCCTCCTAAGCCATCCTTTTATGATTTTCTTTGCTTAGCCGAACAGCCCCTGTGTTCAATGGACTGACAAAGGAACCCTTCTGCATTACCTTAAAATTTTTCGCTGCTTCTTTTTGCGTCAATTGATCACGCTTCCATTTAAAAGCTGAATAATCTAAAAATCCTATCCTAGTCTTTAAATCGCAATGCTACTGTCTAATGTTGATTTTCTGACTGGCCGAGGAAGACTACTAGGGAGAATAATAATGACAAATTTTGAAATTTAATATCTTCAATTTTTTGGTTTATTACTGACGTATAATGAAAAATTGCTTTTAATTAGTTCTCATGCATTGTTGTTGAATATTATCATGTATAATTGGGGCTATTTATCATGTTTGCACATCAAGATGTTGAAGCATACGTTGCTTGCACTATTTATGCTTTGAAGCAACAAAACCTTTTGATCATGTTGAGGTGATCAGTGATCTTCAATTCATGTCCAACATCCTTCCACCTACAAAAACCCAGAAATAAATGGATGGCACACATTCCACTTACAACAATCCAACAATTACAACTTATTCCATAAAAATAATAATGTTTGAAATGCATATGAGTCACTATAAAAAGTGCTTAGAACAGGTTATGGCATTCTCTCAAAAGATTTGACACTTAACTCTATGCTTTTAGTGTCAAAACTAGATTGTAACTTACTATCAATTAGTAAACTCGTTCGAGATAAAAAATGTTTTGTTAATTTCTTATCTAGTCTCCGTTATTTTCAAATCTTGAACTTGTTGAGGATGATTGACAGTGAATAGATATTCAAAACTATACTTTCTAAAGAATGATTCCTCAAATAAAGTACAAGCTCAAAAAATGGGTCGTATATTCCACCAAAATCACAAGTTCCAATTCCAAAAACACTTAAAATAATGATAATGGTATGTGGCTTGGACCTTATCTCCTAGGGCACCCAAACTCCAATTAGCTTGAGAAATTCATTCCCATTTATCCACTTAAAAATTCAAACTTTTAAGGTGAAATTTATCGTCTGGCTGAGAGCACTCCCAGTTCCGATCCTAGACAAACATTCACAACCTTTTCTTTTATTCCACAGTGAAGTGTTGCGACCATCTAGAGTCCAAATATCTCTAGAGCTAGATAGGATATTTCCTTCTTCAATGATTGCATCTATCTCACTTAGATTTTCTTATTGAAAGAAAATTCTGAAGCCGAACAAATTTTTAAACATTTCTATACCATAATCCCACACTCAATTTCAATCCAAAACACAATTCCTAAAATTTGGAAACACCAAAGAATAATTGTAAAACAATCTCATAAATCAAGAGATCATCAATCAAAGTTCTTGTATTGAAATCACTCAATAAAATGTGGATGCTGAAAGAAAAAATTGACACCTCTTAGAGGTGAAAAGATAACTAATTTTCTCAATATTCCTAAATATCTTTAAGGAGAAATTGTCCTAACTATATCTTATTAATACACCCTTATGAATACTTTAATTTTAAACCCCTATTCAAACCCTTCTTCATTCACTTTCCAAAACTGAAACCAAAACCATTTCTTCTCTTCCTTCAAAAATCTTTGAATGGTCAATCTTCATTCACAATCATTCTCAGCATCGTAGTAAGTTAGACTCTAAATCCATCTAAGGTACCTTTATTGGATACCCCCGAAATAAAAAATGGTATAAATGCTATTCCCTGGAATTAAAAAAATTTAAAATTCTATGGACTTAACCTTCTGTGAACACCAACCAACCCAATTACTCCAAATCCAAAATTTGGAGAAAGGAAATTCAATAACAAAAATTTAAACTTCCTCATCACCTTGTCAATACACCTAACCTATCAAGAATGAGCTTTGTGTCTATACTAGGAAGGAAAAGAAAATTCAAGAAAGGTAGCAATCAACATATCTCATGCACACTCAAGAACTTCAAACATAATTTAAGGACCAATGAAGACTATGAAGTACAAACTAGTAAAAATAAATCCATAGATGATGATCCAAATCTCTATTATCTTATTGCCTTAAGGAAATGATTAAGGTCAGGTACCAAATACTCAATCTATGATTTCATGAGTTACAAAAGAATTTTACTTTGAATTTCATGCGTTTTTATGTCTCTTGCTCAATCACAAATTTCAAATAATAATCAAGAAACTCTCAAAACTTCTTAAGTGGGAAAAAATTGTAATAGAAGAAATCCAAGCCTGACATAATATGGCATGTGAGAAGTTTTTGAACTTCCACCAAGAAAACAATTAGTTAGATGCAAATGGCTCTTTACAATTAAATATAAAGTAAATGGGAGCATCGATAAATTTAAAGCCAGACTTGTTGCAAAATAGTGCACCGAATCATATGGCATTAAAAATTAAGAAACTCTTTCTAGTTGACAAGCTCAAAAAAATTTGAGATTTGCTCAGTTTTGCGGCAAATTTGGATTGGCCTCTACATTAACTTGATATAAAGAATCATTTCTTTAATGAGAACCATAAGGTGGAAGTATTCATCAAAGAAGTATTAATCCCAACAAGATTAGAAAATAAAAGAAACATCAATAAGATATGTAGACTTAGAAAATTTATATATGGCCTCGTGCAATCTCTTCATACCTATTTTGATAGATGCTTTAAATATGTTGAAAAGCATAGGTACATTAAGTGTAAAACTGATCACACTCTCCTTCACCTAAGAAGGGAAAAAGTGATTCTTATCATGTACGCAGATGACCTTAAATTGTCATGAGACTTTGAGGAAGAGTTAATCAGATTAAAAGCATTTCTGATAAGAGAATTTGATGGGGACATCGGAGCATGGAAGGTCTATCAGAGACGTGGCCGTCGACCTACGGCCACGATTGATTTGATATATTTCTGAGTTGTATTATGTATTTTCGTTATTGATGTCATGTTTTATTTACTTTCAGTATTTCCCATTTTACCCTTACTTAAGGGAGATCGTTTGTAAGCCCTAAGGGGCGTTGTCGTCTTTTATTTCTTGAGTCTTTGTACGTGGCTTTATATATAGCCTTATTGTTGTCTTTTAATGTTAATGAATGATTAATCAAAAAAAATTCCTGCATGTTGAGTTCTTTGTGAGCTTGAGATCGTTGGAGAGAATTCCCTAGGTGAGGGATAGCGGATCACCCACCAACCTAGGAAAAGTCCGGGTTCGTGGCCTTCTTCCTTCTCGTTCCCAAGTCCACAATCCCCCCCTCTCCTTCCCCAACCCGCCGGCCTCTCCCCCTTCCTTTCCCCTCCCAAACCGCCTCCCCAAGCCCCCACCACCTCACGGCCGCCCCCATCCCCAAGCCCCCCTACCCGCCGGCCACCTTCCCCCTCCTTTCCCATTAATTTAGTTTCCTAATTTAAGATGAGGGCTGTTTGGAAAGATTCCTAAATTCAAATTCAAATTGAATTTGAATTAATGCTTTCCTAATTCCCTCAAATCTATTTTAGGAAAGTTTCCTAATTAATCCTTATTTGAATTTTCAAATAAAGTGGATTGAATTAAAACTTTCCTAATTCCTAAATCTAATTTTAGAAACCCAAATCAATCCCCAAATCTCCTCCCTATCCCCCTCATAGCCGCCGGCCCCCCTTCCCTATTCCGCCCTCTCTCTCTCTCCAATCCCCCCTCCCATTAAATCCTAATTTCCTATTCTAGCTCCCTCCCAAATTCAAAATTCTGAAAACAAATTCAGAATTTGGAAAACTTTAACTTCTCCATACCCTAACCCTAATTTTCCCCAACCCCTCTCCACTTGGCCGGCCACCCTCTCCCCCCCTTTCCCTTGGATTCCTAAGTAAGAACCCTAATTTTCCAAGGGCAAAGCTTCAAGGGTAGCAAAGATCTCTCCTCTTCAACCCACCCTTCTTCCTCCAACATGAATGGAAGTCCCCGAATGGGACTACGGGTTGGTACTTGACGACGACGACAACATCGACATCCTCCGCTCTCCATTCTTCGACGTCGGATTTGATTTCGACAACACCGTCGAAGAATACTTCGACCGAATCCACATCACTTTGGTAGATACGATTGACGATCAACGGACGAAGGGACGGTGGACCATCCTCGGCCGGATTACGACTCCTTCCCCTCCGGATACTTCCATACTCAAAGGCTACTACATTCGATTTCTACGATTCATCACCACCACCATCGTCATTCCAGGGAATATCATCCGACGACGATTCCTTTCCGATTAAGGTGAACTTTCTTCCCTAGTCAATTATTTCTTCTTTCACCTCACCTTGTAGGTGGTGACGAATTCGTAACAAGATCAAGGCCGCTTAATTTGCTACAAGCTTAGTAAACGTAGGGTTATTTTGAGTGCTCCTCCATGTTACTTATCTTGGTGTTAATTGAGGGATTATGAATGAACATCTACTATGTTGGCTTTAATGTGATTTTCCAATTTATTTGTTTGTTCAAGCACTTTTAATGAGGTTTGGCCTAAACGCAAGCATCCCTCCTTTGTTTTATCTTATCGTTCTAGATTGCTAGTAGTTTAATCAAGTAATTGCTCTTATATCATAAATCGTGCAAATCCTAATTTTCAGTCAAAGCATATTAGTCCTGCATCAGAATTTGAGATAAAATACATGAGAAATCTAAAATAGTTTCTTAGTATGAAAGCGGCACGATCAAAACACCGTACGTTATTTCCCAAAAAGAAATATATTCTTCATTTGCTTTAAAAGAAGAATGCTTGGACATAAGCCTGCAAAAACTCTAATGAATCCAACAAAAAAAATGGATCACCACTACTAGCACACCAATTGATAAAGGTGGGTATAAATGCCTTGTGGGCAAACTCATCTACCTCTATCACACCCATCCTAACATTGAGTTCCCTATTAGTATGTAAACTAGTACATAAACAAACCTTACTAAAGACCACATGAAAGTTAATAACTGCATTTTAAGGTACCTAAAAAAAGCACAAGGAAAAGGCATGTTATATAAAAAGTCATCAAACAAAGAAAAAATATTTTTTTAATGGATGCTTATTAAGTTGGAGATGCATTAGACTGAAGACCTACCTCTTGTGATTGTACTTATTAGGGGAAACAAAATTATATGGAGAAGCAAGCAATAATGTATAGTCTCAAGAAGTACTAGTGAAGCTGAATATAGGGCAATGATAATTGGTGTTTGCGAAGGGATGATAGTTAAAAAGATTGTTAAAGGAATAAAATAATCAAGTGAAAATCTCCAAAAGTATACTATGAAAATCATGTTGCAATAATTATTACAAAAAAAATATGTCCACCATAATAGGACTAAATACATTAAAATTGACCAACACTTGATCTCAATAAATTGAATATAGACTAGTCAAACAAAACTAAATTTCAAAAAACTCTCAGACTGCACATATCCTCACTAAAGCTTTATGTAGAATGAGTTATGATAAAATAATCAATAAGTTGGGCATAATCAACATATACAACGTAGCTTGAAGGAAGTGTAAATAATCCTAAACATGTGGCCAACACATTTCCATCTATAACAACCTAGTATTTTGTTGACAACTTTCCATTTATAGCAATCTAACAATCCGTAGACAATAACTTTCCATCTA
Organism: Dendrobium chrysotoxum; assembly: GCA_019925795.1. NCBI lineage: Eukaryota > Viridiplantae > Streptophyta > Magnoliopsida > Asparagales > Orchidaceae > Dendrobium > Dendrobium chrysotoxum. Next base: position 55,140,915 of record CM034307.1, read on the forward strand.
CAATAATCCAACAATTTGTGGATATCGGCTTTTCCATCAATAATGATCTACTAATATGTGAATATTAGCTTTCCATCAACAACAATCTAATAATCCAGGGACAATAAAATTTTATTTATATTGCATAGTGAATTTTGGATTCCATAATTAAAGACTAATTTCTATATTTATTTCTTTTCTTAATAATTATTTCTCTACTTATTTATGTACAAATTCTCATCTTATTTTTTACATAAAATAAGAAAATAATATTTGATCATAAGATTTCCCATTTTCAACTCTCTTCTCTTCTCATTCTAATTTTCAAAAGTTTACCATGTGCTAACAGCATTGAAACATACACTCATCAAGAGATTCAAAAATTAAAACTATCTCATTATCTCCCCCCACCCTAAAAAAAAAAGTCCCCGTACTAAAAATTCAAACAAACTCAGCATAAAATTTAATTAATCATATAATATCCATATGCCATGCCCCTTCTTACTTCTAATATCAATAAAAATGAGATTATAACAACCTATCAAACAATCTAATAAATCATTGTACGTTTGTTATGAAAATGGACTAGTTGGAGGCCAATTTGAGTTGTGACCATTTTAGCTCCAAGCTAAACCATTGAACATGGTTTAACCTTGCCTTATATGAATTATATAAAGCATAGGGCGGGTCAAAAGCAATGATTAAGTTGCCTCTTGGGTAATCTAGAGATCAAAGTTTGAGTCAATGAAATAGCCTCTCTACAAATGTAAAGATAAGACCATAAACATCAACCCCTCCTCAAACTTTATATTAGCAGAAGCTCCAAGCACTAAGTACACCCTTTTATGAATTATATAAAATCCAACCCCGCAAATACTTCAAAGAAATCATAATGTGTAATGGATTACTAACTAAAATTACCCATATATACTTAACAAAGGTTAAAAAAACATTTTTGGTTCATAAAAGGAAGATTTTTTTAATTATTTAAATTCTAATACACCTTAAAATAAATCATTAAAAGATATGGAAAAAAAACAAGACTATATACAACACAGAGCTTCCTTTAGTTCCAGAGAGTAATGACGTGGAGCATTATCACCTGTTAATTACTACATTCTCCACAAAAATGGATTAGTTAGATGCCGATTTGACTAGTTGGAGGCCAATTTGAGTTGTGACCATTTTAGCTCAAAGCCAAACCATTGAACATGGTTTTAACCTTGCCTTATATGAATTATATAAAGTATAAGATGGATCAAAAGCAATGATTAAGTTGCCTCTTGGGTAATCTAGAGATCCAAGTTTGCGTCACTGAAATAGCCTCTCTAAAAATGCAAAGATAAGGCCATAAACATCAACCCCTCCTCATACTCTATATTAGCTGAAACTCCAAGCAAGTACACCCTTTTATGAATTATATAAAGTCTAATCACACAAATACTTCAAATAAATCATAATGTGTAATGGATTACTAACTAAAATTACCCATATATATGTAACATTGGTTAAAAAACATTTTTGGTTCATAAAAGGAAGATTTTTTAAATATTTAAGATTCTAGTGCACCTTAAAATAAATCATTAAAAAATATGAAAAAAAGAAAGATTATTTACAACACAGAGACGTTACTTTAGCTCCAGAGAGTAGTGATGTGGAGCATTATCACCTGTTAATTACTACATTCTCCCCAGAAATGGACTAATTAGATGCCAAATTGACTAGTTGGAGGCCAATTTGAGCTGTGACCATTTTAGCTCAAAGCCAAACCATTGAACATGATTTTAACCTTGTCTTATATGAATTATATAACGTATAGGATGGTTCAAAAGTAATGATTAAGTTGTCTCTTGGGTAATCTAGAGATCCAAATTTGAGTCAATGAAATAGCCTCTCTACAAATGTAAAGATAAGGCCATAAACATGTTGACCACCGGATATAGAACAAAAAATAGGAAATTGCTCAAAATCCCAAAAATCCCGCTTACCTCGTATCCCGTCGAAGGAATCCCGCGAATCCTGCGCAAAATCCGGTGAACAAGCTGCATCTTTAGCACCCAGCTCTGTTATTCGGCGTCGAAACATCACTTCGCATGATCTCCCTCCTTGTGTCGTTAAAATGAGGTCGAGTAGAGCCCTTTGTTCGCTTCTTCGACACACGCAAAACTTCCGCAAGCTCCAGTCGCTACTTCCTCTCCCTGTACGCGACATCTCCGACTCCTCTTCCCAACCTCATCCGACTCCTACAAGCCTCCGATCCCCCTCTCCATCTCCAAACCCCGTCGAATCTTCCCTGACCGAACTCATACGCTCAAACTCCAGCTCCGTCTAAAGCCTGACCCCATACCGAGCTCACCCGAAGCCTCCAGCATCTGGAACCGTCCGACTTCTTCCCCCATACTCAAAGCCGACGCCTCCAAGCCGTTGAAGCTCCCGACCTCGCCAACCCTAGGCGACCTCGGCTCCGATCCAAACCAGTCGCCAGATCTCTTCTTACCTGTACCGAAGCCGATCGAGCCTCTACCAGGCCGAAGTCCCTCTCCTTCTTCTGACCTAACCTGACTCCACCTCCTCAAGCCACGATCTCCAACCAACTGGCCGAACCTCTAGTTTTATCTCCACAAGCTGAAGTCGAGTTTCCACTGCTGATATCCCTCACAGTAATAGAGCAGTGTATATGATTTTATTTATTGTTTGTATTACTGTTAATGCTAATGATTCTGATTCATTACTATTATAATTATTGTTATAATAATTAATATTAGTGTTAATATTAATATTAGTCATTTATTAATAATAATATTATTGTTAACAATAATATTATTATTAATAGCCTTATTAATGATAATATTATCACTATTAATAATATTAATATTGTTATTATTATTAATGATATTAATAATATTATTATTAATTTTATTATCTGTATACATATATATATATATATATATGAGTGTGTGAGATAAAAAAAAAGAGATATGCAAAAAAAAAGAAAAAGAAGAGAGGAGGAGAATAAAAAAAAGATGTTCAAAAACAAAAGAAAAGAAATGTTTCAAAAAAAAGAGAAAAAAAGGATATATTCAAAAAAAAGAGGAAGTTTTCGCACATTATTATCTTTGCATGCCAACCTACCACCGACGTCTCTCCTCGCCAAGGTATAACCTTCTAAACTTCGAAAACACGTTCTCGACGCTTGCAGCGCCGCGAACGACCACCCATACGAGCTTTTCTTAGCATGGTGGGAGGGAATTTGTTGCGGTGCTAGCAGCGAGGTGGGTAATCCTCCTAAAAGTCATTTTTTTTATGTTTGCGGTGCGCCAAGGGACCCCCTATGCACGCTTTTCTTAGTGTGGTGGTAGGGAATTTGGTGCGGCGCTTAAGGCGAGGCGGGCGATCCCTGTGTGCGCTTTTCGTAGCACGGCAGGGCAAAATTTAAGTACCCGTATGCGGGGAAACAATTGCATTTTCAAACAGGTACCCCTGAAGACCTATGCACGCCTTTCTTGGCGAGGTAGGGTTGAAGACTACGGCCGCGGTGTCCCACGACACCGACCGTGCACGTCTTTCTTGACGTGGCGGGTAGGCTAAGACTCCTGGTTTTTTCCCTAAATGGGGGAGACACCGAGAGGCTGTCGAAATTTCGTTTGAAACACAGAGGACTTGAACAATATTTGGACAGCAGGGAACTTTGGACTCAGACTTGGACATCGAATTTGAACATCAAATGAACTAAACTCAAAGATGAATAAATGAACAAAAGTCTTAAATCAAACTTGACTAAGAAAGACTGAACTTGATTGATCACAAAGACTTGAATCAATCTTAAGACTTCAGAAGACTTGAACAAAACTTTGGACATAAAGAACTCGGACTTGAAATGAACCTAAACACTGAACTGAACTATAGTTTGAACATCAAATGAATAATCAATGAAGCACTTGATTTAAGAAAATGACATCAAATTTCTAATGGAATGGTAAGGGGTTGGCACTTCAATTTGAATGATTAAGAAGAATCCGAGCAATTCAAATGTCATGCAAGCAAACAAGTAGAGGATAAGCTCTCGACACAAATGAGTGATGACAACTCAAAGAACTCAAGTGAATTCTAAAAGACTTGGGTTCAAATGAAACACATGAAACCAGATTCTTGGTTTAATGAGTGAGCAATCCAAATATAGAGGTTCAATGAACAAATCTTGAACATTCAAGTGGATATACATAAGCAAACAAAGATGCATAGTGGACAGAGAAGGTTCCTACACATCATTCATAAGTAGCAAGCAAGATACATATACATATGCATACATCAATGAACGATAATGTTAAAGCTCGTCTCACATATTGCAAATCATCATTGAAGACAAAAGATTTGCAAGTGGAATCTATTTGCAAGCAAGCAAAGGCTCATGTGCGAACTCATTACAAATGCAAATATGAAAGCTATGTGAGTAATAGCAATCAAATTGTAGCAATCATTTCAATTGGAGAGAAGAGATTGATGAGTTTGATATCGAGTTCATTGCAAAGAACTGAGGACGAAAATGTATTCAAAAAGTCCAAGATAAATGCAGCCTCCATGCAATCAATGTCGAGTAAATACACCAATCCACTTGCAAGCAATAAAGGTCATGAATACACCTGTCTTCTACGACATAAGACCAAGGCGCAGTGAATGTAACAATGCTCCACGAACAACATTAAGATACAAATAAAGGCATCCAACCCCGCAAGCAATGAAAATTAAGAAGGAATATGCAGTTTGATTGCAAACAAATATGCAAGAGGATTACAACGAATGCAAATACCTACGGGCCCTAGCAGGAGACCCTCCATACACACTGCATGTCATCTACAAGCAAAAATGTAGAAAAAACCGTAACAAATACAAAAGAGATTTCAACAGATGCAACATCTTACAGTTAACATCAATTTGCAAGTGAACACAATGACGTTCATAAGTAAAATATACTGATCCGTTGCAATTAGAGATAGAAGATCTGCAACATATATAGATTCTCTACGAACACATATGTACACACTATATGCCACATGTAGTAATGACGGATGTATTGCAAAAGCCAAAGACAAGCAAAATACAAAATGAATATATCAAATGCAAGCTCCTATGGACTACTGTAGGAGACCCGGTCTACGTATCATATATCATCTACAAGCGAAAACAAAAGACATGCAACAAATGTAGGCTCCTACAAGCTGCTGTAGAAGACCTGTGGTACACCCAATGTATTGTCTACAAGCAAAAATGTAAGAGAACCACAGCAAGTGCAAGTATCTATGGGCCCTTGCAGAAGACCTGCTGCATACGCAAGATGTCTTCTACGAATAAAATTCCAAACAATTACAACGACGCCACGCCATCGGATCCGCAACATCCCTACAAGCGGACAGAAGGCGTGTACGAGCTTCTAAATAAGAAGGCTGCATTCAAATGAGGGTTTCCCGCACAACTGAGCAGCGTCAAATATTCCTGAAAATACCCCCGCACATGCACCTTAATTTGTATACATATAGGTACACAAAAGGGGCGAGTGTAATCACAAACCCACATGGGCCCTAGCGAACGTATTGTAGGAACACACGTGACATCTATGAATGTTACGCAGGTCAATAAATTTGAACCCGATCCTGGTAAGTAGGTAAATAGGAGTCGACAAGGTTCAACAAATAATTATAAATGCCCCAAACACCCGCATGGGCCCCGGCGAGCGTGTTTTGGATACATACGTGATATCTAGGGATGCTGCGCGGGTCAATAAATAAACCCAAGTTTGAGCCCGATCCTTCTACGTGGACAGATAGGAGTCGACACGGTTTGAACTATCAAACAGATATACGGTCAAGGCGTCGACCGGGATATCTATTTTATACATTCATATTAGGCCTTCAAGGCTTATGAACAAAGAAATTTATTAACAAAGGTCTAAAGCCTACGAAACGCGATCCTCTGTCGACAGCTTGACAGAGTCGACAATGTTCAATCCACAAATGGAAATGACCCCAAACACCCCGATGATGGCCGTGTTGAACGTAGATCTCAACCAGAGGGGTCAATCACAGATCATTTCAAATACCGCCTGAATACCCATAAAATCCAAAAATCTCAAAATCGTTTCAAAATTCAAATATTTAAAAATTGAGATTAATCATCAACCACTTAAAGCAAAACACATCTGCCCTCCATAAGAGTTTGTCGAGGTGGACAAATCTAAAAATAACATTAGCTCACAAAGAGCTAACGTCCGGCCGAGAATATCACTAGGATTCATTCTCAAAATAGTCTCCTGGCAGTAAGGACGTGGTATGTGTCCTCTAACCGACAGTTTCACCGTCAAATGGCACTTCAGGATAAATGGTTATGACCCGGGACTCTCTGAACCGAGTGGTCTTGCAGTCAAATGTCACCACGAGATAACGGTTATGGCCAGAGCCAATATGCTCCTTAGTGGCATCAAATCCTTGAGATATGAATCAATAGGATATAATCAATAAGGCACAAAGCCCTCTGTTAGCTAAGGTAGATTCAAATTTGTCCCCTTAGATAAACATCCACCCCAAGTCTACAAGGTACCCTTGGACGAAGCAACCCATGGCTGCTGACAAAGATCCTTCTGTCAGGTTGGGTCGACTATCTTCTCTGACTAAGTAGACCAGGGACCACGATGGCCCGAGACGACGGAACCATGGGATCTTGATCGGGCTCATCATCCATTCCCCCACCATCCGCTTTAAGTGCAAGATGGTGAAATTTCCAATTTTAAATATCAAATCTCCAAAATTTTCAACATCCTAAGCCCATGCTACAACTATATGCCAAATAACACGTATCTCTACATATCTAATCGATGACTAGCCTTAATCAAAAGTTCTCTCTCGTTATCGAGAGGGATAATTAAATATAGGGGCTTGCGCCTATAGGAAACTAGAACTCATATCATAAAGTCCTCGCAAAATGAGTGTGAAATCTCTAGGTAGTGTCTTATCTACAAACTCATCTGCCTTCCAAAATTTACTCTGGAACTTAATCCGTTAAAACTCCCCCGACAGCAGAAAGCAAAAGTGACAGGGGAGGCCGGGGCTGAATTTTCGGAGCCCACAAAACATCAGTCCCTCCTTAAACTCTATATTAGTGGGAGCTCCAAGCACTATGTACACCCTTTTATGAATTATATAAAGTCCAACCCGCAAATACTTCAAGGAAATCATAATGTGCAATGGATTACTAACTAAAATTATCCAAATATATGTAACATAGGTTAAAAACATTTTTGGTTCATAATAGGAAGATTTTTTAAGTATTTAAGATTCAAATACACCTTAAAATAAATCATTAAAAGTATGGAAAAAAAAACAAGACTATACACAACACAAAGAGCTTCCTTTAGCTCCAGAGAGTAGTGATTTGGAGCATTATCACCGTTAATTACCACATTCTTCCCCCACCCCCCGCACCCCCAACAAGCACAAATATATATATGTTCTCTGAAGTTTTCATAGTGATTATTTTTAGAAGGGAGATGGGCTCTATAAAAAGATTGATATGTTTCAGCTAGATGTGACTAGCCATTATATATATTACACAAAGCAAAAATATTTATGATCCCAGAAGTATATGAATATCAACTAATAAAAGAAATGCATTGTACCATTAACAAAAATATAACAGCAAAGCCATGCTTATTATCAAGGAAGAAGATTATTAGAAACACTAAGTCAAAACAAAATCAGCAACTTCCATACCAGAACTAGAACAGTGGCGCCATCACAGCCTTCATTTGCTTACTGTGAAGTTTGAAAGAATAGACAAAAACATAATTTCATCGTCCAACCCAAGGCCAATGTGAAGATCGGTCATCAATGCAAAGAAGGGGCAGATTCAGCAAGAAGTTTGCATTCCTTATAAAGTTGCAGTCATGTTGGAATTCCTAGCCCTTTGAAATCCAATCATCCATTAGGAAAGAGTCTTCAGGACCAATGCAGTCCCTTGGATCCGAATATAGTGGGGTATCCCTTAGCCGGAGATTGTTTTGGACAAACTCCATATTGCAGAACAGTTGCTGTTCGATGCAACTCCTTCCTTTGTCATGTACCTGCTCCGAGACATCCTTTTTAAGCTTGAATCTTGGAGCACCGCTACAAGGCTGGCTTAGGATTTTTATGGCAAATTTTTGCAACTCAGGACTCTGATACCCATAAGATGCCCACCATAACGCTGCAATTTGATGGAATATAAAACTTCAACAGTTCTAAACCTAAGATGCATAGTTCATAACAACAGCCCATAAAATAAATGGTCAAAAACAACAACTCAACATGATTACATTCGATTAAAAAAAAAGTAAAACCACAAAAAAGGATATTTGACCACTATGCCAATGAGACATCCATTTGCTTACCAAATTCAACTATCCAAATTCCATGAAAGGACAAATTATATTCCTAATGCATAGTAATGAAAAAGCTTTCTTTGCTTACTCTTTCAATTTACCCCTCTACTAATAGCATATGAATATTAAACAAAAACTAAATACAATTAGATTTTCTAGGCTAACTTAGAGTTATAAGTTAGAAGGTAGCTTTAGCTAAAAGTTATACAATTTTTATGTTCATTGTTCATGAAACATAGGTCATTTAGATTGTTGTTCCGTGTGATTTTATAATTGCTAACACCTTATTTAAGAAAAGAAAGGAGCATCCCATCACTTATAAGAATGATTATAATAAAATTCAGATTGATTATTTTCTTATAAAAAAAATAGATCTTTTATATTGAAAATATTATAAATTATTCCAAGTGAAAGTTTATGTACCCAGCATTACTTATTAGTTTTGAACTTTAAGATGAAGGGGTGAAATATGAAAAGTAAAATAAATGTTATCCTAGGATTAGATGAGGGCATTTAAAGAACACTAACAAAAATATTTTTGAGAGTAAGATTCAAGATCTTAAGATTCTGACTGTACGTGAGAAAGTTGATATTATGTGGGAAAAAATAACTAATGATATTAAGAATGTTACAAAGGATGTGCTTGAAGTATCTAAAAAAGAAGCTCCTAATAGTAAAAATAGTTGTTGGTGGAGTCAAAATGTATAAGAAAATATCAAAAATAAAAAATTTTGTTATAAAAATTGGTTTAGATGTAAAAACTCAAAAAAATGGGAAAGATATAAAGATATCTGTAAAGAGTGCTAAGGAGGGCAAAAGATGTATGTATAAGTTAGCCAAGCAAAAAAATAGGATAAGTAAGGATTTAGTTCAAGTGATTAAGGATGAAAATTAAAAAAATACTTTTATTAAAAGAGGATATTCAAAAAAATGGATGAAATATTTAATAAGCTTTTCATTAAAAATAGTGAGAATACGATTGACTTCAATGGCCACTCTAAATGAAAATAAAGATTTTTGTTTTTATCGGCGAACTAGTAAAACCGAAGTTAGAGAGGTTTTAAAAAGAATAAAGCATGGAAAAGTTGTTGGACTTGATGATATTCCAATAGAGGTGTGGAAATACTAAGGAGATGAATGAATTTCTTGGTTTGCGAAACTTCTCAATATTATTTTGAAGACTAAAAAGATGTCAGATGAGTGAAAAAGGAGTATTTTGATTCATATTTTTAAGAATAAAAGGGATGCCCAAGAGTGTGTGAATTATAGAGGAATTAAGCTAATGTGTCATACTTTAAAACTATGGGAGAGTTGTTAAGCATAGGTTACGACGTGATACTAATATTTCTCAAAATCAATTTGGATTCATGCCGGGTAGGTCTACTATGAAAACTAAACATTTATTGAGAGGTTTGATGGAGAAGTATAGAGAGAATAACGAGGATCTACATATGATATTTATTGATTTAGAGAAAGTGTATGATAAAGTTTCAAGAGAAGTGCTATAGAGAGTTCTAGAAAAGAAAATGGTTAATAATGTTTAAATTCAAGTCATTAAGGATATGTATGGATGAGTTGTTACTTGTGTTCAAACACAAGATGGTTGAACCAAGTATTTTTCTATTTTAGTTGGATTAGATCAAGGATAAACCTTAAGCCCTTATCTTTTTGCTTTAGTCATGGATGTTCTCACTAGACATTTGCAAGAGGTTGTACCCTGGTGTATGCTTTTTGTTGATGATATTCTTCTTATTGATAAGACTAGAGAGGGAGTTGAAAGTAAACTTGAATTATGGAGGTCAACATTAGAGTCTAAAGGTTTTCGTTTGAGTGGATCTAAAATCGAAGGAGTATAATTTTAGTAGTAATAGATCTAGTGGGGGGATTGTGACTTTGGGCAATCAAGTCATTAATAAGAGTACCATTAAAAGAGAAGCATAATATTAAGTTAAGTGTTGCAGAGATGAGATGCTCAGGTGGATGAGTGGCTTTACTCTTAGAGACATGATACAAAACCAGCATATATGTGAAAATGTTGAGTTGCTCCAATGGAAGATAAGATTAAAGAGAGTCGCATTAGATGGTTTGGTCACATAAAACGGCGGCCTTCCGATGACCGAGTTAGGAGAGTAGATGTATGAGATTTGACTTATGTTAAGAAATTTAGAGGTAGACCAAAAAAGACATGGTTAGAAAATATTAGAAATAACATTTCTTTATTTGATTTAAATGAGAATTTGACTCTTAACAGGACACAATGGAGAAAAAAGGATTCATATAGCCGACCTCACGTAGTAGGATAAAGGCTTAATGTTGTTGTTGTTGTATTGTTCATGAAACAAAAAATAACGTGCTAACAAAAGTCTGGAAACTACATGCATCCATTGAAAATGCCCGGTGGATTTATTCACTAGCCTAGAGTTGTATTGTCTTCAGCTCATTCCCTGGCCAAGTGTTAAATAAGAGAAAACGTTCCTATTGTTCTTTTTTTTTTCCTTTAAATTAAATCACTTTTTTCACTCTTTGAAGACCATCAAGAAAAAAGCAACATAAGCAGAACTTGAAAATAATGGCACTCCATACATGAAACATTGAATTAAATAGTAAATCAAAACACAAGTGCAACAATTTGTTTCTTCTAATACACAAATTCAAGAAGAGAAATTACAATCAGCATTCCAATGCACAGTAATTCATGCTTTCCATGCAAATCTACGAAACTGTACAGCTAAAAAACAAATATATTAGATGTTAAAAAAACCTTAAATTTTATCCTTAATTACTAGAAAATGCAACATAGACAATTAGAAATGACTTGACAAAATTCAAAAAATTAATTAAGAAAGAAAAAAAGATGAAAAATTAAGACATCCTCTTCTAGAGCTATATGTTTCGACCTAACCAGCAAGTCATCACATCTAAAAAAAGACAAGGATAAAAGTACCTTTCCATTTACGTATTATAAAAACCAATGTGAACAAAGCGGGTAAACATAAAAGAAAACGAGGCTTCCAAACCTGGTGGCAGTTTTGATCTTTGATCCACTGCCATCTCATTGAGGCTAGCCCCTGACAACAATGTATAAGCTTCAAGTTGTGGAACTATCATAGCTTGACTGGTATGGCCCTCAACCATTCGGACTATGCAACCAAGGAGACCATTAGTGACCTCAGTGTCAACAAAGAAATCATTTGAGCAGAATAAATTTGGATTTAAATAATAACCAGCAGAATGAAGAGGGCAGTGCAGATAATTGTCCCATATTTCATCAATTATAGACCAAAGGGGCAGGTATCTTGCTTCTTCACCTCCAAGATTTCCTTTAATTCCTTCTTTTGCTCTATCCATGGCATCATATAAGAATCCCATTGGAGCAGTATCACCACCATCAATCTTTTGCAGAACACGAATAATTGGATTTGTGACCCTTGTAACATCAGCAGATGCAGCCCAAAAAAAAGGATCATTGACTAGCTCACAAATCCTTTTGCCCAGAGGTTTAGAAGCCATTTCGGAGCTGCTCCATGCTTCCGATCTGAACATTTGAATCAAGTTTTCTCTTTCAGACAATATGTTTCCCAGGGTCAGAAAATCTGAAATTGATTTCAATTTTGATTGTCTAACCAGGTAGCTCCCTTGAATGTGCTTCCTCATCAGCTCAAAAGGCAGCAAATGACTGTAAATAAACCTTGTGATGGCCTTCGCATCAAACAAGACTTTCTTCACATGATCCAGCACTCCTATCTTCTCCAAAATAAGATTTATGCAGTAATCTGCACAGACTGTCCAGAATAAAGACCTGTACTTCTCCACTAGCTTCTTACCAGCAGCCTCCATGTAACATGACTTCTCATGGGCAATAACCTGAACAACATTCTGAGCTCCCACCTCCTCAACAACTTTACTGAACAACAAGAACAATGCATCAGCATTGCTGATCGCATCTGATGCATCAACAGATCTTAGGAATATTGTGCCTTGTGGGCTATTTACCAGAAAACGAATCAAACTTCTTCCCTGTTGGTCAGTCCAACCATCTAACAGGATGCTGCATCCAGTTCTTTCCCAAGAAGATCTAACATTTTCAACATGCCTGCACACTTCTTTTAGTTGCTCATCGAGGATCCACCCCTTAAGCTCATCATGCCTGGGAACCCTAAACCCAAATCCGCAGCTAATGCTAGCATCAATCATTTTCTGAAAAGATGATAATTTGATCACATTGGGATCAATACCTGCCTCAATGAAGAAGCAACCTATAAGCTTTGCTACATGTGAGAATGAATCGTCCTTAACTTCCTCCTTCACAATGACATCTGCATCTTCCATCTTGCTTGAAATATGGATGCCACCATAAACGCTTCCACTCTCACATGGTGGACACTCCATGACATTCTTTCCCTTATCCAATGAAGCTGGCTGACTTGGTCCAGCGTGGTCAACGATATTTTGATTCTCCCCATTTGTCATTTCTGTGGTACCTTCTCCATCACTTGATGTAGGCAAAAGGTGGGTCAGCTTCGATTGCACACGTTTAGGGTCACTTAAAGTAGGTGAGATATGCCTCTTTAGAGGAAGATCAGGATGATATATCTCCCCAACTTCCTTGAGAAGCCTCTCTTTCTTCTTCTCTAGCAATAAACCCTTCATCCGTGCCTTAACATCATCAGGGGCCCCAATGCATGCAGTTACATCATGACCAACACCTCCCAGGTGGTGTTTCAATCTGTTGAATCCACGTACTTCCTTCCCACAATAGTTACACTGCACCCTACTCTTATCCTTGTCCACGGCCATCCCATGGGCCTCAATTGCATCTCCTGCTTCAGTGTTCATTGCTACCTTAAATAGAGAGAAATTACCAGATAATTACTAACGTACCATGTATCTTAAACCCCACGTAGTAGCATCTATCATAGGTACACTTGCTGATTTAACAAAAAAGCAGCATTCAAACTGAAATGCTAAAATCGTTCATCATCTCCGTATCTCATTATATCAAAAACACCCAACCTTCACCAGCAGGCACTATCTCCATTCCTCCCTCTTCAGCTCCCCACAATTTTTCGAAGACTTTTAGAAAGGGAAACAACGAAATAGCAAGATAAATCATGAAAGACGACGAAGTTGAGCATAACTAAGTGGCATTATCGTACGAAGCTTATCCAAAACTTTTGCGTCCCAGTTAAAGCGGCCTCAGAAGAAACCCTAAATACTTAACTTTCGAGCGAAAAAATCACCCAGAAACCAATAAAAAAATGCTAAAAAAATTATAAACTCAGCTAGGGATTCATTAAACTGTGCAAGCCTGAGCAAATAGTTACCCAAAGTTTTGACAGATCAAGTCGCATTATTGCACTCACGTGAATCGAAATAATATAAACAAGAACAATAAATAAAAATAAAAAGTTTTGAGGAGTTTCAAGGAAAGAATCACGCAAACCTACACTGACGCTGCAACCTCTCGATAGCTCTGCCTCTGGTATCTTTCGGCCTCTGCGGTTCGTCTCAGCGCAGGTTTTAGCAAAACGAATACGAATAGAGAAGTAGAGATTTTAGAAAGAGAGGGCATACGCAGGGTGAGGAACCAGTGAGGCGCACTATGACTGCAATTTAGCTGAACCAGAGGCGACCCGTGTGGGGCCACCCGGATTTGTTAGATTCCCAAGTCTCTCATCATACTTTCTAATTTTATTGCTCTGGTTGCACAAATTTAGATTAATATTTCTTTTATTTTTGTCTGATTAAAAATCCTTCAAATAACTTTTTTTTCTCAGTTTTTTTAATATTTAAATATGAGGAATAAGCTTTCTTATTCACACAAAAATTTGAAGGCATTCATGAGTTATTTGGTTAGAAATAAAATAAATGTAAAGTATTTTAAATATTGGAGTTTTGAAAGTATTAGTATTTGGTTGAATAAAAAAAGAATACAAAGTAAAATAAAGTAGATATATGTAAATTATTTTAGTTCATTTTTAAGATAAACTAAACTCGTACAATGTTGAGCGAGAACTAATTACATCACAAACAAATTCGCTTGACCACTGCCACCCAACACCTCCGGTCGCCACCACCCACTACCTCCCACCACAGGCCGCCGCCAGCCACCACCACCATCGCCGCCATTCATTGTCAACCGCCGCTAGCTGGCACCACTGTCGACTGCCCCACCGGCAGTCGGCCACCACTGAGCCACCCACCGCTGGCCATCATCGTCGTCACCACTTGCCGACCGCCACCATCTTTAGGCTTTACAATACATTCATTTTACTTCTGATTAAACTAAAAAAAACATTTACTTTACACTCATCCAAAGAAATTATAAAGTATGTCTTTTATATTATATTCATTGTATACTATATTCTTTTTACACTACAATCTTTTTTTAGCCAATAGCACAACCCCCAAAGCTCAAGCCTACTATTATCTTTCACCTTCTTTGTTGATCTCCTTAATAAATTGATTAGACGCCCACCGCCAGATAGAAGATATTAAAGATCAAAGCTTTCAACAAATCTCTAGCTCCATCCTTTCTAATGCCAATAGATTATGAGATTTTTATTTATTTTTTATTTAGGTTACAATCCTTTTATTGTCCATTCCAATGTCATCCCTCTCATGGTGTTGTTTTATGCTTCAAAAAAAGAGGAAAGATTAGTTTGAATGCTAAATTTGAACAAGTGTTTTGAACACTAAGTTAAAACCTATTCGAAGTAGAACTTCAATCTAGTTCGACAAAAGGTTGAACATCTAATATGAGGTTCAAACCCATAATATAGTGTTTGAACTTGGTTTGAACATGCAATTTGTGTTTGAATAAGGTTTAAACTTAGTCCAAACTTATGTTTCAAACTATGAGTTTAAAATTATCTTCAAAATAGATTTTCAAAACTAGGCTCGAGCTTAGTTTGAATATGGAATATGGGGTTTGAACCATTTCGGAACCTTATTCAAGCTTCCATTTCGAGCAAAGAGTGCAAACATTAGCTTTGAAATTGGGTTTGAACTAACTTTGAGCTAAATGATCAAATATTGCAATGTCTCATGGTATGTGGTTCAAATTCTTGTATGGACTTACATTCATTTTCATTTGTTTTGCAATGAATACAAATTATTAACTTTATTATTATTGAGGAGACGGTTATATATAAAGCTGGTGTTGTAAGGAAGAAAGTTATTAATTAAACAATTTGAGAACTTCGATTTATTTGAGAGGGCTAAGTAATCCCCTTTTAAACAATCGTATAATGCTCTTAACTTTTCAATTCTTTGAGCTCTTGACTCGTCAGTTTCTCCTTAGGTAGGGTCCATGATGTAGTGAGTGATGGCTACTTCATGTTGTTTAATATTAGGGGTAAGAATGCACTATTTAGTATCTCTTAATTTGGTCTAACTATTGAATTGACTTTTAGGGAATTTCTTCTTGATGGGCACTTTAAGGTGATAACTAATAGCATAAGGCTAATTTATTACAACTAGAAGTATACTCTTACAACTAACAAATAATTGTTACAAATGATTGTTATGACTTTCTTTATAACTACAAAATATTAGTTACAATGAAAAAAATGGCTTTCTTAGATATCATAAGATGGTCATTGACATTTAACCTTACAAGTGACTTGATTATGTTCTTTTTTTTTTTGCACCGACTACATCTATGTTGCACCACATCCTTTTTCTCCCTTTAATGGTCCTTTATTTTTTTTAGGACCACTACTCTTTAGCTTTACTAATGGAGTCAGCAAAATAATGCTTTTTATTTCTTATATAGCCTCCTAGATGGCCTCCTTTTTCATTGAATATATATTTTTTTAGTACAAACTTAACTATGCTTATTGAGTATAAAATATTGAGCATATGTTATAGTAGCCTTCTAATAAGACAAATCAATCTCAAAGTCTCTCTTAAAAATAAATATTATAATATTTAAATACAAGACTTCGTTTGGGACGACTTTCTTATTGTTTCTTAAAGCAGTTTTTTGGTACAAAAAATTAAAATTTTTGTACTAAAAAGTTGCTTTAAGAAGCAGTACGAAAGCCGTCCCAAATGAAGCCTAAATTTGGGCTAAATCCAATAAGAATGTCCTTAATTATATGTCCAACAAGTTAGAATTGACTTATCAATGTTCTTTGCCTTAAATATTTAGAGAGCAAATATATTTTGCTACATATCTCTGAATGTGCCAATTTTTAGCTTCTAGCCTTCATTAATATTTTCAAAAGTATAATCAATGTAACAAATATATATTTTTGATTTATTGTCCTTAAACTCAAAATTATTTTTTATTTTATATATATATGCGTGTGTATAACTTCTTTTTTATATCAACATTTCTCAAAAAATTTTATCCAACAATTATGTGCATTGAAGAAATACTTTAACATAAGTTCATTATATCAACAATCATTAAATTTGAGGTACTTCAAGAACTGTTCCTCATAGACAAATAGTTACTCATATGCTATTTGTATAGATAATGTTCAATTTTTTCTCCCATGGATTCATGAAATACTAAAAGACATCGCTCATCTATTAAATTCAACTACATCACATATCGGTGTGATAATATCCATTGGATGCTTTAAAAATGAAACATGCATGGAGTCATCATCATCCTCATCATATTTTTCTTCATCATCATCTTTGTCTACTTGTACAATAGTAGGTGCTAGACCAACAATCATACTTCATGCTCATTTACTACGAGTACAAATTCTTTTCTTTTAGCAAATATTTGATTGAACATAGATATAATTTGCTACTAATTTTTTTTCCATAGTTGAAAAACAAATGTGACAACAATGTTGAATGAATATTGAAGTCTTATTGAAGAAAAAACACAAGAATATATTTTGCAACTACTTGTATTGGAGGAATTGATGTCATAGGTTGTGGTCCAACAAAATAATACACCACCTTTAACTTCAACTAAAATTGGTTCTTATTAGTCTTTGCAATTGTGCATGGAAGGTTTATGAGATTTTTTAGGATATACTTTTTAGTATCATCAATACTTTCCAATAAGCATCCAATCAACATAGTTATCTTCTTTTAATTCTACTTCATATAATTTAAGAATATTGATGCTTGATTCATGTGCAGTAGAAACCAATATTTTAAATATAAATACAAAAAAAAATACTTCAAATTTGAAAAAATTTGAATTAAGTTTCAATCAAAATTTAAATAATAGTTGAGAGAGGTTCATAAAACGTTCAAGCAAAGTTCTAACCTTATCATAGCCATATTCGAGTCCATTCGAACAAGGTTCAAATTGACTTCAAACATAGTTTGAATCAAGCTCGAATAACAATTGAAAGAGGTATGAACAAAGTTCAAATTAAGTTTGAACATAGTTGTAACTAGACTTTAATCTATTTGAACGCGGTTTAGATATTGTTAGAAAAGGATTAGATATGATTCCAACAAGGTTAGGCTAATATTGACTTGGTTGGACAAGGTTGACTTTTTCTCTAATCTAGTTCGAACTTGATTTTTAAAGTTTACTTTTGTATCTTTAATATAATGACCTTAATAACTTATTTTTAAATAAAGATTTTCATCATAACCAATAAAAATCATTAAAAAATCTTTTTAAATATATACCCATAATATTTAAGGATCGAGAAAAAAGATCAAAATTATCACTTGACTATTTATGAAAGACCAAAATTATCTTCAAATATATTAAATGATTATTTTGGTCTCTCAACTCTTTAAAGAAGAAATCAAAATAATCTCACCATGAGACTATTTTAATTCATTTTTAAAGACTTCAGAGATAGGGACTATTTTGATTCTTCACAAAGAGTTAATGGATAATTTTCGTACTTTCTCTTTAAGAATTAAAAATAGTTGCCCATAGGTATTGAAATCTAAGTAAGCTCTTTCATAAAAAATTTTCTATGGCAATCATGATCTTCTTACACTGGTGGAAGGAAAATATTTTGCAACTAGAGAAGGAATAAATGTAAGAATATTTATGGAGTTAGAAATGGAGGAAGCTAAGTTGAGTGACATAAATGCTTAATATACATTCAAAGAGTATTTTGGTGCAAAAATAATTTTGGTGGATACTGCCCAAATAAATATATAGTAGGGATATTAGGCCAATGGGGTGCATTTGGTTGAGAAAAATATTTTAATATTAATATATAAAATAATAATATTAAGATTTATAAGCTCTAAAATATATAAATAATTATCAAATGGAGAATTTAAATGTTATTTATATAATTTTTAAATTACACACATATTCAAGTAGAAATCCTAGATCAAACTTCTATTTTTATGTTATCAAGATTAGTGAGAAGAATTTGTATTTTTTAAAATTTGAACAAAAATATTATAAAATATAAAATATTTGACTACTTAATCAAAACAAAATAATAAAAATACAATTAAGATAAATAAAATAGAAAATTATTTATAATTTTTTTTTTGGAATGATGAGTGATTAGTTATAGACTATATTGTTTGAACTTGTGGCCTCAAAGAAAAAACTACCTCAAACCACTAGACCAAAAATTCTTTCACATCAGGAAATGAAGCAAAAAATAATAATAATAATAATTTAATTTGTTTGCATTATGCAATAAAATAATATACATATAAATTATATTTCAATTTGAAGGAATATGATTCAACTTTTTAAATCAAAGGTTAAACATTTTTAATGTTGAAATTCCATTAATAGTAGATTAGATGCAAATTAAAAGCTCTGCTCTTATATCCTCTCAAATATTAGACTATTTTCTACTCTTATATAAATGACAATAATCTTCCTCACACATAAGAATCATTCATATATAATAATTAAATGAAATAATTCTTACACTTATATTATAATAATAATAATGATCTACATGATAATTAATGAAGTCAATTGACATATTAAACCATAATAATAATAAAAAAATTACCCACCGAGGCTTATGGTGATTGGTGGGCGAGCACGGTTGGGAACCCCCTATCTCGGGTTTGAATCCCCTCTACTACGATCTCGTCTCTTCAGTGGGGCAAAATAAGTGTGGACCCGATGCCGGTGAGTGGCCTCACTAGGTTCCGTCAGAGATTAGTTACGCCACCAAGTGTTCCCTTTGAAGTGGCAACGGATAGATACCCCTGTTCCAAAAAAAAAAAAATCATAATAAAATTAATACTTGCTTATTAGGAAGGTAGAATAGTAGATGTGCAACCATTAACCATGAACTCGAGCTTTTAGATTGAGAACACATTTAACCAATGAATTAGCGGTATAACCAAAAAGAGCTTAAGGTGAACAATTGATCACCTTGAAACAAAATTTTTTTTTTCTAGAAGAATAAACATTTTAACTATTTTGCTCATCTTCAATAAATACAATTGTCCAAATTCCAAGAAAAAGATTTTTTTTATTATTTCATACATAAAATTATACATTTCACAATCTCCTCAATCATTTAAAATAAACACGACAGAATTCAACCAATTTTATTATACATATGAATTGGGAAAAAACACCACCCAAATCTCTTCAATTCTCGAAGTCTTGAATACAAAGATCAGGAACTTATTTCATGCTCAACTTCAATGCTTGCTTATTGGACTTTCCTCTTCTTGAATTCGGTCACCAAATCTTTATCTTTGGTAGGTGAGGAGATTGAACCTGCAGGTCGCACTGGTGAGGACTGGTCAGAGGACTCAGTCTGCGATTTCGAGGCTTGGTTTTGGTTTGAAGAAGCCAAGGAATTTCTTCTATTCTGTTGCTCTTCAATTATCTTCTGCAAGTATCTTGCATGTTCCTCTACGCGTAACTGCAAAGACCTTTGCACCTGGAATATGCAAAATATGAAGTGAATGGAGTCAAATGAACTGATGATATAACAGAACCAATGATTTTCATAGAAGAACTGAGTTTCAAGCTGCTCATCACGTAGTTTTTGAGAAGGAAAGAAAGCGGTTTAGATAGAACAGTCAGAAGCATCGCATAATGTCTTATTCTTCTCATTATAATTTTGCCCACAAAGGGGACCCAAATGAGATTTGAACACCTGAGTTTCTATTTTCTAAAAATGGAGGATTTCTACTTAATCTGTAACAGTTCCTCCTTTATGTATTAAGAAAACAATAAAAAAAAGGAAAAGAATATTTACATTTGCGGAGAAAGGGGAAATTTATGTTTTAATCGCCTTGCAATTTTATCATCATCTCATCGTCAAGTATACTTTGAAAAGTCTCAAATGTATGTACTAGTGCGCATTGTTTCAACGTGGTGAAAGAATTTGCTAAATAAGTATTCGTGCAAATTATTCCAATATGATGGGAAAATTTACGAAATAAATACTCGTGCGTGTTGTTCCAACACGACTAAAATTTACAAAATTAAAATATAAAGTTTTGTAAAATTAAATGTCGCAGCAAACAAGCTTCCAATTTTTGAAGATCCTATGTCATCAATCTTAGATCTGGCTAGGAGAGGAGCAAATTGAAGACCTCGCGTCATTGACCTTAGGTCCGGCCAAGATGGCTTTAAATTCAAGGCCTTGCGCCGTCGACTTAGGTTGGGCCAGGAAGAAATTATTGGCAAATATTGTCCCAACCTTCTTGCGAGGGGGGGATGCCGGGAGGCTGCCGAAATTACCTCAGAAATCACTTAATTGGAGAGCGATTCGACTTGAATTTTAATTGATTAATTTGATTAATTAATTGATTGATTTAATTAAAATTAATTAATTAAAATGAATTGATTAATTAAAATTTGACACAACTCGATAATAATGGAGGGATATAATCCCAATCGGGCGGCGAGATAGTTCGGACTGGTTCAGGCCACTCTTTTAGACCGGTTACCAGTCATTCCTGGGATAGTTGACACACGTCAACTGGGCTCTCTTTCACTATCAGTGTGTTTGGAGGTGGCTTCCATGACCTGGGCATTTCTACTTCGCCTTGGGACAAGTTCTCGGTTCTATATTCCTCACATGAATGCTCCAACAAGTATTTCACACCAACAGTTGTCTTGGATTCATCACACTTTTTCCTCTATCTTTGAGAGGGGGATCCGAGCATATAGTAGTCGTTCCTGCTATTGCAGTGTTATTTTGTTGTTGTGATGAAGTTATGCTTCTGTAGTTCTGTGTAGTGTGTAGTTATGTTCTGTGGTAGTTCTATCATTTGTGGTATGCTATTATGCTTCTGTAGTCCATGACTCCCTGTCCGTCTGTAGTTTTGTGGATTGTCATCTTTGGTAGTTTTAAATATTTAATATTACTGTGGTTGTCTTGATTTTATCATCTGTGAAATTTTCATTAATAGAAAAATGGTTTTTATAAAAAGAATGAAATAAGAACGTGAAGCAAGTGAGGACATGTGTTTCTTTTATAAATAGAATAACTTGAGAATTGAGATTGTCGCGCTCCAATCCTGGATATTTTTATCTTGTTGAGGGTTTTTTAATGATAGGCTCCTAGACCAACTTGTCTTTTAATGATGTAGGGACCTTCCCAAGTATTCGTGAGTTTACCGAGTGTAGAGTGACGAGCGACTACATCTACTTTCTTTAGGACTTGTTCTCCAGGTTGGAAGGTCTTCTCCTTAGCATGCAAATTGTAGTATCTAGTGGTTCTTCGCTTATATCTTCTTGTCAAAGTGTGGCTTGCACTTTAAGTTCTTCTAATAAATCAACGACTGTTTGTAGACTTTTTTGATTGGATGTTTACCATTTGTTGGATTCGGTGCTTAGGTTGTGAGTTGCGGCTTGCACCCTTTGGCTCGATAATTCGAGTTCTATTGGAAGTACGACCTCAGTGCCATGTGAGAGTGAGAAGAGGGTGTACCCTGTGTGCTGTTGATGGGGTTGTTCTAAGTGCCCATATCACTGAAGGGAGTAGTTCTGCCTATTTTTCCTTGGTGTCTTCGACCTTCTTCTTGAGGAGGTTAAGTATAAGCATGTTAGCGGCTTCGACCTGTTCGTTGGTCTAAGGATGGTGAACGGAAGCAAACTTGAGGCAAATGCCTTGGATATTATAGAATTCTTTGAAGCTTCAATATGCGAATTATGGTCTATGTCTGTGATAATTGTAAAAGGAACCCTGTATCGATAGATAATGTCTGTCCAAATGAAGTTCCAAACTATGACAGAGGTTACATGGGCAAACACTTTGGCTTCGATCCATTTGGTAAAGTAGTCGATCATGACTAGGATGAATCTTCTTTGCCCCGTCGATGGAGAAAATGGGCCTAGCAAGTCCATTCCTAATATGGTAAATGCCCAGTGGCTCGTAATTGAGTGTAACTTGTGAGAAGGTTGTAGCTACATTGGAGCAAACTTTTAGCACTGTATGCACTTTTTTGAAAATTCTTCAACATCTTTTCTCAGAGTTGGCCAGAAGTAACCTTGCCTAAGAATCTTGTGGACGAGCGTGCGTCCGCTGGAGCGGCTTTCGCATTCGTCCGAGTGGATTTCGGTCAGTAAAGCTTCCTTTTGATCTTCGCTCACGCATTTGAGATTGAGTGAGGATGCGGATCTTCTGAATAGTTTGTTGTCGAGTAGCATATAGTTTGTTGCTTTGATCTTGAATCATCGGGGGTCGCCAACCTCAGTGTCGATTGACCCATTTTTCAGATACCTGATGTAAGGGTCCATCCAACTTACGGGATGCAGAGCTGGAGTATCCGTCCATGCTTGCATCACTTCCTCTTCTGTGATGGCAGGTGTTGAGACCTATACGACCAGTTGATCGTCAATGCTTCCTTGCTTGGAGAGGAGGTTAGCAAGTTGATTCTGATTTTTGAGAATTTAAATGATTTTAAAGTACTCGAGCTTGCCGATTTCTGTTTTGACTTTAAACATATATTTAGATAGTAACTTATCTTTAACTTCATACTTGCCATTGATTTGATTTACTATGAGTTGCTAGTCCGAGTTAGGGGTGTCAATTTTTGACCCGACCCGAAAACCCGACCCGAACCCGACCCGAAAAATCCGGGTTCGGGTCAACCCTTTTGTTAAACGGGTCGGGTTCGGGTTCGGATTTCTGACCCGTTTGAAAAATGGGTCGGGTCCGGGTTGACCCGACAACCCGCGGGTCGACCCGTTTAACCCGGATCCGACAACTCGCAGATCGCGCTCGACTCTCGCGGATCGCGGTCCCGCTCCGACGCTCCGACGCGAACGCGACGACTTCGCCGACTCTCGCGACTCGACTCTGGCGCTCCGCTCTCGCTCGCGACTTGACTCTGGTGTTCCGCCCTTGCTCGCCGCCCGCACTTGCGACTCGACTCCGCCCTCGCCCTCGCCCTCGCTCGCGAGTCACGATCCGCCCGCATTCGCGATAAACGGGTCGGGTCGGGTCAACCCGGCAACCCGCGCGGGTCGGGTCTGGGTTGAAATGTCTGACCCGTTTACATAAACGGGTCGGGTTCGGGTTGATCCGTTTAGATCCGGGTCAATTCGGGTTCGACCCGAACCTGACCCGCCGACCCGAATTGACACCCCTAGTCTGAGTATACTTCTAGACAAGTGACACCTAGTTCAGAGGCAAATCGCAGGTCTGTGAGTAAAGCTTTGTATTCGACCTGGTTGTTCGTGACTTTGGATTTAAAAATTGAGGCTTGAATGATGATAACTCTTGTAGGGCTTCTGAGAACAATGTCTGCACCAACTCTTTGCTCGCCTAAGGCGCCATCTACGTACAATGTCCAACGAAGTTGCTTTGTCGTTTCTAAGTTCGTGCTTTGGTCGGTGCAATCTACGAGAAAGTGGGTGAGTGCCTGAGCCTTGATAGCTGTCCTTGGCATGTAGGTGATTGATAATTAGCCGAGTTCTACAAAACATTAAAGTAATTGGCCCGAGTGGTCGGGCTTAGCGAGAACTTCCTTGAGAGGATTATCAGTTACTACTTAAATGAGATGAGCCTGGAAGTAAGGTGCAATCTCCTAATTGAGTTAACAAGTGCCCTTGCGAGCTTTTCCATGATGGAGCACCTTTGCTCCGAGCCTTGGAGCATACGACTCACATAGTAGATGGGTCATTGCTTCTTCCCTTCTTCTCTGACGAGTACAAAACTAACAGCGTCTTCACCAATTCCGAGATATAACAACAAGTTTTTGCTCGGTCGAGGGCTTTGAAGAAGAGGCGGTGAGGTAAGCAGAATCTTTAGTTGTTGGAAGGTGACTTCACTATCTTCTCCTTAAGAAAATTTCTTCGTATTTCTAAGAATTTTGAAGGGGCGCATCTCTCTTCTAGCCGGGAGATGAAACGGTTGACTCTGGCATTCATATCAAGTATAGCTTGTACCTTGTCAGGATTGACTTTGATTCAGTCGGGCGTAAGGAGGAAACCTAGGAATTTTCCTGCGCTTGCTCCAAAGGTGCACTTCAAAAGATTTAGCCTCATGTTGTATTTTTTTAGAGCGAGGAACGTTTCCTAGAGGTCTTTAATGTGTTGGCCAAGAGATTGGTTTTTGACCAAGAGATCATCTATAACCTCCACCATCCTCTTTAAGCGCAAGGTGTAAATCTTAAATCCCACTACTAAATTTTCTGAGGTAATTTTGACATCCTCCCGTCATCCCCTCCTCGCAGGGAGAGATAGGGGCGACACTTGCCGATAATTTCTTCCCGGCCATACCTAAGGTCGACGACGTGATGTCTTGATTTGGATTTTCTCCCGGCTGGATTTAAAATCAACGGTGCAAGGTCTTGAATTTGATCTTTTCCTTTGCTAGATATGATAATAGAAGCACAGGGTATTTTAAAATTAGACATTCATGCTTACTTGTATGTTATATGAAAAATAAGCTTTCCACTATCATGCAGCTTCACAGTCACAGAACAGATTGAAGTTGTGATTACAACTTTGGAAACAGAATGTATTAGAGGTATTTAAACGTTGTAAATAGAAGCAGAGATGTAATTGTTTGAATTCTGAGAAACGAAGTGCAGGCAAATCATTGCAAGTAGTCGGCGTGCGTGAACGCACGGGGCATAGGTTGATGCTTAATCGGAGCAAAAGTTGGAGTTTGGTCGGTTACTTACACACGGTGAGCAAGATCGTGCGTAAAAGGGACTGAGGTTCATGTTGTTCGTGTGTTCTGGGCGAGATCGGACAGAGCTAGGGTGTTTGGTCAGAGTGATTCATGCATAGTAGGTGTCTGCTCGTTGGGGCGTTCGCGTCTGGAGCGGATACACAGGCGAGCCAGGTCTTTTGCATAGAGGCAGAAGTCACACGCGTGGAAGTGGGTTGAGGCGAACGGTGAAGTCACGTGAAATATGGACGAGGTATTTGTGCATGCTAGTTGTACTGGTTGCGGGAATTAGACGGCGTGCGAGTACGAGAGGTGTTCGGCGGCCGCAAGTGTGAGTATTTGGTTGATGTGAGATTGGATCGCTGGACTGGATGTTCAGCTCTGCCGTAGGCTTGTGCGAAACGGAAGACAGGAAAGGCAAAGAGTAGGATTTATCAGAGAAATTGAAAGTGTGATTCAGAGCGTAAGTTATGTCTTATATTTTTATTGCTTGCGTTGTGAATGGATGTGTCTCTTCCGAAGCAGTGTATTTGTTTGACTGATTTCGGCTTTCCCTCTTTTTCCTTTTTTATTGAAGTGATGCATCTGTTCTAGAGTTATCTAAAAAAAAATTATTCTTATTTTAATTCCGTCAACAACCCAAAACTATTGTTATAGAGCCCAGGCATGAATTTTCGAAGCCCATAATGCCCAAAACTCCTACGCTGCAAAGAACCTTAAGATTCCTCATCTTACCCCTATAATTTGGAAAGCTTTTTACAATGTCAAGATTCCATTTGATTGATTAACACCTCTTCAAAGACCTTTGTTCGCTCCACTCTCCATCAATGTATGAAATACAATCAAAATGGAGAAGAGCATCAAATCAATGATGACATGCAATGATGCACGATTCATGAGGCAAAAATGCACAATAATGCTAAACATTTCAACATCAAAGAGCTGAAATGTACTAAATATCCACAAAAAACAAATAAGTCTACCAGTTGAAGCACAAGCAAAGGCTACAGCCTCGAAGGAAAATGACAAGTATAAGCTATTAGCCTAGTTCAGAAGAGCTTGCTCTTAAAGCAGAAAAGATTTATTCACCTTGGATGTGACACAAAGATTAGGAAGATGAATTATTTCTCTTTCAACTTAAAGGCACTCCCACAGCTCATAATATAAGAGAATCATGACCCAATTCTCTAACAAAACAATTAAAAAATCCTCGATCCCTCTAATGAGAGCAGTAGACGCTCAAATTTCCAAGAGCACCATGACAATAAAAGTCTTGCCACCTGCCCATGCAAAAAATTAACTTCCTCCTAATGCCTAATGTAAAGAAGTTAAATACCTTTAATGTCCTTCTAAGGAGAGACTGAAATGAGCATTATATTCTTTTCAACAAATCAGAAGAGGAATCAATACATGCCATTCACGAACTAAAATGAGGTGACAAGTTGGAAAAAGTGACACCAATAATGATCCCAAAAACTTCTTACTAGATCTAAGGAGTCTCATAAAAATTAAGTTTCTCTCTAGTAAGCAAATGACCAAGAGCATCATTTCAACAAGCTTTGAAAATGAGAGCACGGCTGGAAACTTGTGGGGCATGGGAAATTCACCACATGGGATGTCTTGGGTATGCTCCATCTTCTGTGATACATGCATGCTGAGCTGTAACACCTCTCTCATGATCTACTTGATGAATACTTTTAGCATAACTCTTTGAAGGAGTAGGCCTATCAATAGGTTAGGTTCAAATTGGGATAACCTCAATCTGAATCTGACCAAATAACTTTAAGATGACACTAAAAACTAGATAGGGTTAGGGTCAAGTCAAATCCAATCCATGAACAATTTAGTGTTAGGTTATCTAATCAGATTTTCGGTTGACCTGAAAGCTTATGAACTCTCATCTGTCATAGAAATTGAGAAAGACAAATATCTTAATGATCTTGGTGACAATGATTCTCTCATGGTAATGCATTTATCTTGATTCTAACAAAGAAATCAACCCACAGCCCACGAAATGATAGCCGCGTACATACAAATGCAAATAAGCACAATGCAACCACAGAGTACATATACATAGGGACTTGCTTCTCTTATTTCTCTCTCACTCCCATCTTCACTTTCTTGCTCTCCTTTGCATCTCCCAATCTCTTTCAGGATCACTTCTCTCTCCCTTCAAATTTCCCCTTTTTCAATCTCTCCTCAGCCATTTCTCCCATAAAATCAGTTAGACCCACAACCTTCATCTTCTTTGTTTTTAGTCCCTTCTCGCCTCCTCTCAAACCTGTTCTTCTTTCTTCTTCAAAAGTCTAATGCAAATTACAAGACAAATCAAGGACTGTTGATTACAAACTCTACACTGCATCAACTTGTTTTCCAATGCAATGGTAAGGGTTCAAATCCCTTCACAAAGAAAAGGTGTAGCAAGAAGGAATCTGGAATCAAACAATATTTGAAGAATAATTCTATTATGAACTTCCAGATTAAGCAATCACCTAACATCAGTTGCCATAGATTAGAGTAGACAAGCTGCCAAGGCCACAGATATATCCAACCAAATTCACAAAGATATGAAGATCACCTCAAGCTGTTCATGTAGCATCTTTTGAACCTCCATTTGAATTCTGAGCGCCTCTGTAACTTGAATGTTTCTTATACAGAAAAGTAAATACAGCAACATAAGAAATATTATAGAAAGCAAAGGCCAAAAAAATTAGAAACTTACCAACCAAAGTTTCAGATTAAGAAAGGGAGAACTGGAGTAATTTCTTGAAGGAAAGGGATGAGAATTTTTTTTGAGTTTTACCTCTTCAAAGCTTTGTCACTACCATGACTACTAGATATTTCTCTCGTGTCTTCAGCATGAGAAGCCTTTTTGTCTTTGCAGGTTTGAAAGGAACAAAAAATAAAGCAGAAATCAGTACAAAAGGTCATTAATGAGTTTCTAAACTATTTAAAGTGAAAACACTTCCATAAAGTTACAAATAAAATTGATGAAGGTTTCATAGAGTCAGTTTATAAGATTCATTGTTGGCCAAGTTCTTTCCTTTCGAACTTTGCCTATTTTTTATAATGTATAGTGTTGAATACCAGCAGCTGCTCAACGGAAATATATATATATATATGAAAGGATAAATTTTATTTACCTTATACCATATTTCGAGTTTTCTCAAGATAGAAACCTAGCAAATAAATGGCCGGATGGGCTTCGCAGTTCCCAGCTCCTTGGCTGGCGCAACTAAGGACAACTATTTTCTTGGATCTTCCTCTCATGGCAAAACCAGCTGACGTTGCTTCCCTGGATGATATGCCCGACTATTTTCTCCACATGCCAAGCTACGAATTGGGCTGGAATTGAAGGCAGCTTAGCGTGGGGTTGTTTGAGGACTAATTTCTAAGGATTCTATAAATTGCATTTTGTAAATTTCAATTAAATCTACTGTAATATTCCAATTTTCCTTTCAGAATAAGATGTGTTAATTTCTTGCCTATTTTTTCACCTTTATAAAGCTCTATTAATAGGGCAAGTTTTGGCCAACTTAATGAAGCAAACATTTCATCATGTTGTCTATTTTCTTTTCTTCTATATCTCTTTTCTAAGATGATATCAAAGATGATTTCTCATTAATCAATGGTCGATGGCAACATGAGGGCCCTAACCAGGTCAAGCAAAGATCGAGAGAAGTTGGGCTCTTCCTCCTCCTTACCAAGCTAACCCATCAATTCAAGAGTCTTGATGGAGCCACTCATCATTTCAAATCACATCTTATAAATTTAATGAGAAGATCCAATAATCATGCTCGCTTCAGGTGGTTCGAGGAAGACAAAATATTGGGCACCTAAATGGTATCATTTGTCAAACTAAAATTGGCAATTCTTCCTTTCCAAAGTGGGATGCCATATCTTCATTTATAAATTATATGGAAGAACATATTGGATCAATGTATTTGGTCCACAACACTGCTCAAGCAATTTGAGATAAAGTCCACATGGCTTATTCCCATCTTGAAAATTATGCTCAATTATGTGAATTAAGAGATTGTGCTCGTGATCTCAAATAAAAGATATGATTATGAATATTTCACAACATTCATAAAAATCTAACAAGAATTAGAAGTATTCTAACCAAACGTACTCTAACCAAATGATTGATGTAAGGAGAATTTAGGTAAATACATCAAACTTATAAAAAAATATAAACCTATGATTTTCTTGTAAGTCCCAACAAAGAGCTAGATGAAGTTCGTGAAAGAATCATAGAGATTCCTCCACTAACCAAAGTTGAAGAAGTATTCACCGAGATTCAAAGAGAAGCAAACGATATTGATTGGAGGTACCAACAACCCTCTTCAAACTAAAGGAACCACTCTTGCTATCAACAAGCTAGAGCAAAACCTAAGAAATGACTTGATGCGAGGGGAAAAAAATATAATTTTTGGTGTGATGTTTATAAGCAGATCAATCACACGAAAAAATTGCTGAAAACTACATGACAAGCTAGCAAATCGAATCAATCATTGGAAATCAACACAAAGACACTCACTCTTATCAAATAAAAAAGAGGGGCTAAAGATGAAACCATTGACAATCTTAGTGATAAATAGAGCAACTAGATCTTCTCTCTAAATCATTCTTGCAAAAAGAGCTTCTCTTTTATAGCCTAGAAAATTAATTTTGCTCTAGCTCTTACATGTACTAAGGGAGCTTAGGAATCTTGGATCATTCACTCTAGAGTTTCAAATCAAATGATAGATTATGTTCACCTATTCTCGTATTATAATCCATCTAAAAATCTCGAAGTCAAAATTGCTAATGGATATCTATCCTCTATTGTTGGGAACTTGGGATGAGAACCATAAAATATAATAATGAACTTTATCTAAATTCTATTTTAAATGTTCCAGATCTCTCTTGCATGACTTATCAGAAAGCAAATATCGAAAGAGTAAAATTATTAAGTCATTTTCTCATCTAATTTTTATGGAATTTAAAACAAAAGATCAGGAAAGAACATTGACAGGGCTAGCAAGATTTCAGAATTATATTTTGATGAGAAATCCAAAAAGAGTAGACATGTGTTGCTACAAATAGTGAATCTTCTCCTCCTACCAAGAACGATCAAATTTAGTTATGTCATTATAAGTTGGTCATCCTAATTTTTAGTACTTAAATACTTATTTCCTTGTTTGTTTGAAAATAAAAAAAATTTCAACGTGCAATTGTCAACTTGCCAAACACCAAAAGGCCACCTTTAAGCAAAAACCATATAAAGCTATCAAACATTTTCCATTCATGCATAGCAATATGTGGGACCCATCCAAATCTAAAAACCTTTAGTGCAAATGTTGATTCCTTCATTTTGGTGATGACCATACTAGTGGTGGCCTAGTGGGGATTGGGCTCTTAGTGGTAGAAAAACGGGTTTGGAGGCTTTAAAGAATGTTATTAAAAATGTAGTGGCTCTAGAATAAATTTTGGAAGTGGTAAATAGCAAGATTGAGGCCAGTCAAGAGAGGTTAGCGCTCAGGATAAAGAAATCTAGATCTAACTTTAGGCTTTTAGTGTGGATGGTATAGGTAGTTCTAGGGCTTGAAACCATTTAAAACTTTAAGATGTGTATATTATGTTCTAAAAAGTTACATGATTTTTGGAGGTATTTTAGTATTTTCCCCATATTTTAATCCATGACAGCGTCATAAAGTACTCAACTTGGACAAGAATCATGAGAGATGCTTGGCCTTCAGAGAAGGGGTTAGGGTTATGGAAAGATGGGGAAAAGTTTTGTAAGTGATAGAAGGATGTGTCTAGATTAGATATAGAGTTGATATCAATTTTTCAAGGGGTATTGATAGACCAAACGACTTCTAGAAATGTACTATGTCCTTTTTGAGCGAGGTTGACTAATCACTTCAAGGTGGATTTAGGTTAGCGTTTTATATAGGAAAATTTATCGAATTTTGTGAAGACAAAGAGATGGCTGATAAGGATTTCCATAGCAAAAAATAAAGGAAATAACAAATAAAACAGACAAACGAGCACTCACCGAGGTATTTTGAAGAAGAGCACAAAATCTCCTTTTGTTTGAGTTGACTAGCAAGCCTCCGCACATTTAAAGTAACTCTAAATTTTATATTCAACAACAATAATCCTTTTTTCATTCAAGCAAACTATAGATATAAATGTCTAATATAAATCCTAAATGCATAGTTTAGAGCTCTTTTCCTCCTAGTTTGAATATCTAAATTCCATTTGAATTTAAATTTTCAAATTGTCACCTCCATATAATCTCAAAAAAATAAAACACATTAAATTTTACCACAAAAAAAGCACAAATAAAAATGTTAAAAATCTAAATAATCATATAATACAAAGTCTTTATTATGCTCCTGGTGATGGGTCCACTACTCTTGCTTTGACTTATGATTTTGGTCCATTAGTTCCTTGTTTTGCACAATTTCCTTGGACCTTAAAAAACTATTTCCTAAAGAGTTGAAGTCAATATAGTCCTCCACACGATCAGGTGTCATCTTCCCTAAATCAACTCTTGAAGGCTATGTATCATCACTAGGTCACTTGTTCTTCCACCTCACAAAGAATTTGTACTCTCTAACATCATTAGTTGGTGTTTCATCTATCATTATATACTCCACTTTTAGGATGTTGGCTGCATTTGATTGTTTTCGCCATTTGCAAAAGAGTTATTTCCCTAAAATGTTAGTATATCTCCAATATTAAAAATAGCAGTTATATGCATGTTATAAGGAAATTCGAGAAAATATGTATTTGGTCTAATTTTTCTAAGAATTTTAAATGGGAAACATGCCCTTGTATGAAGATTTTTAAATTTGGAGATATTTCTTTCAGGTATGGCATGAATTATTACATGATAAACTTCTTTATATTCTTTTGCAGGTTTACTTTTATCACAGGCTCAACATACTTAGTGTCACATCGTTCAATTTATTTCTGAGCATTTTCATGCAAGCCAATAAAATCATTATTATGAGCAAAAGTGAATGTACAATATGAAAATGCATGTAGAGAAATATTAGCAATATCAGGAGGTCTTTTAAGGCTATGAACATGTATGATCTCCCTGACAGTAGAAAGTCTAATCCTAATCAAATGATTCATAGGATTCTTCTTTTGTTGATATTGTGGCTATATGCCTGACGTGGGTTTGTGTGGCAGGGCTGAGCAAGGAATAATTTGTGGGGAGGGGTTGGGTAGTAAAGAGGGGTTGGGCTAACCCCTTCAATTGGGTTTATATGATAAAGTTTAAATGTCTTGTCATTGAATTTGAATAGATAAATATTCTCTTTAACTTAATGCATAACATCCCTATCAAATAGCCAAGATCTCTCCGATAGAACATGAGCTATATTCATAGGAGGTATATTATACCACAAATGGTCCTCATAACTCCCCATTTTAATAGGCGTCAGCCACCAAGTTGTGATTAGACAGGATGTGTAGTTTATCTAACTCACATGAAAGGGCTTTGGATAAAATCAGGTTTTAAGTTAGCCCTTATAAGTGTCATGATGGAGATCACATTCATGACACTGCCTCCATCAATCATTAACTTACACCTTCTGTCATTACATGTAACATACATACTAAAAATGGTTCTCCACCTATGATTTTCTGTCGCATCCTTGCCTTAAGATAAATAGTTCATCACACTAATAGGATGCCCATTAATGTATCTCAAATCATCATTAGAGTAGTGTGTCATCCTTAATATCCTCATCCTCCTGATCATTAGCCTCTTATAGAAATAAGTTTTTGACTTTGCATTATGGCATTTAAAACAAGTAATATCCTTCTCATTTTTAGAGAGAGACTAAGTAGTGATTTTAGTGTTGTGGGCACTACCGGGGGGAGGATTAGGCCCATTAGTAGGTCTTTGGATAGAATAGGTGGTTGATAGTATCCTAGGCTTAGAGATGGGTAGGGTCTGGTTTTAATATTCAATGAGGAGGGCATACTGAAATGCATCATCAAAGATTTGAGGGTTTTGTAACTCAGCCTCATTTCTAATCTCCATCTTGAGACCTATGACAATCTTATTGGCAAGTACTCAATCATTGTTATTATATTATGTTCTCGCCACTAAATCCTCAAAGGTGTTCAAGTATTCAGTGACAACCATATTCTCTTGCCATAGAGTCATTAGCTATCCATGAAGTTTTTTATTATGATGTCTAGGATAGTACTTAGATCTAAGCATCTCTTTCATTTCTACCCATTTGATGTTCATCTTCCTTATCACTCTTCCTTAGAATATTACACCAATAAATTTTTGCACTGCCGGCAAGTTTCATTTTTGTAAAAGACACTCTCTGATAAACATCTATTTGATATCAATCAAAGAAATCCTCCATTTGGCTAAGTCTTTCCAAATATTTGTTTGCGCCATGAACCCCATCAAATGTTGGAGGATTTACATTGACTTTTTTAGTTGGAGTCATCCCACCTTTTTTTATGATTCTCTCCCCGAAGGTTTTGCCTACTCACATGATTGTGCCTAACATTGGTGATTTCCTTCTTCATGAGCATTCCTCGGTGGAATGTGTTGGGTGTTTGCTAAACGAGAGGTCTAAAACCTAAGGTTCAATTGGGTCATCATGGTTTCTAGTAGGGTTTGTATTTTATTGTTAGCGTCTTCCAATGATTTTTGGAATTGATCTAGCATATCTTCGGGATTAGTTTTCCTAACTTTTAGATCCTCTACTTCTTGGCTAATCTCTCAAATTGACTTAGGTGGCATGCTACAAGTGTGATTTTATGGTGTACAGGCAATGCAATATGCGACCGAGTGAATTAAAATTTGACTGGAAATCAGTGCTTGTTATTATGTGATGCTTTAAATGATGCTAAATACAATGTAATTAGAAGAAGCACACAAAAGAAATTAGGCTTACACAAATTAGGCAAGAAACAAGCTATGTAGAAATTAAGAATTTTTACTAATTTGTGCTAAAGAAATAAGTTAGGGTTTTTATGTTTTTATTTATTCCAAAGATGAAATATTCTAAAATTATTTGTGGAACTCATACCACTAAAAGTCGATGACACTCAAGTAAAATCTAAGGGTAGGTTAAGGTAAATGGTAAAGCAATTTTTTTGTAGAGTCAATTATTGGAGGAATGACCAAATTTTCATAGAATTGTTCTTAGACAAAAAAAGCCTATGATATAACATGAAAGTACACTTTATTAATAAAAACATAGGAGAAGAGGGTTTTTATCCATGTGTCAAATGAAAAAACTCCATCTTGCAAGTGATCCTTCAATGCTTGCCTCCTCCCAACCTTGCACTTTGATACAGATTTGGTGGAGGCCCAGTGGACATTAGCCTCTTAGTGGAGGGAAAAAGAGTTTGGATGCTTCAAAGGATGTTAGTAAAGTGTTGTGGCTCTTTAATAGGTTTTGGAGGGGTGGATCTATGGTAAATAGCAAGATTGGGGTTGCCAAAATGAGGACAACAAGAAGGATAGAAAACCTAAATCTAACTTTAGACCTTTAGTGTGGATGGTCGAGGTGATTTTATGTCTTGAAACCACTTGGTAACCTTAGAAGGACTTGTTTATTGATGTTTTGGAAAGTTTCATGATTTTTGTAGATATTATGATATTTTTTTCAAATCTTATTCCAAGACTAGGTCACGCAAAACCCAATTTGGACAGCAACCTCAAGGAAGATGTTTGGCCTTGGGAGAAGGGGTTAGGGTTATGGAATGGTTGGGGCAACTCCTATAAATAGTAGAGAGATGAGTGCAGATTAGATCTAGAATTAATCTCATTTTTTCAAACCGGTTTTGATAAACCAAAAGGTTTGTGGAACAAAACTAGGTCCTGCTTTAGTAAAGGGTTTGCTAACAACTTCAAGATGGATTTCTGCAAGGTTTTTGTTAGGAAAAATTATAGAATTTTGTGAACATATGTGAGGATGGAAGATCACAATTCCCACAATAAGAAATAAAGGAAAAAATAGATAAAAAGATGACAAACTACCATTCACTAAAGAGGTAGCTTAAGGAAGACCACCAATCCTCCACACCATTGAAATACCTCCAAATTTTATTTTCAATAATAATAATCCCCTTTCATTTTAACAAACCATAAATATAAATATCCGATATAACCCTAAATGCATAATAGAAAAGCAACTAAAGGAGGAATAGAGAGGGGTCCCATTGGCTTACATTAATTTAGAAGGGAAGTTTCTGATGAGGACATTCGACAGTGGAGAGTTTATCAGAGGAGAGGCTGGAGATCTATGGCCATGATTACACCACTCTATTTTTGAGATATTATTTATATTTGATTTATTATTGTATCTTTTCCGTTTTTACCCTCGCTTGAGGGAGTAGGTTCATGTGACCCCAGGGGGCACTTGTCTTTTTATTTTATTATTATTGTATTTGACTACTTATAGCCCCTCCTTTTTGGGGAGGATAATGATGATTATTATGAAAATTTCTGCGCTTTTGTTCCTTGGTGAGTTTTGAGAGATCTTGTGGGAACCTTGGTGAAGTCCCTAGGTGAGGGCATCGCATTACCCATCGGCCGCAGGAAGCATCCGGGCACGTGGTTCTCCTCCCTCCCTCCTCCCAACCGCCGGCCTCCCTCCCCTTCTCCAAGCTGCCGACATTCACCTTCCCATCTCCCTCTCGGTCAAACCCTAGGCCGGCCACCTCCTCCTCCAGCCTACACCCCCCCCCCCCATCTTCCCTTTTACCCTTGACCGAAACTCCCTCACATCCAAACCCTAGCCGCCAGCCACACCTTCCCAAAGCCACCGGCCATCACACCTTTCCTTGGCTCCAAAATTCAAAATCGAGCATTCAAATCATTTCCTAAATTAACTTCTTTTAATTTTGGAAACTATTTAAATTCACATTCAATTGAATTTGAATTTTATTTCCTAAGGAAACCTATTTTAGGAAAGCCCCTCAAATCTTGTAAATCTAAATTTTAAATGGGAACTGATTGAGATCTCCTTTCCTAATTTAAAATTCCAAATCTAGCAACTAATAACCCTCCAATTAAATCCCCAATCAAGCCCCATCAAGGCCTGACCCCCCCCCCCCCCCCCAATCTCTCCCTCCTCCCCTCTCCTTAATTTTTGGGTTTAAAATTCAAACCTTCCCAATCTTATCCTCCCTTTTAAAATAGCCAATAAATCTCAAGCAATCCAATTGATTCCTGATTTAAATGGCATGTCATCTAGGTAAGGAAATTAATTTCAGATTTCCTCCAACTGCTGCCCACATCCTTCTCCACAACAACCACCTAGTTCCACACCTCTAGAGAGCCGAAACTCCAGAATTCACACCTCTCAAACTGCTGTCCAGATTTCTTGGACAGGTTTAACTTGCTGTTCAGAGATTCTTGTGGGAACTAGGCTGCTGTCCTACGGTCCGGAAGACTCCAGTTTGCTGTCCAGAAATTTTAGCAAGCTTCCCTTGATGTCCTGTTGCCCGGAAGGTCTCTGTTTGCTGTCCAGAAGTTCCAGCACATTGAAATCTGCTGTCCCCTCATGTATGGCTGATCCAGAACACGATCATGGATTTATTTTCGACGATCAAGGGCTGATTGACATCCTCCGATCTCCATTCTTCAACATCGACTTGGAACCCGACCAATTCGTTGAAGACTACGTAGAGAGAATCCTCTTCTCCCTAGCCGCCGCTATCGACCAGCAACATCCTCCCGTTCAGTGGCGATTTGCTTCCGAATCCTGACAAAGGTAAACTTTCTTCCAAGTCTTATCTCTTCTAATTTTTCCTTAATTGTGGCATCATGAAGATTATGCAAGCTTTCTCCGCCTAACCCACTATTAAGAGTGTGAGTGAGGGATCTTAATAGTGACTAGTCTAAATGTTAATTTAGGAATTTCCTTTGAAAACTTTCATATACTGCATAGCTTGATTTGAATTGGTTATTTTGTGTTCCTCACGAATATCGTGTAACCGATTGCCTAATCTAATCATCACTTTACTATTTTCAATCTTTCATTTAAAATCGCTAGAAGTTGAATAATTGTGTTTACTCTGCAATAAGCATGTAATTTCCTACTTAAACATCAACCCACGTATTTAGTTCTACATCATCTGGTATCAGAGCATGGTTGCATTTAGGTGCCTATTAGGAAAATTTTATTTCATGTCTTAACATCTAAATCGCATCCTACACGCATCAAATTACTTGCTTGTGTTATCATATTACTTTCTTCCTGTTTACATAAATTTGAGTCACCCTTAAGCGCAGGATGGACCCGGAACAAATCCACAGGACTTTAGATCTGTTGGTAGGTCAAATGAGCACTATCAGTCAACAACTTAGAGAAAATCAAGCCAACCTAACTGAGCTCCATCGCCAAACGACGAAACGATTTGATACACTAGATCGAGTTAGGAATCACAATACACCTTACACACCTTCTAGGCCTCCTTGTATGGGGACGACAACTTACCGGATGAGGGACACCCCCGTGGCCCTTATCGAGCTCCCCAGTACAGCCATGACCTTAATAACGATCCTGATACACCTTTGTTGAAAAACATTAAGGTCGATGCCCCAACCTTTGACAGTACTCTCGATCCCCAGCTCTTTCTGGATTTAATCAAGGGTATGAATAGTTTCTTTAAATGGTACAACATATATAAGGCTAGAAAGGTTAGGTTTGCTAAAATGAAACTCACGGGTAGGGCTAGTCAATATTGGGCCAACCTAGAAAGACTTAGGGAATCACGCAACGAGTATCCCATCACTGATTGGCCTTCAATTAAACATGAGCTCAAACAAAAGTATTTGCCTTCCTCATAGTTCCCTAGGCTCCTTGATAGGTGGAATAGGTTGACCCAAGGCAATAAACCAGTAAAGGAATACATTGCAGCCTTTGACGACTACCTGATTCGCTGCAAGGGGGAGACCTCTACTACCCCCGCTCAAATTCTATCTATGTTCCGTACTGGGTTGCGTGAGGACCTACGCAAAGAACTGTTTACCCGGAACGTCACTACTTTAGAAAATGCCTACAGCCAGTCTTAGACCTAGAAGAAACCCGTTCCCAGCACCCTAGTCGACACCAGGATTCTAGGCCCTCCTACAGACCCTCCAGTGGATCGGCCTCTCACCACCCCACTTCCCGGCCGAATCCAAGTAACACTAATCGACCACCTTCTGGTCCTTCTAGGCTTCTATGCACCGTTCTGACTTTAGGGGCAAGCCTCCAACCTCTGATACTCTTAGGTCCCACCCAGGGACCAAATGCTTTCGATGCCAGGGGTATAGACATATCTCTTCTCAGTGTTCTAGTCCTTATAAAGTCACCATTATTGAGGAGATTACTGAAGAGGAGCTTGAGCCCGAGACTGACCAGATTCAGCAGGTTGAAGATGACAGTGAATTCTTTGAGGAGGATGACGACACTGCTATTGTTCACTATATATAGAAAGTAGACATCTCACCCATCTGCGTGGTGAGATGTGCACTATCATAACATGTTGCCACTGATGATTGGCGTAGGACTTCAATCTTTCACACCTACACCAAAATTAAAGATAAAAACTGTAAAATCATAGTAGATAGT
This sequence comes from Dendrobium chrysotoxum, assembly GCA_019925795.1. Lineage (NCBI taxonomy): Eukaryota > Viridiplantae > Streptophyta > Magnoliopsida > Asparagales > Orchidaceae > Dendrobium > Dendrobium chrysotoxum. The sequence goes on from CM034307.1 coordinate 55,179,917, forward strand.
GGCAGTTGCATCAATATTGTCTCCTCCAACATGGTGTCTAAATTTAGTCTGTCTGCCGTTCCCCACCCTAATCCCTATAAGGTAGCTTGGATCAACTCCACTGCCTTAGAGGTAAAGGAACGAAGCCTCATACCCATATCTTTCACTGACTATAAAGAGAATGTGTGGTGTGACATTTTGGTAATGGATGTTGGACAAATCATCCTCGGGCGTTCCTGACTCTTTGATAATGATGTCCACATCTATGGGCATTCAAACACCTACGTGTTTGAACATGCGGGCAAAAAGATCAAATTTTTGCCAATGCAGCCCAAGGTTAAGGACGATCCTAAACCCAATCCAGTCAAGCCCAAGAAGGGTTGAACCTTGTGACAGCCAAGGTCCTGGATTCTAAAATTGCACAAGGTGTACCCCTGTACGCCTTGGTTGGCCATGAGACTTCCTCCGAGTCTGATGAGCCTATTCCTCAGGAGGTCCAATCCATACTGAGTGATTTTGTTGATGTCTTCCCTGATGATCTCCTTGATCAACTTCCTCCATTAAGAGACATCCAACATGCTATTAATCTTGTCCCCGGTGCCTCACTTCCCAACCTACCCCACTATCGCATAAACCCCACGAAACATGCTGAGCTTAAAAAGCAAGTGGATGAATTACTGCAACGGGGCTACATTAAGGAAAGTCATAGCCCTTGTGCTGTACCAGCTCTTCTTACACCGAAGAAGGATGATACTTGAAGAATGTGCGTTGATAGTCGTGCCATCAACAAAATAACCGTCAAATATCATTTTTCTATCCCGAGGTTAGACGATATGCTTAACATGATGTCCGAAGCCACTCTTTTCTCCAAAATAGATCTTAAGAGTGGATACCACCAGATCTGGATCCGGCCCGGTGATGAGTAGAAGATTGCCTTTAAGGCCAAAGATGGTCTGCACGAGTGGATGGTCATGCCTTTCGAGTTGAGTAATGCCCCGAGTACGTTCATGAGAATCATGACATGCGCCCTTTCATGGGTAAGTTTGTCGTTGTCTACTTCGACGACATCCTTATCTATAACCAATCCGTAAGCCAGCACTTAGACCACTTAAGGCAAGTTTGTGAGGTCTTAAGAAAGGAGCAGCTTTATGTTAATCCCAAGAAATGCACTTTTCTTGTCGACCGCATAATTTTTCTGGGTTTAATTGTGTCAGTCCAAGGGGTCTCTGCAGATCCCGAAAAGGTTAGGGCCATACTTGAATAGTCCATTCCTCGAAACATCCGGGAAGTCCACAGCTTCCATGGCTTGGCCACTTTCTATAGGATTCATCAAAAACTTTAGCACCATCGTATCTTCTATCATTGATTGTTTAAAGAAAAGGGATTTTCACTGGACTCCGGCTACCACTAAAGCCTTTGAGGAAATAAAGAAAAGAATGGTAGAAGCCCCAGTGATGAGACTTCCTAACTTCTCCAAGGTCTTTGAGGTCACTTGTGATGCCTCGGGGGTTGAAATTGGAGGAGTGCTGTCCCAGAAAGGTCACCCTGTTGCCTACTTCAGTGAAAAACTGAATGACATCCGGCAACGATATTCCACGTACGACAAAGAGTTCTATGCGGTGATCCAATCCCTTCGATATTAGCAACATTACTTGCTCCTGCAAGAGTTCGTCATTTTTTTGGATCATGAGGCCCTTCGTTATATCAACTCCCATAAAAAGCTGAATACACGTCATGGCCGTTGGGTAGAATTCTTATAAGAGTACACCTATACCCTTAGACACAAAGTGGGAGTTAAAAACAAAGCTGCCGATGCCCTCAGTCATCGTATGATGATTATCACCGAAATGAAGCAGAAGTCATTGGGTTTGAACAAGTCAAAGATGACTACTTAGAATGCCTCGACTTCAAGTAGATTTACTCTCTTTTGACCACAAGTAACACGCGCCTTGTGGATGATTTTCTCCTTGAAGATGGATACCTTTTCAAAGCCCAAAAGCTTTGTATCTCTAGCACTTCCCTCAGGGAATTCCTCGTTTGGGAACTTCACGCCGGAGGTCTAGTCGGACATTTCGGTCGTGATAAAAATATTGAGGCTGTAGAGTACCGTTTCTTTTGGCCCAGCCTCAAGAAAGATGTGGGTAAAATGGTCAATAGGTACCACACTTGTCAACTGGCCAAACAATGAAAAAAGAACACAGGTCTTTACACCCCTTTACCAGTTCGAAGCTGTCCATGGCAAGGTGTCAGCATGGACTTCGTCCTAGGTTTGCCCAAGACTTTGTGTAAGAATGATGCCATATGCATCATAGTTGATCGTTTCTCCAAAATGGCCCATTTCTTATCATGTTCTAAAACATCCGATGCCTCCTATATTGTCAAGTTGTACTTTAATGAGGTCGTCATGTTACATAATTTGCCCAAGACCATCGTATCAGATAGGGATGTCAAATTCACAAGCTACTTCTGAAAAACTATTTGGATGAAAATGGGTACCAAGTTACAATTCTCCACGGCCTTTCATCCTCAAACATATGGTCAAACCGAAGTGGTTAACAGGAGTATAGGAAACCTGCTGAGATCCTTAGTGGGTGAGCATATTAAAGACTAGGATTCCAAACTCCCCACGGCTGAATTTGCTCATAACAATTCTGTGAACCGCACCACTGGCCTGAGTCCTGCTGAAATTGTATATGGGTATAAACCTAGATAGCCTTTAGATCTCATACCCATGTGCCCTAAGTATAGGATTTCTGAGTCTGCATCTTCATTTGCATCGCATCTGCATGAACTGCATACATAAATTACATGCAAAATTGAACAAAGTAATATGAATAATAAACTTCATGCTGATCTTAAACGAAGATTCAAAACATTCGAAGTTGGTGATTCAGTGATGGTTCGGATTCGTCCGAAACTATTTTCGAAAGGGGCCGTTAAGAAATTACATGCTAAAAGTACAGGACCATTCAAGATAATTAAAAAAATCAATGACAATGCTTATGTGGTGGATATGCCTATAAATTTTGATATTAATCTCTCTTTTAATATTAAAGATTTAGTAGCCTATGATGGTCCAGAGTTTAACCCACCTAATCCACTACAAACTGAGCATTGTGTGATCCCACCTTGTGAGAACCCAAAGCTTCCTCCACTTCTAAATATTCCCAAAACACCTGTCGCGAAGAAAGTTGACATGATTCTAAGTGATGACATCATTTTCATAAAAGAGGGTGGACGAAGAAGGTATTTGATAAAGTGGAGAGGTAAGCCAGAGTCAGAGGACACTGGCTAGAGCGCGAGGAGCTTCAACAGATTCATCCAGATGCATTAGAGATTTATGAGAGTACCCGGGATGCGTACTCGACGGAGTCAGAGCTCTTTTTCATCTTGGGAGAATGATGAAGACATCCGACAGTGGAGAGTTTACAAGCGGAGAGGCCGGAGATCTACGGCCATGATTACGCCACTCTATTTTTGAGATATTATTTGTATTTGATTTATTATTTTATCTTTTCCGTTTTTACCCTCGCTTGAGGGAGTAGGTTCATGTGACCCCAGGGGGGGCACTTTTGTCTTTTTATTTTATTATTATATTTGACTACTTATAGCCCCTCCTCCTCTTTGGGGAGGATAATGATGATTATTATGAAAATTTCTGCGCTTTTGTTCCTTGGTGAGTTTTTAAAGTTCTTATAGGAACCTTGGTGAAGTCCCTAGGTGAGGGCATCGCATTACCCATCAGCCGCAGGAAGCGTCTGGACTCGTGGTTCTCCTCCCTCCCTTCTCCCAACCGCCAGCCTCACTCCCCTTCTCCAAGCCGCCAGCATCCACCTTCCTATCTCCCTCTCGGTCAAACCCCAAACCCCAAACCCTAGGCCGGCCACCTCCTCCTCCACCCTACATGCCCCCCCCCCCCCCCCCCTCCCTCCCTCCCTCTCCCATCTTCCCTTTTTACCCTTGACCGAAACTCCCTCAACATCCAAAACCTAGCCGCCACCCACACCTGCCCAAAGCTGCGCGCCATCACACCTTTCCTTGGCTCCAAAATTCAAAATCGGGCATTCAAATCATTTCCTAAATTAACTTCCTTTAATTTTGGAAACTATTTAAATTCACATTCAATTGAATTAGAATTTGAATTTTATTTCCTAAGGAAACCTATTTTAGAAAAGCCCCTCAAATCTTGTAAATCTGAATTTTAAATGGGAATTGATTGAAATCTTCTTTCCTAATTTAAAATTTTAAATCTAGCAACTAATAACCCTCCAATTAAATCCCCAATCAAGCCCCATCAAGGGCTGCCCCCCATCTCTCTCTCCTCCCCTCTCCTTAATTTTTGGGTTTAAAATTCAAACCTTCCCAATCTTATCCTCCCTTTTAAAACAGCCAATAAATCTCAAGCGATCCAATTGATTCCTGATTTAATTAACATGCCATCTAGGTAAAGAAATTAATTTCAGATTTCCTCCAACTGCTACCCACATCCTTCTTCACAACAACCACCTAGTTCCCTCGCCTCCAAAGAGCCGAAACTCCAAAATTCTCACATCTCAAACTGTTGTACAGATTTCCTGGACAGTTTTAACTTGCTGCTCAAAGATTCCTGTGAGAACTAGGCTGTTGTCCGGAAGATTCCAGTTTGCTGTCCAGAAATTTCAGCAAGCTTCCCTTGCTATCCTGTTGCCCGGAAGGTCTCGGTTTGCTATCCAGAAGTTCCAGCACATTGAAATCTGTTGTCCCCTCATGTATGGCAGATCCAGAACACGATCATGGCTTTGTTTTCGACGATCAATGGCTGATTGACATCCTCCGGTCTTCGTTCTTTGACATCGACTTGGAGCACAATCAATCCGTTGAAGACTACGTAGAGAGAATTTTCTTCTCCCTCGCTGCCGCTATCAACCAACAACATCCTCTCGTTCAGTGGCGACTTGCTTCTGAATCTTGACAAAGGTGAACTTTCTTCCAAGTCTTATGTCTTCTAAGTTTTCCCTTAATTGTGGCATCATGAAGATTATGCAAACTTTCTCCGCCTAATCCACTATTAAGAGTGTGAGTGAAGGATCCTAATAGTGACTAGTCTAAATGTTAATTTAGGGATTTCCTTTGAAAACTTCCATATACTACATAAATTGATTTGAATTGGTTATTTTGTGTTCCTCACGATTATCGTGTAATAGATTGTCTAATCTAATCATCACTTTACTATTTTTAATCTTTCATTTAAAATCGCTAGAAGTTGGATAATTGTGTTTACTCTGCAATAAGCGTGTAATTTCCTACTTAAACATCAATCCACGCATTTAGTTCTACATCAGTTTCCCTCCCCTTAGCTTGCCCTAGCTTGCATTAATTAAATAATTAATTGCATATTTCTTGCAATCAACTATTTATTTCATAATTTAGAGCTCTTTCCCTCATAGTTTGAAAATTTATACTTCATTTGACTTTAAATTTTCAAATAGTCTTGTCTACATAATCACATGGAAAACACACACATAAAATTCTACAATAAGAAAATTACACAAATAAATTTTCAAAATATAAATAATAATCTAATGCAACGTCTTTAACATGCTACTAGGAATATGTACAATGTTCCTCTTGCTTTGGGTCATTGTGATTGGTCCATTAGCTCACTATGTTGCATCACATACACGTGTGTCGGCTACACTTGTTGAAAGATAAAGCAGATATAGAACAGAAATTCAAAAACTTCCACAATATGGTTAAAACATAATACTACATCGATGTCCAAAATCCTACACACACTCTAATAGGGGCAATGAGTATTTCAACCATATTTTAGGAAGTTACTTAAGGGGTTATTTAGTTTGTTGAAAAATGAATGTAGAGTAAAATGAATGCAGTGAAAAAAGAATGTAATGTATTTGAAATATTTTGGAGTTATTTGAATGAGTATAAAATAAATGCAAATAAATTTTTTTATTTGGCTTGAAATAAAATGAATACAGTTTAAAGCCGAAAGATAGTAGTGGCCGATGGCGGGCAGTTGAAGGGGTGAGGAAGAGGTGGCGGCTGCAGGCGGGGTCGGTGATGACAGTTAGTCGCTGACGATGGCAGCAATGGGTGGCAATGGCAAACAAATTATAGTGTATTTCGTACTCGACCAAATTTAACGATTTTCAAATACACCAAAATTAAACTAGATAGTGAATTCTAAATACTTCAAGATTTTACTCTGCATTTCTTTTACTTCAAACCAAATACAAATATTTTCAAAACACCTACATTTGAAATACTTTACACCATTTTACTTCAAACCAAACAACCCCTAAGAAATAATAAGATTATTCATCAAAGTTCTTGGCCCAACTTACCCCAATAAAATGATATAGATAAATAAAAAAAAGTCATCTTTTAGAGATGACAAGATCTATTATGATCACCACTAACACCTCTAAACTTTATTGTAGTTATGCAATCCTCATGCTTGCTATATTATAAATTGACTACACACTAGTGTGCTTCAATTCAAAACCCCCAATCAAAGTGTATTCCAAATGTTGCCCTAATACTCATACTATTCCAAATCCATCCCTTAAAATCCTTGAAAATAAACTCTTCTTCCAAAAAAATTCCCTTTAGGGGGTGATGGAGAAAATGAGAGAAATTTTAATATTCTTGTCCTATGAAATTCTCCACCCCATAAATACCATTGAGTGCCTCAATCTTCTTAGGCCTGACAACGTAGTGATTATCAAGACTCCTATTTCTCAAAGCCTATCAGACCAAAATACCCAACACTTTCGCTGAACTTAGTATTTACTCTCGAAGGAAGAAAATAAACAGGCTCATTCTTATCACGCATAGTTCAATAAATACAACGATGGCAAGTCAAACATATTAATTATATATGATGATCATATCATTGTAATAAGTGATCATGACTTAGAGATAAGTATCTTGAAGAAAAAAATTGGTTAAGGAGTTTGAAATCAAAAAACTTGGCCCTCACAAGTACTTGCTAGGAATGAAAATTGTTAGAAACAAATATGATATTCTCAATTCTCAAAAAAAAAATCTAGATCTCTTAAAAGAAACTCATACGATGGGAAGCAAAGTAGCAAACTTGTTGACACTCCAACTGATCCTAACCCAAAATTAGATGACCCAAGCATTGAAACTCCAATAAATAAGGAAAGAATTAAACATTGGTTGGAAAACTCATCTATTATATCCTACCATACCTGACATCTCCTTTGTTGGAATTATAAGTCATGCATGCACCATACAAAAAACACATAAGTGATGTCACAAAAATACTCAAGTACCCATGAAGAGAGCTATTCTTAAAAAAAAAGGGGGGGAATATCGAACAAAAGAAACCTATAGTGATGATGATTGTGGATTCTCCATAGTTGATAAGAGATCTATATCAGGATATTGTACTTCTGTATGGGTTAATCTTATAACCTAGATAAATGAAAAATAAAATGCCTTGGTATTGCGTAGTGCAGAAGTTGACCTTAGATTCTTGGCTAGTAGGATTAATGAATTAAGTTGGCTTAAGCTACATCTAAAAGAACTTCAAGCGAGCGTCAAGACTTTTATGATCTTATACTACGACAATAAAATTGCTATTAGTAAAACACAACCTTGTCTATCATGATTGAACTAAACATGCAGAGGTAGATTGACGCCTATTACAGAAAAAAACTCAAATAGATTGTGTTTTATATATTTCATCCTCCAATCAAACTGATGACATCCTGAACAAAGGTTTGACAAGAACTTTATTTGAAAAAATGATTGACAAACTTAGCTTGTATGATGTGTACAAACCAGCTTGAGAGGAAGTGATAAATATCAGCTTCTGCACACTACAAAAAAAGGAAAGTATAAAGTATATTTACCTTCTTCCATACTTGGAGTTTTCTCTAGATAGAAATCAAGAATATAAATGACAGGATGGCTAGTGGTTTCAAGACCCTTTGTTGAAGCAATTAAGGGCAATAAGCGAATCTTCCTCCCATTTAAAAACTAGCTAGCAGAGCTTCCCTAGATGGCAAATCTAGCTATTTTCTCCACATGGAAAGATGCAGGCTGCGCTGAAATGGAAGGAAACTGGAGTGGGCTATTCGGGGCTAACTCCTCGGGATTTTATCATTTGTATTTTTTCGAGTATATCTGCTGTAATATTTCAGATTTTCATTCTTGTTAGGATGTATAAATTTCTTTCTTATTTTTCATCTTTGTAACAGTCTATTTATAGGAGGTAAGTTTTGATCAATTGAATCAAGCAAGCAATCCACCACCTTGTTTCTCTTCTTCTCTTCTACATCTCTTTCCTAACACATAGATTTAGCAGCCATTTCATATAAAAGAACTTCAATGATGTTGAAATGTATCCATCCCGCAAAAAGGGTCTACGAGATGACATGGCATCATGGTTATGAATATCTCCAAAACAATCAACATACTAAAAAGCCAAGCTAGTTGCCTGACAAATAAGCCAGTCGCTTTTAGTTTTACAACAGATACAAAAATATTATACTAAAATATCAACCAATAGGATGAATGCAATTCAAACTGCAAGAGTACTTCCATGTAGTAGTTTGTGTAGCTTAATTCAGAGGAATGCTAAGCTCGCTCATTTCTCTTTTAGCATTCATTGCAATGAAAATGAAAACTTCATGCGTCATGTTTTCAATTAACTGCATTTTTTTCTTGCGAACGTTAAGGTTCTGACATATATCAGAGGTAATCACCTTCTATTGTATCTGGAAGAAACTTGGCAAGTCGATATTTCTGCATGAAAAATTAAAGATATGTTTAGTTCAGAAAGTGATGATTCCCAATAAAGAAATAGATTGCTAGCTTGTCAAACCAAAGATTTAGTTACTACCTGCAAATGACTTTTTATGTGATAAATGGTCAAGCCTTCAGTATTCATAAGCTTCAAAACACCTTTTGGAGTTGCCTCTGATTCAGTGATTGAGAGACATTCAAGTTAACTAGGAGTTCCATAATTTACTGCAACTTATCTGACATTGCACTTACTCTCAGGTCCATCAAGCTTGTTAACTGCATCAACAAAACGCTCATGGAGTTCAAGAGTCCACCTCAATCTTGGTTTAACAATAGATAATGATCCAGAAGTTGAGTAACTAGAATGAGTTCTAACTTTAGCTGGAGTGCTCAGTTTTTCATGTGCCTGCAAGAAACCGGATTGGAATGTTGGAAAGCCAGAACTCTGAGGTGTCTCATATATATCCTGAATGAGAAATTAGCATGTTAGCTTTGCATAAGAGATGCAAAAAGTATAAGAGATGGTAAAGCGAGTCATATGAGATTTACATAAGAGAAATAGAGAAAGTGAGAAAGATTCTTGAAGACATGGAGAAGGAGAAAGAGAGTATATGGAACAAGAAATAGAAAGTGCATAAGTGAAGAGAGAGGAGAGAAAGGTTAGGTGCATATTGTATAAGTGATAGGGAGAGTTAATGTTACAGAGCGAGGTGTAATAGTTGAGGGAGCACATTATCAAAGGGATGGAGAGAGAGAGAGAGAGAGAGAGAGAGAGAGAAAGAGAGAGAGAGAGAGAGAGAGAGAGAGAGAGAGGGTGCATATTGCATGAGAACTATAGAGTCTGCATGATGGAGGGAGGGAGATAGCAGGATAAATGGAGGGCTATGTATATGACACAGTGTATTAGAAAGGGAAACTGGGATGGAGGAAGGAGAGAAGTGGGATAGATAATACAACAACAACAACATCAAGTCTTTGTCCCACTATATGGGGTCAGCTACAGAGAAGTGGGATAGATAATGAGAGAACAGAATATATAAACAGGTAGAGAGAAAGAGATGAGACAACGATGGAGGTAGGATAGATAGATAAGGAGGGAAGGAAGAACTAAAGACTGGATTGATAGATAGATCATTAAAAAAAAAAAGATTAAATAAGAGTGAAGAAGGGAGAGAAAGAGAGTTGTATGATGCATAGGGAAATATGAGAGAGAGAGAGAGAGAGAGAGAGAGAGGGGGGGGGGGGGGAGGAAGACTTGTGGAACGGAGGGGGAGAGAGGGAAAATAGATAGATCAGTAGATAAAAAGGGATTGAGAGCGAGGAAGTGGGAGATAAAAGAAAGGAGTTATGTGATATGCAAATAAAAGACGAAGGGTGAAGTATACGTAGGAGAGAGTGTGAAAAAGAGATCATACAATAAACTAAAATTGATGTAGATGGATAGAAGGAAGCATTTATGTTGACAAACTAATGTAACTCATTGTCTTTGACATACTGACAAACAAAAAAACAAATTTAGCCACATATATCTTAGGCCAAAATGAAGCTTAAGGACAACAAACTAATTTTCTTTTAAATATCCAAAGACAATATTTAAAAATAATATTGACTAGAAAGAATGAAGTAATACTATGACCAAGAAATTAGCTTGGGCTGGGGAACCTGCTTCAAGTATATGTCAAAGCTGGGATTGCCAAATAAAATTTATAAAGATAGAAATAGTATATGCAGATGTTCTTACATCTAAGGAAGGGCAATCCCCATTGTCTGTGATAGCTATTCCAAGTTGCTCGGACAAAATCTGTAAATCCATCTGCTCAATCAGTGCCATGTTACTACTGTTGTGATTTCCATCGTGAATTCTATCACCTGAAATTTCTCCTGAAAGATTAAGGAATTCCTTTGCGAGATCATCTGAGTGCTTGGACTTGTTACTCACCCCCTCTTGACCAGATTTGGGAGGTTGAGCGTGGAAAGGCAAATTATTCAGTATAGTTGAATTTGAAGAATATAAATTGGTACAGAATGTAGAAGTTCGAGAAAATGCATATTCCGATTGTTGAGGATGAGACATGTGGGAGGGAGGCGTCTGTGGTGCAGAGTCCATACTTGATTGTTTAAGTTGACAAGGAAAGCCTGCGTAACTTAGAAGGCAATCATATGAGAGGTGAGCATATGAGAAATTGCATCTGAAGACCTTCTTGCAGTCTGCTAAACATTTAAAGAGTTCAAGAGTAGAAGATGGCACAAATTGATATGTTCAAATTCTGCCTGGCAAATTCCTCCGTTTCACTGATGCCACCAATGTTATTCATGGTCTTCATTATTTCCAGCCTTGTCCACCTAAAAAGTTGAAGGACTAAGGATACAAAGACAAATCCATTTTTATCCAACGCTGCAGCATTTCAAATTGAATAATTATAATGAATGAGCAGATGTTTAAATTAAATATGCAAAAAAAATGAAATTATCATATATATGACTAAGAGATTGCATGCATGACAAGAGCTTCAAACAAGTTTCACATGGAAACTTGAGAAAGTAATAAATGAAAACATCTACAATTTTATGCAAAATCCACAACTTTTCTAGTACTTTTATATGGCTGTCAAAGTATACTAATTTTCTGAACAGAACAAAATCTGTGATTTTAATCACATCATCATAGAAGCATCATAGTTTACTTGTACAGGAATAATGAAGTATACTTGTTTTCAGAACATTCTCTCGTTAATAAGCTCATTTCATTTATCAGAATATTATTATATTCAACTAATTTTATTTAGCAGAATAAGTAGTTATATCCAGAATGCTATGCATGTCCCGAAGTTTGATTATAACTTCACTTCTACTTATGCTTTTCACAGTCAACCTCCACTAAGTGAAGGAGACCAACCTGAATCCCCTTATATCTCCACTTCTACTTATGTCTCCCTTGGGTCTCTCACACTTGCATAAAGCATATGGAGCTAGAAATAACCTCCCACATCCGTCTAGAATAGATGAGGCCAGAATCAGAAGCAGAATTAAACAGAAAGTCGAGCCTTCATAACATAATTTATAGTGCACTTTATCAGTCTCCCACATCAGAACATCCACCATATGATTATAAATACACATGCAGAATTTTACAGAATTAACATGCATACAAGATGCTGAGCATTATCATAAACACAGGTATACCATAGTACTGAAAATGATGCATACATGTCTTATTCACATTTTTCAACTTTCACAATTTAGGAAATCATTTAAAAATAAACATTAAAATATCATTTTAAGAATTTTTGGGTATTATAGCCGATATCAGATTTGTCCATTTTAACAAAAAATACTCATAAATTAACATAGGTAAAACTAATAGGTGAAAACTTTATTCTAGTTACACTTAATAAAAAACATTATACTCTCTATCTTTTCACAGAAACATCGGAATTGAAATTAGAAATAGGGGTATTGGGAGTCTATCTAGAGTACAACAATTCCCTTAACTGGTCGGACGGATGAATCCCAAACTATAGCTTTCAAATTCCTCTCTACTCTTTCTCTCTTCTTCTTCTCCTCTTCTTTGCTTTCTCTTCTCCGATGGGTCTTTATATACATAAACTAATAATAACATTAAAAAGGAGAGAATGAATTATAATTTCACTTCTAATCTTAATAGCAATGAAATTATACAAATGGTTAGAGAAAATAGTATAAAATGAACCAAATACAAGCCCAAAGTTTGCAAGAAGTGAGCTTACCCAAAACAAGCATCAAAGAAGCCCCCTTTAATAAAATTCATTTTTTGAATTCGACTTCAACCACTTCCAAACACTTGCATAAGAAAATGGCCTCTAAATGGTAGTCCAGCACACAGCTAAAAAAGCAAAACAAAGCTCATGAGCTACAAGATTCATTCCATTCAATTGGGACAAAAGGCCATGAATTGAAGAGCTTGCATTGCCATTTAGATAAGTAGAACGACATACACCAACTTCTTTGTGACCATAGCCTGTAAAAGAATGTATAAAAACTCCAGCTCCTTTCTATTCATTTTGAATTTGACAAAATTGAAGAGCTTATAAACAACTTTCACTTCCCAGTAAATTTGATTGAAAATTTTTAATGCCACCAATGTACTATAAATAACTTCTCTACTTTTTTTTTTTTTTTGAAAAAGCAAACTTTATGGCCAGTCAATAAAATACATAAGTGGTTAAAAATACAATGCTAACTAAAAAATAAGATTCACAAGATAATATGATAACAAGGGAGAGCCAATCTATCCAAAGTGTTAAGGAGGAGCCTAATGGTCTTCTCACAAGTCAAGAATACTAAAATCGTTGGGCCTATTTTTGTCTCTAGTTTGGAGTCTAATAAACATTGATGGAAGAAGAAATATTTTTTTCCTATTCATGCCCCTCTTAACAAATATGATTTGAAACATTTTATCCACATATTCTTCATTTCCTGAAATACTAGTATCATAAGTATATGATTGATTTGATCCTAGGTCACCAATATTCTTTATAGATTTGATCCTAATGGTCTTCTCACAAGTCAAGAATACTAAAATCGTTGGGCCTATTTTTGTCTCTAGATTTGATCCTATGTATTTTCACAACTGGTGAATCTAGATCATTGTTGATGTTCCTTCCAAATTTGTGCTACATCTGAGAGATGCATCAGCCTTGATAGCTAAGGTAGGTTCAATAGCTTGAAGATAATCCATATTTGAATTATGGGGAACAATAACCACTAAATTTAAAGGTTAGTTATTGTAATTTGTAATATCCTAATTTTCTTGAGTGTTAGGATCTATGGAGTAAGATTTTCTCAATTCAAGGTGAACTTTGTAGCAATTAGAATATTTGTGAGAAAAAAAATTACATGATGAATAATATAAAGGAATGCTCTCAATGTCTAATCGAGGGAGTACCAACTCAAATATCTTTTTTCGAAGGTATGGTAGCATCATCTCAACTGGGATTTTAGCCACAAATGGCCTAGAAAACCTAGCAATAGCAACATCCATTCGGAAGGACTTGCCAAAAATAGACCCAAGAGAATATAGAGTAAATTGGTTGTTAATTTGAAGTCGAGGAAAAGCAACCCAAACTAGAGTTATTAGTGGTTTCTTGGAAGAACCAAAATATGAAAACCACTTAAGCATCTGCATTAGAAAACCATATAATATGATTTCTATGAGAAAAGTCCTGAATAATTTGCTTCTAGAGATAATATGATAAAGTCATGACGAGAGTCAAGTAGCCAAAGAGTAAAATCTCCAATCAATAGCAAATTTGATATAAATTTGTGAATGATCTCAAAATCGACTTATTTTATGTTTCAACATCTACATATTTTTTTTTTAATTTTCACATAAAGTTGTGTTTGATGATCATTTTAGTTTTCTAGATTTAAAATATAAAGAATATGAATATAAATGAGTATATAACTTTATAGAGTAAAAATCATATTAAAATAAAAATGCGCATCTAGAGTACTAAGTGATAAGAGAATATCATTAACATTTCAAGGAAATTATTATAAAATTGTAATATAATCATCTATATTTTATGGATAAAAGTGTTAAAGCAAAAGAAGCCGCTAACAATCAGGCCTGGTATGGAAATATATAGTTATATGAGATGGATGATAATTGTTGTAGGCTAATAGATTCACGGTGATAGAGTGAGAGTATTACGTCCTAATAGTGCATGAATGTCCAATGCACAAACAGATAAATGAGAGAACTTGGAACACAAGATTTTTTACATGAAAAACCTAAAAGAGGAAAAACCACGGGCCCTTGCCCGAGTAAAGAGATTCCACTAACTATGAGTAAGTTATAAAGATTGGCCCGTCCCTTAACATGGAGACGATGAAATTACAATAGTTCGAGGAATAGGTGAAAATAGTGGCAGAGTCCCATTGGGTCGTCACGAGTCTGACGGTGGTGGTCAGTTGACAACAAATCCAACAACGGTGATCAAGCGGTGACCGGTGGGTGAAAAAACCGAACAACATCGATCGACAAGTGGCCAACCAAAGGTCCAGCGAAGGTCGGCAGGTGGTCAGGCAAAATTCTGGCGGCGGTTGGTTGAAAGTCTAGCGGTGGTTTGCTGGGCGTAAGCCCTATAGAGATGGCCGGGTGGAGGTCTGAGGGTGGTCGGTCGAGTGGAGGTTTGGCGACAGTGGTCGGGATAAGGTCAAGCAATCAGCGGTTGGGCGGAGGTCTAGCATTGGTTGGGCAGGAGGAGGTCCTATGGCTTTCGGTCGGGTGGAGGTTCTGCTGTAGTGGCCAAGTAGAGTTTCGAAGGTCGGCAGGCCAGTGGAGGTTTGACGGTGGTCGGGCGAAAGTCCAGCGGCGACGATCATTCGACGAAGGTTTTCTGGCAATGGTGCTCGAGTAAAGCTTCGAGATTTTTCAAGCTTCATAGCAATCTTTAATCTCTAGCTCAAAGGTCCCCTTTATATAGGGAGTGATGACATATTTATAGATTCTTGGGAGTGACATATCCCGTAAATATAAAGAAGATCTAGAGCAAAAATGGAGCATTCCATTGGACGACCCACATCGATTCCCTCGATCATAAATCATTTTTTCAGCATTTGTGTCCCTAAATGATATTGGAATTAGGCAACTAGTCGAGCCGCTCAATTCTACTTTAAGCATGTAATATTTGGAGATAATTTGGTCATTTAATTAATGTTTTGAAGTATCTAACTATGTTTGTAGAAATTTTGGATTGAGCTTCGCAGTATGATTCATGTCTGTAATTTGAGCTTAGTTGGGCTCGAATGGATCATTTTTGGTGACGTTGGGCTCGAGATGTTTAGTTCTACTATAAGTTTGCTAAAATCGTGGTTCTGGATTTAATTTTGGAAGTTTTCAATTCAGGTATGCCTTGAGATTCATGCCGATTGAGGCATTTTTGTGATGTATCAATAATATTAAAGAGATAATAGGTGTTGCACCTATTTGAGATGAGGTTGTATAAAATAAACTTAGGTGGATTAATAAGTATAATGTAGACCGTAGAGATATGATTGCATGAGTTAGAGATATTAATGTGAAAAAAAAAGACAAAGAAAGGGTCTAACAAAGGCAATATGGCTACAACTTGCAAAAACAAATGTGTAAACTAGATAACATGAAATAAAACACTTGATAGGAATGAAAGCAAATTGATGATTGACAAAACAAACACAATAAATGAGTAAGAAGAAACAAAGATTGATCTATGGCTTCCTCCAGAGATGCCTGTTTTTGTTCTTCCATAGCCATCATAAAACCTACTTTTTTTCAGTTTTGTAGATTAATTTTTGTGATCCTTGATGTAAATGGTTTGGTATGATTTTATGAAATAAACTTTCATCTAGTAACTATTGCTATAATTCTATGCAATTTGTCAGCAATCATCAATAGTTTGTTATATTCCTTGAAATATCAAGATGGGTATGTGTCAAGGTTAGCATACTACCACTGTAAGAAATAAACATCACTCGAATAAACAATAACCTGTTATCAAATGATAATGGAAAAGTTCTGGTTTAATGTGCTTTATGTTAGGGTTTGATCATCCATTAGAAATAAAACAACACATGAACCAGCCTAAATCTCAATTTAACCATTGCTACAAAACATGCTTCAATCCTGTTGTTAGAATACCCATGCTAGATAAAGCCGTTACCAAATGGCAAATAATAACTTTACGAGATAGGAAAATAGTATAACTAAAAGCTCGTGCGATCTTATCACTACCAAGCACAGCTTATACTTATACTTAAGCAGTCCATCAAGCAAAAAATTTTAGCATGTACGACAGCCAATTAATTTTAGCCTAAAACCTGCATGGAAGGATTCCTGCAATACCCTCAATCCTAACAAATCTAAAGATAAGAACAAACAACTTTGATCATTATGTTCCTTAGGTCTATGTGGCCTGGTCAGTAGAAAGGCTTAGCATAAAATAGGCCAAGGCACAAAATGAAGGCTCCAAGAGTCTATTTTTCCTTGGTGAGTAAACTTCAATCCTCCGTCTCTCTAAAAGAGTACCCTACCACCTTTCAACTTGTGAGATTGTCATGGCCATCCACATCTTTTGAGTTTAAATTCTTGGTACTTACCTAGCTGCTCGACCAAAATATGCAACTTTCTTCAACTACACTAAATATACCTGATTCCAACCCTAGCTTTGAGATACAAACCTATGTCCCAAAGCGTGAATCGGTCGCAACAGCACAGACTAGTTCAAACACAACATAGAAAACACAAGCCTTCGACAAATTTGCTGATCACCATCCCAGGAAAAAAAACAAAACAAGCAAATTCACAGAACATTTATCAAGAAAAACCAGTCGTTCATTCCTATCCATTTCCCATTTGTAGGTTTTGCCCCGAAACAGAGAATCAGATATAATGCTGTACATTACAAAATGATGAAGTAGAGAAATTGGCCAGCAGAAACAGAATTATTTAATGAAACAAAAAAAAAACTCTCACCAGCAGAATCAGCCCCAGCCGCAAGAAATTAAGGATCCATCACTCACTTCCTCCTTCTTGGAAATGATTGGAGCTGCCACCTTTCCCTTTCCTTCTAATGCCTAAACCACGTTGATAAACATAGAAGAGCCTGGATTCTCCAAAATGCAACCATCAAATTACCGCAGCAAAAGCCCTTTCACGGAGCAAACACTAACCCGCCCCCGCTCCGCCAGCTCTCTCCCTCCCCCCTTTCTCTCTCCCTCCCCCCTTTCTCTCTCCTTTCTGTTGATTCGCTATTGAAGTTGACGTTTTCTCTGTGCTTTCTCTCTCTTACGTCATTACACGACAAACGATCACGTTTTCGAAAAGATAAGAGAAAAGGAGATCGCCAATTGAAGTGTAATGTAGACGAGCAGTTTAGTTTTGCGTGTGTTATGCGTCTCTAACTCTCTATGTTTATCTTTTTTGGACAAAGCTTCTTGGTATGATTTGTTTATTATATTTTAAAGTAATTTTTTAATTTTGATTGAAAATTTTGACTATTAATTAAAAAATTTTAGGATTAAAATTTATATGATGTATGTGTGAATTTATCTTAATTGTTCAAAAGGTCTCCAAAAAAAATTTTTAGCACAATTTTTTATATCGCGAGCTAGCGCATTTAAAGGTGTAATTATAACATGCATTTAAATATTTATAAATATCCTATAGTTTTAATATAAATTTTTATAAGAAAGTTTGTGGGTTATATTGAGATTTCATTAATATATTAAAAATTGCATGTGTGATCAAAAGATGCAAGCAAAAAATAAAAATCATTAATATTTGGAGAGGGATATGTGAGTTAAAAATAATTAAACATTACAAAACATTTGAGATGTAAATTAAGCTACCCAAAAAAATAATAAAGAAATAAATAGACTTAGAACATAGAAGATAAGGAGAAAAAAAAAACATATCTCAACATACCAGCCCAACTGCAAAAGAGCAGGAGGAGGCTGAGAAATAAAAGCAACATTTACATGATGAGAGATAATGCCCTTGATGCCATCATAATAGCAATGCAGTTTCTTATATGTGAAAATTTTACAGTGAAATAAGACACCCCCCCCCCCCCCCCCAAAGAAAAGAAGTGTCTCCCAATATTGCTGAAATGCAAAAAAACTCTTGAATATAATAGATTCTACACATGTAAATCCAAAAGTAGAAGTCCTTCGACCAACAATAAGTTGGCAAAACCAAACCCGAATAGAATAAACTAGTAACAAATTAATGGAAAAATAAAGCACATAACAGATGGTGTCAGCAGCAAGTCAACCCATAAAACACACACAAACAGCAAGGGGCGGACAACATGAAGATAGAGAGTAAAGTGCAGAATGAAGGATACAATACATCATAACTCACAGCATGATAACACGATAACATATCAATTGAAATATAGTTGCACAATCTCAATGAGAGTATCATAATTAAATTTTTAACTTCTGCTTCTCAAACGAATTTTAAAATGTGGGCTTCGAGAATTCACGCCTCGGCTTCTCTGCGCCTTTTTTATCAACGAGTTTAGGTTATAGAGTAAATTTTTAGAATGTAATTTGGATTTTAGATAAGATGCCATCCAAAAATTTTACCCTCATTTCACAAGGATTTTATGATTTGAGGTCTTATTTCCTATAGGCTTTGGATGAATGTTTGCCTAAGGGAATAAATTTGAGTCCACCTTAGCTAACAAAAGGCTTCATGCCTTATTGATTATATCATATTAACTCATTGCTCAAGGATATAAAGCCATTGGGGAACATATAGGCTCTGGCCGTAGCCGTAATTTAGTGGTACCATTTGGCAATAAAACCACATAATCAAAAGGCCCTGGTTATAATTGTTTACCTGTGGCGTCATTTGGTGGTGAAATCATTTGTTATAGGGCATGTGACACGTCCTTACTAGCAGAAAATGGTTTGAGAATGAAACTTAGTGATATTCTTGACTGAACATTCGCTCTTTATGAGCTGAAGTGATTTTCAAATTTATCTACCTCAACAAACTATTGTGGAGGATGGATGAATTTTGCTTTAATTATTTAGGTTCTTAATTTCATTTTAAAATATTTAAAATTGGATAAATATCATACTTAAAATTTTATTAGAATTTGAGCCCCTAAGTAATTAATTTTGAATTTTGGGGCATTTAAAAGATGGAGATCCCTTTGATTGAATTATCTTTCAACATAACCATTATCAGGGTGATTTTAAAATCACTTTAAATATTTATATTTTTATAAGAGTTTGGGAGGCATCTTGAAAATATGAGATCCCTTCTGGTTAAGATTTTCTGTCAACACGGCAATCAACGAAGTTTATGGGTAATTTTATTTTATCAGTCAAACTTTATCAACTATGTTTGCTTGCTAACAAAGGATTGAGTTTGATAACTAATTTTTAGGATTTTTGTATAGATAGCAGGACCAAGAGTCTGTATTTTAATATGTGAATTTTTTTATAAAATATCTTGAAAGCCTAATGTGAACATATTAAATTAAATATTTTATACTCACTAAGTACTGGCTCCGAGAGTTTGTATTTTTGTAGTGAATCTTACTTATAAGAGGCCTTGAAGGCCTAATGTGAATGCATAAAATCAAATACTTTGGTTAATTCAATAAGCATCAATCCAGAGAATTTGTATTTTATGAAGTGAGCATTTCTTATAAGAGGCCTTGAAGGCCTAATGTGAATGTATAAAATCAAATACTCCGATCGATGCTATGACTATGTAGTTGTTATTGGTTTAAGTCGTGCCAACTCTGGTCCATTTAAGAAAGAGAATGGGATTTGAACTTAGATTTACTTTTGACCCGCACAATATTCTGAAGCAAAGGTTCAGGGGTGTAATGCACTTGCCAGAGCACATGCAAGTAGTTTAAATTTTATTTTAAGTGATATGCACAGTTAGTGGATTCGTATAATATGCTTGCATGCTTCTCAAAGTGATAGGTTTAAAACTTATTATTATTATTTATAGTACTTGCAGCATCCTCAGACGACATGTGTATATACATATCATGCTTATCAGGGCCCATGCAGATAGTTTAAATTTCATTTTAAATCATGTGCGTGCCTTTCAGTGCATTTTGCATCATATATTTATAAGATGATTAATACATTTTATGTGATATTCTTGATGTATTTGTTTGATTGGAATAATGCATTCGTGTATTGGATAATTTACATCTGTGATCACTTTGCATGTTGGGTAATATGCACGCATGACACCTTTGCATGTTGCCTATAATACATACATAAGTCATTTGCATGTTGCATGATACGTGTACATGATACATTTACATGTTTTATAGTGCTTATGCATGGTGTATTTGCATGCTGAATAATGCACTCGCACAACACATTTAAATATTCATAGTGCACTTGTAGGACATTCTTATATGTATTTTAGTGCACTTGATATGATGAACTTGCATTTTACTTAACACGCTTGCATGATGCATTTATGTGTTTGTTCGGTGTATATGCATGCTGCCTTTACATGTTTGCATGATTGTTGGGGCATTTATAAAATATATTTGCATGATCAACGGTATGCATGCATGCCATTTGATGTATCTATATAATATATGTATATGTCTTTGATATATGCGCATTATACAATAGAGGGCTCATAGGCGACACCCTCTTTTGGTGATTTGGGGTGTCATGCGCACTTTAGTGAGGGGTTGTGTAACCCATGACACATAACCGTGTGATATTTTGTTTCTTTTCAAAGACAAGTATTCACGGGGTGTACAAAAATTTGGGATTTTCTGAGTTAAATTATGATTTTGTATCCCAAAAATGAGGATAATTTTACACTCGCAAGATTTTCATCGTGTAATTTTTTATATGTTTTAGATATGATTGTTCTGTATATTTAAGTATTTTTCTAGAAAATTTATACTATGTCAATTGAAAAGTTCACTATTTTTATCCAATTAAAATTAATTATAATCCTAGAAAATAATATTGTAGTATAATTAAAGCTTTAAAATAAGGTTTTGAATAATCTATGATAATTTGGTGAAACTCTAAAACTGTAAAATTTTGCTCAAGTAGTTGAACTTGTTATATATCATAAATTTATATATGAAAAATCAACAAGTAAAAATTTGATTTCATATAGTCAAAAGGTTCAGAATAAAGCGAACAACAACACAATAAAATTTATGTGGTGAAAACATCTTAAACCTTGAGAAAAATATATTTTTATCCATAACTCTTATAAAATCATTGGAATTGAAATAAAAGATATGGGTTCAAAAGTGTATGTCGTGATCTACAATATTCTAAATAGACTTGATGGACAGATCCTGAGCTTTAACTGCCAAATCCCCTATATTTTCTTCTTTCTCCTTTTTTATTCTCTCATTTCTCCTCCTTTCTTCTCTAGCAAGGTGGCTGGGAGAGGTGAATTAAGCAAATGGTTTTAGATATTTTATTTTTTAAAAAACTACTAATATGGCCTAGCACTGTGGTGCCTACCTCTCCAACGCCATAGTGTTCCAAGAGAATCTTTCAGATTCTCCGAGAACATTTCCATCTGAGACTTAGTGCTGCGGTGGCATCACCTAGTGCCGCAGCGTACGATCAATTCCTTCCCCCCCACTCGAGAGGTTAATGTCACGGCACTGCCAATCCTAACGCCACGGTGCTCACAAAGCAGTTTTGATACTTTGGAATTTCACTTCTCCAACCCACTTCCTCTTCATTTAAGGTCTCCTTAAGCATGGGAAGGCTGATAATTATAAATTAAATCAAAATTGAATAAATATTTAATTTGATTAATCTTAATTACCTAGATTTTGGAACGGTCAATATTACAGAAAGATAACCTACAATTATTGTATTGGAACAAGTTGGCAGCTAGGGTTTCTGGAGGAAGAGGAAGGTGTTCGATGGCTGTGATATAGTATGGTCAAGAGGAGAGAGATAGTGACGAGATGGGGGAGACTATGAGAGGGAGGAGAGTTGAGAAAATTGTGATGCCCTAGGTCCTCATTAAATTGAAAACATTGTAGCCACATGTGGGAATTTTTGAGTGATGATGATGGTGGAAGATGGAAAATCACATAACAAAGGGGCAAAATCGTGTGATTTGCAAGATTGGGTGATAAAAACAAAAGATTTATCAAAACATAACCGAACGAAAAAGATATATGTATCAAAATGGGGCTCAGCAGAAGAATTAAGAAGGTAATAACCCATCAGTTGTACCATTGCAGTATAGAAAGCTCATAGAGTAGCAAAAGCCGCATTGAGTTGCACCAAAACAAGCGCCAATAATCCTCAATGTCATCACAGCTATAAGGATACAAGTATAATATATGAATCAAAACTTTTCATTTTCTTAAAGCTTATCATACAAAATTGTGCAGAAATTTCCTTATTTTATTGAGTCTTAGATCTGTATAAAGAGAATGTCATTTTTGAAACAAACTGTTATACTTTAGATGGTCTGTTTGTGTTTGGGAAGGTTTGAAAATGTTGGGTGCTATCTTCATAGTTTTGTTACATATTTCTTATGCGCTTCTATTTATTTGGTATCATAGTTATTTTAACTACTAACTAGAAAGAGTTGTCATCAACCTTGTGGCATTACAATCTGAACTGTTAATTGAAGCTACTATATTGTCCAGCTTTAAAAATATTTGCAGGTCGCATCAGTTACTAGATTTGCAGCATGAATTAGAACTTTAAACATCAAAATGAATTGCAATCCATTTTCCATTAAGAAACTCACTAATATCATTTTTGAGATTAAAGGAATCATCGATCTCCACTGAGCTCTGAGCAACTTATATAAGTTCTATTCTGACTGTTGCTTTTGTGTCATCACTTATGTAGATTCTACATTAAGGTGTTATCCCTTAATCATCGAGGTTCCTTTGCTTGAAAGGGATAACATGTAATGCAGTTCATTATGTTTAGGTGAACTTACCTCTGAATGCGAAGGGGAGACTTCTAAGCATGAAGACACTACAAATAATTCTCAAGACATTCATTTAGATGCAGTTCATAGGGATGAAATTCCAGTGCTAATATTAGATGCATTTGTGCACTTCATATGCTTTTATCATAGAATTTAATCAAAGTAACTCGATAAATGGTCTTTTTTGGACATCCCTGTCACATGTTATGGTGTGGCCTTGCTGACTTACGTGTTGAGTAAAATTTAGCCCAGGAAAGCCTCAATCCCTAAAGTCAGAGAGAAGTAAGCTTTAAACAGAAATTACGATGTTTTATAATCTAAATTGGAAGAATTATTCTTTTAATCTTTTAATAAACAACAACTAAAACTATATAATACCATCTATCAAAAATAACAACAAAAATAAATTCTATAATTCAAAATATTACTATACACATATGTATTCATTCTCAAAAATCATATACACTACTCAAGATCTACACAATCGTATCATAATTATTCTATCCTAAGTACAAAAGAATAACTATATTAAAAAGAAATAGCACCTGAAGAATTTGACCAGCCTCACACTCCTGCTCCCCTGCCCTAACCTGAAATTATTTAACCACATATGATGAGCTTAAAAAGCCCATCAGGTCACCAAAATCTATAACTGAATTCAAAGCACGACAAAGGAGTAATATGCATGACAACAGTCAAATCATAATAGTTACATTCATATGATCATTGAATCAATGCAAAAATAATAAAATTCAGATATAGTAGTAGTAGAATCTATAAACAATAAAATACTACAGTATGGAAGCCTATAAAGCAGTAAACTAGTACGAGTGTCAAATCCATAAAGCAATCGTCGTATCCGTAATACTAATCAGTAAAGAAATAGGATAAAGTATCAAATCAAAATATTAGTAAAGACTATTAAAATCAAATCAATGTAGTAAAAGCATATAGGAATGTACACATGCTATCCAGTTATTCTATATTAGTATCAAATCAATATTTTATATGTTCAGTATGTCACATGCTTATTGTATAGTAAATCAGTAATATAAATAGTACCAGTATTTATATTAGTAACAGTAACAAGTCAATGGTATGAGCAGTAGAATAATATAATAATAGTAAATCCGTGTAGTAATAATAAATTCGTACAATAATAAGAATAATATCTCAAAAATATGCATTTCAGTAATCACACTAAACAAGTAAGAAGTCATGGCTATTACGGTATTTTTCAATGTTAGTATCAGTGTTAGTAAACTGTTGGCTCAGTAAATAGAGTCGTCACAGTAATAATCTCCTAATAACTCCCAATCAGTATATCATGTGAATTAGTAGAAGATAACACCAAACTACTTTATTTAAAGGAAAGCACGTCGGCCCACCATCCTATACAGGTCAACCAGTCTCCAACCAACGGGTCAACTAGTTTTTACTTGTTTGTTTCACACATGCATATTATTATCATAATATTATAATAATAATAGCAACCAGTTATTATTAAAGATCATATCCACATCCATTTTCAATGCATTGCAACAAATAATACATAATTGAGCTTAATTAAGAAGATGTCAAAATGTCATAACGATAGACAACAAAGAATTCTATTAGGCAAAAATGTATATTTTCATAAAATTATCAAATTAACAGGGATTATGTAAAATGATATTTTAAGACTTTTATTGTACTACACCACTATTTTTAGATGTCAAAATAAATTTCTGAGTTGACAAAAATCTCTGTATTTTCGAAATCATCATGTAAAAAATCTCAAATAAACACTCAAAATATTCATAATCTCAATCTCTATAACATACAAAAAGTTACGTGATGAAAGTTTTGTCAATACAAAGTTATTCATGTTTTTCGATAATGAAAATACAAATTTGATCAGAAAAATATCAAAAACATAAAATCTTTGAAATCAGAAATAGGGTAAAGGTTCCTTACAGCGAGACGAGTAAATTTCTCAACAGCGTCGATGGACGAATATCGCTCTATGATCTCTAAATCTTAATTTTTTTTCTCTCTTTAAACTTTTTCTCTAATTTTCCCTCTCATACGTCTCTTAGCCGAAATGAAATGGAAATGGATTTTAAAATAAAATTCCTCTTAATGCTTTTAGATATTTTAATATAATATTAATATAATATTTAATTTAATTAATTCATTAGTATAAAATTCAAATAAATCATTTTAGGACTTAAAAATTACAAAAAAATATCTATAAAATAAATCATTTTATTTGAAAAATATCGGTGAAATCGGTTTGCAAATCGGACATCTGATGATCCCAACATCCTCATTTGTAATAATAGGTACCAATTTTTAAGGATTTTCGTCGGCTCCTAAAAATTATGAAAAAATTCGTGCAAGTAAAATACTACAATCAAAATACTATGATGAAGATGAATTGCGATTTGGATTTATAATGACTTTAGAAAAAAATTGACAAAGTTAAAATATGGACTATTAGAGAAATGCTTATCACTAGTTTTACTAGTAGCTGTAAAATACTAATGTCCTTTGTTGATTTTTTTAAAGAAAATCTACTGCTTGCATTAAGAACAACTATTAAAAATTGCTCAATGGTAATGAACAAACTGAAGAAACAAACAGGATTTGTGATTAAATTTTTGAAGATTCAAAGATTTTTCCTTTGAAATTAAAGCTAACAAAAGTACAAAGGCTTATATTTAGATGTAAACAAGGCCACCAAAAAAGATACTGAAATGGTATAGTTAAAACAATTGCTGTGATGCTTTGAAATAACGAGGTGACAACATAAAATCTTAAATTGTACCATGCTTTGAACAAAATAGTTTCCTGCTTGGTGATTTTTTGCATTATTATGACAAGCAAGTGTATTGGCCCCTGCGTCCTCCAGAAAAAAATAATTTTTATGTGGGGTTTACAAAGCTGTTATATGGCACACTCAAATCTACTCTGGGCTAGTTGATTTGGAGCTGCTAATACAGTGGGATGAGAAGTGGTGGAATGCTGGAATCTTATCTCCACTTACGGCTGTTGGTTTAGTAAATAGCTGCCATTGAATAAAAACCATCCTTCTATATGTAGCAGCGATCTTTCTGTTCAACAGGAAGCATGTAACCAAGTATGAATAGAAGCCTATCTTCAGCCTAAAGCATATTTGAATATTGGTTGGAGGTAGGATTAGAATATAATCAAAGTTAATCAAGAGTGAAGATCTAATAACTTCAGATTTTAAGTAGCGATGCAATCAATAGGGTGGCTCTCAACCTTTCGATTTGGAGAAATTATTTTGTGAAGAGGGAGCTTGCCCTAAACAGTAAGAGAACAGTAAATATGATGGATTGAGCTTACTTTCTTGAATATAAAGAGTGGTTTGTGAAAACCACAATCCTTTTTTAGAAATAAAAAAGGACCTTCAGACAGAAAAATCCTAATTTTTTTGTCCGCGCGATTTCAGAATAAAAGGAGACACATTGGCTTCTTTTTTCAAAATATTTACTTCAAGACCGGACTGAGTCGTCAGGTCGCACGTTAGTAAAAATATCCATGTGGATGCCATTTAAAATAATCGGGCCGGGTCATCGGGTCACACGGTAGTAAAAATATCAATGTGGCTGCAAAAAATAATTTAACTCATAAAATACGTGTCGACCTTGGGTTGGAGTCCGGGCGTAGAGCTACGTCTGGACTCTGCACCAAATAATTTCTCTTAGATTTGTAAAAAAAACTTATATAACTTTGTCTAGTATGATGGTTATACATTTAAATTCTCCTGCAACTATCTATATTACAGAAGTTTTGCACCCTTAAATTTGGGAAAACTTGTTCGCCCTCTCTCATTTGAAATTTTGGCTCCAATCATACTTTTAAGATGATGTGGTTACTATCTTTACATATTGTTTAATCTAAATGCCTATGTTTGTAATTCATATGGCAATACTCATTTATTTATTGATTTTGGCAGAAATGTAAGATTCTTTGCAATGTTTTAAGTTGGGGTGTCAAAATCGGGTTGCGGGTCGGGTTCGGATCAGACCTGAATTGACCCGGGTTTCAAACAGGTTGACCCTAACCCGACCCGGGTATGTAAACGGGTCGGAAAGTCCAACCCGGACCCGACCCGGTCGGGTTACCGGGTTGACCCGACCCGACCCGGATGCCGAACAGCGGCGGCGGCCGGCGGAACAGCGGCGGGCGAGCGCGCGCGCGCGGGGCGGAGCTGGGCAGCGCGTGTGCGTGCTAGCGGGCAGCGCGGGCGGAGCGGAGCGCGCGGGCAGCGAGCAGCGGACTCGAGCGCGCGGGCAGCTGGCAGCTCGGGCGCTGGCGCGAGGGCAGCGGGGGCGCTGGCACGTGAGCACCGGGTAGCGGGCGGGAATTTTGAAATTAATGGTTTTTTTAAAACTAAACGGGTTATCGGGTTGACCCGGCAACCCGCCGGGTCAACCCGAACCCGACCCGTTTTTCAAACGGGTCAATTTTTGCAACCCGAACCCGACCCATTTGAGAAACGGGTCGGGTCAAACTCGAAAATTTCGGATCGGGTTTTCGTGTCGTGTCAAAATTTGACACCCCTAGTTTTAAGTACTCCTATTTGGGAGACTTATATACAACGATTTTAAGCTCAAAGTTATATAAACGAGTGTTACACTCTCAATAAAAGCACCAGTTGTTACTATCCAAGAAGAACCATAATGATAAATGACAATTTCGAGCTCCTTGGCAAATCTAGAAATTGGGGATTGAGAAGAGGAAGCGAAAGAATTCAACAAATAGCAGGGGCGGAACCAGCCTTAATTTTGAGGGGGGGCAAATTTATAAGTAAAAGTATAGAGATTTCACAGATATGCCGGGGGTCCAATGGGGCAGCGCCCCCTGGCGGGATTCGACCTGTTTAATTATGCTTGGGGCAATTGCCTAAAGATTATAGTATTTCAAAATTTTTAGGGGGGGCAATTGCCTAAAAACTCTTGTAATAACGACTAAAAAATAGATAGCGAGGTATAAATTACCTAAAAAATCCTATAATAAATTTTTAAAAAATTTTTTTTTGTGGGGGAGGGGGCGGGCAATTGCCCCCCCTAGGCTCTTAATAGATCCGCCCTTGATAGATCCGCCCTTGACAAATAGTAGAGTTTGCTTCATTCATTTATGCTTTAATATTCTCAAAGTGGAGTATTTATAATCTTATAAAGACTCTTAAGACATAATAACTATATATTAAGCACTATAATATTAATTATAAACACATGACTACTAAGGCCCATTAACTTAGGCTTCGCCTGGAATGGCTTTCTTACTATTTCTTAAAGCAGCTTTTCAGTAGAAAAAATTTAAAAAATTTTGTACTGAAAAGCTGCTTTAAGAAGCAATAAGAAAGTCGTCCCAAACGAAGCCTCAATCTAAGAATCCACCACACTTATTGATCCTAGCAGGATGCGTACATCATTTCATTTAAATCAACTTAGTTATTGAATGTCTCCTATCATTCACATGATCTTTTATTGCACTTTTTAAGAGCATGCATTCATTGAGATAAAGCCTTTTAATGTAAAAAGCTGCCCATTGTTGGAGCTATATAAGCAATATTTTTCTAAAATTTATAGAGATTATGTTTCGTTTGGTACGGCTTTTTTACTACTTCTTAAAACAGTATTCAAGTAAACAAATTTTATTTTTTGTACTAAAAAGATGCTTTAAGAAGAAGAAAGAAAGCCGTCCCAAACGACGCCTAAGGCTTCCTTTAGGACGGTTTTTTTGCTACTTCTTAAAGCAATTTTCTAGCATAAAAATTTTAAATTTTGTATTAGAAATCTGCTTTAAGAAGCAATCAAAAAGCCATCCCAAACGAAGCCTAAGTGAATCATAGATATGTTATTAAAGGAGCTACAGTTTGAATTTGCTGTGAGTATTGATGCATCATGTCAAATAAAATGATTAAAAGTTGAGTGCTTAATGACTTATCTTGAAATCTTTAAGTCTTTTCTGCTTGTAGTCAATAAAAAACATAAGAGGCTAATATTTCACAAGGAGAAATGAGTTAGGCATATCAAATCAGGGGATGTAGTTCAATTATTTAGAAATTCTGTAATGCCTCATAAGATAGAAATAATTGAAGTTATACCATATTGGGAGGATTTTTTACGGCGTTTTGAGATTAGTGAGAATCTATTTTGAGATTAATGCTTGTATATAAGGGTATAAGTGAGTCGAGTCGAGTCGAGTGTTATCTAATAGAGATAAACTCACTTAATTTTTACTGAGCGAGCCCAATCCTGGCTCATTCAAAAATTATTAGGCTCGAGCCAAGTTCAATTAATCTTGAGCTCTAAATAGTTTTAATTATTTCTGGAGCCATGCTCGAGCTTTCCAAATTATTTTTAAAGTATATTTTAATTTAAACGAGCGGCTCAACAAGCTAACAAGCTGAGTCAGGCTAAGCTCGAGCTCAAACTCATAGCTCGATAAGCTCGTCACGTGAGCTCATTAACATGTAATATTCAAGCCAGCTCGCGAGACGACCCGGCTCACTTACACCCCCAACTTCTATAGATCAGGGCTTATATGAAATAGAAATAATTTCAGCGTTGAAGATGGATAGAAAGTCAAGGCTAACATTATTTTTAGAAGAGACTATCACCCATACGCAACAACCATTATTGCTCAAGTGACAGGTCTAACTGCTAATTAAAATATATACAGTAAAATCAATCAGTGTAGAATAACTTTTTTTTAGGAGATAAGGGGGATACGAACCCAAGACCTCTTGGTTGGTAACCAAAGCTTCTAACCGACAGATTAAGATGAGCTACATAATGTAGAACAACTTCAATATCTAAATAATAGCCTTCCAAATATATTACAATCAACCCAAAGCTCATCAATGCTATTTGCATGACCCAAAAGACTTAGGATGACAAATTCATAGTTTAGGGTCATTAAAATTGTGATGTGTTAAACTCTCTGCTTAATTAAAAAAAGGGCTTCGTTTGGGACGGCTATCTTACTGCTTCTTAAAGCAGCTTTTTAATATAAAAATTTTAATTTTTAAACTAGAAAGTTGTTTTAAGAATCAATAAAAAAACCGTCCTAAAAGAAGCTAAAGTTTTGTTTGGGACAGCTTTCTTATTGTTTACTAAAGCTGTTTTTATTACAAAATTTTTTTGAACTATATATTTCTGTGCTAAAAATTTATTTTAAAAAATAGTAAAAAAACTGTCCCAAATAAAATCTAAATGATTCATCATAGCTTAATTAACCTGACTGCACAAAACAACAAAAAATGCCATTATCAAAGTTGAATGATTGTCTTATTGTCTTGTTCTACTAATCTTTTTAATCCAATAGTATATAAACAACATGCTATGTTTTATTTTATTTTATTTTATTTTTTTATAATTAATAGAGATGATAAACTTGATAATATATATAGTTTAAAGCAAATTGTGCGAAATAACCAAATAATTACTGTCCTCAAAGATTAATAAAATTGGCTTAGTCAAATTTAACCTTATATAGGCTGATACCAATAGCAATAAATATGCAACCAAGTGTTATTATTTCTTAGAATAATTATCATTTATCTCATCTAAAATTTAGGTGAATAATTGAATATCATTTAGCCCCCTAAAGTTTGAGAAATATCAAATATTTCCCTCTCTGTTTGATTTTTTCATCTATTAACCATTAAAATAAATGTACTTTCATCAATGACTTATTTTTTTTCTAAATCTAAATTACATAAGTAATTTACAATTTAAACTAATAAATTTAATATGTATGTATAATCCAAAATTTTCTATGAATAATATAAAATATATATTTATGATTACTTTTTGTACTTTTTTGAAGTTTTATTATAAAATTTTAATTATTTGTACAGATAAAATTACAAATTGATAACATAAAAATCCAAATAATTAAAATAGTTGAAAGAAAACGAGTCAACTTTATTAATTTATTAATGAGGTTATTATTTTTTGTCAATTATATCTTTATAATTTAAAACTTATTTTTAAAATTTTTATCATATGCATGATTCAATTTTTTTGAATAAAATAAATTATATAAATTATTCAAAATATTAAATTTACTTATTTTTGAAAAA
This sequence comes from Dendrobium chrysotoxum, assembly GCA_019925795.1. Taxonomy (NCBI): domain Eukaryota; kingdom Viridiplantae; phylum Streptophyta; class Magnoliopsida; order Asparagales; family Orchidaceae; genus Dendrobium; species Dendrobium chrysotoxum. The sequence continues at coordinate 55,211,233 of CM034307.1, forward strand.
AATATAAATATCAAAAAATTATTTAATATTTATCAAATCTCCAACAATTTGATGATATTTTTGTGAATGTTTTGAGATTATCTCCTTAAAATTTCTTTACAAATTATCGCCGAATTTTTTCATATAAAAATTTGATTAGGTTGCATAATTTTTTGAAAGGTTTTCAAATGCACATCAACAGTAATAATTTTTTTTATTTGCTAGTTGAGTATTTCACAGTGAAAAAAAAAATTATATCAGCATCTTTTGATCATTTTTTTAAATAAGAATAAATTTTAAAATTTAAAATTTTATTTTTAAATAAATATATTGTATATTATTTATCTATAATTATAGTGAGAAGTTGAACAGAATCATGAATAAAAGTTTGCACAGACTAGTTAACTCTTAAGATTATATGTATAAATTATGTCACATTCGACTCAGGCTTCATTTGGGATGATTTTTTTGGTGCTTTTTAAAACAGCTTTTTACTGCTAAAATTAAATTTTTTGTACTAAAAAACTGCTTTAAGAAGCAGTAATAAAGCCATCCCAAACGAAGCCTTAAACTTCGTTTGTGACTGTTTTTTTATTATTTTATTTTTTAGATCTCAATCATAATTTTTATTTGGCTACTATTTTTTTTATTATTTTTAAAATTTTTGTACTAAAAATTTATTTTCTACATTAACTTTAAAATATTATTGAAAGCCGTGTCAAACGAAGCCCTAATCTTAAAGCAAAATTAAATTTACTAGAGCTCAAATATTAGCAGCCACCATTTTTGACTCAAGGTGCAAATCATAAACTAATAATAATCTAAAAATGTGAATTTTTCTAATAGAAAGGAATCTAAAAATAAAGAAAAAATGTGAAATTTTCCATCAAATAGTTAAAGGGTTCTGTGAACCATCGCACATATTTGGATTTGATTAATGCAAATTATGACATGCCAAAAATGATCTTATATTAATAAAACAATTATTTGTAGTCTATGATCTTACTTAATTATCTTAAACAAAAAGTTAATATGTTAACTACTGATTTTTATTATTTGAAGGTGAAAAAGAAAAATGAGGGAGGAGAGAGTTGGATGGAGAAAATTTTTTATCTTGCTCGCAAGAGAAATATTTATAGATATTTGAATGAACAATATTTTAAACTTTGACCGCCCCCTAAGGGCATCTTCAACCGAAAAATCTATTTTCAACTACAAAATGCAGTAAAATTCCAAAATTCAATAATTCATCTCCAATCGAACTCCATTTTTTCTCCTCTTTTGCACACTTCTTCGGCAAATCCCATAAACTAATTTTTTGGCGTAGGTGAATAGGGCGACGTCAATATTGACGTCGTACTGTTCACATACCGAATTTTGGCATACAATTTAGCGTTCAAATGGAGCGAATGGAGGACGACATACCACCGTATGTAGTTCGGTTAGAGATGATCTAAGATTCAAATCCTTCAAATATTATTTTGATTGTTTGATTGATTGAGGATAGAGAATTGTCAGGCTATCTTTAAACAACGAAAGATCAAAGGTGATCGTGTGACTCAATATTGGTGCTTGATATATCATCAAAAAATTATCTTGATCGGGCACGAATCTCGACGCAAAATCAAGTTGAAAATTTCAAAAAGTAAATAAAAAATCATATGAACTCCAATTTTAGCAAACTTACAGCCGAACTGACGGTCTCAAAAATACAAACCCAACGACACCAAATTCAACTCAATCCAAGTCCAAATGAGTCCAAATCAAAGACCCGAAGGGCATTTGGAGGGTTCAAACTATAATTTGGATTACCAAACGGATTCTAAACGTGACATGTTTATAGTTGAATCGAGCGGCTCGAAGAGGCGAGTCTGACGAGCCCTAGATCGTCAAATTCTAATATCATTAAGGCCTTCAAATGCTTAATAAACCGTCCATGCTCAAGGGATTCAACATCTGTCGTCCATTCGAACTACTCCCAATTTACCCTTGATCTTCCTCTTATTTACTGGCCATGCCACTCTCAGAAAACTATAAATAGATCCCTCATTTCTCATGAGGGGAGACCCAAGCAAGAAGAGAAGAAGGAACATAGCTCTCTTGCCACCAGACTCCTCGACCACCGCCGGACTTTCACCTGGCAGCCGACCAACGCCGGAGTTCTGCACGACAGCCAACCGATGCCGGAGTTTTGCCTGACAGCCGACTAAGGCCGAAGTTCCGTTTGATAGCGGACTGACGCTGGATTTCCTCCCAACCACCAAGTGTCATCGGATTTCTGATCTCTGTTTGTACTTGATTTTCAATCTGATTGTTGATTATTGTAATCTGATCGTCCTCAATTTCGGGGACGAGTCAACGACTTGTAACCTAAGCAAACACTAGTGGAATCCTTTCAACTGGGCGTGGCCCTGTGGTTTTTCCCTTTCCAGGATTTTCCACGTTAAAATCCTTATGTTCTTTTATTTTCTGTTTGTATGCTGGATATCCATACAATGCCGAGACGAAAATTTCTAACTCTCTCGCCGCGTATATTCTAGCCCGCAACAATGCTAATTAAGATCTTAATTAGATGATCAAACCTATGTTGAAAGCTCTAAGATTGGTAGATGCCAATAATGATCTATATTAGTACTAATAAATAATCCTTACAAAATTAGAATATAGAGAACGGCATAATAAACTTCGAGCTTCTAATGAGTCCAAATTTGTCTATATCATCCCATCAATGCCATAAAACATATTTGTTATATTAAATATAAATTTACCACATTGTTTGTGCCGTATAGATTGACTTTGGTCTTTGGCGCTTTAAATATTAGATTTATCTTTTATCTTTCTTTTGATGTAGTAATTATTCATCAAAATATCTATATTGAAATTATTTGAGTCAACTTCTCGCTAGATATATTGATCAAAGTATTTATGTTTGGTATAACTTTTTTATTATTTTCTAAAGTGGCTTGAACAAAAATATTTTGAGCTAAAAATTTTTGTATTAGGAAGCAGCTTTAGAAGGCAATAAAAAAATTATCCCAGACAAAGCCTTTATCTCTTGTGCTTTCGTTGATTTTTGTAGATAAAATTTGTGTTAAGGAAAATTGATATTTCATTTCGATGCTCAAAGGATATATTGTTGGAGAATTCTTTTTGTTGACTTTGAGATAATTGTAATTTATGTTTGTATTTCAATTTACTTTAGGAGTTAGATATATTGTTATAAGGTTATTTTGTAAAAGAGCAAACTCATACTTTATCGTTTTTTAAGGCTTTATTTGGGACAACTTTCTTACTGCTTCTTAAAGCAGCTTTCTAGTACAAAACTTAAAATATTAGTGTCAAATAAGAAAGCCGTCACAAACGAAGCCTAAATTAGTGTCAACTATAAGCTTTCCTCTCTAGTTATGACATGATTATGTGTAAAAAAAATAATAGATATACATACAAACATACATATATGTAGATGTTAGATGAATTCTATTTGGCTTCGAATAACATCTTATGTGGATGATTAAATACATGCATGCACAAATGGATGCTAATATGTCAAGAATGGGCGAAAGAGTCGATCACAGATAACTTATAAGAGTTGTTCAATGAAAAAACTATATTATAATATTCTAATGCAAAGTATATTATAAAGAATTTCAAAATCTTTAAATATACACTTAGATTAATATTATTAAAAATATAATATTTTTAATATATTTTATATCAAAATATTCTTCTCACATAATTTTTATTTTAGAAACTTTGACATATCATCAAATAAATTAGTAATGATAACCAATGATGGAGAGAAGCCAATATAAAGGTAATTGCTTGCCAACTTAGGTCCACTACACCTAAGGCCTAACCCTCCTATGCTTTCCACCGAAGCATTGCACCTTAGAAAGACATCCATTTACATCAATAACAAAAGTGAATTATTTGACTTAATTGAATTGGAAGAGAGAATTATTTTATATGCAATCTATTAGAAATTTATTTTTATTCAGAGGATGAAAGTCTAGTTGTGATAATGCAAAAAGATTATACAAAAAATGTTTTAATTTAAATGTGTAAATAGTATTTCACTTTGTTATAGATCTCGTTAAATGTGAAAAATAAATAAATGTAGCAATTACTGTATAGAAGTTTAATAATTAAGGGGAATAAAAAAAATACAATATAAAAAAAAGTTGTGTATTTGAAATATTTGAAATTGTTTAGATGAAAGTAAAAGGAATGCAAGAGAAAAGTTTTTGTTTGGCTTGAAGTCAAATAAATGTAATATAAAGTAACATGATGGTGATGGCATATGACGATGGTCGTTGGTGATGATGGCGGGTGACTGACGGTGGCATTTAACGATCGGTGGCAGTTGCCAACGGTGGCTGGGGGCGGTTGTCGACTGGTAGGTGGTGAGCAGCAGGTCATCGAGGTGGCATCTAGTTGTGGAAAACGGTCAGCAAGTGATGGTTGACGGGTGGTGGCCGACCAACTTGTGACACTGCTGGACAGATGGTGACCAGTGATCGGCTAGCAACGATGGTGCCGCAGGTGGCTGATGATGGTAGCAAGAGGCCACATGTGTTGTGGCTAGTGATATGTCGACAGTTGTTGACAGCGATGGCTGACAGGTCGGCTGAGTTGGAGGGCAACGTCAACATAATTGACTTACAATAAAAATTAAATTCCTTCAAAATTGGGCAAAATTATAATATATCAAAAATACATTAAAGATTGAAAAAACAAACTCACTAGAATTTATAGTGATTTTTTTTTCTCATAAAATCAAATACTTAAATTCTTTTATTTTACGTCCATTTTATATTTTACAGCAAATCAAACTGCCTCTAAAAATAATATCTTATAAATTCAGATTAAAAAAAAAAGAATAATCATGATATCCGACGCCAATCATCATCACCTCAGAGATTATAAAATGAAATTTTTAAATGGGGCAGAGTTGACTGCCGCCAGGAAAGTTTTGCAGAAATGGTAAAGCTCCCTTATGTATATATTATAAAAAAATTTCTGCTTTTGGTTAGTGGAATCCTCATCCCATCATTCTAAGATTGCGTCTATCTCAAAACAATTCAAAACAAATGTAAAGCGTATTTTTCATCTAATTATTTCACGATGCGTGTGATTTAGGGGTCTTATTGCTTTGAATTTAATATAATTGCCTAATTGGAAAGTCAAAAATAATGATATTTTTAGAATTTAGGGTAGTGAGTAGGAGAAATTGTTACGTGTCGAGGCCGGACTTTAATTAAATGATGATGCGTGATTAATACATATTATAATTTAGATGTATATTAAATGTGTAGTGATGTATATTAGTTGTGTATTGGCTATTACTATGTACTAGTTGTGTATTTATTAGGGATGAGGAAGAGTAAACATCATATATGAGCTAGGCAAACATCGCAGTATTTTGTTTACTTTTTCCGAGTTAGATAACTCTCTTCCTAAAGCATGTAGAGCTGTTACAATCTGGGTGAATCGAGTGTACATGTTAGATATAGTTTCACTAGGTTTCATGCGGAATAGTTCGTAATCATGTAGCAGTATGTTCAACCTAGATTGCTTGACCTCACTAGTTCCTTCATACGTGATGCACAGTTTGTCCCAAATTTGCTTACCAGTAGTACAAGTTGAGACTCGCATATAGTCTTCTGATTTCAACGCGCAAAAGAAACAATTTAGACATTTAGCATTTAGTTCGAAACAATCAAGAAAGTAAAAATAGCGGAAAAATAAAGGACATTAGGATTTAACGTGGAAAAATCCAAGATAGGAAAAAAATCATGGAGCCACACCACATCAAAAAATTCACTATGAAAATTGGGACAAATAAGTGCAGATCTCTCATCTCTCTCGCTCTCTACTTGCTTCTCTTATCACACGCATTGTTCTTTATGTCTTACCTCACAAAATACAAGAGAAAGCCAAGTTAAATAACCCTAAGGGACACAACCTTCATAAAAACGAGAAAAAAAAAAAACGGTCAAGCCATCTCACAGCGTTGCGACGCTCAAACCTCTATCTTGATCCGCTGCGGCGCTGTATCTAGACTATTGCGGCATTCTACTCTCTCTCGTTCAGCACTGGAGCGCTTGAGAACATAACGCTAGGGAGCTCGGGTACATAGCGTCGGGGCATTGTATGAAAAAAAAAAGCAGGGGGTAAACCCCCCCCACACCCCAGCGAGCATAAGAAACTCAAAGTCTGAGGCAATAGAACAACTCGATTGATCAACACATAATAATATTAGCTATGTATTGATGTGTACTAGCTGTGTATTATAGTACACAGTACTTACTAGCCAATACACAGCTGGTACATAGTGTATATTAGCCATGTGTCGTCATTTGATCGGAGTTCGGACGTAGCTCTATGTCAGGACTCCATACGTAACAATTTCTCAAAGAGTTGACGGGGAGCCAATTTTTTTATTAATGCTAGAATAGTTATCAAATTTAAAAATACTTTTTTACCATTTGAGATTGAGGCTAACAAAAACCATTTTAAAAATTTTATGGTGTTAGAGTTATTAGTATAAAAAGATAAATTATATATTAAAAATCTTCTAATTGAGTGTGCCTAATCTTCGTATTGCTCTTATATATCATCTATAATCTCTCCTGTTCGAGTTTTCATGTTTTAAATCATTTTATAATTATTTAATTATCAGCACTATTAAAAATATCATTTTCAATTCAAGTAATAAGATAATAAATCATTTATCCGAGAGCCTTTTATATGATTACGTGAATGATTCTTTATAATTTCCATAGTATATAATACTCATTTTAATTGTTGGCGTAGCAATTGCTAATATCAAAACAAACTTCACAAGCATAAATACCAAATGATAAATATTATTGTTGCGGACTTAAATATACGCGGCGATAGAGTTTAAATTTCCGTCTCAGCGTTGTACGTATATCCAGCACACAAACAGAATCGAAATAGTAACACCAGGATTTTTACGTGGAAAACCCTGGAAAGGGAAAAAACCACGGGGCCGTGCCCAGTTGAAAGAGTTCCACTAGTGTTGTTTGAAATACAAGGCTGATTCGTCCTTTAAATTCAGGACGATCAGATTACAACGAGTATCAGTTACAAGGACAAGTAGAGTTCCGATGTCACTCGGGGTGTCGAGCAGAATTCCGGCGTCACTTGGAGAGAAGTCCGGCGTCACTTGGAGAGAAGTCCGGCGTCACTCGGGCTTCGGGTAGAATTCCGGCGTCGGGCAGAATTCCGACGTTGCTCCTGTGTTGGGCAGAGCTTTTTTGTCCCTCGGGCCCCTGGTGGTGCTTCGGTGGTGATCCGGCGGTGTTCCGGCGGAGTCCCGGCGGTGTTCCGGCGGTGGTCGAGGAGGAGCTATTCCCTCCTAGGCTTCTCTTCTCTTCTTCTTCTTTTCTTCTCTTCTTGGCTTGGGTCCCCTCTTAAGAGAAATGAGGGGCTATTTATAGTTTTTCTGGAGTGGCATAGCCCGTAAATATGTGAGGGATCAGGGGCGAATAGGGAGTGATCCGGATGAACGGCCGATATTGAATCCCTTGATCGTGAACCGTTTATCAAGCATTTGAAGGTCTTAATGATGTCAGAATTCTACGATCTTGGGCTCGTCGGATTCGTCTCGTCGAGACGCTCGATTCGACTATAAGCTCGTCAAAATCGGAGACCGTTTGGTAACTCAAATAGCTGTTTGATGCTTCCAACAGCGCTTCGGGTACTTGATTTGGACTCATTTGGGCTCGGATTGAGTCGAATTTGGTGTCGTTGGATTCGTATTTCTGAGACGCTCAGTTCGACTATAAGCTTGCTGAAATCGGAGTTTAAATGGTCTCCGAATTAATTTTTGAAGTTTCCGACTTGAGTTTTTCCTCGAGATTCGTGCCCGATCAAGATAATTTTTTGGCGATATATCAGTTGCCCCCCTATTTTCGGACATCGAAGCTCCATGAGTCCGAAAATACTTGTTCCGGCATTTTGCATTGGCCGAATTGCAAAAAATTGCGTTCCAAAAATCAAATGTTTGCTCGAACTTGATCATAGAGGCCCCGTTGAGCTCTGAAAGTGTCAAAATTGAGTCCGGAACGTCGAAAAACGTGTCCGGGGACCCCAAAAACGTCCAATTTGGACCGTCCGGGCTCGAAATCGGAGCCCGGCAACGCGTAGGCGGCCGAACCGGCCGGCCGGCCGGCCGGCCGCCGCCGGCGGCGGCGCCCGCGCCAGCGGGCGCGTCTGCCCGCTGAACCGCGCGGAACCGCGCGGTTATAACCGCGCGGAACCGCGCGGTTATCTTTTTAAAAAAATTTTTTTTTTTTTTTTTTAAATTGTGGGTCCCACATGGGATTAAAAATCCGAAAAAATCCGGAAAAATCCCAAAAAATTCCGAAAATTTTGAAAAATTTCAGGAAATTTAATAGAATTTTGGAATCCTCCCCCCTTAAAGAAAACTATAAATAGACCCCCCAGGGCCTAGTAGAAACTCGCCCCTTCTTCCTTTCTCCCTCTGGCTTTTGGCATTTGGAGGCTTTCCGCCGTTTTTGAGTAGGTGACTTTCCCTACTTAACTCGGCGCCCCTCCCTTTGCGCAGAAGTTAGAGTATTCCTCTCTTCTCCCCTCTAGTTTCTGGCATTTTGAGGCTTTCCGCCGTTTTTGAGTAGGTGACTTTCCCTACTTAACTCGGCGCCCCTCCCTTTGCGCAGAAGTTAGAGTATTCCTCTCTTCTCCCCTCTAGTTTCTGGCATTTTGAGGCTTTCCGCCGTTTTTGAGTAGGTGACTTTCCCTACTTAACTCGGCGCCCCTCCCTTTGCGCAGAAGTTAGAGTATTCCTCTCTTCTCCCCTCTAGTTTCTGGCATTTTGAGGCCTTCCGCCGTTTTTGAGTAGGTGATTTTCCCTACTTGACTCGACGCCCCTCCTTTTGCACAGAAGTTAGCGGTTTTTCCTCTTTTTTCTCTCATTCTGGCTTTCTGACAGTTGAGGCATTCCGTTGTTATTCAGTAGGTGATTTTCCCTACTTGAGACAACGCCCCTCCTCTTGTACAGGAGTTAGAAATTTCTTTCTTCTCTCCTCTAGTTTCTGGCATTTTGAGGCCTTCCGCTGTTTTTGAGTAGGTGACTTTCCCTACTTGACTCGGCGCCCCTCCCTTTGCGCAGAAGTTAGAGTTTCTCTTCTTTAAAAGATCATGTGGAGGTGAGATTTAGTCGGAGAGAGTCTGACGGCGGTCAGCGGCCGGGCGGTGGTCCGATGAAGGTCGGGATGAAGTCCGGCGGCGGTTAGCGGCCGGGTGGAAGTTCGGCGGCGGAAAGAAGTACGGCGTCGGGTAGAACTCCGACGAAAATCTGTCGGCCAGAAGAAGTCCCACAACGGGTAGAAATTTGGTGTCGGGTAGAAGCCCGACAAACATCTGACGACAGGCAGAAGTCCGACGTCACGTAAAAGTACAGCGTCGGGTAGATATCCGACGGGGGTCCGACGACTGGCAGAAGTCCTCCAACGGGAGGAAGCTCAGCATCGAATAGAATTTCGATGTTAGTTTGTCGATGATGGACGATCGGGTGGAAGTCTGTTGGCAGTCAACGACCAAGTTGGGAGCAGAAGGAGAGAGTTCAACGGTGTTGCTATTAGCAATTGAACGAGAAAGCCGATGGTGGCTGATATGAAGTAAAGGACCGCCGGCAGATATCCGACGAAGGGTCGATGATGGCGGGTGTCCAGTGGCATTGTGTTAAGGCAATATTCATCCATACTGAAGTGTGCCAACATTAGATATTACTGGATCAAGGGGCCGAAGTAGTGTGATATGCCAACATTTTGGCAATACACTAACACTAAGTGGAGATCTGATGATGATCCAGTTATGTCCTTTCTTTGAAGGAGCAGTTGTAGGAGATGCTTGCGTGTAGTAAGGGAGAAGTCACTTAAATCCACCAAGGATATTTGACTGTGTTACAGTTGCTTATTGCTTGATGATACTAATTTGTACAGATGATGCCAATGTACTTTTCAATTTCAACTTCTAGTGAGAATAAATGTACACTTGAATCTGGATTTATGTAACTCCAATGATATTGTATATGAAATGAGGATTTGTCCCCTAGAGGGACCTGAATTGTTATTGCATCTGTAAGACATGCTTTGTGCTTTTGATGTATTATTAGTCTGAACGAATGTGAGAGACATCCTTTTAGGATGTTTGACATATTTGAGACTGTAGGTCAAAGCCCTTGCTTGATGACGTTAACATGTATGAAAAAGGTCGAGAGAATCCACCAAGGATGTGAGACCTATTCGAGGTTGTATGTCGGAGCCTTTGCTCGGCGACGTTAACCTGTATGGAAGAGGTCGGGAGAATCCACCAAGGATGTGAGACCTATCCGAGGTTGTATGTCGGAGCCTTTGCTCGACGACGTTAACCTGTATGGAAGAGGTCGAGAGAATCCACCAAGGATGTGAGACCTATCCGAGGTTGTATGTCGGAGCCTTTGCTCGACGATGTTAACCTGTATGGAAGAGGTCGGGAGAATCCACCAAGGATGTGAGACCTATCCGAGGTTGTATGTCGGAGCCTTTGCTCGACGACGTTAACCTGTATGGAAGAGGTCGAGAGAATCCACCAAGGATGTGAGACCTATCCGAGGTTGTATGTCGGAGCCTTTGCTCGACGACGTTAACCTGTATGGAAGAGGTCGGGAGAATCCACCAAGGATGTGAGACCTGTCCGAGGTTGTATGTCGGAGCCTTTGCTCGACGACGTTAACCTGTATGGAAGAGGCCGGATCGAATCCCCCTGGGATCGATCTTCCAGTGATTGAGAAGTAATAAAGACTGCATATTTCTCGAATCAAGGATAAAGAGACTATATTTGTCAGTAGTTTTTCACTGTCATTTGTATTCTTTTTAAAGAAAGAGACAATATCAAAACTGGACGAACAACACATTATATTACTGTAAGACAATAATTCCCTTGTACAACAGAAGAGATACATATAGGGACAACCACATCATTTGACTTGGTAGAAATACTAAGGACATTAGAGTGACATCCTACTGATCATAGAAGAGATACATGGTGACACATGACAAGTAGTATTACTAACACAAAGGTTCAAGTTGCAGCATTACTCAATCTCACCAACCATTTGAATATTATTCAATGGTTGTCTTTGTTGTTGTTGATTTTGCCCCCCAGTGGGGCGAGCTTCTTCTCGGGTAGGTGGGTTCCCAATAAACTGTCGAAGATAGCCCTGGCGGATAAGTCTTTCAATCTCATCCTTAAGTTGCCGACACGCTTCAGTAGTGTGGCCACGACTACGATGAAAGTGACAGTACTGATCTTGATTTCCTGTATTTGGCTTCGAAGGATGCGGCCATTTCACTTTGTCCTGATCTTGAATCGCCATTAACACATTTGCTTGAGATGTGTTGAGCGGAGTGTACTCTTTCTCCTGCCGAGGTTCTCGTTGTGGTAATGGGGGCCTAGGAGGTAGATTGCTATTCCCTTGCTTTTTCCATTGTAAGGAAGAATTATCCATCCCAGGAGCACCTTTGCGCTTCCCATTTGTCTGCTCGAACTGCTTTCTGTGAGCATTTATGGCTTCATCTGCGGAGATTTGTGCCTCCACACGATGAATCAGGTCGGCATACGAAGGGACCGTGTCTCGCATAAGTGCTGAGTAGAAGGGGCCCGGACGAAGCCCTCCGAGGAAAACGCCTCTAAGTAACTCGGGATCTACTCCCAGAATTTGACGAGCTTCAGTAGAAAATCTCTTGAAGTATTCCTTGAGGGGCTCACTTTCATTCTGACGGATCCCCGAGAGGTGAGAAGAGTCCTTAGTAATTCTCCGATTGGCGACAAATTGTTCGACGAACACTTTTGCCAATTTGACGAACATTGGAATGGTTCCGGCTGGAAGCGAATAGAACCATGTTCGAGCTTGTCCTTTGAGGGTGGCAGGAAAGACCTGACAGAGGAGCGCGTCTGAGGCTCGCTGGATATGCATAATTGTTCGATAATGATCGATATGCTCGTACGGGTCAGTTGTCCCGTCATAGGGGTCGATGTTCGGTAGTTTGAATCCTGTCGGAATAGGGTGTTGAAGAATAGCTTCCGTCAGGGGTGACGAATCTTGGAAGTCCCACTGATGAAGGGGTTGCCTTACGCCTCCTATAGGGAACTCTTCTCGAACCAATCGTCGCAGTTCGTGGCGTAGGGTATTGCGAGGGAGCTCAGCAATGTGATGTTGGGCTAGCTCCTCAGGGAGGTCTTGAGGAAGGAGAGATTGCCGACCTGTGTGCGGATGATGGGTAGAACTTGCTGTATCTGCCAGTTCGTTATCTTGATGTGACTGTGAACGCCTCCTGGGTGGAGGAAGAGGAATCTCAGCTTGAAGATGTTCGATTTGAACAGCTTCAACACGTGGCGGATCTCGAGGGAGAAGAACCTCCTCCTGAGGTGCTAGGGTCGGTTGTCGAGTCTCTCGCAGGAGGTGTAGGATCTCGTTTTGAGATTCTTCCATCTTTCGGATTCGCTCCTCCAAAGAAGGCCCTGAGGTTCCTTCTCCAGCAATGTGTTGCCCCCCAGGAAGAAAGGAGGCAGAAACTTGATGTCCACGATTTATAGACTGGTTTCTGGATTGGGGAGAGTGGGAGCGGGAGGCTCCTATGAGGCGATTGCTATGCCTATTGACCATCGTAGCAATACTTGAAGTTGTGGGATAAGTTTCCCACAGACGGCGCCAAACTGTTGCGGACTTAATTATACGCGGCGATAGAGTTTAAATTTCCGTCTCAGCGTTGTACGTATATCCAGCACACAAACAGAATCGAAATAGTAACACCAGGATTTTTACGTGGAAAACCCTGGAAAGGGAAAAAACCACGGGGCCGTGCCCAGTTGAAAGAGTTCCACTAGTGTTGTTTGAAATACAAGGCTGATTCGTCCTTTAAATTCAGGACGATCAGATTACAACGAGTATCAGTTACAAGGACAAGTAGAGTTCCGATGTCACTCGGGGTGTCGAGCAGAATTCCGGCGTCACTTGGAGAGAAGTCCGGCGTCACTTGGAGAGAAGTCCGGCGTCACTCGGGCTTCGGGTAGAATTCCGGCGTCGGGCAGAATTCCGACGTTGCTCCTGTGTTGGGCAGAGCTTTTTTGTCCCTCGGGCCCCTGGTGGTGCTTCGGTGGTGATCCGGCGGTGTTCCGGCGGAGTCCCGGCGGTGTTCCGGCGGTGGTCGAGGAGGAGCTATTCCCTCCTAGGCTTCTCTTCTCTTCTTCTTCTTTTCTTCTCTTCTTGGCTTGGGTCCCCTCTTAAGAGAAATGAGGGGCTATTTATAGTTTTTCTGGAGTGGCATAGCCCGTAAATATGTGAGGGATCAGGGGCGAATAGGGAGTGATCCGGATGAACGGCCGATATTGAATCCCTTGATCGTGAACCGTTTATCAAGCATTTGAAGGTCTTAATGATGTCAGAATTCTACGATCTTGGGCTCGTCGGATTCGTCTCGTCGAGACGCTCGATTCGACTATAAGCTCGTCAAAATCGGAGACCGTTTGGTAACTCAAATAGCTGTTTGATGCTTCCAACAGCGCTTCGGGTACTTGATTTGGACTCATTTGGGCTCGGATTGAGTCGAATTTGGTGTCGTTGGATTCGTATTTCTGAGACGCTCAGTTCGACTATAAGCTTGCTGAAATCGGAGTTTAAATGGTCTCCGAATTAATTTTTGAAGTTTCCGACTTGAGTTTTTCCTCGAGATTCGTGCCCGATCAAGATAATTTTTTGGCGATATATCAATTATGCTTTTTAGTTTTCGTTAATTTTTATACAGGCTTTCCAATTCCTTTTAGCTTCATATCAATGATAATATTTTAAAGATAGCTGTCTAATATAATGAGATCTAAATGTGAAAATTTTGAAGGATAAAGTTTTTTTTAGACATATTAATCATTGCTTGTCAAAGTTGAAAGTGAATTGTAAGGATTCAAATATGCCACAGACAGAAGTGGCTCCATATTTATTTCATCAAATATATTATCGTGTTTTTAAATTTGCATATCTATTATAGAGTGTTACCCAATTTTAACTTTTGTGATACCCAATATCAAATAATAGGCATTAGGAGAATGTTACGGAATTTTAGGTCTCTTCATGTTTTTACATTTCTCCTCGAGTAATTGGAAAAAAAGAGTCCATCTCTTTCGCCTTCTTCCTTGGAGGTCGATCTTGAGTTATTTTCATCATTATTATCTAATCCTCATTCATGGGATATATATAAGATTCACTCTTTCCATGCTAGCTTTAATGATACCATCCTATCTCTTTATCTTTTATTATTATATGTCTATATCTGCACTATATGAAGCCGAATCATTTGAGTTATTCTCTCTTGAGATATGAAACCAACTTAGAACACTTTTATGTTGAACGGGAGAAATATAAATGAATATACATCTAAGATGTAATTAATTATGAGAGCTTGTCCCCATAGAGAATTAGATCTCTTAGAGTTAACTAAATCATACTTATCACTCCATGTCATCTTTATCAAATGAACTACAATAATCATATGCATCTTATCATGATCATATGCCATCATTACAATGCTTAATTATAAGGAGAGCTTTCTAAGGAGCTAGTTGGATTGCCACCCAAGGGTTGATTGTAGTGGCAATAACAAAATCACTCTCACTATCATGATGGACATCCATCTCCTTCCACACACCAAGGGGAAGGCTAGCTTGCCTAGATTAATCAACCTAGTCCATACAATGACAAATTAGTCACTGTTCAACCTATTTCTTAGGCTCCTCAACTATTTGTCATTTTTGTAGTAATTGAAATCATCGTGAAAAGAGATCATTTTGACAGTAATTTCATGACGTTCAAAATTTTTTAGACATCTGAAGATAATTTTAAAAATTAATGCCGGTTCAACTCCTCTTAATCACTCCAAAATTTATTCTGGACTATATAGGATTTCTTAGATCCTACTAACATCAAAGATAACACATATTTTTAATTTTATCTTGAAACAAATTTGCTCAAATTCAGCCATATGTCAATCTTCAATTACAAATGCCCAATACATATCAAACTTGAGCAAGTCAACTTAGGCTCCGTTTTTCCATATTGACAGGTCTCGAAAAGTAAATTAGATGAATAATATTTGCCCAAATATTTATACAATTCACATTGGTTTGTTGGTTGGAAGTTTTGGCTGCCAGCAAAGAGAATTTGGGTTAGAGTCTTGCGTATATGATGTGCGTATGAATTTGTCTTAATTGACTTAAATGTCTAAAAAAAAAATATTTGCCCAATTGTATTGCCATTCCGCCATTTTTTCCCATCCATATAAAAATTGGAAAAGATCTACATATAACGAAATGGGAACTAAAAACTATATAAAAAAAGGTATTTCACTAATTATTTTACTAGTTTTTGAACCCGTGGGAATGTAATTAAATAATTAATTAATGAAATTTAAAGTTCTCAAGCAATCTTATGAGCAGATTTATTTAGATCAATAAAATTAAAGCATAAATCGACAAGAGATAGATCTTTTGAAATATTTACTAATTATTATATTATATAGATAATCTATTTATTTTAAAAATTATATGAATTCTAAGTGTTTGAAAATTGAGGTACTCTATTTTATATTATAAAAGTATTCAGATTTAAATTTAATAATTATATTGTTTTGTATTTTAAATAACTTTAAAAAAACAAAAAAAAATAAAATTCAGGACTTAGATTATAGAATTTATCGAAAGGAAATTAATTTTACGGTGTTAGAGTTCCAAAAAAAAAAGGAAATTAATTTTTGATTGTCAAAATCAAATTAAAATTAAAAATAATGTATATCATTAGTTTATCTTTGATTTAAAATTAGAAGAAAAAAATATTTATTTGTATATATTTTTGCTTTTCGTAACATATTTAAAAAATAAAAAATATTTATTATAATTTAGATGATAAATAATAAAATTAGAAGGATTAAATAAAAATTATAAAAGTAATTAATTTATTTTAGAGATATTTGTCATAACTATTAATATTAATAATTTACCCGCCACGCTTAAATGATATATAAATAAAAATAAAATCTAATGGCTATTTTCTATCTCGAATAGCTCGTCTGTTTCTCACGGCGTGTAACCGTCTGTGTAGCCGACGTTGTATCTCAAGCCAGTCGTCCTGGTCGACTTAGCTGGCCGTAAGTCGGCCCTTTTAATCGGCCCTTCTCTGAGCAAATAAATCCCGAAGGCGACAGCTCCTTAGCTCCATAACTAGAGAGAGAACTAATCCACTCTTTTTAAAATCTGGCAAGTCTCACTACAATCAGCGATCAATTGCTGGAATATTTCTTAATCTTTCAGGGTCAGTTCTTTCATGCAAATATGTTTTTTTACATCCTTTTTTGGATTTCTTGCGGAATTTGTTCTTACTCTTAATTTCATTTTGGATTTCCTAACATTTTGATGTTATCTCCGAAAAAACTGGAATGAGCCAATCTCGAAACGAAAGGCAAGAGGGCTTCGTTGCAGAGCCTGAACGGAATTATATAATCTATGATTTGTCCCGTATCGCATAAATAAAGATGAAAATTTTATCCATTGAAGGAAGCTCTGCTTTATGCCAATGCAAACCCTTGCTATCAGAGTTTTTATTGGAATTTTAGCAACCCAATGAAGAGTCCCGAAGTCGAGGAGGGAATAAGAAATGGATTGATTTTCTGACTTTCATATTTATTTTCTTTGGCTCTGAATCAATGCATGTTGACAAAAATGGGGAGGATAATTGAGGGAACCATGAACTGCTTAAATTTCACGTGTTCATTAATTTACATTGTGTGTAATGCTTATGCATAACATGAAGGAGAACTATTTTGAATGGTAAATGTTTACCTGATTTTAATTGTCTTTTTGTAGATGGGAGAAGTGGCCGAGACGTATACTGTAGATGATGCTCTGATTTCCCTGGGATTTGGGAAGTTCCAAACCTTCGTGCTTATTTATTCTGGAGTGGCTTATGCTGCAGAAGCAATGGAAGTGATGATTCTGTCTTTCATTGGTTCAGCTGTTCAATCAAAGTGGAATCTTTCTCCTCATGAAAAAAGTCTTATTTCAAGTGTAGTTTTTGCTGGTATGCTTGTGGGAGCATATTCTTGGGGTGTAGTTTCTGACAACTATGGAAGGAGGCAAGTCGTTATTACATACCTTGCAAAACTAATATATTATATATGTTCATTTTGTTTCTATGGTAAATGCAAGATTGCTTCTGACAAATAGATCTTGATTTGATAATAATTTTGCATTCTAAGGTAAAAATTTTCCAAAACAATAATGTCATGCTTCTTTTCTGCATTTGCTTCGTCATGTTTTAATTCATGTGTGAGAACCTACGCTTGCTGAATAGAGGTACGACTTCAATTCAATATATGTGAAAAGTTTTACGTGATTTCGAGACATTGTTACAGATATAGTTTCAAATTGTTAATCTTCAAAGAAAATAAAAGTATGGCCCTTTCACATAGCAGCTTTATATGTTTTGGATGCCCCCGTGAATTTTGTAGTTCCAAAATGTTGAATCTGCTCTATATAAACCTGCTGTTTTATGTTAGCGCACCTGTCCGGTGATGCTATATATGGTGTCTTCAAGAGGAGCGGTTGGTTGGTTTGGAGTATTACTAGAACATCAAGCCTTATGCTTTTTTGCTTTCTGCAATTCATCCGAGCCTTTGAGGATAAGAATTAGGTCAAACAGAAGAACATAAGTGTCCCTGCAATAGCTTCTATTATTACACTTCAGCCCTTGATCTCAGGCATATCCTTCATTCATCCCTTCAATAGAAAGCCTTCAGTATCTTGCCGATATATTTCAAATTCACAAGTTATAGAGAGATCTTGATGGCAGGAAGGGAAATAAGTTTGAATTAAATTAAAGTTCATTCCTGATTACTGTATCATGAACTAATACTTCTATGAAATTTTCTAATGCAAGTATTTCTAATGGTGAATCTTCACCTATTTTCTGTCATTGAAGTAAAAATAGAAAAGAAAAGTTCGGATTGCTCTTCTGACTAAGAACCTTTCACAGTAAGCATTGCTTCACAGACAGGCTACTGGGAGCTTAGTTGAATGACTTGCATTCTGTCAAGCATAAGTTTGTGATGACTTTAGTCACAGTCATACCTTTTTCCCACTTTATATGTGTGGTTGAAAGTGTGGTTGTTGGTGTCGTTAACTTGTCTTTTAAGAGTGAGTGTAAAAGAAAGGATAAAGTTATTGCAGTTCCTTCTCTATTGATGTGCGACACATATTTTTCAAAAGATATTAATGAGGCAGTTGAGAAAAATGGGTTTTCCCCTGTAATGGATAACTCAAAACTTTGTTGATGAAGACAAACTTGCATCTTGCTTTCATCCATTAGTTTTTTTTTTAGGGTTTTTAAGTGTTGGATCTCTAGTATATTGATCTAAATTTGACTCCTAGTAATCCTCATATCTTAATTATCTTAGCTTTGTCAAATATAAAAGGAAAAGTCTCTTTCATGTTTTTACCACCCTCCTTACGTATACTCTTTTTGCAGGAAGGGATTTCTTTTTACAGCACTAGTGACTAGTGGGGTTGGCTTTCTCAGTACATTTTCCCCTAATTACATTGCTTTGGTCATTTTTCGTTTTTTTGTTGGTGTTGGATTGGGGGGAGGACCTGTTCTTTTCTCCTGGTGTCTTGAGTTCGTTCCTGCTCCTAATAGAGGTGCCTGGATGGTGGTATTTTCCTTTTTCTGGAGCATTGGCACAATCTTGGAGGCTTCGCTTGCATGGGTATGGTTCCTTTCCCAATGCCAAAAAAACTCTTTTTGTAATTTAATACTGCCTCGTAGATTAGCACAAAATAAACACAACTTTTTTTTGTACATTCTCCACACCATTGTATAATAAAGTGGCTAAATTACATAACCTGTTTGAAGTCTGCATGAGACTGTTTCGGATACATTTCTATTTTATTTTATTTCTCTTAATTTTACTAATTTCAAGAAGCGGCATTTATTTTTGCAACTCCAGCAACCAAGAGCTGTGACATCACAGCTTTCAATTCACTGTGACAAACTCCTTTTGAGAAATGGAAACCTGATTGTCTCCTATTCTCTTTGGGCTATCGTTGCTTGATCCATGGGCTTGATCAAAGATAAACGCCGGACTGGTTTTAATGGTTTCTAAGATATGCCATCCCCTGCAATCCAACAGGACAAAATACTATGCATGTAGTTTGCATAGGGGAACCAGAAATTTCCACTCTTTATTGTATTTATTAACCATGCACTTATTAAAAAAACGACTTTTTGATATGGAGGATTGAGCCCAAAATCAGAGAGTTTATGGTTTGGAGCCAATGGAACTTGTGATGCCAGATGTTTTTCGATATTGGTTTCTGATGCAAATCCAAGATGAGATAATTCCAAATCATGCATACAACCAAAATTTCCATCTACAAAGATTCACCTAAAAAATACTCCAAAATTCACCTAAGAATTTTATCATAAATCTTCACTTCTGATGAAATTCATGAAATACTCCAATATTCACCTAAATGATAATTTAATGATTGTCTAAATAGACGTCTTTGCTAGAAATTAGGAATTAAAAAAAATTACACTGTGGTCAAGAATCACATTGCAATTAGAAAAATTAGATTGTAACATATTTGATAAATCCAATCACCCATGCAAATCACAGGTAAATTATGACGATAAAAAGGAAAGATGAAAAAGTCACCAAATAGAAGATTTAAGCTTCATATAGATGCAATGTGAAGATAAAGATGGAGACTGAAATCAACATTTGCTTCTCAATCTAAGAATTCTGATGGGGACATCAGAGCTTGGAGGGTTTTTCATCGTAGAGGCTGGAGATCTACGGCTTTGATTGAGCCTTTATATTTTTAGTTTTCATGTGTTGTAGGATATTTATGTGGTTTTATTTATTTATTATAGTTTTACCCTCACTTGAGGGAGCTTTTGTGTTGTTTGGCCAAGGGCCTTCTTGTCTTTTGTTTCTTTCATGTTTTTGGAGCCTATATATATGATCTATTGTTCTCTTGTATGGATGACGAATGTTTTGATATAAATTTCTGGTTATATGCTTCCTCTTCTCTTAGTGAGATGAGTTTGTGTGTGAAGTCCTTAGAGAAAGGCAAAGAAATACCCAACGTCGTGTGAGCTCTTGGTTGGTATCATCTTCCCTCTCTATCTCTTTCTTCTCCTTCCCTAGCCGCCCAAACAGCCTCCCACCGCTGCAGCAACCTGCTGCCCTCAACCAGTAGCCACCTCCCTCCCTTCCTCTCTAACCGCCTCTTCTTTCTCCCCAACACCCTTGACCCTTGGGCTTCCCAATTCTGCAATTATTTCACATTGATTGAGCATTTATCTCAATTAATTATGACATTTGGAGATCCACAACTACTTTAACTTTCTCCCTTCCCAAGCAAGCCACATCAGTCATTTCTCTTTCCCAAGCAGCCATCCCCACCTCTTCACCTCGCAAGCTGACTTTTCCTTTCCCAAGCCAACTAATTCCCTTCCCAGGCAAGCCATATCAGCCCTTTCTCTTCCCCAAGCAGTCAACCTCCTCCTCTTCACTTCCCGAGCTGACTTCTCCCTTTCCAAGCATAAATCTCTATTTGCATGACTTATGTCACTTAGTCCTGCATCAAATTCACATACAACAATCACACTCATCATATGCTTGAGAGGAGAAACAATAATTTCATCAAGCAATAGATTGTTTTCATTACATGTCTCAACTTCCCTATCTACTACCATGAAAGACCTAAAATCAGCAACTGCACAAGTTCTTGGACTCTAAATAGCAAGCTGCATTTTTAACAACTTTCCTAATTACTACAGTTCTAGAAATGCAATTTTGTGACTCCCTTTGTCTAGCTAAAGTTCCTTAAAAATGCAAATCAGTAAATCTCGAATCCTGCTATACTGCCAAAAACTACAAGTCAGTAAATGTCAAATGCTGTTACAATTCCAAAATCGAAAAAATGACTGATTTCAACCTTCCTAAATCAGCGACTCTAGCTACATAAGTAAAATACGCAAGTCAAGGTTTAAAGCAACAGTGAATCATAGGTTTCCATCTATAGGATTAACAACTGCAAGGACACCAAATAGAGAGGATCACAAACCAATGTTTGGAAGGAAGCAAATAGCGAACCAACTGTTGAACAAAAAAAGCTAATAGTGTGGCCAACATAAGCATTAAAGAACAAAGCTCATTCTTATTTAACACCCCCTATCTATAAGGAGAGAAAATTCTTCTTGTAAATATCTTTTGCCATTTCAGTATTGTCCAACTGGAGGGCATTCCTATAATCGTGCTTGCCACATTAAGCATGCTTAGTCACATAATCATGTAATTTTGAGCTTACTTAAAATGGTACTGCCCCTAGCTAAAGCTATTAATTTGTACTATTGGGGGTTCAACCAGAAAATGACAACCGGTTAGGTACCCAACTTTTGCATGAGCATAATTTGACTAGACAAAAGAAGCTATTGGATTGACTTCAACATGATAGTTGAGAGGACGAGTGGGGGTGTCAAAACGGGTCAATGGGTCAGGTTCAGGTTAGACCTAAATTCGGTCAATCCGAATACAACCCGTTTAATAAACATATTAAAAATGAGGACTTGAAGTCGGCCCGCTAGCAACCTGAATGACCCGAACCCGACCCGATAACCTATTTTAATTTAAAAAAAAAATCTAACTTTCTAACAATGGATTTTAGATTAATTAGTAAAAAAAATATTATATCAAAAAATAAAAAAATAATAAGAAAAAATAATTTAAACGGATCATTTCAGGTCAAAATCGTGTTG
Organism: Dendrobium chrysotoxum; assembly: GCA_019925795.1. NCBI lineage: Eukaryota > Viridiplantae > Streptophyta > Magnoliopsida > Asparagales > Orchidaceae > Dendrobium > Dendrobium chrysotoxum. The sequence goes on from CM034307.1 coordinate 55,233,107, forward strand.
GCGGGTCAACCCGAACCTGACCCGTTTAATAAAAGGGTCGGAATTATGGACCTAAACTCGCCTTGTTTATTAAATGGGTCAACTCGAACCTAGATTTTTTTGAGTCAGGTTGATGGATGGGCCATTTTTTGACACCTCTAACGAGCATCCTATTTGTGCTTTCTTAGAAGTAAAAAAATAATAATAATTATAACTTTTTTTAGATTTTGGTTATCATTATTAGGACAAAGATACTACCTTTCATTAGAAGGATTAAGTTATGGTTGAACCGACCTCAATGTAATTAATTTCTAATATTTTTAATGCCAATCCTAAACCTTAAATTGGTTAATCTTTAGAAGTTTCAAGTTCAAGTTAGGTTATCATGTCATATTGAATTTTGACACTCATTATTTTGGCTCATCAAACTTTTGAACTACCTCATAATTTATTGAACATTTAGATTGTCTATAGTTTTCAAGTCTTGTAGACTACTTGTGACTTATCAAGTTTCTTGTTTTGCTTTGGCTTTTCAAATGTATGGCAATCCCTGGCTTAACAATCAAGTGGTGTAGACCTACGTTATACTTAAAAGATGCCTGTCTAATGGATCAAAGTAATTTTTTGAGATGTCATCACTCGATTTGGCACCATCGGATGGTTTGATTCTTGGTCTTTTAAATTCAACTAGGCAATTTGAGCTAGGCCGCCCATCATTTCTATATATTTTTTGTGGGCTCTGAAGTTCACTCCCTAGTCTCTGTTGACAAGGTTTTAGGATTTTTGGGTCAAAATTTCAAAAGACAAATTAGATTTAAGATAAGACATTACCTAAAGATTTCATTCTCATTTCGTGAGGATTTTATAATATGGTTTCAAGTTTCCCATAGGTGTAAGCCCCTGTGCTTGATTATCCCTCTCGGTAATGAGAGAGACCTTTCGATTAAAGCTAGGGGTGTCAAATCATGTCCACGACCCTAACCCGACGCAATTTAGGATTCGGGTCACTTTTCTCAACCCGAACCCAACCCGGTTCGGGTTTGGGTCAACTCGACCCGACCTGTAAGCAATTAGAGTAATGAAATTTGCAAAATTAATTTTACATATATAAGAAATTGCAACAGCAATTACACCATGTATTGGCATTTGGCAAAGTAAAGTATACTAAAAATTTATAAGTATTGTATAAATTGTTTATAAAATTACAATGTTACATTTTTAAATAATACATCATAATTAATACATTACAGTTTACACATAAACTCAAATTACATAGTTAATAACTTAGAAGCATAAATTAGAAACTAAACAATCTAAAAAAATGAAATTATAGGTCCAACTCAATCAGATTCTGCAAAAATGCTCAAGATATCATAAACCCTCATACTCTTTAAGTTGAATTAACTGCAAAAGAAAGATGGTTAAACACTTAAAACTTAAAAGTCTTAAATAAATAAAATTCTAAATCATGAGATAGTATAACTAGAAAGCTTTAACAAATAGCTCAGGTAAACCCTCCAACTTATTCAACAACTAATGAAAAGTGAATAAATAATAAATATTTGATATTTCTAATTATCTATTACCATCTAAGGCGGAAATTTGCATTAAACTTAATTTAGTATCTGTTAAATAATATAGTATCTGCTCTTGATCTAAGCTAACACAAATGCCACCTGGTTGCAATAGTATTTACCCCCGACGGCTCTCACTTTCAATTTAGAAGGTTTATCATCATTGCACCCTTTACCTTAATTCATCAAACAGATGAATTCATGAAGCATTAGAAGTTCAGATTTAGCAACAAACCACAACCCACAGCCATAGCCCGCATGCCAACAAACCAACAGCGTTACAACAACCATAACAGGATTTGGGAAAAGAAACAATAACAATAGCCAACAAGCTTCGAGAAAACAACAACCAGTGGGAAAAACAGACACCAAAAACATACATAAAAAACACATACATAGAACTCAGCAATTGCCAAAAAATAGAGGAATCCTGCTAACCAGGTGTAATAATTAGTAGCACCATCTAAGCAGGTATAATAAACTGCAACAGCTGCACATCAATAACAACATATTTGGCCAGATTTAATCATTGGCATTTTAAATAACAATGTTTGATAACTAATAAAGCAGCTAAGAAGATATAATAACATCATATAAGCATTTAAATTTTCTGAATTGCTATAACTGCTGCAACAATTAAGCACTTAAGCATAAGAAAAGTCCAGGAGAATTCAGTATTCAACAAGTGGGTTAATTCAGCAATTCAGAAAATGCATTAGGAGCACTACCTACTTGCACATTATCATTGAAAAGAGTACTTTCAACAACTGTATTAGAATCCTCTATCTATCAAAGGCCATATGAAAACATTTATTAAAGTTAATGTAAATATGAAGCTACACTAGAGAAGGATGAGTTCAACAATATTTAAAAACTCAATCAGTCACAATAAACCATCATTAAGAGGATGAATTAGTCAACGAGCATATTACTTTTTTTCTTTACAATCAGATTAAACATTTAAACTGATAGCTTGATACAAATTTATGCTTTACCATTCATTTCACTCACCAAACTAAGAACGCAAGAATTGGAGAAGTATAGTTATAAGTAAATCAGATCACTGATTAAAAAAAAGGGAATCTAATAAATGAAATTTCTCTACAGAAACTAAAATAAAAGGCTAAAAGCCTACAAGCTTATCCGATTATCCCTTAGCTAGATGGCCCAAACTGACAGAACATCAAGGTAAGAGAGCTCAATAGGATGTAACCATAATTAAATAAAAATCATAAAGAACTAAAGGATATGTAGTAATATTTAGGATTGACATCACCTAGGGTTTCTTAATCACGCAAACACAATCCAGGGTTTTCGTTTGAGAAGCTCAAATATGAAAAAAATTTATGGAAACTCATGATAGAGACTAAAAATCTTGCTAAGAAATCATCCTATCATCTCATTATCTCGAAATGAAAAAAGTTACCAGTTGTCGATATATACCGGCAAAATCTGAATCCTGAAGGGGAATACCTAACTATGAGGGGAGAAAATGAGACATGAATTCGTCACCTGCGATGAGCTTAATTTCTTGAGGAATGGAGCATACAACAAGCACTCAAACACAAGGAACGCTGAACGCAGACAGGAATGAGGGCAAGGGCACGGAACGAAATAGAGAAATTGAAAACCGAAAGCCGAAAGCTGTAAGACGAAACACGTGTGCCCTTAACCCGCCCTAAGTCCGTAATATTAATGAAGAAATCGGGTGAAAGTCTGGTCAATATTGGGTTTTCAGGTTGACTCGAACACGACCCGAAATTAAAATTGAGTCAGATATTCGAACTCGAACCCGACCAGTGTGCTAACAGGGTCAACCCAAACCTAGAATTTTCAGGTCAGGTCTGGGTCGAGTTTTCGGGTCGTGTCAAATATTGACTCCCCTAATTAAAGCTAGTCATTAGAAGCTAAGTACTTGGCATATAATAACAACAAATTTGTTATAGGATTTGAAATTTACCACCTTACACTTATAGTAAATTGTAGGGAGAATAATAATTAACCGGAGTAAAATCCTATGGTTCCGTCCTTCTGTGTTATCATGGTCCATTGTCTATTTAATTAGAGGAGGTTGCCGACTTAACTCGATCGAAGGATTGTTATCGGCAGCCATAGGTTGTTTCAGCTAAAAGAATCTTACAGACTTGGGGTGGATGTATATTTAAAGGAACATTCAAGTTAATCTTAGATAATAGAGGACTTTGTGCTCTATCAAGTGCACTTTATGATTCATTACTCAAGGGTTTTTAGCAATTGGGAACTTGTGAGTTTTGGCTGAGATCATAATTTAATGGTGCTATTTTGTAGTAAAATCATCTTGTCAAAAGGCCTTGATCATAATCATTTATTTGCGATGCCATTTAGTGACAAAATCACTAGTTAGAGAACACGTGTCACATCTTTATTGGTGTAAGATCTTTTGCAAATAAATCGTAGAGATACACTCAACAAGACGTTGGATATTTACTAGCTGAGGTTGTTCCCAAATTTATCACTTTTGACAAATAATTGCGGAGAGTGGATGAATTTTACTTTTAAGTTTTAAAAGGGTAGATTTTGCTTAAATATTTTCTTTTTTAACTAGGATATTATATTTCTTTGTAGAAATTTGAACCTCACAATAATTTGGTTTGTGACTTCAGGACATTAAAAAATAGAGTTATTTTTGGTTGAGATTCACTATCAATAAGGCCATCATTAGGTTATTTGAATGATTCCATTTTATTATTTTAATATCATCAACTCATTCTACTTGCCGATAGAGGATCAGATTAAGGTATTAATTTTGCGAGCTACCATACGAGTAGTAAACACAAGATTTTGCATTTTTATAATGAATTTCCTTTCTAAAGTCATTGAAGGCCTAACATGAAGAGCAGTGAATCCTCTTCTTTTATTGCCTCTCTCAGCTTTCTTATATGCTCAATCTAGACAATTCATCTTGAAACCACCTTACATCATCCAACCACAACATCTTGGAGGTCATCCTCATAACTAATCTTGCCATATTTAAAGTTAGTTTTAAGACAAAATTACCCTCATTTTATTAACTTGCAAACTACTGTAGATTAATTACACCTGCAAAATTTCCACTACTTTTCAAAGCTTGCAGAATATTACACCCACCTTATCAAGCTTTCAGTGGAGCCATGACTTATCTATGCTTATAAACTATTACGGCTTATTTAACTTGTGCAGTGTCAGCATATCCTAGTGCCTAAGAGACATCTATGCTAAGCCAACCGTTCATAGCTTGTTCTGACACTGATGAACTGCTCCTTGGTATCTAATATTCGAGAGCTCTAGCCAAGCCCCATATTGCTTGTGAATCCCTCAGAGTTATCCTCGTTTCCATTAGCCTTAACAAAGTTCAGGGCTAGAAAAATTCATAGGATTTTTGAGACAACAAGAAAAAACAGTTGGGTTTAGACCAGGATATGCCATCCCTTCTATTATGTGGGAAAAGCTATAAAAGTATGTATGGGGAAACTTGTGACATTCAAATTTCTGTCGATTACTTTGCTTGTTGATTATTCCATTTAATGAAGCTGACTATACGAGTAAATTTTCGCTAAGCCATTCTGTATAAAGAAAAACACATTCCAGTGCTTGTATTAGAGCAGGCAAATATATTTACATACATTATGAATTCTGATAATGCTAACGATTAACTGCTCCAAACTGTTTATATGCAGGCAATCATGCCAACATTAGGCTGGAGGTGGTTGCTAGCGCTGTCCTCTTTGCCATCATTTCTGTTGCTTATATTTTATGCCTTCACGCCTGAATCACCACGGTATCTCTGCATGAAAGGCAGAAAATCTGATGCATTGCGTGTTTTAGAAAGCATGGCTAGAATGAACAAGAAAGCACTTCCTTCTGGTGAACTTACCTCTGACCGAAAGGCGGACCCTCAAGATTTTGATGAAAATACCCAACGCGCTCATGCAGAACAAGTCCGCAAGGCTGGATCTTCTTTTGGTGAAGATGTGGCGTCTAAGGTTAAGTGTGTAGGCTCACTGTATAAGCTTCTATCACCCAAGCTAATCAGAACAACTCTTCTTCTATGGATGGGCTTTTTTGGAAATGCTTTTACATATTATGGTGTTATCTTGCTAACCTCTGGGTTAAGTGATGGAAATTCAAAATGTCGGTCAACAACATCGCATAATAGTACAAAAGAGGGAACCCGTCTTTACAAAGATGTGTTCATCACTAGCTTGGCTGGTAGGTTGGTTGATAGGCTTTGTTCTTTTTTTTGTTAGATATGTTGAACCGATTTATTTTTATCATAAGCTGTTCAGTAACTTTAGGTTTCTAATTTTGGCAGAGCTTCCAGGTCTTTTTTTATCAGCTGTGATTGTTGACAGGATCGGTAGAAAGCTTTCAGTTGCAACCATGCTGGTTATCACTTTTGCTTTCTTGCTTCCATTGATTTTTCATCATAAAGAATTGACTACAACAGCGCTTCTATTTTGTGCTCGGATTTGCATAACGGGAAGCATCACCACTCTTTCGATATATGCTCCAGAGGTCAGTATCTAGAACACAATTCTTCTGTGAGAATCATTTTTTTCAAACACCTGATGCTGCATTGATATCCAAATAAATGGCACTTGTGGATTTAAACGACAAACCTTGAACTAGATGAATAAAAGAAATTTGAAACTGAAGCCTTTATGCAAATTGTGCATGGAATCAGTAGGAGTATAATTCTCCATAATGCATGCCTTATAGTTACCGTTAGAAGATAGTACATCTTTTATAGCTTCTTACTGAGCTGTGCATTAAACTCAGAACCATGTAGCACGGATGAATTGCTAAACAAGAAGAGAGGAAGCTTTTGGATTACCTTTGCAGGGCAAAAGTAATAAAAGAAGCCTAAATATTTAAAACGGCATTGCAAAAAAGGAAATTCCTGCTTGCTTTGGTGACAAACTGCCAAGTGCTTTGTAATAAACTGCATTACTGACCTCCATAAATAGATGGTCAAAATCCTTTCAAGGTTGGGGACTCAATGCTAACGATCTCTAACACTCAACTCAGTAAGTGAGTGCAAAGGGGTCAGCCTAATGAACTTAACTAGTATGATTCTTGTTGTGCAATACAGTGGAAAATCAAACTAGAAATCACACAACCAACACAAAAAATACGATGATTTATGTGGTTCGGTGAAGATGCCGACATCTACGGGGAGGGGATGATGATTTCACTATATTGGAGAAAAACAGGGATTACAATTTGGCACTAGCTCTCTCTTACTCATATCTACAAAAGCCCTCAAACCTCTCCATTTATAGATTTGGGGCAAACAAAATAAGGAAAAAGCTTCATAATCTAATCTCCAATCAAATCAACTATTTAGGGAAATGAGTGGTAAGCACTGTGGAGAACACCTCATCATAAGCAATGTCACGATCCGGCCCGGTAAGCTCGCATAAGTGAGGCGGGAACAAACGGTCTGACGGTAGATTAAACTTTCACTTCATCTAAAACTATCTCAATAAATAAACTTTGAAAGAGCCACTAAAACTTCAATTAAGAAAATAAATGAATACAAAATATTCAAATACCTTTCTTCCGGTGGGCCACGTCTATGGTATACATTTTCATCTCTCCTACTCATTTTGATTCTATTAAGTCACATCTGTAAAATATATTAAAGCAACTAAAGTAAGCCAAAGCTTAGCGAGTAACACATGTTTCTAAACTACAGTAATTCAAGGCAGGAGGAGTAATATGCTAGATGTCACTTTCATTCAAACGTATCATAAATTTTATTTTCTATAAACATATCATTTAAACATGAGCATAAATCATAAATCTATAACATTTCATAATCAGTTTACATTCATCATATCAGCATTTGTAACTTCGTATCACTTTTCATTTATTCATATCATTTGTTTCATCGAAACATTAAATGTATAGTGTTATGCGTAAAACATAAATATATATCATATCATAATTAGTTTACATTCGTCATAACTGTATTCATATCTTTCTCATTTTCATATATAATACACCCGTCACAGGAGTCACCGTCTAATTTGGTACCATGAAGGTACCCCTTTACCATTTGGCTCAAAAGAGCCCCTTTTCCATTTCCTTTACAATTTTCTTTACCATTTCCTTTACCATTAACGTGCACGAGTACGGCGTCCCCAGCCAGTACCATAAGGGGGTGAGCTTTATCTTTTCAGCATGCACATACAAGCATTCAATAACAATCATATCATAATCATAACACTTCATGTCATCTCATTTCTATAACATAAGAACTTTATCATATAATGCCATAAAATGTAACATGTAATTTGCATGATCAACCATTTGGCAAGAGTAACAAAATCATGTGCTAAATTAATCATAAAGATTTCATAAATATGCTTGAGCTTTCAAAATATATAACTGGATAGAAACAAATGTCATTACTGTAAATAAAGAATCATGTATACTTACAAGCATACTATATCACATTATCTCATTTTTATAACATATAAACTTATATGATAATGCCATGGAATGAAACATATAACTTTATCGCATGATCAACCATTGGACAAGAGTATGAATAAGAGTAACATAATCATGATCTAATTTAACCATAAAGATTTCATAAGCATGATTGAACTTTTAAAATATATAACTGAAGATAAACAAAATTATCACTGTAATAAAGAATCATGAGTACTCACCTTGAAGTTAAAAGTATGAAATTTGCCGCTTCTCCCTCTTCAATGCCTTTCCTCTCACTTCAAAATCCTAAAAAAATAATGTAACTATGATTGTCAAATATTTACTCTAGTCTTGCTCCAATCATCACTAATCTAATCTTCATTGTCATCATCCTCCATAACATTAGACATTAAACCTCTTTAAACATTAGGATTTCTTTCATTAATTATTATGCATAATACCTTGTCCTAAATCCTTACTTTTCTATTTTAATACTATCTTTCTTCTTATATAAAAGAAATTCTTTTTCTTTTCTTTTATTTTCGAATTTACCTAAAAGCCCTAATTTTTGGAAGCCAAATCTTCATTAATCTCTTTATTTTAACATGCCAAATCTTCCCTATCATTTACATAAATAATTAGGACTTTCTAATTTTCGGATTTAATTAAATTAAAATTTAAAAAAATGAAATTTTGTGCAAAAACCCTAATTCTCATCATTAAAATCCTTCCTAAGTCTATTTAAAACCAATGCACTTAAAAATTTTCATGATTTTGCAAAGCCCTAAATCTTGAAACATGAAATTTCATCATAACATTTAACTAACTTCCCATAGAATCTCTCTAATGCCATTAGGAAGCCTTCTTACAAAGCCATTTTGAAAGAATACAAAAATTAGAGAAAACCCTAATTTTTAAAATCTAAAATTTTTAAGGAATCATTTCATTTCCATGCATAAAATCATCTCCTAAGTCTTCTCTATCCCTTCCTCAAAGAAAAACAAAGTTTACCTCAAACCCTAATTTTCTTCCCTTAAAGAAAACTCCATAAAAAGGAGGGAAAATTCAAGCAAACAACTTACCTTAGCCTTCTTGAATCTCCCTCTTCGATTTCCCCTAAGGAAAGCCGTTGGAAACCACCCCCAAAAGCTCCCGTCGCCTCCGCCTCCCTTCTCCCCTTCTCTCGGTTCGGGCCGCACGAAGGAAATGGGGGACCGAAACAATTCGGTCCCCTATTTAGTGTGGGAGGTCCTCTTTAAATTCCTAAACTCCAAATTGCCCTTACTTAAACTCCCTCTCTATTTATATAACATCAAGGGCAAAGTTGTCATATTGAGTTTTTCGAAAATTTAAATTCTCAAAATACTTAAAATCCGATATGGGTTCTATACATCAATTCGCTTAGAATTTTGCGCTCTATTTTATAAAATTATTTGCGTCAAATTCCGACGACTTTGAAATTTTCACTTAAACTCGTCGCGACGCATTGAAAAGCGTGCGAAGCCTAAAATGGTATTTTGCGGGTTTTACAATTCTCCCTCTCTTATAAAAATTTCGTCCTCGAAGTTTAGAAACAAGCATCAACGAATCATACCTTAATTAAATAGGTGTGGGTAGCTTTCTCTCATCTCTGATTCCTTCTCCCACGTGGCATCACTTTCTGATCCATGCCTCCAAAGAATCTTAACATACGGGATCTCTCTGTTTCGGAGCCGCTTAACATCAAAATCTATGATTTTCTCTGGTTCATCTACAAAAATCAGATCTGGTTGAATATCCACTGATTCAGCACTAATCTTCTGAGCTTCACTAGATTTCATTTCTCCTGAAGTCTTCTGAACCAATACAGGATAATATTTTACTGTGTGTCCAGGCTGACGACACCAATAGCAAGTGTTGGAACCAATTAGACATTCACCCTTAAGCAATCTGCCACATTTAGCACAAGTTTCAATAACTTTACTAACAATTGTACTACTAACTCCACTAGAACTAAACTTAGATTTCTTCTCATTTGATCCTTCCATCAGATTGCTTTGACTTTCTTCTTCAACACTCTTCCTTTTATCTTGATCCCTTCTCTTTTGTGATTTAGAAATCAATTTCCACCATTCTATCTCTTTCCACCAATAATGAATAGTCTTCAATTTCGAAAGGTATTAAAGGTTGCCTAATATCATCTTTTAGAACAAATTGAAATCTATAACACTTCTCCTCTACTGTTTCAAATCAACTGATATCATAATAAAGTTGTAAATTTCACTTCATATTGCATTACTGATTTATCTCCTTGAATCAATCTTATCAATTTGTCTTACATCTCCCTCTACTGACATAGGTACAAACTATTCTCTGAACAGTTTTGCAAGTCTTCTATATTTGGAATATCTTCTAACTTGTCTTCATGTTGCCCTCTCTACTACCTTTATGCTTCTCCATCCAAGAGAATTATAGCAAGTGACACTTTCCTTTTATCAGGATATGACATGCTATCCAATATCTTCTCTATATGAAGTAACCCATTTTTCAGCCTCAATTGGTCATTCATTTCCCTTGAATAATGGTGGTCGTATATCCTGAAACAACTTCAGATATTTTTTCATTCCAACTACAGGTTATGATCTTGATTCCTGAAGTATTTGGGTCCTAGTCGCCATCATTTGAGTTAAAATAGTTATTGGTGTTCACAGTCACTTCATGGGGTAATCCTCCACCTTCCATATATCGGTTACATTCTCTTGATCATCAACATACCTGATATATTTAGACAAACTCAACAACAACAACAACAATAAGCCTTCGTCCCACTACGTGAGGTCGGTTACCTAAATCCTTTGTCTCTATTGAGTCCTGTTAAAAGTCAAACTCTTAAGTAAGTCTAATAAAGAAGGATCATTTCTAATATTTTCTAACCAAGTCTTTTTAGGTTTACCTTTACCTTTCTTAACATAAGTCAAATCTCATACATCAAATCTCCTAACCGAGTCATCGGAAAGCCGCTTTTTTTTGTGACTAAACCATCTAAGGCGACTCTCTTTAATCTTGTCTTCCAATGGAGCTACTCCAACCTTTTCACGTATATACTCATCTCATATCTTGTCTCTAAGGGTAAAGCCGCTCATTCACCTGAGCATCCTCATCTCTATAACATTTCTCTTTTAATGGCAAACATTTTGTACTATAAAGCATTGCAGGTTTCACCACCATCTTATAAAATTTTCCCTTAAGTTGAGGGGGACCTTTCTATCATCCAATAAGCCCAATGCATTATTCCATTTCAACTATCCAATGTGAATTCTACTGATAATATCCTTATCTATTTCACCATCATCTTAAACAATAGATCCAAGATATCTAAAACATGTACTCTTATAAATGACTTAATCGTTCAAAGTCACAATCCCCTCACTAGATCTATTACTATGAAAATTATACTCTATATATTCAGTTTTAGATCTACTCAAGCGAAAACTTTTAGACTCTAAGGTCGACCTCCATAATTCAAGTTTTCCTTCCACTCCCTCTCTAGTCTTATTAACAAGAAGAATATCATCAACAAAAAGCATACACCAAGGTACATCCTCTTGCAAACACCAAAGTACATCCTCCTGCAAACACCAAAGTACATCCTCCTGCAAACACCAAAGTACATCCTCTTGCAAACACCAAAGTACATCCTCTTGCAAACACCTAGTGAAAACATCCATGACTAAAGCAAAAAAAAGATATAGGCTTAAGGCTAATCGTTGATGTAATCCAACCGATATGGGAAAATACTTGGTCAAACCACCTTATGTTGGAACGCAAGTAATAGCCAAGTAATAGCTCCTGCATACAAAACTTTATTAATTTGAATATAAGCATTCATAACTCCTTTCTTTTCAAGCACTCTCCATAGCACTTCTCTTAGCACTTTATCATATGCTTTCTCTAAATCAATAAGTAGCATAAGTAAATCCTCCTTATTCTCTCTATATTTCTCCATCAAACCTCTAAATAGATGTATGGCTTCCATAGTAGACCTACTCGGAAAGAATCCAAATTGATTTTTTTTCCCAACTAATAAACACCCTTCAAGCTTATCAACCTTAAAGAAGTTATTAGATCTTTGGTAGTACCCAAAGCTTTTCCTGAAGGAAACCCTCCCAAACTTATCATAGATATCTTGTTTAATTCGATCAATCCTTCCACCAAAAATTCTGATTCCGTGTCATAAACATCTCTTTCCTTTAACTTAGCTTCCACTTGATGATCAACAACTGATACCTTCTTCACTTGATTATCACCTTACGTGCTAAAGTGACACATACCCAACTGGCATCTTTCCTACAACTGTTGACCCCACTCCTTTCCCCAAAGGCTTAGAATGAGAAACCCTAACAATACATTCCACCCTATAGCCAACAGTTCCCATTCATTCAGCTTTTGTTTAGTGAGCACTTGAATTAACAATAGTTGTTTATAGATCTTTACTTAATTCAATGCTAAAAATCACCAAAGCATCATTATCTTTTGTATCAACATCAACCTCAACATCATCTAAAGATAACACTTCAAGATTTTTTTTTACACCATCAATAACATGGAAATTCAATACAGTAGCTACACATACTGGAGAATTCATATTTCTTCTAAAAACTATTGCAGTTAACACCATATCAGCTACTAGCTTCCTTTCAATAGTATCCGCACTTCAATTTCTTTAAAGCCTCTCTAACTTAAGTTTTATGAATACGCTGATAAAAACAAAAATCTTTATTTCCATTTAGGGTGCTAAGGTTACTAAAGTCAATCGTATTCTCATAATCTTCATTAAAAAGTTTAGTAAAATATCTCATCCACCTTTGTTGAATATCGTCTTCTACGAAAAGCACTTTTTGATCTTCATCCTTCATACATTTAACTTGAACTGAATCCTTACTACTATCTCTTTGCTTGGCTAACTGATATATTTATACATCAATTTAAATCATTCATATGGGTCTTGCATACAATTCATATTCCTAGAATTTCTTGGCTCTGATACCACTCTTGTCACGACCTGGCTCGGTAAGCTCGCATAAGCGAGGCGGGAACAAACGGTCGGACGGTAGATTAAACTTTCACTTCATCTAAAACTATCTCAATAAATAAACTTTGAAAGAGCCACTAAAATTTCAATTAAGAAAATAAATGAATACAAAACATTCAAATACCTTTCTTCCGGTGGGCCACGTCTATGGTATACATTTTCATCTCTCCTACTCATTTTGATTATATTAAGTCACATCTGTAAAATATATTAAAGCAACTAAAGTAAGCCAAAGCTTAGCGAGTAACACATGTTTCTAAACTACAGTAATTCAAGACAGGAGGAGTAATATGCTAGATGTCACTTTCATTCAAACGTATCATAAATTTTATTTTTTATAAACATATCATTTAAATATGAGCATAAATCATAAATCCATAACATTTCATAATCAATTTACATTCATCATATCAGCATTTGTAACTTCATATCACTTTTCATTTATTCATATCATTTATTTCATCGAAACATTAAATGTATATTGTTATGCGTAAAACATAAATATATATCATATCATAATCAGTTTAATACATTCGTCATAACTGTATTCATATCTTTCTCATTTTCATATATATTACACTAGTCACAGGAGCCACCGTCTAATTTGGTACCATGAAGGTACCCCTTTACCATTTGGCTCAAAAGAGCCCCTTTTCCATTTCCTTTACAATTTCCTTTACCATTTCCTTTACCATTAACGTGCACGAGTATGGCGTCCCCAGCCAGTACCATAAGGGGGTGAGCTCCATCTTTTCAGCATGCACATATAAGCATTCAATAACAATTATATCATAATCATAACACTTCATGTCATCTCATTTCTATAACATAAGAACTTTATCATATAATGCCATAAAATGTAACATGTAATTTGCATGATCAATCATTTGGCAAGAGTAACAAAATCATGTGCTAAATTAATCATAAAGATTTCATAAACATGCTTAAACTTTCAAAACATATAACTGGATAGAAACAAAGGTCATTACTGTAAATAAAGAATCATGTATACTTACAAGCATACTATATCACATCATCTCATTTTTATAACATATAAACTTATATGATAATGCCATGGAATGTAACATATAACTTTATCGTATGATCAACCATTGGACAAGATTATGAATAAGAGTAACATAATCATGATCTAATTTAACCATAAAGATTTCATAAGCATGATTAAACTTTTAAAATATATAACTGAAGATAAACAAAATTATCACTGTAATAAAGAATCATGAGTACTCACCTTGAAGTTAAAAGTATGAAATTTGCCGCTTCTCCCTCTTCAATGCCTTTCCTCTCACTTCAAAATCCTAAAAAAAATAATGTAACTATGATTGTCAAATATTTACTCTAGTCTTGCTCCAATCCTCACTAATCTAATCTTCATTGCCATCATCCTCCATAACATTAGACATTAAACCTCTTTAAATATTAGGATTTCTTTCATTAATTATCATGCATAATATCTTATCCTAAACCCTTACTTTTCTATTTTAATACTATCTTTCTTCCTATAAAAAAAATTCTTTTTCTTTTCTTTTATTTTCGAATTTACCTAAAAGCCCTAATTTTTGGAAGCCAAATCTTTATTAATCTCTTTATTTTAACATATGTTAAATCTTCCCTATCATTTACATAAATAATTAGGACTTTCTAATTTTCGGATTTAATTAAATTAAAATTTTGAAAAACGAAATTTTGTGTAAAAACCCTAATTCTCATCATTAAAATCCTTCATAAGTCTATTTAAAATCAAGGCACTTAAAAATTTTCATGATTTTGCAAAGCCCTAAATCTTGAAACATGAAATTTCATCATAAAATTTAACTAACTTCCCATAGAATCTCTCTAAAGTCATTAGGAAGCCTTCTTACAAAGCCATTTTGAAAGAATACAAAAATTAGAGAAAACCCTAATTTTTAAAATCTAAAATTTTCAAGGAATCATTTCATTTCCATGCATAAAATCATCTCCTAAGTCTTCCCTATCCCTTCCTCAAAGAAAAAACAAAGTTTACCTCAAACCCTAATTTTCTTCCCTTAAAGAAAACTCCATAAAAAGGAGGGAAAATTCAAGCAAACAACTTACCTTAGCCTTCTTGAATCTCCCTCTTCGATTTCCCCTAAGGAAAGCCGTCGGAAACCACCCCCAAAAGCTCCCGTCGCCTCCGCCCGCTCCGCCTCCCTTCTCCCCTTCTCTCGGTTCGGGCCGCACGAAGGAAATGGGGGACCGAAACAATTCGGTCCCCTATTTAGAGTGGGATGTTTTTTTTAAATTCCTAAAGTCCAAATTGCCCTCACTTAAACTCCATCTCTATTCATATAACATCAAGGGCAAAGTTGTCATATTGAGTTTTTCGAAAATTTAAACTCTCAAAATACTTAAATCCGATATGGGTTCTATACATCAATTCGCTTAGAATTTTGCGCTCTATTTTATAAAATTATTTACGTCAAATTCTGACGTCTTCAAAATTGTCACTTAAACTCGTCGCGACGCATCGAAAAGCGTGCGAAGCCTAAAATGGTATTTTGCGGGTTTTACAAGCAATCCCTTCCCGTTGCACAGAGCCTTTGCCACCCACCTAGCCTTGTATCAGCACATTAGCTCCATGAGATATTTTCTTCTTTGCACACACCCATTTGCACCAAATGACTTTCCTTCCGAGAGGAAGCTTCACCAACCTCTAAGTAGTATTCTTCTTAAGAGACTTCATCTCTTCATCCATAGCCCTCTTCCACAAATCCATATTAGGACTATCCAATGCTTCCTTATAGTGACTAGGAACTTTAGCCTCCATGGCTAAAAGTGCAAATGCAATGTGGTCTCTTAACCAAGTTGATTTTGAGACATTATGGTTCCTGAACTTGTTCCTTGCAATAGATTCATGAGCTAGAATCTCATCCTCAACATCATCTTCTACCTCCTGATCTGTAGTTGAATCACATACCTGGGTAGAAGTGATCTATCTCTGTGGAACAAATAGAGTTGCATCAAACTCCAACTTTTATAATGCATCTTTGGTCCCAATAGAACTCTCCACCTGCTTCGAGTCCCGAGTCTTCCATATGCTCGCCTTGTTGAATGTAACATCCCTGCTAATAACAATCTTTCTTTCTACCTGATCATAGAATTTGAAGCCCTTGACTCCATGCTTGAACCCAATAAAGATCGTCTTTTTTGTTTGTGGTTCCATTTATCATTCTGAATATGATCATAAGCTAGGCACTCAAATACTCTCAAGTGCTCATAATCTCTAGTAGGATGCCCCAACCACATCTCCTTTGGGATCTTCTTCCCAATAGCTGCAGAAGGAAGACGGTTCATCAAGTGACGGGCATAGTCTATCGCCTCAGCTCAATAGACTCTATCCAACCCAATATTGGATAATATATACCAAATTTTCTCCACCAAAGTTTAATTCATCCTCTCTGCCATCTCGTTCTGGCGCGGTGTCTCTCTAACAGTAAAGTGGTGCTCTATCATAGATCTCTATCACTCCTGCAAGAATGCATCCGAAATGTATTCGCCCCTATTGTCTGATCTAATACACTGGATCCTTTTGCCAGTCTGAGTCTCAATCCATTTCTTCTAAGTTCTGAAAAATCTCCAGTGCCTCGCTCTTACACCTCATGGTGTACACCCAAACATATTTGGAGTAATCATCAATAAAAGAGACAAAGTATCGCTGCCCACCGAATGATGCTGTCTTTATCAGGCCCCAAACATCTGTGTGAACATACTCCAGAATACCCATTGTACTGTGCATGTTAGTACCAAAGGATACTCATGTCTTCTTGTCAAACACATAATATTCACATAAATCAAGCTTGCAGGTGCTTTCTCCTTTGATTAATCCTTACTTCTCCAAAGCCATAAGAGAAGCCTCTTCAGTATGAGCTAGCCGCATATGTCACAATGTAGTTGCATCAGAAGAATCATCAGAAACAATAGTCATTTCAATCACTGTTCTTCCTTGAATTTAGTACGAACCATCTGAATACAAACTCTAAGAAACTGCAGATAGTGATACAGCTGAATCTTCGTCATGCTCTTCCATGCTAAGGTTTATCTTTGCCTCCGTGAAAACTCGATTTCCCTTCTCCTTCAACTTCTCAGGCAATCTTTCTTCTAATGATCAGTCTCTAAATAGAAAGCACACTGATTCTGTCACAATCCAGGATCTATATTGGAAGAATTATATCTATTTTTCATTTTAACTATTTAATTAGAGCTTAACGATGAACAACGGAAAAAAAAAATGATTATATTTTTGTCTTGTTCGGAGCCTCATATCATAGGATCCTTATTCTTTCCTAAAAATATGTAAAATCACGTAATAAACA
Organism: Dendrobium chrysotoxum; assembly: GCA_019925795.1. Classification (NCBI taxonomy): domain Eukaryota; kingdom Viridiplantae; phylum Streptophyta; class Magnoliopsida; order Asparagales; family Orchidaceae; genus Dendrobium; species Dendrobium chrysotoxum. The sequence continues at coordinate 55,250,545 of CM034307.1, forward strand.
TATAGCCTAGCAAGTAACTAAAATCTTACAACTGAAATCAATATAAGATAAAATAGAATAATACGCTATAAATTATATAAAGAAATATATGCATCAATATCTATATTAATTATCTGTATCAATTTATCATTCTATAGTTCATATCTCAATCCATTACATTATCAGTCACAATATTAATAATAGTCAACAATACTAATGCTAGTAACAATATTAGTATCATGATCTATAATGCTAAATAATGTTAATGACAGTAAATAATATAAGTGTTAGTCACAATATCAGTATAGTGTTCGTAGCAGTATCGATATCAATATTCATATATTCAATGAGTGTATCTTAAGGGTATCTTGCTCCTACACTTATAACTTCCAATCAGTCACCTCTTATAACTCCCAATCAGTCACCTCTTATAACTCCCAATCAATATACTCCTTATAATGCCCCTTAAATCATGTGAATCAGTCGCCCCAACTCTTTATAACTCCCAATCAATCTCCAGCTCCTTATGACTCATAATCAGTGAATCATAAGGATCAGTAGGGTATTACATGGAGTTATTATATATGCATCTGATATCATTCAGTACTTCATTTAAAATGCAATAAAATCATATCAAATCGTTTAGAATGATCAACTGTATAACATATCCAAACTTGCACAGTGATAGCTTATGAAATCAGGAGATAATATAATTTTTGTAGATTTATGAGAGATAAAATTCATAGAAATCAAAATAATTAAAAATAGAAGAGATTAATCACTTACAACGAATAGATAAAATCTTTAACAGTATAATCCAAAGACCTTTCTCTCTCCTCTCTCTTTCCTATTTCAATTTCTTTCTGGCCAAGCAACCAAGTGAGGGAGTCGGCGGGGTGAGGCATGGATATATATATATATATATATATACTGTTAGTACCGTAGCGTCTTCTTTCGCCTGGATGAACCACACCAACGGATTAATCTTCTGTTCTTCACGTCATTCTTCACATCGTCAGCGAAAATTCCACCAGAAGCTGGCTCTGTTACCAATTGTTGTGTAATATACAACAGAAAATCAAACCAGAAATCACATAACCAACACAAAGAACACGACCATTTACATGGTTCGGCGGAGATGCCTACGTCCACGGGTAAGGGATGATGATTTCACTATATTGGAGAAAAATATGGATTACTATTTGGCCCTCTAGCTCTCTCTTGCTCATATCTACAACAGCCCTCAAACCTCTCTATTTATAGATTTGGGGCAAACAAAATAAAGAAAAAACTTCATAATCTAATCCCCAATCAAATCAACTATTTAAGGAAATAATTAGCTTCCTAATCAATTACAATTATTAGCCATTAAAACTTTCCAAATAAAATTTATTTAGATTTGAAAATATTTCCAAATCAACAATTCTATGAATCTCATCTTTTCTCCAGACTCAGATCCACTGAAGGCTTCTTGGTCTCTGAAGAGAAATAGAAACTTAATACAGTCCTCTCCAAACCCTTAGAAATTTTTTCTGTTGGTGTTGAAATACCAGTACAAAATGATTTGATAAGTTGTTTTGTCTTTGAAGCAAGAAACTGTGAGATGCAGTGAAGCACATGAATTCTCTTTAGCTTTGATGGCTTTGAAATATTTAAGAGTCGCTGACCTTCATTCATTTTCCTTATTTTGCAGATTTATCCTACCTCAGTAAGGAGTACTGGTTATGGAACTGCGAACTCGTTTGGGAAAATTGGTGGGATCATATGTCCCATTGTTGCGGTTGGCTTGGTAGATGATTGCCATCTATTAGCAGCTGTTCTTCTATTTGAAGGTGTCATATTTTTGACAGGTCTGGCTGTAATCTTATTCCCCTTTGAAACCAAGGGCTGTGAGCTAAAAGATTCTGTGGAGAGTTCAGTCTCTCCTGCCTGATTCCTGATTGCAGCTTTCAGAATTCTCTGGTCCTGTTTTTCAACTGTAATGTGAATTGATTCCATTGTCAATAGCATAAAATTGTTTATCATAATCTCATTATGATCAAGAACGAATCTGCTCTTGGAGCAGTTTATCGTGGAAGAAATTTCATTCAAGATAGCTATAGATATGCAAGATTATTGATGTAATTTTAGTGAGGCTGCGCAAATCTAGCTTTGGCCTCTATGTAAACTGCTTTAATTATTTGTTTGTGTTGTGCAACAAAACCAGAGCTTTTTCTCCAATTGTTAATGAATTTGCTGCATGCAACTCATCTTGATCTGTTTGTTAGAAGCCTTAGCTATCAAATAAAAGGTATTGGATTCGAGTCTTCCATATGTGACATTTTCTAAAAAAAAAAAATTTGCTGTAGGCGTGCAATTCGGGTGCATATAAGTAATTTTTTTTTTTATAATTTTGTTTAACGAACCGATATCATATTTTCATTTGAATATAATTTTTTTATATATATTAAAATAAATTTATGATGGGAGGAGCTTTTTCACAACTAAAATTGCAAATATAATAGCTGCAATAAAAAAATTACTATCTGACTTGTAAAAAAAAATATGACACCACAGCAGTTTAAAAAACTCACGCCTGCTACCCCTAACCAGTATTTTGGGTGTTTAATATGGGACCGATTAGTTACAGTACAGAGGTCCCAAACTTTGCTATATGAAGCTAAAAAGGCTTCTTCATTCCAAAATAAAAAGCTTCTTCAGAAGGATGGGCAAGTTTTATTTTTCTGGGTAGCAATTCTAAATTTTAGCTTTTCCACTCCATAAAGCAAACATGTTAGTATTAATAATAATGCTCATTTTGAGCATTCAATTAATTTCTATCATAGTTTCAATAACTTTTATCAAATAATTTCAACTCATAGGAAAATTTTCACAACCTTAATATAAATTTCATCAAACAATCATCTATTTAGTACATAATAACATAACATCAGTGTTAAACAAAGGCTCCGTTTGGGACAACTTTCTTACTGCTTTTGAAAGTAATTTTTTAGTACAAAAGTTTCTTGAACTAAAAATTTTTGTACTAAAAAGCTATTTTATAAAGTAGTATGAAAGCTATCCTAAACGTAGCCAAAGTCTTGCATATATTGATATTTGAAATTCTTGAACTGTGCTTAAAAGTGAACTTGGAAACTTTTTGAAACATCTAACTTCATTTAGATGAGTCCTATTAGTGTCGAAATGAATAATATGGAAATTTGTTGGTTAAAATATTTTTGTCCAAATCATATGCTGATGGGCTTAAAAAATATCTATGAATAAAGCAAAATCTGCTATTAACAAAGGTGATGCTTGGCCTAACTAGATTTATTAGTTTTATATTGGTTTTTTATTCCCAAGAGTAAATATTTTATAGATAATACATATTAAACAAAGGTAATACTTGACCTAATAACATCAATTCATGGGTTCAATTCAATTGTATGCTTACTCTCCACATAGAACTACGTTCGTTATGTCAGTCTCTAATCAATGACTTATGATGGTGTGTGAATCAAAGAGGAATAAATTTAAGCCTGATACATTAGTAGTCAAATCTATTCTTAAATAAAATCTTAAATCTATATGTGAGGACCAACCACCAGATAATTTCATACTAATATATTCCTCAATGATATGATATGTGATAAAATCCAATACTCCTATATATCTTAACATTCTTTCTCTCATGTGATAGCTCTTTATATCAACTATCACTCCCATCAAATGAAAGTTTTTTTTTGATACTGTGAGAATATTTTTAGTAGAATTCTACATAATGGACTTATTGTGTTGCCTTAAAAAGAAAAAATAAATAGGGCAACTGAACTATACCATACATACACATTACACAATCCTATGAACTATACATAAAGAGGATGACAGTATTCTGGTGGGCTCCAGCTGGGCTTCCTACCTTTAGGATCATCATGCATGTTATAAAGCTTTCCTAAGTTAAAATATAATAAAAAACAAAAGTCTATAAGGCATTCTGCAAACACAAATTTATTCTAGATTAATAATAGGCATAGCACGATAATGTACTAAATGAGTATGAAGTGCCAGTAAGGGGACTACACAATAAGCATATATATATATATATATATATATATATATATATATATATATATATATATATATATATCATGGTGAGCATAATTATAAGTTAGTATAACACTCACTAGAGATAAGCATAACTTACCCTAGAGTGAACTATGCCATCACAAGATTTGTGTCCTAGAACCTATATTTTAAAGAGTTTGTTGTTTTAAATAATAAGGAGATGGGAGAACCAATCTCCAAGTCTACTTAGGTGACAATGTGCTAAAGGACTAAATGTTAATTCACTTTAAAATCTTAGATTCTATATCTAAAGGTCAAAGGATCCAAACTACTGGAATCAGCAAGTGCTCATTCCAATTGTCTCTAGCTTTTATATCTAACGTAATCAAAGGTCATGTTATTACCATCATCTATCACCTCCCCCTTGGATAGGAAGGGGCTCAGGATAAATCTTTGATCATTTGCAGCTTGGTTCTTGTACTACGATGATACCTCCTTCCCCATTCCCATCCACTAATCTATAGTGATTGAAGGTTTAGGTCTCATTGATTATGAACACTATTTGAGGAGCTACATCTCTCAATAATAGTTTTCTTGTTGCTACTTATGATAGATCATGCATTTGAACTACCACCATACACTTTATCTCTCTCGTTGAACATCATCATGTCTCTCTGTCATATCCTCTCAACATCCATCTCTCTCCATGAGTTGAGAAGTATTTGAGATCAAAGGTTCATCCTCTTAGCTAATTCGATCCACACCCACAAACATAGCTGACCTGCTCCCGATTAAATCATCCTCGTCCGCTCAAGCTCAATCTAATCGAGGCATCTCTAATGACTCACATACTTCACCTTGTGATGTTCCTTCCACGAGAGTTGCTACCTCTGAGAGCCACATGTCGATCGTCTGTGATGGGCAAAACAATTATGCTAATATACAATCATTTCAACCTTAAGGTCATATTATCCTCACCTATATTATCCTAGCCTATAGCAGATAAATTGTTATGTGCCTAGTTACCTTTTCTAGATGATTGTTTTGCCATAAGAACACTTGGAATATATACATACACACAAATATTTGTCTAACTGTCACTCAATATATAATTTTAGTTCTTAAGATTACAAAAAGATGACATTAATATTGTTAAATATACATCAAAAGTTATTTTTATGTGCCTTATAAACAATAAAAAAATCATAATATTTGACTGATTTTTACTCCTAATTATTTCTTATATATTATCTCTAAATTAATGACCTTGATTTTTTTCTTGAGTGCTAATAATGGTTAAAGCTGGTAATTCAATATAAAATAGATATTATTTATCGATAATTTATATAAAAAAAACAAACATGAGCTAATTCGTCCAAAAGCTCTTTGAACTTTGCTTCATATCTCACAAAGAATACAAAAAAAAGGCTTTGTAATTTACATAAGAAGTTATTGGGTGTTTTATGCAATATAAAATTATGTAGATAATGCAGATTCAAAATTACTTATGGTTTACACGTTAAAAATGGCAACGTGTCGACGTGAAATTAAGCAGCAATTATTATTATATTATTATTATTAATTTATTCTCGAGAAAATGATGGTTGGCGATCCAAGAGAGAGCCACGAGATTTTATTTGTGGGCCCTGGATCTTAATTTAAAGCATTTGCCAATTTTTCTTCCTTGATTGTGACATTCAGTAAGGTCTTATCTTCAAGGCATGTATGGGATCTTTTTATTATTATTTTTTAAATTATTTTTGTTTAGTGTATATTTTAGTTATTTTTTTATCTTATTTTGAAAATAAATCATTTTTTTAATATGTAAAATGGTTTTAAGGTATTTTGAGTATTTTTAAAACACTTCACCACCAGTTATTATTATCATCTCTATCATTATCACCACCGACTATCACCACCATCGTCAACAATTATTAGTGACCATTTAGCGAAAATCACAGTCACCATCACCACAATTAGTCAATTACAATATAAACAGAAAAAAACATGATTTTGTAATATCAAACATTGATATATCTATAAAAATCTGCATAATTGACACAAATCTCGAGGCAAAGTTGGAATTAAAAATTTTTGGAATTAAATTCAAAATCATATTAACTCTAATTTCAAAAATTTTATAGTCAAACTGAATGTCTCAATGAGACTAATCCAACGTTATTAAAGGTGGTCAAATCCGAGCCCAAAGAAGCCCAAATCAAACACTTGAAGTATAATTAAAAACTTCAAACATTAATTGGATGATCAAATGATATCCAAATTAGATCTGTTTAAAGTCGAATCGAGCGACTCGATAAGACGAATCCAATGAGTCCAAGATCGCTCAATTTGGCATCATCAAGGATCTTAAATGTTGAATAAATATTTTATGATCAAGAGAATATATATGGTCCATATGATGAAGTGTTTTAGATTTTGGTTCAAATTATCAAAATGCCGATCTAAAAAAGCCTATAAATAGAGCACATTCTCCACACGAGGGAGGAGGAATAATAGAGAGAACTAGAGAGAGCTTTCTTTCATTTTTCATCGATTGCCGCCAACGACAACCACTAACTATATCGTCGACAACCACCATTGCCACCAACGATCAGCATCAGAAATCGCCATCATCTCTATAATACTCACAAGATTTAATCTTGTTGTTGGGTATAGTTGTCCGCCTGTCGACATCTTCTTTTTAATTTTTATACTCCGTATCGGAGAAATCACGCCTATTTTTGGTTGTTAACTGTCCCTCTTTAGATACTTGGTTTATGTAATTTCCCTCAGAAAAAATCAGATATTTGTTTAATATTCCCCCTCTTCTTCAACAGTGAAGAAATGATAATTCTTGTATCAATTATTATATACTGGAATTTTCAACTAGATAAAGCTCTATGATTTTTTTCCTTTTCGAGTTTTCCATGCAAAAATATTTTGATCTCGCTACTTTTATCTATGTGTGCTGAATTTTTGTAAAACTCTGAAACATAAAACATACACTCTATAGACTCAAAATTTCTAGCATAACAAACATATTTTATTTTATATCAAAATATAAATAAAATAAAAAACAAAAATAAAAGTAATCCTAAATGATCCGTTAGATTTTCTAAATGAAAAAAAAAGTCCTATGATTGAATTTGTAAGATTAGTGTTATGCATTAGAAAGCTCATGATGATAGAGAGATAATTTTATGTACTAGCTACATATAAGATTTTATACACAGATTTATAAAAGAGAGGAGCATATGAGACATTAGAGTTTTTATATGAAACTTCCTAAGAAGAGAAAAAAACATGAGATTACAAAGTAATAAACTTAAGATTGATCTCCTATAATTGTAACAGAGTTTTCTAGAAAAGTGGTGGAGTGAGAATGACGGTGATTAAATGATCATAGTCAGGTGACAACAGTTGGACAATGACAATCAGTCAATGATGATTAGATGAGGGTGCAATGACGTCGATTCAATGATGGTGGTTAGATAGTGATAGTCAATTGACAGTGGTTGTATGATAATGAATAGGCTATGATGGTGAACAATTGTGATCAAATGATGATGGTTGGACTACAAGTCATATGATGATGGTGGTTGACAGTAATCATTGGCTCATGTAGAGTTATTCATACCTCCAAGCTCTCTATACATGCAACTGTCAAGTTTCTCTCATATGGAGAATGATGTTCAATTTATAATTTTTTGATAATAGCATTTTGATATGTTAGCTAAAATCTCAAAATACTCTACTAGATGACTCATATTAATTCTTTTAATTAAATATTATTCTTTCTGCATTAAGGGCCTTTATCGGCTTAAGTGGTCTTGGGACTTTATCAACTATGATTTCAATAAATTTAAAGTGAAACTAAGTATCTCAATGAGATGAATCTAAGGACATCAAAATTAGTTAAATTCAAGTCCAAAAGAGCCAAAATCAAGTATTTGAAGTGTTGCTGAAAACTTCTTGTCTTTAATTAAAAGATCAAATGCTCTTTGATTTTCATGTGCTTGCTGTCAAAATAAGCATCTCAATAAGAGGAATCCAACTAGCTTAATATAACTCAATTCTAAGATTATTAATGTACTTAATTACTAAAAAAAAAATTATGACAAAATGAGTCAATGTGTTGTCCAATAAAATATTATAAAGTTTAGACTATATTTATCAAAATGTTACTCTAAAAAACTATAAATAGAGCCCATGAGGGGAACTAGAGACATGAGTTTGGAGAAAACTTAGAGATCTGAAGAACTCTAAAACTCTATTGCTTGATTGTCATCATCCAACCACACTCATTAGATGATTGTTGCCCGTCATCGTCTGATTGCCAATGCTAGAATAACATCATTACCCCTCTACCATTTTTCTAGCAAGCTCAACTATACTTATAGGAGATCAAGTCTGAACTCAATACTTTGTAATCTCATCTTTCCCAATTGAGAGGCAGTGCTCGACTATATAATTTTACTTGCATTGTGGATTATTTTATACGTGTTAGCCCTCTTAATTTTTCACTTCTTCTATTTTCTATCTAAAAAACTTGATATTTTATTAGTTCTTTCTTTAGTATATGTATGCGCAATATCTTTTTGGTCATAGATAGGTCTATTAGAGCATTTGTAGGATCCTTGAGATTGTTTTCAACATTTTGGACTCAATTTTTATATATTTGAAGTCTAACGAAATCTCTAAAACTAATTTCAAATAAATTTGGAGAGTTTAGAGTTAAATTTTTCAATAATTTTTACTCTAATAGATGCACCAACTTTGTTAAATGCTCAAATTATGATTTAGAAGAATTTATTTAATTCACAAGCTCAATGGGAGGTCTATATTGATGTCTAAGGAATGCTACCTTGCACATTTTAAATTTTTTTAAATTATAATTTTGCTCTAAACACTGCCGTTGCCAGGTCCCAAGTCCTGGATGAGAAAAGTGGAGGGTTGCGTTAGGTAGTCGACAGCCAGCGTAAAACTTGTCGAATAACCATGACATGAATCCTTTAATAAATTGTGTTAATGCTAGGGCGTTCCCTTGAAGCGACGCACTGTATGGCCTGAATACAGTGAAAAGTGTGCAAGGGCCGCTGCATCGGCGCCCGGGTGCAGTGTTAAATAGGCAAGGGTTCCCACATCAAGGACGGATGTGGGCAAAGAAGCTAGGATATGATATTAATATTAGGATAGGAACTTGGAATATAGGTTCCCTTACAGGAAGATTAATGGAATTAATAGATATTATGATTCATAGGAAGATAAATATTTTGTGCATTCAGGAAACTAAATGGGTTGGAGAGAAGGCTAAGGAGATTGATAGTTTAGGATTTAAAGTTTGGTATTCATGTAAGAGTCGTACTAGAAATGGTGTAGGCGTGATTATAGATAAGAGTTTGAAGGATAATGTTATAAATATTAATAGAATTGGAGATAGAATTATGGCTTTAAAGATTGTTGTTGATGCTAAGATTATTAATATTATAAGTGCTTATGCTCCTCAAGTAGGTTTGGATATGTGTTCAAAATTAAAATTTTGGGAAGATTTAGAAGAATTAATTCAAAAGATACCTCTCGAAGAAAAAATTTTTATTGGAGGAGATTTAAATGGACATATTGGTAGAGAGGTAAATGATTTTAAAAGCATTCATGGTGGACATGGGTTTGGAATGACTAATGAAGGTGGTAAGACCATACTAGATTTTTCTTTAGCTTATGATTTTTTAATTGCTAATACCTTATTTAAGAAAAGAGATGAGCATCTCATCACTTATAAGAATGGTTATAGTAAAACTCAGATTGATTATTTTCTTATAAGAAAAGTAGATCGTTTAGATTGCAAAGATTGTAAAGTTATTCCGAGTGAAAGTTTATGTACCCAACATCGCTTATTAGTTTTAGACTTTAAGATGAAAGGACAGAAAATAAAAAATAAAGTAAAGCGATTTTCTAGGATTAGATGGGGGCATTTAAAGAATAGTAATAAAAATATTTTTGAGAGTAAGATTTTAGATTCTAAGATTTTATTTGTGCATGAGGATGCTAATGTTATGTGGGAAAAAGTGGCTAGTGATATTAAAAATATTGCTAAAGATATGTTTGGAGTATCAAAGGGAAAAGCCCCTAATAGTAAAAATAGCTGGTGGTGGAATCCAATTGTGCAAGAAAAGATAAAAAATAAGAAGATTTGTTATAAAAATTGGTTTAGATGTAAAAATTTTGATAATTGGGAAAGATATAAAGAGGCATGTAAGGATTCTAAGAAAGCAATATGTGATGCAAAGATCTTAACTTTTAATGATTTATATAATAGATTAGATACTAAGGAGGGAGAAAGATATATGTATAAACTAGCCAAACAAAGAGATAGGAGTAGTAAGGATTTAATTCAAGTGAAGTGTATTAAGGATGAAGATCAAAAAGTACTTTTCTTAGAAGATGATATTCAACAAAGGTGGATGAGATATTTTGATAAACTTTTTAATGAAGATTGTAGGAATACAATTGACTTTAGTGACCTTAGCATCCTAAATGAAAATAAAGATTTCTGTTTTTATCGGCGTATTAGTAAAACCGAAGTTAGAGAGGCTTTAAAGAAAATGAAGTGTGGAAAAGCTGTTGGACCTGATGATATCCCAATAGAGATGTGGAAATGCTTAGGAGATGAAGGAATTTCTTGGCTAACTAAACTTTTTAATAATATTTTGAAGACTAAAAAGATGCCAGATGCGTGGAGAATGAGTGTATTAATTCCTATTTATAAGAATAAAGGTGATGCACAAGATTGTGCGAATTATAGAGGAATTAAGTTAATGTGTCACACTTTAAAACTATGGGAGCGAGTTATGGAGCGTAGGCTGCGGCGTGATACTAATGTTTCTCAAAATCAATTTGGATTCATGCCTGGTAGGTCTACTATGGAAGCCATACATTTATTGAGAGGTTTGATGGAGAAATATAGGGAGAATAAGGAGGATCTACATATGATATTTATTGATTTAGAGAAAGCATATGATAAAGTTCCAAGAGAAGTGCTATGGAGAGTTCTTGAAAAGAAAGGAGTTAATAATGCTTATATTCAAATCATTAAAGATATGTATGAAGGAGCTACTACTTGTGTTCAAACACAAGGTGGTTTGACCAAGTATTTCCCTATTTCGGTTGGATTACATCAAGGATCAGCTTTAAGCCCATATCTTTTCGCGTTAGTCATGGATGTTCTCACTAGACATTTACAAGAGGATGTACCCTGGTGTATGCTTTTTGCTGATGATATTCTTCTTGTTGACAAGACTAAAGAGGGAGTTGAAGGTAAACTTGAAGTCTGGAGATCAACCTTAGAGTCTAAAGGTTTTCGCTTGAGTAGATCTAAAACTGAATATATGGAGTGTAATTTTAGCAGTAATAGACCTAGTGAGGGGATTGTGACTTTGGGCGATCAAGTAATTAATAAGAGTACACGTTTTAGATATCTTAGATCTATTGTTCAGAGTGATGGTGAAATAGATGGGGATGTTATCAGTAGAATTCAAGTTGGATGGTTGAAGTGGAGGAATGCATCGGGCTTGTTGTGTGATAGAAAAGTCCCCCTTAAACTTAAGGGAAAATTCTATAAGATGGTGGTGAGACCTGCAATGCTTTATGGTGCAGAATGTTGGCCATTAAAAGAGAAGCATAATACTAAGTTATGTGTTGCGGAGATGAGGATGCTTAGGTGGATGAGTGGATTTACTCTTAGAGACAGGATACGAAATGAGCATATACGTGAAAAGGTTGGAGTAGCTCCAGTGGAGGATAAGATTAGAGAGAGTCGCCTTAGATGGTTTGGTCACATAAAACGGCGGCCTTCCGATGACCCAGTTAGGAAAGTAGAGGTATTAGATTTGATTTATGTTAAGAAAGGTAGAGGTAGACCTAAAAAGACTTGGTTAGAAAATATTAGAAATGATCTTTCTCTATTAGATTTAAACGAGAATTTGACTTTGAACCGGACACAATGGAGAAAAAGGATTCATGTTGCCGACCCCACGTAGTGGGACAAAGGCTTGTTATTGTTGTTGTTGTTGTATAATTTTGCTCCATAAAATTTATTCAAGAACTCGTATATTTTTTGGATAGCATAGACTTTAGCAACCAAAAATAGGGGAAATTTTGAATTCAATTTTGACACTTTTAGTGCCTAAATAATATAAGCTCTACAACCAATTTCAACACAATTTGAAAAGTGCAGAGTCAAATTTTCAATTATTTATACTCTAATCGATGTGCCGACTTCATGAAAGACTCAAATTATGATATAGAAGAATTTATTTGGTCTATGATCTCGAGAGCAAGTCCATGTTGGTGTCCAAAAAAGAGACGTTACTCAATGCCAAATGCTGTTACTAATTAGGCGTAGTTTGACACCTCTTGTTAATGCCCAGGAGACGGCGGATGTGCCATTGTTTGGCTCTGATGATATGGGGGGTTGTGCATTGGCTTTGTCGAATGTGGAGATGGAGGGGGATGGTGTGGCGACAAGAGAAACTAAAAATTGTTCTGCTTCGTCTGATGTTGTGGTTTCTCCTATTCTTTTAAAGGGGCCGGTTTCACCCTCTCTTGTTGGGGCTGCTGGTGATGTGGTTTCGCCTATGACTGAAGTGCCTGAACCTGAGTCCCTTGTCGAGGTGCCTATAGTGGTTATGTCCCTTAAAGGTTTGATTGCTCAATTTGTTTCTAATTTAGGTGTTACTTGTTCCGGGCATTCGGGTCGGGATGTTGTATCTCCTTCATCGTCTAGTGTGGGTGGTGATGATATTAGTGATGAGCAAGTTGAGTCTCTTTAGGATTTATACGGATTAAAGGTTTGTCATGTTGTTGATAAAGCTTTCTCGTGTGTTAGTAAATGTCGGAGGAGAAAATCTAGGAAGTAACTTCTTCTTTTTTTTTTTTTTTGCTACTTTGGTGTGTGGCTTGTTTTTTGGTTAGCAAGTGATTTTTGTTGATGTCTGTTTCAATTGTGAGCTGGGGGCTGTCTTGTGAGTAGCTATTTGGTTTGCCTTTGGGCTCGGACTTGTTTTTAAGTTATGCTGGTCGATTCTGCTCGGCCTTGGTGTTATTTATGGGGGAGGAGTTTCTCTCCTATCATCGTATTCCTTCTGTTCATGTTATCTGCAGGTTGTTTCTACCTTTTCTGGACTTCGATCCTGGTAGCTTGGATGCTCTTTGTGGACGATTGCTGGGGAGCTATTGCTTTTGGTGCAGTTGGAGTTTGCTTATGCTTCCTTGTTGTTATCTTTTGTTTTGCTTTGATTTTAATCTTCTGCATTTAGTTGGATCTAAAGCTCGTAGGTTTTAATTCAAATGATATTCTTTTAGTGAGCTTATGATCTTTTAAGGACTTGTAATTTTTATCCTTATTAACGCGCAGGCCCCGCTGTAGGTTTTATCCAAAAAAAAAAGGTGTAGTTTGAGATAACTTTCTTACTATTTTTTAAAATAATTTTTTAGCACAAAATTTTTAGTTCAAAAAATTTCTTAAAAATTAATAAAAAGCTGTCCCAAATAAAGCTTTAGTAATTAGGCAATTACTATGGCCGTTAAACTATGTGGATTATCTTGTCAATCTCAAACTAATGAAGGGTAGTAGTAGTCCTCATCAAAGTAAAAAAAAAATGATGTGGCGCATCCTGATTCGCCTTTGGACGTCATCCCGTGACCTCACAGAATAATTTCTCATATGAAGGGGTGTAGTAATTGCCTGTCAGTTTTAACCCTTTTTTTTAATTTGAATTCTTATCATAATAAAAATTCGATATCGGAATTTGGTTGGTTAAAAATAAATTTTTTTTTTCTCTTTTGAGGGCAATGAATGCCTTTATATATCCAGCATCTAATAACATGACTTTGACAATAAATAAAGAGATGTTTAGTTGAGCCCAAAAAAATCTTAATTAACACATGAATAATATCGTAAAAGATGCATCATATCCCTCATAAATAGGGGAGAAGTGAGCCAAGCCGACTCGTGAGCCGGCTCAAGCTCGACTCGTTAATGACTCGAGAGTCGAGCTTATCGAGCTTCGAGCTCGAGCAGAATTTCGAGCTTGTTGGATTATCGAGCTCAAGTTCGAGCTTAAGTGCTGCTTGACTCGATTAGCCAGGCGAACAACCCGACGAAGTGCGGAAGCAGGGCGAACAACTGGCAAACAGTGGTGTGAAGCACGACGTCAGCGTGTGCGGTCGACATATACTCGTGTGAATGCGGAAGTCAGGCAAAGTGCGAGAGCGAAAGACGGATCGGTGGAATCGGACCACGGAAGGCTCGCGAGCCGCTCGTTGAACTCGTTTTCTGTCACGAGTCGCGCTCGAGCTCGACTTTTGAGCTTGACTCGAGTTCGAGCTCGGGATTTGGCTCACGAGTCGAGCTTGAGTTAGGCCTAACTCGCGCTAGACTCGACTCATTTGCACCTGTACTCATACGTCAAATGTTTTCATTAAGTCTAAAGTTAATTTTGGCCGAATTATTTTTTGCGATATCAATAGAGTGCATAATCTTTAGTGATACTGCAAATACTCTTAACTAGTTTCTCACTATGGCGATGTTGGGTTAGGGTTGGGCCGATTAACTTATAGACATTATGTTCTTGATGAAGCTAATAAAATCTTGATTGCATTGCTTCCCACCAGCTTGAGATTTTAGGTTAGTTGGCCAGATTAGATGGTCATAAAGTACATTAAAACTAATGACACCTTACATACTGGACTAGATTACACTTGGAGCTTAAGAACTTCACTTGAATCTTCATGCATTCAACATTTAAGCTCATCTATTAAGTGTTTAATCCTCCAAATTAGGCTTCGTTTGGGACGGCTTTTTTCCTGCTTCTTAAAGCTGCTTTCATGAACAAAAATTAAAATTTTTGTAATAGAAAGTCTCTTTAAGAAGCAGTAAGAAAGTCATTCCAAATAAAGACTTAGGCTTTGTTTGGGACAACTTATTTACAACTTATTAAAGTAGCTTTCTAGTACAAAAATTAATATTTTTTACTAAAAAGTTGCTTTATGAAGCAGTAAAAAAACCGTCCCAAATGAAGCCTTAATCTAGTGAATTTATCATCTTCTCAACGATTATTTTAAATGAATTTAAGTAAAGAAAAATATTTAACAAATCAGTAGATGATATCATATAAAATCTATTACCATCAAATTGCAATTCATGGGTCGCATAGACAATCACATCAACAAATAGGAAGTTAAATATCAATATGTAATAACTTAAGTTTTTTTGGACGGCTGCTTTTTAAAATAGCTTTCTAGTACAAAAATTTCTAGTTTAAAAAATTTTTGTGCAAAAAAGATGTTTTAAAAAGTAGTAAGAAAGCCGTCCCAAACAAAGCCTAAATCAAATCATAGAAAATACTTCAAATCAAATAATTAGATGCCCTATTGGATTTTTCAGGACTGATTAGCCTACCAATAAATCATAATTATTATCCTTAATTTGATTTGAAATACCTCCTGTTTTTAGACTCATTTGGTTATTGATTGAGTTAGACCAAACTAATATAAGTTAAATTAAGTGATGATAGGCTTATGTTTTGTTGGGATAAAAAAACTACCATCTAATAAGATTTCACACAAAATTAACATTAACTTTCATATTATAGCTAAAAATTACTTTAATTTAAGGCTTAAGCTCTCCTCACCAAAGAAATAATATAAATAGGTTTAAGGCTTTGTTTGTGATAGCTTTCTCACTACTTTTCAAAAGAACTTTTTAGTATAAAAATTTTTTGTTCTAGAAAGCTACTTTATAAAGCAATAAGAAAGCTGTCCCAAATAAAACCTAATTAGCTTACACAGTACAGCTGATTTTCCCCTTGACTTGATCTAATCCTTCATTTTCAATCCAGAGAAATTCAAATTATTTATGCAATAATAAGTAATTAGAAGGTGTAGTTGGTAGCCTACTCTATAATGTCAAACAAAGAAAAAAAAACTTAAAAAATAATATCGTATGAAGATAATTTCTTCTTCACTGGCTCAATTCAACAATAAGAGATTGATTTGAAAGAATAAAATATGAAGAAGTTCATTGGCGATGTTGTCGCTATGGCTTACTAGTTGAGCCTTGCAAGCCAAGTTTTTGGAGAGTGGAAAACTTTGAAATTTTATT
This sequence comes from Dendrobium chrysotoxum, assembly GCA_019925795.1. NCBI lineage: Eukaryota > Viridiplantae > Streptophyta > Magnoliopsida > Asparagales > Orchidaceae > Dendrobium > Dendrobium chrysotoxum. Next base: position 55,266,728 of record CM034307.1, read on the forward strand.
TTTTTAAAATAATTTTGCTGGCTATGTTAGAGGGGCAATAGATATCTCAAAAATGAAGTATTTAGCAGTTTAATTGTACTGTTTGCATGATATGAGTTTAGTCTTCTTAATTATGTGCTAGAAATTGAGTTGGAATAGTAGGGATTGGCTTCAATTGTCTTAGCTTTTGTGATCTCAACTATGATTTCGTTTGAGGTGACTTTCTTACTGCTTCTTAAAGCAATTTTTTGATAATTTTTGTACTAAAAAGTTGTTTTAAGAAGCAGCAAGAAAGTCATCCAAAACGAAGTCTATGTTGAGTAGTTAGGCGGGAGTAAGGGAGTAAGTGAGTCAGATTGACTTATGAGTCGACTCAATAAATTAATGGCTCGTGAGTTAAGCTCATTGAGCTCACAAACTATGCTTGAACTAATCTTAGGTTGACTCATTAGCTTTCATGCTGACTAATTTTAAAAATATTAATGTAAAATATACTTAAAATTATTATAATTCGGGAATTTAAATATAAAGCTATTAAAAATATACATAAAAATTAGTGATTATTCATCATTTCTAATTTAGTTTCTTTTTTTTTTCTATTTTATTATAACAATTGTTTTAATCATTAATTATTTTTTTCTCAAAATAAATGAGATGGCTCATGAGCCAACTCAAACTATCTTCTTAGAATTTTGATTACTGTGATATTTGTGCCCTCATAGAATATCCCTAGTATAATTCTTCTCAAGCACTATCTTCTTAGAATTTTGAGTAACTAAAATTTTCTCATTTAATGGACCAGCTCCCAATTTTACTAGTCTAATAATCCGGAATCAAACTAAATTTGATAAAATTTTAAAATTTTAGAAAGGCAAAATTGACAAATAAAGAAATAACTTGGATAATTGTTGCATTTACTATTTTTTATATTAATATAAATGGTAAGAAAACTGTTTTTTCAATTAATATAGATAATGGTCCTAATTTCAAAATAAATTCGAATCATATTTATTTTGTTTTAATTCTAGAATTTATAATTAGATGCTTGATACCGCCACATTTACTTAATTTTGAATGCATATATTATATGATCATGCTTAATGTTTGATAAATAAGTACTCTAAATCTTGTAAAAATTTTAAATACATAACAACAACATCATCAAGCGTTCATCCTATTACGTAGGGTTAGCTACATGAATCTTTTTTTTCTTTATTGTATTCTATTAAGAGCTAAATTCTCATTTAAATATAATAAAAAAAGTCTTTTCGAATTTTTTTAGTTAAAACCCACTGTAGGGGCATATGCGTTAATTAAAAGCAATGATACACGACCTTAAAGAATCCAAAGCCCTTTAAAATATATCATTTAAAGCAAAACCTATGAGCCTTAGATTCAGTCTAAATATATAAACAAGCAAGAGAAAAGACAAAAAATTAAAGGCAGGACCACAAAGAGAGCCACCCAAGAGCGGTCAACAGGAAGCAGCCAGTGCCAACAGCAAAAAAAGATCCAACAAGACAACAGCCTCTAAGAAAGAGGCATCATAGAAATACAAAAGGAGGAGGAAAACATAACACCCAAACACAAATAGCGACGAAGCCAACCAACAAAAACTCCAACAAACTCCCAACCCAACATCACACTCAACCTAGCCCCAACCAGCACAACTGAAAAGCAACCACAACTAAGTCTTCAAACCAAAACACCCAAACCAAACCAACAGAGCCAACATGAGTTACTTCTTTTTAGATTTCCTCCTACTACGCTTCCCACCTCCAAGGGAAAAGGCATTATCAACTATGCGACCAACATTCAAATTATACCTCGCCTGAAACTCATCCTTAGGCCCATTGAAAATCTCCCCGTCGCAAGGGGAGGAAGCAAAATCATCAAGCCAATCACATTGGGCCACACAGAATTAATCACATTTAAAGCCAATCGGGCCTTCAAAACATCATTAGAAATGAGAGAAATCGGAACATCAATAAGAGGCACATTCTCATTTGCACCCATAACATTAGGGGACAAAACAGGATCCCCAGAAGCCAAGGGAGAGTCATCAAGGGCCACTCCACTAGATGAGTCATTCACCCTATCATGAGACAAACCAATAAAATCCAATGGAGCCTTCTCAACAACAATAGGGGAAGCAACAGGGGATAGAGCAAAATTAACATCAACCACCTTGTTAAAATCACACAAACCCATAGTCACCACATTCACATTCTCGGCAAGGTTCCATGACCAATTCATGATGAACCAAATCAGTAACAACAAAAGAACCAACAGCTTTAAGCCCACCAGCCACCTTATTAAGGTCAGCCTCCTTATTAAAATCCTCACTGGCCTCATGAGATGATCACGCCAAATCCACTACAAGAGAACCACAAATAATTCTAGCATTTAAAACATTAGGAGCTGGATAAAAAATTCCAACCAAATTAGACTTAATAGAGCCAATATTATCCACAACCGGAACAACCACAAGAGGAACCATAGGATTGGGCTCTACCGAAAGCCCAGCCTCACCAACCACCAAATGATCCTTACCAACAGCAACAACAACAACATTATACAAAGCAAAATCCACAAAACCATTACCATTCCTAGTATTATGCTCATCAGTAGAAGGCAGAACTTCCACATTAGCGGAGGGAATATTAATAAGATTGAGTTTTAAGATTCTACATTCCAACTTCGAGTGCCCAAGCGATTTGCAGTGAGTACAACAAGAAGAAAATTCATCCATAACCATAGACTGAACATAGCCCAAGTTATCAGGACCAACCCACACTCGATCAGGAAAGTGTTTGGTGACATCTAATTCAACCATAACACATGCGACAGATGGCCGAGAGCCAGAGGAGGTAGCACTATCAATTTTAAGAGGCCGGCCGAATAATGAACCAAGACCATGGATGATTCGAGGTGAGAAAATGTGAGGCCTTAGATTAGGAAACGAAACACAAATCATAATTATTGGGGACTCAACCTCAATAACAAAAAAAAAGTCTTTTCTGATACTTTCTAATCAAATCTTTTTAGATCTACCTCTAATTTTTTTAACATAAACTGAATCTAATACATCTCTCTCCTAACAGGGTCATCGGAAGGCTGACATTGCATATGATGAAAACATCTAAGATGACTCTCTCTAATATTATTTGTCACTGTAATTACTTCAACCTTTTCACTTACTTACTCTAAATTAAAAAAAAAACAAATAATATAGATTTGAACCCAAAAATCCAGCTGAATTAACCAATCCAACTCTAATTATAATTATATTATAATGGGTTATAATTCCAAAAATAATGACACCAAAGTGCCTAGAAATGAAAAACCTAGTCATCCTATCTCCCAAAAGTCTAAATTTTGTCACACTCACAGCTCACGTGCCAGAAATATATGCTTACCACCACGCGTCCGACGGATGAAATCCGACGATCTGTTGGCAGCCTGAGTGTCCCCAAGTTGAAGTGGAACTTCCCCTCTCCTTGGTTTATTTGCAGACAAGACACGCAGAACGCCAGAAGAAAAGAAAATTTATATATTAAAATGTTTGTTGGTATGCTTAAGTACAGATATGTTATGTGGATTTGATTAACATAATAATTTGTATAAGTAAAATATATTTAAAATCAATTTGGGATGAGCAACTTTTTATAAATAAGATCATTAAGTTATTATAAAATTTTTTTTTAAATTGTTGTGATTATTATAATTTTTTTAATAGAATAATAAATTTTTTTAGAGCTATCACATATTGATAGATTTAGTTATAAAAAAATTATTATCAAAATTTTTAAAAACTAATAAAAAAATAGCAAGAAAATAATAACCAAACAGAAATATGATTGTGATTAAAAAATAAAATAGTCAAAAAATAGCCGCCTCAAATTGGAGAGATTATTACGTGCGGATGCCAAATACGTCCGAACGAGACTCAGGATGCGTCCGAACGGGAATCTGGAGCCGCAACATCATGCAATGTACCGTGCATTAGGTGACGTGATGACTCCTGATTAGCATCCGAATTGATTCGACATTCGCACGTAATAATTTTTTCTCAAACTGACTCTTAATATTAACTTCATGATAAACTTTAGAATCATGATGATATTATTTAGAGTTTAATGAATCAATAGTTTTTCTTTTAAAATTTATTATTATTTTTTTGTTTCATCTTATATCGAATTTTATGGTGAACTCTTCTAATATTACAAGAGAAAGACTAATAGTACAATTAGAATTTTAACAAGTATTTTCCAAAAAAAGAATTATAACAAGTCTTTTAAGGGGAAAAAGCCAGTTCCACCCTCTTCGTTACTATTGGAGGGAAGAAGGAAGCGCACGCTAGCTACTTTAAAATGCTCAAAAGCTTACGTGAAAGAAACCACGATAGAGAGAGAGAGAGAGAGAGAGAGAGAGAAGCTTGTAATTTCCAAAGCATTTTGGTTTTCTGCAAAGCTTGGCAGGCCACACAGGTTAGTATTACTACTTAGAAAGATTTTTGAAATTGGATTTCTCTTTGATCCTCCAACTTCTTTCGCTTTTCTAGGACCATTTTTGTTAACTTGTTAGGCTTTCAGAATGGGAATGTTGATGGTTAAAATTGAAGAGAAAATGAGTTGAATTATGAGAAGAAACAGATGATGATTTCAAGGGAGTCGAAGCCATGAAGCTTTATTAATATTTTCAAGAATCTAATAAACGAACTCTAATAATAGAAGACAGCTAGATTCTCACTGATTGTTTTGATGAAAAATACTCTATTTGGTCCATTGTTGCTGCTATTTTCTGGTTTTTTGAATTTTTTTTTTCTGTATTCTTGTACTGTGAGTTGCGTTTAAGTTAATACGCTGTGCACAGTGCAGAGGAAGATGCTGGAGAAGCAAAATAGCATATGAATGTATGATTAATTTTAATTGACATTTTGCAGATGGGAAATCAGAGGGATGTGTACACTGTGGATGAAGCGCTGATGTCACTGGGATTTGGGAAGTTCCAATTCTTTGTGCTTCTGTATTCTGGAATTGGTTATGCTGCGGAAGCAATGGAGATTATGATTCTTTCATTTATTGGCTCTCCAATTCAATCTGAATGGAAACTTTCTCCTCAGCAAGAGAGCTTTATCTCTAGTGTCGTTTTTGCTGGAATGCTTCTGGGGCAATATTCTTGGGGCGTCATTTCAGACAATTATGGAAGGAGGCAAGTTCCTACCATTAGCCCTGACCTCTCTTCTTTTTTAATAGATTTTCTTCAGCCAGGCTTGCAGTTGGGTGATTTTTCTTAGTTCTTGTGTCGATTCAATTGAGGATCTGCTTGCTTTAACATATTTTTAGATAATATAAAGATTTTATGAAAGAAAAGAGGGATCAGGTTTGATAGCTTAGTCATGTAAGAAGAAACTCTTCAAATGCAGAGGTCCAATAATTGGGTTTTTGAAATAATATCTTTGAAATGCACCATCTAATTCAGAATATGTTCCAAAAGAGTTATTAATGATAGCTTTCTGCGGGCGTCAACTAGCTTAGCTAGTAAGGAATTTTGAATTTGTTATCAAGGTTCTGGAATTAAGGCTTCGTTTGGAACTGTTTTCTTATTGCTTCTTAAAATTATTTTCTAGTACAAAAAATAAAATTTTTGTACTAGTAAGCTGCTTTATAAAGCCATAGAAAAACAATCCCAAACGAAGCCTAAATCTCCCTCTCCTCCCCTGTAACAAACATACAAACAAAAAAAGTTCCAAAAAGATTCAACATATTTGATTTACTTCCAATTAAATAGCTTCTATATTTCAGTTACATTGTACTTATAAAATACATTTATTTTAAAAATATCTCACAAAATAACCCCCAAGTAAATTACATTTTGACCCATTTTCTTTTTTACCTTTGGCTCATTTTCTAGATGAAATATTAAACTTGATTTCACATGTCATAATAGTTGCCCTCTTGCCCTCCAACTCAAATTCATATAAATCAATTTGAGTAAATTGGTATTCTAATATGGTACTATTTTCCCTGAAAATTGATCTTTGTTGTGCTTCTGTCAGTTTGTTTGCCTTTTTGCATTATATTGAGAGTGATATATCCAAACATGGTTAAGTACTGTCACTGAATTATGTAGTTTTCTAGCTCCCTTAAGATCTTATACTAAACTAAGGCATTTACTTTATTCAGAAAAGAAAACAATACTGATAAAATCTAAGAGCAGTATATGCAGTAACTAAGCACATGAAATCTTCAAACTGAATTTAAAGCGTTTGAGTGTCTATTTTTCGTTAGTGGTTTGTCTATACTGAATAAATTTGCTTGCTGTGAATTACTCCTAATTGTTTATATTGCTCTTACATCTAAGTATTTTCCAGGAAAGGCTTCGTCTTTACTGCACTAGTTACCAGTGGAGCTGGTTTTCTCAGTGCCTTCTCCCCCAACTACATTACTTTCATCATCCTTCGTTTTTTAGTTGGTATTGGGTTGGGCGGTGGGCCAGTGCTGTTCTCCTGGTTTCTGGAGTTTGTCCCTGCTACCAATAGAGGTATATGGATGACCATCTTTTCCTTCTGTTGGAGCTTGGGCACAATTCTTGAGGCTTCACTTGCATGGGTATTTTTTTCTTCCATTGTCAATTCAGATTCTCTCAGATTGAACTTGTTCAGATATTTCATTCTTTTGACTGCTCTATAATCAGATTCCAAGATCTGCTTCATATTATGAAAAATTCTTCTCTTCAGAATTCTGAATTAATAATCTCTTTGTATTTGGAACAGTTTTGAGTTGTAATAGGATATTTTGTTATTGAAAGTTTCTATTATGTCCTTCATATTTAATTTTATTTTGGTCGTATTTAATTATTGGTACATATAAAGCATTGATAAGAAGTGAAGATAGATTTATTGCAATATAAATAGGAAACCTAAGATTTCTTTATTGCTTAACCATGCTTCTAATACAGCCTATTGTTCTTATTTATAGACAACAATGGCTATACCAATGACAATACAAGCCGTACAAAAAAACTAAAAAAAGTACAATAAGAGAAACTAACTAAAATCTGGACCAATATCCAACACTTCTTGTAATAGATTAATATGCTAATGATTCGCACATTCCTGGTAATCAAATTCTGGCTGTTATCCCTTACATCAACTTGAAACTTGTTTGGTGACTCAGGTTGCTTAGCATAATGCTGATATAGGTTAAATTAATAGCTGAGAATGAAAGGATATTACATATTAGTTCACTCGAAACTTGGGTGTTGACTGTTATTTAGTTGTTGGTTATGTACAATGAAAGAATGAAAGTGTTTGTTTCATTGACTTCCTGATATTATGCTCATTTGTTTAGAAATATTTATTTTGAGCAAAGGAAGCTAAAACTTTCCAAAAAGTTGAAATGCCATAATCACTGCCCCTATAGATAGCACTGCAAGCTTGTAATTCAAAACTGATTCTAGCAATGTGTTGCTAGATTCAATGAAATCTAGATAGCACTACAATGGAAATTATACTGTATTTCATAGAACAGTGAACTAAACAGTTCTAAATAGGATTTATGGACATTCATTAACTTGTAAAGAAACTAGAAGGCACCATAATTTTTTTAAATCCCTTTTCATAATAAAACAATGCCTTTGTGCTATTCTGACTAAGTAAACCACATCAAGGGGACCTTGTCCCAGCTGAAATCCTCTTCTATTCGTCAAGATTTAGCATTCCAAACTTATTATTTGCAGGTAATCATGCCTAACTTGGGCTGGAGGTGGCTTCTAGCACTCTCCTCTGTGCCAGTTCTCCTCCTACTTCTATTTTATGGTTTCACCCCCGAGTCACCAAAATACCTTTGCACTAAAGGTAGAACAGCTGATGCTATGCATGTTTTGGAGAATATGGCTAGAATGAACAGCATGGTACTTCCTTCCGGTTCTCTTATTTCTGATTTCAAAGGGGTGTTTGATGGGGATGAAAATGTTCCGGAAACTTCACATTTGATTACAGTTCAAAATGATCAAACTGACATTGATCAAGATATGGATTCAAAGATTGGATTCATTAGCACACTGTGCAATCTCTTGTCTCCAAAATTAGTCAGATCAACTCTTCTCCTTTGGATTGGTTTCTTTGGAAACATATTTGCATATTATGGAATTGTCTTGCTAACTTCAGCATTAAGTGATGGAAAAATGACATGTTCTTCTCCAAAGTTGCATTTCAACCGCACAGAGGACATTAATCTTTATAAGGATGTGTTTATCACTAGCTTTGCTGGTAACGTGCTAAAGAAATTAAAAAAAAAAAAAAAACTTTTTATTTGTCTCCTTACATTCGTACTAGTCTTTTGGGTGGATTCATTAAAATTATTTCTTTGCTATATTTTCAGAGCTGCCTGGGCTTATTCTGTTGGCCGTGATGGTTGATAGGTTTGGCCGAAAGCTTTCAGTGGTAACCATGCTTTTCGCAGCTTTTGTTTTCTTGATCCCTTTGGCATTTCCTCAAACTGAAGGGTTAACAACAGCCCTTTTGTTTTGCACTCGATTATGCATCACTGCAAGTTCAACAGGCCTCTGCATATATGCTCCAGAGGTCAGTATGAAGAAAATGGATCCCATGGCCATGACTGGTTTTTTTTTTCTTTTCAAATATTCAATTTACATTTGGAAACTTGAATTACTTAATTTATGTTTCCCCCTTATTTTTTTTCTAGAAGATCCTTATGCAATTGGTTAGTGTTGGACCAGAATGAACATTTTACTTTCCTGCTTATTTTTTATCTTTCAAATTGTGAAATAGGCGAAACTTCATTCAATTTCTGAGAGCAAAAAAGGACATCAATGGACAAAACATAAATAAATTTATATAGGTTCAATTAAGTGATGGCTATTGTAAGCAAGAAAGGACCGTACCTCCTGCCTACGTGGTTGTACCTTCTTGTCTACGTGGCTATCACTTCCTCCTTCCTTTGCTAACCGTCATTTACATATTTGTCTATATATACTTACTGTAGCAATGTAATCAGATATGAAATAATATACAGTTCTTCTTCTTTAATCTCCTTTGTCTTCTCTCTGCTGTTCGCCATTTCTACATGGTATCAGAGCAGTAATCGTTCTTCGTCCCTCTCCTCCCGTCAAGACTCTCATGGAAACCTCCCAAGCCACATCTTCTCCCACCCACTTCACCACAGACGGCTCTTCCATTCCCTCTCCAACGATCTCGCCGGCTCTCAAATTTCTGATGAACAACATCAAAAACACCATTGCGCAACCTCTCACCGCCGATAACCACCCTCTCTGGCGAACCCAGGTCCTCAAACTTTTTTCGTGCCAACGGCTACGAAGGTTTCATGGACGGATCTACTCCTTCTCCCTCAAGAACCCTCACCACACCTGCCGGACAAACAAATCCCAACCCAAACTACAGCAATTGGCTCATGATAGATCAGAACCTCTCCGCCGCCTTATACTCCGTCATTTCATCCTCCATCTTGCCGTATGTTCTTTCCGTCGACCACTGCACAGACATCTGGACCATTCTTGATCGGAGGCTCCAATCCAGTACTCGCTCACGCATCATTCAGCTAAAGCATGATCTGCATTACCTAACGATGAAAGATACAGCCATGTCTCAATACCTTCTTGACATCAAAACCAAAGTCGACTCTCTCGCGGCTGCCGGTGCCCCTCTTGACATCGAAGATATAATACACTACACTCTGGACGGCCTCCCACCCACTTACCAAGCCTTCAAAATGGCAATCCGTACCAATCTTCAACCTCTGAGCCTCGACGATCTTTACATGCTTCTTTGCAGCGAAGAGCTCAACCTCGCCCACGACACAACCCTCGATCTTCACTCACTTCAAATATCCGGCAACACCATGGCCCTCACCGCTTCCCGCGGACGTGGCAGAGGCCGCTCAAACTCCTCCCGTGGTCGCAACTCCTACAACAATCGATCTGCTACTAACAACAATCATTCGGGAAAATCATCCCGTTCGACCATTACCTGCCAAATCTGCGGCAAGAACGGCCACTCAGCTGTCAAGTGCTGGCACCGCCATGATGAACAGTACAACACTGAGCAAACCAATACTGCTCTCTTCTCGTCTCCCTCACCAAACCCTCCCTCCGAATGGTACCTCGACAGCGGCGCCTCCTCCCACTTAACATCCAAACCAAATCACTTCCAATCATCTCAACTCTACACCGGCTCCAATCAAGTTGTCCTGGGGAACGGACACCAACTCCCTATCCATACCACCGATAAAGGAATTCTTCCAACGCTGCAAGGTAGCCTGCAACCGTCTAATTTTAATCTCGTCCCGAATCTTTCTTTCAATCTTCTATCTGTTCACAAGCTAACTACAGATAACAATTGCCTAATCACTTTTTCTCCGCATGGGTATGAACTCAAGGATCGGACGACCCACCGAACTCTACTCACGGGTCCGTGTATTAACGGACTATACCCTCTGCACACTCGGCATCCCACATCCGTTGCCACTTCTCCGTTCGCTCTCATCTCCATCAAACCAATTCCATACCTGTGGCATCGAAGACTCGGACACCCTTCGCAGCACACCCTGAAGTCTCTTGCCAAGCTATCTTCAAATATTTGTATCTCTTCTATTGTCTCCCAATGTAATTCATGTAGAATGGCTAAAAGCCATCAATTACCGTTTAAAATTTCTCAAAGCACTAGTACAACTCCTTTTTCTCTTGTCCATTCAGATGTCTGGGGGCCATCCCCCTCTACCTCTAATTATGGCTATCGTTACTATGTCAGCTTCATAGATGATTTTTCAAAATATACCTGGGTATATCCTCTAATGCAAAAAACTGAAGTCTTCAACAAATTTCTTATTTTTCACAAAATGATTGAATGTCAATTTCACGCTAAGATTCAAACTCTTCGCACTGACGGGGGTGGTGAGTACATTAACAACAGATTCAAAGCTTACTTCAGCCATCATGGCATCATCCACCAATTCACATGTCCATACTCACCATCTCAAAACGGGGTAGCCGAACGTAAACATCGTCACATAACTAAGACCATGCGTACCCTTCTCATTGACGCTTCTCTCCCTTCTTATCTATGGGTTGATACACTCATGACCGCAATCTATCTAATCAATCGTCTTCCCTCATCCACTACTCTTAACAAATCCCCTTACGAAATTCTCTACAAGAAACTCCCCCCCCCCCCCATATAATCATATGAAAGCCTTCGGTTGCCTTTGCTACCCGTGGCTCAAACCTTACTCTCTCACAAGCTCTCTCCCCTATCACATCCATGCGTCTTCATCGGCTATGCCTCAGCTCAAAAAGGGTACCGCTACTTGGATCCAAACACCAATAAAATTTACACCTCCTGTCATGTCGTCTTCAATGAAGACATCTTTCCATTTATGCAATTGACCAATAACCAACACAACTCCAGCACTTTGCCCTCAATTACTCCACCACTACTCCTTGTTCCCACAACTGGCCTACCTAACTCCCTCCGCAACTCAATACAGGAGACGAATACTCCCTCCAATGCAACCACACCGAACCTGCCAGCGCCTCCCTTATCTGATTCGGCTTCTCATGTCCAACCAAACACGCATTCCTCAACCCAATCCATATCTTCACCGTCAAATTCTATTTCTCCCACTACTGCTCCTTCCATCCTTCCCTCCACACATCCTATGCTCACCCGCTCCAAGACCGGACACACCAAACCAAAACACATCTTTAATCTCTCACACCATATTCATAACATCGAACCCACCACCTATAAACAAGCAGTCAAAAACGAACAATGGCGCACCGCAATGTCACAAGAATTCCAGGCCTTACAGACCCAAGGAACATGGGATCTTGTTCCCCCATCCCCCAATCACAATATTTTTGGATGCAAATGGACATACAGAATCAAACTCAAATCCGACGGGACCGTCGCCAGATGCAAAGCACGCCTAGTTGCAAAAGGATTTAACCAAGAATATGACTTAGATTACTTGGAAACTTTCAGTCCAGTCGCCAAAATTCCTACCATTCAAGTTCTCATACTCATCGCTCTTCACTTCAACTGGGGAATTCACCAACTTGACGCATCCAACGCTTTCTTACACGGCACTCTCTCTGATACCGTGTACATGCAACAGCCGCCAGGCTTTCAAGATTCACTCTACCCCACCTATGTCTGCAAACTCAAGAAAGCATTATACGGCCTCAAACAGTCGCCTCGCGAATGGTACGCCACTCTATCCAATCATCTTCTAAATTTCGGATTTACTATGAGCACTGCTGATCCTTCATTACTCACATACCACTCGGGATCGACTCGCCTATACATTCTAATTTACGTCGACAACATCCTCCTCACCGGAAACTCCTCCAATGAGATCAACCGGCTGCTCTCAAATCTTAAAGCTCGCTTCCATATGCGGAACCTGGGATCTCTAGCTAACTTTCTCGGCATTCAAGCTACAAATACTTCATACGGAGTCCTTCTACACCAAAAGCAATATGCGAAACGCATACTAGAGCGTGCGGGTATGCAAAACACCAAGCCAGTCTCTACACCAATATCTTACAAAACTGTACCTACAACCAACTCCTCCGAAAACTTCCCCAATCCTCAGCTTTATCGTCACCTGATCGGATCACTACAATACCTCACTCTAACGCGTCCGGACATTCAATTTGCGATACAACAACTCAGTCAACACATGCATACTCCCCTAAATAACAATTTCGACGCCCTCAAGCGATTGCTTCGCTACATTCAAGGCACCACAGATACGGGCATTCCATTACATAAGGATCACCTCCACTTACAGGGCTTCGTTGATGCTGATTGGGCCAACAATTCTTCGGATCGCAAATCCATTACTGGATATTGCAATTTTCTCGGCAAATCCCTCATCTCATGGCAAGTCAAAAAGCAGAATACTGTAGCCCGCTCATCCACAGAAGCTGAATACCGAGCCCTTGCATCCGAAGCATCCGAAGTCATCTGGCTCCGTCGTCTTCTTGCGGAACTTCACATTCCTCAAACGAGTCCCACCACCATTTATTGCGACAACACCTCCGCAATCGCACTCGCAAACAACCCGGTCTACCATGCAAGAACCAAACATATTGATGTCGATTGCCACTTCATCCGCGAGAGCATTCGAGCAAAACATCTATCTGTCCACCACATCTGTACCAACGATCAACTAGCAGAGATATTTACTAAACCTCTACCTATACGACGGTTCAAAACACTACGTCGCAAACTAACAGCTGCTTCGCCATCATTAGTTTGCGGGGGCCTGTAAGCAAGAAAGGACCGTACCTCCTGCCTATGTGGCTGTACCTTCTTGTCTACGTGGCAATCACTTCCTCCTTCCTCTGCTAACCGTCATTTACATATTTGTCTATATATACTTACTGTAGCAATGTAATCAGATATGAAATAATATACAGTTCTTCTTCTTTAATCTCCTTTGTCTTCTCTCAAATGTTCGCCATTTCTACAGCTATGTCCTCTTTCTATTATTGCAGATTTTACTATTGTTTGATTATGGAGAATTGCAACCATAAGTCCTGCGACCCAATATAAATAGGGCATCCATCTTATTATACAGAAAAATTAGTGATGTCACTAACGTTTATTCTTGACTAAGGTTTTGTTTTGGACCGCTTTCTTACTGCTTTATGAAGCAACTTTCTAATATAAAAAATTTTAATTCAAAAAATTTTTATACTTAAAAATTGCTTTATAAAGCAGTAAGAATGTTGTCCCAGGCTTCGTTTTGGGATAGCTTTCTTATTGCTTTTTAAAGCAGCTGTCTAGTATAAAAATTTTAAAAAAGTTGTCCTAAACGAAGCCTAAGAATTCGTTTGGGACGGCTTTTTTACTGCTTCTTAAAGCAGCTTTTTAGTACAAAAATAAAAATTTTTGTACTAGAAAGCGGCTTTAAGAAGCAGAAAGAAAGCCGTCCCAAATGAAGCCTTAGTCTACGTAGAACATTTTTTAAATGGGCAAAAAATTAGGCTTTTTAAGCTATGGATTGGTAGTTTGCTTTAATATGCAAGTGCAACACTCTTTTCCATTACTTTTTAAATGTTCTGCTTTAAATGGCCTTATCAATATGTGGTAATCACAAATTTTTCTTAGAAGAACTCAATGCAGTCTACATTATTATAGGTAGAATGATCTAACATAGAATTGTTAGAGTTCTGCTTTCTCTCAGTTCTATGGCCTGCTCCAGAACAACAAATCAACGCAAACATGTCTACTAAGATTTGTTGTTTTGCTTTCCAGGTTTATCCAACTTCGCTAAGGAGCAGCGGTTATGGAACTGCCAGTGCTGTGGGTAGAATTGGTGGAATCATTTCTCCTCTTGTGGCTGTAGCTTTGGTAGATGACTGCCACCAGACTGAAGCTATTCTTCTCTTTGAAATTGTGATCAGTGTGTCAGCTATAGCTGTGGCTTTCTTCCCTATCGAAACCAAGGGCCGCAGTCTTGATGATTCTCTGGAGAGCTTAATCAGTTGAAATGCTCTCTGTTCAAGACATTTGATTGTTATGAGCAGCTTCCATTGATCTTTGATCCTGTACAGAGTTGTTTCTGCATTATATTGTTTCAGTGAAATAGAATTAAATGAATAATAAGCAGGCTTCTAATTGTCTATGACCAAATTGTATGCTCTAGTACAGTCTAGTGTTTTACAGAGAAACTTGAGAATGAACAGAAGATCCCAGCCAGTAGCGAGAGTGGGAGATTATGTACAGTCTAGTTCAATTGTGTTTATACCTTCTTTTACATGAAGGCTTTGATTTTTATTTTATATAATTCTAAGTTATTGACTATTTTTATACTTTCTTGGCATTTGTTGGGGAAAATATCTGTTACGTGATAATAGCTAAAACTATTAGATGCATCATTTGTGTTTATTCCACAATTTTAGTAAACAAAAAATACATCTTTGCTTCAAATCTGCGGATGCTTCAAAGGAAATTAATCAGATTCCAGATCCCGCCACCTTCTCTAAGCCGCAAACCCAGGACCTCTTCTCCATCGCCTACCAGATCCGTGCCCGACGCCTTCCTCAGTTCCGAACCCAACCAGTGACCGATCTTCCCTCTCTTTCCCACGATCAAGACTCGACTCCACCTCACGACCTGCTCTTCCTAATCGAACCAGTCCACTTCAACCGAAGTCGACGCCTGAATCCACCATCTAGCTCGACGTGCCCTTGCCGAACTCCACCACTCGATCCGACGCCCTGCTCCTAGACCCGACTCCAACCGACTGTTCGCACCCACGACCGCAAGCAACAAGACGGACTCTGACCTCTAGATCCCAACTCCTCTGTCGTGAGGAAGTTGAACCCGCCAACCTCACTCCCGTTCCTCCCTCTTGCCGCAGACAACTGCAAGCCTCAACTCCTCCTCCCGTCACCCCTACCTGTAGAACCGAGTCCTCTACCACCGCCGACCTCCTGCCCTGGAGCCTGCGGCCGAATCTCACCCATACCCGAACACTTCTTGAGCTCAAGCCAGCCAATCATCTCCTCACCCATCCGATCCCATTTAACCACTCATAAGCCCAAATCTAGCTAAATACCTAACCTGATCCCTATTACTGTGCCGAACTCAAAGATAGAAGGTTGATGTCTATGAATTGTATTCTATTTTACCTTTTTTTATTATCATATTGATTTAGCTTAATTTCTTTATGTTATTATTTATTATTATTAGTAGTGTTATTATTACTTATTAAAAAAATAATAAAAAAAGAGAAAATGCAAAAAAAAAGAAAGAAAAAAAATTCTTTCCAAAGAAAAAGAAAAGAAAAAAGAAAAGGAAAGAGAAAAAAATCCAAAAAAAAAGGGGAGAGGGATCGTTTTGTTCATTTTAAAATCCCGTTCTCGACGTTCGTGTCGAGCCGGCAAATCACCTATACACGCTTTCCTAAGCGTGGTGGGAAGGGAACTCGGTGTGACACCTACGGTGATGCGGGTAGGCCTTATACACGCTTTTCTTAGCGTGGTGGGGACAATCTTAAGTACCCGTACGAGGCTCTGTACCTGTGGGGAAATAACTGCTCTTCTTTTTTAGGTACATTTGAAGACTCATACACGCTTTCTTAAGCGTGGTGGGGGGACGAAGAAAATGTGGTGGGGGGACGAAGAAAATGCGGCCGTAGTGTCCGAGGACACCTACCATACACCCTTTTCTTAGCGTGGTGGGAAGGCCCAGTTTCTCGTAGTTTCCCCTAAATGGGGGAGACGCTAAGATGCTGCCGAAATTCAGACTGAAGCGCATAAGTACTTGAACAAAAATGTGGACTCAGATTTGGACATTGAATTTGAATATTGAATGAACTAAATTTAAAGTTTAATAAATAAACAAAAGTCTTAAATCAAATTTGATTAAGAAGAACTAGAACATCTAAACTCAAGTAAAGACTTGAGTTAGACCGCAGAAAGCTCGAACTCAAATGAACTTGGTGCAAAGAGCTTCGATTTGAATTTGATTAAACAAATGACTCTTGGACTCAAACTCAAATGGGCATGATGAATTTGGACTCAAACTTGAGTAAAATTTGAACTTGACTTGAACATTTGAATTCGAGCAAGGACTGTGTTTGGACTTGAACCCAACAAGACTATAAGAAATTGAACTTCCATGAACCATAAGGAATTCATTCGAATTGAGCTTGAATTTGAACATACACAAGGAGCTTAATAATGCTTAAAACAAGATTATAGCTTGTAAGATAATATGCTTCAAATTAAATGCAAGTGAACATGTATGTAATGGTGGAAGCATAAAGGATATCATTCAACGACATGATGTTTCCATGTGAATGATGACAATTGGTCCACAATATTTATCTCAAGCATATAACTGAGTGACTTAGAATGATTGCAAAAACTACAAGGATGTGCAATGAATGCAATAGCATCCTCACAATCAAATGCTAACATATGAACAAACATATTGGATTTCACAAGCGGGGAAGATTGAAAGGAATATGTAAGTCTATTGTACACAAAAGTGCGAAGTCCTAAATAAGCATTCCACCTACGAGTGACAACAATTGACTTGGTTGTATAATTTAAGGCAAATGATAGCACCTACAAACAGAATTTGCAACACAACCTGCCTGTAATCAATAAAATCTTCAATGGAGGTTGAAGATTCTCAAGAATATGAATATCAGCATACAACATACTGTATATCAACATGCATGATAAATCCATAATATAAGATTCCAAGGTAACTGAGAAAGACAGCAGCATAGTGATCACCTACAGTTCTATATGAAGAATACATCATAGCCATGTAATGAAAGGAATGAGACTTCTGCAAATATGAGTCTCTTATAATCATCATTGATTAGCTGATGAGTAAGAGCACTGTTCTTCTTGTGAGCAACGATGATAGATAGATCATGAATATGGTATTCTATCTACGATCAATGTTAGTCAACCTCGACTCACGAACAAATACACCAGATTCTTGGAGGAAGGAACACAATGGTACCTCTACCATCAACCAAAATTCAACTCAAAGGAAAATAAGTCAAGCAGAAAAATTTAATAACAATGTAGGATACCCATTCGATGTTCAAAATGTCAGTGTAACCAAAAAGATTTGATATACAGTGGAGATGACAAATCGTTGGTTCGAGGCAATGGCCACCAGTTTCGAAGTATAAAACATCAGTAAAGACACAGTCATACAAGATTGAAATGATTGATTCTTTTCTTTAAACCAACAGTAGAAAATGATAAGGATGGCATAATCAAGAAGTTTTTCCACTAATTTCTATATGAGTTCTGGGAAGAGAAAGCCAGATCAAATCATTATAGAGTAAGTGAATCTCAATTCAATCAAGTTTCGAACATTGAGTTGGATAAGGTTATCGAGACTTACAAATCCTTGATGAGCAATGATCCTATATTTAACATACCACCCACAAGTAGATACAGAGGGGTTACGGCAAATATGAGCTCTTACCAGCTGTTGTAGAAGACTCTTAGTACATCTAATTTATTGTCGACAAGCAAAATACGAAGTAAATATATCAAGTGCGAGTGCCTACGAGTTACTGTGGGAAACTCATCATTCCCCAAAGCAAGAGATTCGTTAGTGTACTACAATCTATTTATATAAATCATGCAAGTAGTGCACGATAGTCTACCTGTATAAGACAGCAAACAACTCAACCCCCAAGCTACTGCGAAACGCCACTGGATCTGCAACCTATATACAAGCATATAGAAGGCGTGTACGAGCTCTCAAGTAGATCGCTGCATTCAAATGGCGGTTGCCTGCACGACTAAGTAATGAAATATTTCAAATGCCCCCACACATGCACCGTAATTTGTATACATATAGGTACACAGAAGGGGATGTATACCAAACACCCGCATGGGCCCCGGCGAGCATGTTATTGGTACACACGTGACGTCTAGGGATGCTGCGCGGGTCAATAAATTTGAACCCGATCCTCCTATGCAAGCAGATAGGTGTCGACAAGGTTCAATCAATAATTATAAAATGCCCCCAAATACTCATATGGGCCTCAGCGAGCTTGTTGTAGAAACACACGTGACGTATAGGGATACTACGCGGGTCAATAAATTTGAATCGGATCCTCCTAAGCAAGTAAATAGGAGTCAACAAGGTTCAATAAATAATTATAAAATACCCCCAAACACTCTCATGGGCCCCGGCGAGCGTGTTATTGGTACACACATGACGTCTAGGGATGTTGCGCGGGTTAATAAGTGAATTCAAGTTCGAGCTCGATCCTTCTACGCGAGTAGGTAGGAGTCGACACGGCTCGAACCATTAAATAAATATGCGATCATGAGGTTGACCGAGATATTTATTTTATACATTCATATTAGGCCTTCAAGGCCCATAATCAAGAGAACTCACTTACAAATGCATAAAGTCTACAGAACCCGATCCTCTGTCGACCAGTAGATAGAGTCGACAAGGTCCAATCAATAAAATATAAATGACTCCAACCACCCCAATGATGGCCGCGTTGATAGAAAAATCTCAACCGGAGGGGTTAAGTTCATAAACACTTTCAAACACCTTCCAAAATTTTAAATTTCCCACAAAATCCAAACTCCAGAGAAGTTCCCAAAATTTTAAATACTTAAAATAGAAAATTCAATCATTCAAACACTTAAAGCATAAAATTCATCCACGCTTCGTAATAGTTTATCGAGGTGGACAAATTGAAATAATCTCAGCTCACATAGAGCTAATGTCTGGTCGAAAATATCACTATGATCCATTCTCAAATAATCTTCTACCAATAAGGATGTGGTACGTGTCCTCTAACCGGTAGTTTCACCACCAAATGGCACTACAGGATAAATTGTTATGACCCGGGCCCTTTGAACCGAGTGGTTTTGCTGCCAAATGGCACCATGTGATACCGGTTATGGCCAGAGCCAATAGGTTCCTTATTGACATCAAATCCTTGAGATATGAATCAATAGGATATGATCGATAGTGCACAAAGCCCTCTATTAGCTAAGGTGGATCCAAATTTGTCTCCTTAGGCAAACACTCACCTCAGGTCTATAAGGTACCCTTGGACGAAGCAACCCATGGCTGCCGACAAGGATCCTTCTGTCAGGTTGGGTCGACTATCTCCTCTGACTAAGTAGACCAGGGATCACGATGGCCCAGGATGACGAAACCATGGGATCTTGATCGGGTCTATCATCCATTCCCCCACCATCTGCTTTAAGTGTAAGATGGTGAAATTTTTGATTTTAAATATCAAATCTTCAAATTTTCAAACCTTCAACCCTTGTTGCTACTATATGCCAGACTCACGTATCTCTACGTATTTGATTGACGACTAGCCTTAATCGAAAGTTCTCTCTCGTGATCGGGAGGGGTAATTAACTATAGGGGCTTGTGCCTATAGGAAACCAGAACTCAGATCATAAAGTCCTCACAAAGTGAGGGCGAAATCTCTGGGTAGTGTCTTATCTACAAACTCATCTGCCTTCCAAAATTTACTCCGAAACTTAATCCATTAAAACTCCCCCGAAGAAAGCAAAGCGGGCGGAGGTTGGGGTCGAATTTTCGGAGCCCACAAAGGGCAAATGTATAATCATACAACTCATGCAAAGTTCTCATCTTTCTATGATGCATCTTTTCAGATGTGCTTGAATCTACTGATATTGGACTTGAAAGGGATGAATTAGATGATAAACCATCACTAAGTTCTTGATTGTTAGTGATATCAATTTGATGATTTTCCTCAAATTCAACTGTTGCTTTTCCTTTATCATGAATTATAGATTCAATCCAATCTCACATACCATTTTTATTAAAAATAACATCTCTGTTGATAATGATCTTCTCAGACTGTGGATCAAACAATCTGTATGCCTTTGACTAAATGTTGTAACTAATAAATATCAACTTTTTAGATTTGTTTTCTAACTTGCTTCTATTGTGACCATCCTTCAATGCATATGCAATGCTTCCAAATACTTTCAAATGACTCTACCATTCCATACTTCATAAGGTGTAATATTTTGAACAACCTTTGTTGGAGAAATATTCAAAATATAAATAGCTGTTGCAACAGCTTCGACCCAAAATGTATTTGATAAATTCTTCATCTTCAACATACTTTTTCCATCTCTATAATAGTTATGATCTTTCTTTCCACAACCCCATTTTGCTTTGGTGTATTAGGAGCAGTTAATTGTCTAAAAATTTCATACTTGTCACAAAATTTACCAAACTTATTTGATGTAAACTCTCAACCCCTATCTGTGAATAGAATTTTAATATTCTTGCCACTTTGACTCTCCACCAATGCTTTAAAATGCATAAAATTTTCAAAGGCTTCTGATTATGCTTAAAAAAACACACACAATTCATTCTATTGTAATCATCAACAAATAAAAGAAAATATTTACACCCTACATGAGATGATGTATTCATTGGGCCACATGAATGGTGTCGGCCGGTGGCGGCGGTGGCTTGTGGCAGTGGTCGGTAGGCATCGATAGGCTGCGGTGGCCAACAATGGTGGTAGGGGGGGGGGGGGTGTTGCGGGGCGTCGACGGGCGGCAGTGGGCGACTATGGGTGGCCAGTGGTGGGTGAGGCCAAGGAAGCTTATGGTGTAAATGGTTTTCACTCAAAATCGAAGGATTTTGATTTACACTCAAATTGAACTACTTCACTTTATATTATATTTATTATACTTTACTCTTTTTGTATTCCAACCAAACACCAGAATTTGTAAAACTCTTGCATTTGAAATTGTTGGGATTATTGGAGAAAGGAAATCTTCTTAATTACTATAAGCTCTTCTTGGATGGCTGCTCCAAGAGAAAGAATGGAGGGGGTAGGGAGGAAGAGAGAACACATCTCTACTTATAACACTAATACAAGATAAAACTGAACCTAAGAAACAACATAACTAAAACTGGACCAAAATGCTAACAATTTCCACCTCGGTCTAATTTTACAAAGTTAAGAAAAAAAACTTGTTGTCCACAACGAACAACTCAAAGAAAACTCCAGCAGATAGTCACCTGCTTCTCCTCCACCTACTGTTTGCAAAGAAAATCTAAAAAAAGCCTTTACCGTCGGTTGCCTCTTCTTCCTCCCCCTATTTACTTAAACTCGCATCTGCTACGACGTCCTGGCTCTGCTTCTGATCCCGCAAGCTTGTCTGTTGCGCCTGGCCCAAACTCCCACATGATCTTCTCCATTATGTAGCCTTTTCCCATTCGACTTGCCTCTCATGATGAAGGATTATTTCCTGGACTCTCGTGCGCCTAGCCCTGCCTTCCACACTGCACTAGTTCCAGTGATCCCGCGCCTGGCCCAACCTTCTGAATGGCATCATCTCCTACGCTATTACTCTCCTGTATATGGCCCAGCCTTCCGAACGACACCATCTCCTACGTTACCATGCTCCCTTGCATGGCCCGGCCTTCCGAACGACCCCGTCTCCTGCTCTATCGTGCATGGACTGACCTTCTGCACGACACCAGCTCCCATGCGACCCGTTTTGCCTGCACAACACTCTTTCCTGATCGCGCATGACTCCTATACTCCGTTAATCCCACTTCCGACCCCGTGCTTACATTCTGACACCCGCATGTGACTCCCGTCCTGTGTATTATCTACAAGGAAATGTTGGTTCTTCTGCATTTGCTCCGCATCCGACTTGCTTCTGATGTCCCTGCCTTGTGCGACCAAACAACCCGCCTGTATATCTCTGGGTCGTTGTCTCTGCTCCACATGATCTGGTCTGCTCCCATGCATACTCGACGTCTACACCATCCACCTTCCATCTCTGAACTATATGGCTGCAACCCGCATGATTGGGAATGCCCATGCCTATAAGAAGCCCACTGGCCCAACCTAACTACCTGCGCATAAGCGGTCTTTAGTGATGCTGAACTCCTTGCTCAAGTGAGAAGTCCTTGCTCTGCTTGCTGCCCATACACACTGAGCACGCGACCCAGCCTGTGCTCCCATGAGAAGCTATGCGTCCTACATGTGGCACTCCGGCCTTCAATCGTGATGATGTTCATATAATTGATCTGCACAGTCTACGAAGAAACCACACGTACCCGCTTTGCGACCTCCCCTCTCCCTTTACACCTTCTTCCTTCCCCTAGATCATATCCACCAGGCTCTAACACCAGTTGTTTTGATTATTAGAGGAAGAAAATCTTCTTAATTATTACAAGCTCTTCTTGGATGGCTTGGATAGCGAGGGAGAGAGCACACCTTTTTATTTATAACACTAATACAATATTAAAATAAACCTAAGATATTGGATGACTATGTCACCCTAAGAAGGGGGGGGGGGGTGAATTAAGGTTCTTGAAATTTTATTAAAAGAAGGCAATTAAAATAGTTTTAATGCTATTTGGAAAAGAATAAGCAATCACATAATTTTTATAACAATGATAAAAAAAATAAATACAAAAAATAAAAATAAGAGGCACAATATTTTTATGTGGTTCAGCCTGGATTCCAATCTAACCTATGTCCACGCTAGCCAACTCTCGGGCTAGAATTCATTAACCTTGGTTTGCCTTGCAAATCTCACTTCTTTAAACCAAAGAAGTTCTTTACAACCTAAGTCTCTCCTACACGGGCGAGTATAACCCAATCTAATTACAATTTAAAACTGACTGAGCCAAATAGCTTAGATCAAGAAAATAAAAAATATAATTTGATGTAAATAATACAAGCTCAGATTATCTTGTAATAAAATGATCAAAATATTTGAAGTGATCTTACAAATTAATTTTAATCGTCTCAATACTTGCAAATTGAATATAAAATTTGCTCACATTAAGATAGATTTATATTTTGATAAAAATATGAATAATATTTTTAATAAAAATATTTTTTTTATTGATTTAAACTACAACTCTTTAAATAACATAGTACTTTTAAAAATGAATTAGATTTAAAATGCAAATCTATGTCACGTCAAAATAAATAAAAATACTTGTTTCATTATCTTTATGGATTTAAAAGATTTAACATAGAAAACTTAATATAACATTCTCAACTAGTATTTCATCAAATAATAAAATTTTCAAGAAAAAATATGTGGTGAAAAACTAAAATAACAGCAAATAAAAATTTTGAAAAAGAAAGCAAACTCAAGAACTTCAAGAGACGTTACATGATTTAGTACGTTGAAGCTTTCCAACCAAGAATTTGATCTTACAAATGAAAAGAGATCTTGGAATGAAACTTAAAGTTTCTCATCTCAAGATTTAGCATATAAGAAAGAGAAAAGAAATGAAAAAAATGCTGAAATTTTTCTATTGAAATAGCACTCATATGAAGAGGAATAGGGGTATTTAAAAGGAAAGGGTAAGTAAAGTCAAATTTGAATAAGACTATTAATCTAATTTTAATTTATGATCTAAAAATATTATATTTGATAAAAAAATTATTTATATTAAAAAAATATAAGTTTCAAATGGCTATAAAATGACTAGTCACAAAGAGAAGTCAAAAAGTCTTCATATATATCTAAAATAAGGCAAAAACGGCTACCCGACAAATAATATTAAAATCAGCTAATGTTTAAAAATTCATTATAAATTCAATATTACTCTAAATGGGTTATATAATCTAGCAATTTATATTTACAGAAGCCAAGAAATTTAAAGACATAAAAAATAAGCCACATTTCCATTAACATAATACCATATTAAATGAAATAAAATTTATACATATTTTCGTATATTTAAAGATATATTAAATATTCATATAATAATATGATATAATTTTTATAACATTAATTATACATCAATAAATTTATAAGAAATAATTTAATTTAAAAAAAAAATACGTAATAAATTTTTACCATAAAAGCTTATTATATTTAATTTTCCTGATTAATTATCTTTCCATAATTAATAATAATAAAGCTTATAAAATTTATTTAATAAAAAAATCTTATAGATTTCTAAATTATGCTTATTATCCTTAATTAATAATATATATTATTTTAATAGATATTTAAATTATGAGCAAATCGAACTATGCAAGTAAATAATAATAGACCACTAACATACTCCTACGATAACATAAAAACCTTCAAGCTTTTCATCTTGAGTTTTTTTAGCTCAAATTTTGATTAAACTTGATTTGTGCAATGTAAATCCCATATAAATAATTATCATGCACATCCATCAAATCATTACACCTAAAATACTTAACACACAAATTAAAATATCCAATCATATATTTGTTATCATCAAAATCTCTAGAATGGGTCATAGATAATATTAACAATCTCTCCCTTTTTGATGATGACAAACTTATGTTGGGTATAATTATAATAAAAGTGTAAATTAACCTTTTATCATAACTTTTAAGTATTAGAAAAATATATATAATAATTAAGAAATATTTTTGAATGCTAAAAGTCTGGTAAAAAAAATAATTCTCCCCCTAAATATATGCATGTAAAAAGAATTATAACCAACATATATAGTTCTTATCCCCCTTTGACAATATAAAATAAAATTTAAATATTAGGGTGTAACATCTCAAGCATACGTCTTAACATGCAAAATCTCTCTTCAGCTAATGATTTTATAAAAATATTGACTATATGAGAATCTGTATTTATAAAATCTATATTCATATCACCTTTATTAACATGATCTCTAATAAAATGATGTCTAATATCTATGTATTTATTTCATGAGTATTGTATAGGATTTTTTGTTAAACTAATAGTACTTGTGTTATCACATTTAATAGGAACATTTTTAAGCGTAATTTTAAAATCTTTGAATTGTTGCTTTAGCTATAAAACTTGAGCAACACAACTACCTGCAGTTATGTACTCTGCTTTAACAGTGGATAAAGTGATAGAATTTTATTTTCTAGAAGACTAAGAAATAAGTGATTATTCTAAAAATTGATATGTCAAGATGTACTTTTTTATCAACCTTACAACCAGCATATTTTGCATCAGAATATGCAACTAAATTACATGATAACAAATATTTGGAATACCATAAGCCTAACTTAGGAATTCTAATTAAATAGCAAAATATTTGCTTAACTGCTATTAAGTGTAATTCTTTAGGATTTGCTTGAAATCTTACACACAAACATACAACAAACATAATATCATGCATACTAGTAGTAAGATACAAAAGTGAACCTATCATACTCCTATAAAGCTTTTGATTTATTAGTTTTCCTGATTCAACTAAATCAAGTCTAGTTGATGGGCTTATAGGGGTTTTACTCAATTTGAATATCTTTATATCAAATTTTTTTAATAGTTCATTTATGTACTTGATTTGACATATAAATGTGTCATACTCTAGTTGTTTTACTTGAAGTCCTAAGAAAAACATGAGTTCTCCCATCATATTCATTTCAAATTTTTTTGACTTTAAAGAGGAAAACTCATAACATAAACTTTTATTTATACTTCCAAATAATATATCATCAATATAAATTTGTATAATAATCAAATCATCTCTAATATTTTTGATAAAAAGAGTTGCATTTACCTTCCCTTTTTTAAAATTATGTTTAATTAAAAAGTTACTTAACTTATCATACCAAGCACATTGAGCCTATTTTAAACCATACAATGCTTTCTTTAATTTATAAGCATGATTAGAAAAATTAATACTTTCAAAACCTGGTGGTTGTTATACAAATACATCTTGATCAATATACCCATTCAAAAATATACTTTTGACATCCATTTGAAAAAGTTTAAAGTCCTTAAAATAAGCAAAGGCAAGGAGTAATATAATAGCCTCTAATCTTACTACGTGTGCAAAAGATTCTTTAAAGTCTATTCCTTCTATTTATGTGTATCCATGTGCAGCTAATCTAGCTTTATTTCTAATATTACTTCTAGAATAATCTAGCTTATTTTTATTAACCCATTTAGTTCTAATTATATTTTAATCATGAGGTCTTGGGACTAACTCTCAAATATTACTTCTTACAAATTGGTTAAATTATTCTTCCATAGCAATTATCCAAAAATTATCTTGTAAAACTTCATCTATATTTTTAGGTTCAATTTCTGATATAAATGCAGAATGTTCTACCTCATCCCTAAAGTTTCTCATTGTCTTAACACCTTGAGAAGGATAACCAATTATTAATTCTTTTGGATGATTTCTATTATATCTCCATTCTTTAGGCAATGAATCATTCTTCTTTTTCTCTAAATTTATTTTTTTTAATATTCTCAATATCAACATCATTTAAATCATTTTTTATTAAATCTAGGATTTTCATAAAAAATTACATGAATAGATTATTCAACAATTAGCAGTTTTCTCTTATTAAAAACTCTAAAAAAATTTCCAAAAATTAAATATCTTAAGAATATACCATCATCAGACTTACTATCAAATTTACCTAAAGGATCCTTATCATTATTTAAAATAAAACACTTACATCCAAAAATATATAAATGACTCTTTCCAAAAAATATTTCATAAGGGGTCTTTTTAAAAATAAGTCTTAAATAAACTCTATTAGTAACATAAACTCTATTGATCATCAATGGTGGTGAAACACGTTTCGGGCTTAGGTTGATATGCGTCCTGGAGGGAGGGGGTAGGGTAAGGTAATTCTCCACCACCTTCCGTGGAAACTGGAACAGTTTCAGTATTATAGGTATTGAAATAAAGGAATAAGGAAAAATCATCATCGTCAGCAGCTGGTAAGATGGATGAGAAAGTAGGTGGTTCGGTGGTTTCGGAGTCGGAATCATCCTAGATGGGGGTGTGCATCAGAATAGGCCATGTAGAGGAGGTGTGTTTCATCGGGATCGTCAGTGTCAGTTGGCATGGAATGAGATGGAAGTGGTTGAGGTTAGGTTGGTGTGTAAGCAGATAAAGAAAGACGGAGAGTACCATCAATCCTTTGTAGGGTGTGGAGTGCTTGTGGGATATGAATAGTTGGGTGATCATATGGCTTAAGGTGCCATGCTAATCCTTGCAACTATGCAATGGTATGCCTTCTTCCCAGAATTACAGAGATACCATGGGAGGCTAGGTAATCGGCGATCCCTGTAACATTATACCAGAATCTAGTATGACTGGTATTGGTTAATCGGGCTACTAGTGCCCTTGTGATGAGGAGGTTAGATTCTCCTCCTTGTCAGTGCTTATAGCCATGAGTTATAACAACCAATTCAATATGATGCATAAAATCATGTATTGATAACATGAGGTGTGGGGCGATATATACCAATTGAGTGCCGGAAGAGAGGTCAATTTCCATTGTACCAATAATAGATACATCGGATCTCCATCTGGTATCCCGTAGGACGATAAGAGCGGTGGTATCGACATCTCTATAATGTAAGGCCTATACTCGGACCATGATGAGTCCGAGATGGATATGCTGCATGCCTTCACGGACCAGTTGTTGATAGGATTGTTGCCGGATAAAAGGCAAGTTGACTTGCATACCATCGGCTGCCATGATATGTTCTTCGGAATAGTGCTGGTATACATGATGTCTACTTGCAGACCATTCATATAGTGTTTCGACAGGTACAAGATTAGCACATTTTCTCTGTGATATATGGAGTTTAGCTTTTGGGTCAAGATGGCTTTCCAGGCTTCTTTGATATGAATACCGTTGTGGTAGGCATCGCTGTAATTCATAGGCTAGTCTGGATCGCATCCGATATCCCCTAATTTGACCGTCAATATTAGGGGTGGAATCCGAGGCCGGATTTCATATCGAGGGGCTTGGTAGGAGTGTAGTGGAAGTACGAGATGTAGAAGCCATTTAAATGCTCTTTTGTTTTTCACTTTGGTAAATTTTTCGAGGATTTTGAAAAATAAATAGGGGGCCTTTAGGTTTGGCTACTTTTGGGGGGGTTGTAGGTTCACCCAGAGAGAGGGATTGGAGTTGGTTTTGGAGGGCAGAGATGGATGATTCAATAGATGCAGTTTCAGCTGATTTTGGAAGTTGTTGGAGCTTCTCTTCCAACAGTCTTACTCGTTCTGTAATTACTAATAGTAGTTGAATAATTGTATTATTCTGCTTTACTATTAGGCTTAAGGCTGAGGCACTGCCTTGTCTTGCTTCTGATAGGTTGATGAATCCCAACGTTGGTGGTTCAATAGAATCAGTTGCTTGGAGAGCTGATTTGTAATCACTACTGGCTAATGACAATCTCCAATCATTCATGAAATGATGTAGCTTTGAACTTCGGGTAGAAGTTCTTTGACTTGTTGTACCTGTCTTGACAGATCAGATGTTAGTTTCAACGCTTGTTCTTCAACCAACTTTGGTTGAAGTGCTATTTGGTTTACTAAAGTCGTGACCTCGATAGAGGTTAAAGGTTTATTTGCCTTTAACTCAGTTTTAATTAGAGCAAGGTTAGCAATAATTTTTCGAAAGGATTATTCAGCAACTTCTTTTGCTTCGAGCTGCTTTTCCAGTATTATTTTGAAATTCTTCAAGGAAACACAAAAAAAGAGATGTAATCGGTCGTAAGTGATAGAAATGTTATGATTTGCATTTTTACATGACTCAAGAGTTTTTTGGGTTATCAAGCGATAGATCAAGATATTCTAGGTTAACTGTTCTGGAGTTATCATACCAGTCTTTAAGAGATTGCTCAAATCTATCAGACATATGTTAATTTGCTCATAAATTTAGAGATAAGTTCCTATGCTACCTTGATAGACCCTGTTCACTTGTGGACTGCGCCTACTATTCTCGACGATCTCATTGTCCCCTGGGTTACTTACTGATAAATCAGGACACAGCGTCTTACCATGAAAATTTATAAACAAATTCAGATATAGTCTAATAACATTAAAGCAATATATTAAAGAAATGGATGTTTGATCTACATACGAAGCTTACCTAGAATAGAAAAAGTTTAGCCCAACATGGCTCTTTACCACCATTATTTATTGCTTATGTCCAAAAATACTTTAGAAGTTTATATTCATTTAACATTGATCTTGCTAATTCTACCAAAGTATGATTCTTTCTTTTAACTACACCATTTTGTTAAGTCTTAGGAGCTGAAAAATTATGTCTAATTCTATTTTCGTCACAATAATTTTTAAATGATTTATTTTCAAATTCTTCACCATGATCTGTTTTAATTCTATGAATCAAATAACCTTGTTCTCTTTGAATATACTTAGCAAATTTTTTAAAATCATCAAATGCATTATTTTTATTAGCTAAGAATAATACCTAAGTGTATCTTGAATCATCATCTATTATAATAAATCCATAATTTTTACCACATAAACTAGTTGCGTTAATTGGCCCAAATAAGTCCATGTGTAATTCTAAGGGTCTACTCGTAGAAACTATATTTTTACTCTTGAATGAACTTTTCATATATTTACCATGAATACATGCATCATATATAGAATCAAAATAAAAATTAATTTTTAATAAATCAACTACTAAATCAAGTTTAGAAATTTTATTTAAAATATGGATATTAGCATAATATAGCCTTCTATGTCATAACCAAGCATCATCATTTATAGATTTCATGCAAAATAAATTCTAATTAATATCATTTGTATTATCTAAATCAATTAAATAAATATTTTTTATGTCTATTTTTAATAAGCAAAATAGTTTCATTATTTCTAATAATGCAATATGAAGCATAAAAAGAAATATTTAAACCTTTATCACATAATTGACTAATTGATATTAAGTTATGTTTTAAACCATAAAAAAATAAGACTTTTTTTAAAGTAATAGAATTCTTACATATGGATCCGATGCCAATAATCTTTTTCTTTGCATTATCTCCATATGTGACATATCTCCATCACTTGGTTCGGATGTAGAGAATTTTTATTTATCGTCTGTCATATGTCTTGAACATCCACTGTCTAAGTACCACATGCCTTCATTGATCTTATTTTGAAGGCATTCCTACAAAAGAAAATCAGATGTTAATTTTTGGAACTCAAATATTTTTGGGTTCACATTCTAAATGAGTAGTATGATATCTATTATGTATGGTATATGAAGTGCTTGTATTTTTTAAAACCCATACAAAAGATGATTGTTTAGCATTATGTGATCTACAAACATAGCAATCAAATGAGATTTATTTTTTTCTACCATAATAATTACACCAAATATTAGTGTTTACATATGGCTTAACATGATATTTATGTGACATATAAGAAGAATTTTTATTTGATATTTTACTTGATGAAACTTTATAATGAACTAATGATTTCATGCATAAATCTAATTTTACTTTTAAAAAAATATTTTTTTTTTCAAATTTATAAACAAGTAAAGAATGATCTAATAAAGAATTATTTTTATTTTTAAATCATCACATTTATTTTTTAAATCATTAAAAAGCATATCTAAATTTTTATGCTCTTTTTCTAAAATATTATATTTACTTTTTAATTTTTTATATTTAATAACTAATTCATTAAATGCATCATCTAATTCTTCATAAGATATATTATTACATACATCTTGAGAATTATAATTAGATTCTCCTCCTACCATAAGATAAATGTTCACCTCTTCATCTGATGAACTTGATTCATCTGAATCTAGGTTGGCCCATAGAGCCTTCTTCTTCTTCTTGAAATGCTTCTTTTCTTTTTTTGTTACTCTTTCTCTCTGCATCCATCTCTTTCTTCTTTGAATCGATAAGATCTGGACAATCTCCTCTTACATGTACATGCTTCTTGCAATGGTAACAAATAATCCCTTCTCCAGTAGGAAATTTTTTAGTTTGAAATTTATAATTTTTGGATTTCTTATATATTTGATTTTTCTTTCTTAATATGCTTTCAAGTCTTCTTGAAAGCATGGCCACCTCATCACTATCTTTATTAGAGCTTGATGAATTAAGTTCATCATTATCATTAATCTATAAGACAATAGTTTTACCTTTCTCTTTCTCTTTTTTAGAAGGGCTATCCAACTTATTCCTTTGAGCTATAATTTGTTCATGTGCTATCAAAGAACCCAAAAGTTGATCAAGTGGATAAATAGATAAATCTTTAGCCTCACTAATTACAGTTACTTTAGCATCTCATTCTTTGTGAAGCCATCTAAGAATCTTATAAACTAAGTCTTAATTCTTATATGTTCTTCCAAGAGAATGTAATGCACTAATTATTTTCATAAATCTTGTATACATATCAGAAATAGACTCAGAAGGAGACATATAAAATAATTCATATTCATGAACAAGTTTATTTATATGAGCATCTTTAACATCACTAGTATCTTCATAAGTTATAATTAATTTATCTTAAATTTTTTTACTGAATTTAACATAGAAATTTTTATGTAATCATCTAGAAGAAGTGCACAATGCAAAGTATTTCAAGCCTTAGCATTCAACTCATCTAATTTTCACTATAATTCAATCCATTCATCAAAAGGTTTTTTAATTTTAATTCTATTAATTTTCTTAGTATGTGTATGATATTGATGTGTAAGCATGTACCATATACGAGGGTCTTATTCTCTTAAGAATGTACTAATTCTATTTTTTCAATAATAAAAAAGAACGTTATCTAACAATGGTGGTCGATGAGTAGATTATCCTTCAGGAAGTGAGCCCTTAGAAAAACCTTGTGCTATAGTTTATAAACTGATCTACTTTAGGATGTTAAGCTAAAATAAAAAGAGCCAAGGCTCTGATGCCAATTATTGGATGACTATGACACTCTAAGAGGGGGGTGAATTGGGATTCTTAAAATTTTATTAAAAGAAGGCAATTAAAATAATTTTAATACTATTTGGAAAAGAATAAGTAATCATATAATTTTTATGATAATGATAAAGAAAAATAAATGCAAAAAATGAAAATAAGAGGCACAATATTTTTATGTAGTTCAGCCAGAATTCCAATCCAACTTACATCCACGTTAGCTAACTCTCGGGCTAGAATTCACTAATCCCATGTTTACCTTGTAAAACTCACTTCTTTAAACCAAAGAAGTTCTTTACAACTTAAGTACTCTCCTATACGGGTGAGTATAACTCAATTTAATTATAATTTAAAATTTACTCAGCCAAATGGCTTAGATCAATAAAATAAAAAATATAATTTGATGTAAATAATACAATCTCAAATTATCTTACAATAAAATGATCAAAATATTTGAGGTGACTTTACAAATTAATTTTAATCACCTCACTACTTGCAAATGGAATATAAAATTTACTCACTTGAAGATATATTTATATTTTGATAAAAATATGAATAATATTTTAAATAAAAATATTTTTCTTACTGATTTAAACTACAACTCTTTAAATAATATATAAAAATAAATTAGATTTGAAATACAAATCTATGCCACATAAAAGGAAATACAAATACTTGCTTTGTTATCTTTATGAATTTAAAAGATTTAACATAAAAAACTTAATATAATATTTTCAACTGGTATTTCATCAAATAATAAAATTTTCAAGAAAAAATATATGGTAAAAAATTAAAATAACAATAAGTAAAAAAATTGAAAAAGAAAGCAAATTCAAGAACTTCAAGAGACATTACAGGATTTAGTGCGTTGAAGCTTTCCAACTAAGAATTTGATTTTGCAAATAAAAAGGGCTCTTGGAATGAAAATCAAAGTTTCTCTTCTTAAGATTTAGCATATAAGGAAGGGAAAAGAAATGGAGAAAATGCTAAAGTTTATCTCCTGAAATAACACTCATATGAAGAGGAATAGGGGTATTTAAAAGGAAATGGTAAGTAAAATCAAATTTGAATAAAATTATTAATCTAATATTAATTTATGATCTAAAAATATTATATTTGATAAATAATGTATTTATATTAAAGAAATATAAGTTTCAAATGGCTATAAAATAACTAGTCACATGGAGAAGTCAAAAAGTCTTCATTTACATCCAAAATAAGGCAAAAATGGCTACCCAACAAGTAATATTAAAATTGGCTAATGTTTAGAAATTCATTATAAATTCAATGTTGCTCCAAATGGTTTATATAACCTAGCATTTTATATCTACAAAAGCCAAGGAATCTAAAGACATAAAAAATAAGCCACATTTCCATTAAAATAATACTGTATTAAATAAAATAAAAACTTATACATATTTTTATATATTTAAAGATATATTAAATATTCATACAATAATATGATATAATTTTGATAACATTAATTATACATCAGTAAATTTAAAAGAAACAAGTTTAATTTAAAAAGAATACGTAATAAATTTTTATCACAAAAGCTTATTACATTTAATTTTCCTGATTAATTATCTTTTCATAATTGATAACAATGAAGTTTATAAAATTTATTTAATAAAAGAATCTTATATATTTCTAAATTATGCTTATTATCCTTAATTAATAATATATAAATTATTTTAATAGATATTTAAATTATGAGCAAATCGAACCATACAAGTAAATAATAATGGACCGCTAACATACTCCTACGATAACATAAAAATCTTCAAGCTTTCCATCTTGGTCCATCTTGAGTTCTTTTAGCTCAAATTTTGATTAAACTTGATTTATACAATGTAAATCCCATATAAGTAATTATCATGCACATCCATCAAATCATTACACCTGAAATACTTAACACACAAATTAGAACATCTAAGCATATATTTATTATCATCAAAATCTCTAGAATAGATCATGATGTAAATAATATCAGCATAAGAAACAACATAACTAAAACTAGACCAAAATACTAGGAAAAATACTTTACACCCTAAAATAATCCAACAAAATAACCTCTAAATATATTAATACAAAATAATATACTCGAACTATGGAATCATGTCTTGAGGCTATAGTAAGAGGAGCCGTGAGGTGTTAAAATTGTCATCAAATGATGAGTATTAGATGATAGTTGATGATGGAAGTTAAACTTAAGCAACATAAAGTGATTAGCTTAGGTATTCTACTGATAAATTGGGAGATAAAAAAGATGAGCCTCGGGCTTCAGGGCCTGACAAACAAATATTGGATGTCAATTAATAGGCATCAAGAAATGCTTGATTAGGAACTTCAGAAGTTCGATGTTAGTGACGGATTGACTTGGTCTCTTTTTTTGATATGAGTGAAAACTAAACAAATAAAAAGATGAGCAATAAATCATTGTTGGCATCAGGTGATAGTTAATGAGAGCTTCTAATGTTGAGCAGTATTTGGTGGTTGGCTTGGTTGTTTTCTTAATAGGAGAGGAGATTAGGAAATTAGTAAGTTACTCATTAAAATTCAATGGCTAAAGGATGCAAACGATCAATGGGATGGCATTTTAGTTATTCTCCTTGTAAGAGAGGAGATCGGGTTAGGTTATAAAAAAGATGATCGTTGAATGTCAATGGTTGTGGATGTCAAACATTGACAATTAGTAAATGTTGGGCAATATGAAACACAGTGTGTTAGAAGTTGTGAGTGTTGGGAAGTAGGAAAACCTATGTAAACATAAAGAGTGATATATTTTGAAAATAAAAAAGATCAATGCAACAAAAGAAAGAAAAAAAAATATGTGTCCAACCGTAGGGTTGTGATTCTTCGAATTACCACCCAACCATCATCGTTCAAGCACTGCTCAGCTATCGTCGCTGGTACGTTGCCTGACCTTTATTGGTACACCACCCAACTAAACATCGCTTGTTACGGTCCTCTGACTACCATCACCCAACTATAATTGTCCGACCACTATCATCTGATTTCTGTCCTCAGGCCACCGTCGCCTAACTATAGTTCTCCAATTACACTCACTCAACTACAATCCTCTGACCAAACTTCATCGATTATTATCCTCCAACCAAATATTACCTGCTACGATCATGTTACCTTCGTTGCCTGACTACATTACTCTGACCATCATCATCTGACTACAGTTCTCTAACCCATGTCGCTCGATTATGGTCCTCTAGACCATCGTCGTCTGACTACAATCTTTCGACCATTATTGCCCAACTAAGGTCCAAGACCTCAGTTGTCGGACTATGAACCTCCTGACTATTGTTGCCCGACTACAGACGTCTTGAGCACTGTCACTCAACTGTTGGCTTCAGACAATGTCACCCTCCGCCACCATCGCTCGATCATAATCCTCTGACCATCGTTTCTCGATTACCATCCTTCTGACCATTATCGCTCGAGTGTTGACATCTAACTACCATCACTCGACTACAATCTTCTAGCCTCCATCCCCTGACTACGGTTCTCTGACCACCGACCCTGTTGACTTCATCATTTATTATCAATAATAATTTCAATGCTCAATATCATTTATAAAATTGATGCAAGCCATTAGTACCAACTATGACTCCCAAGATTAGTACTGGCATTTAAGTTGGATTTTTTGGTCTCTAGTCTCTTCTTGTCAAAGGAGTACAAAATAACCAATATAAGCAAATAACATCTTAAAGATAGCTCTCATGCTATATTGCTCTTCTAACTTCAACTACATAATATATTCTATATAGTACGTATTTGCTACATTGAATCAATGATTTTCCTCTAAAGAAAGACATCATTTATAACCGATAGCAAAATCATTTTGGCTGAGTCATGCTTTGTGATTTTTTCCCATTTATGAATTTTCTACATAAAAACTCCTCAGTTCTCTTTTATTCGTATGTATGTTGGATCTTGATACAAAACAAATATATTAAATTATATCTCTCTATCGTTGCAAATATTTTGACACGCAATAAAAAAATTAAAATTATTAGATTTCACCTTTTAATTAAATATTATTAGAAACCAATGAGTGTGAACATCATAAATACTAGCTTTTCTAAATAAGGATGATACCATTCAAACTTACAGATTAAGTGGAGCATGGTTTACAAATAAATGTGCATTATATGGGATCCCCATAATTATCATCAAAAAGATAAAATGAGTTAATTCAATTGTAGGGTTGTGATTGTGTTTATCAATAAAAAAATCTGTAGTATTTATTGAAGATATTGATATTCTAAATACAAATATGATTATTTTTTTTATATTTTTAGAAAAGTGGTAGACAAACAGCTTCTACAATTTAAAAATCTATCCTTAGCCTATTTTCCTCCCAAATTTACATATCGCAGGACTTCACCTCACTTCTGCCGCAAGTCCTGTAACTCCAGATCCTTCTTCACTTCCTCAGATTCCCCCCTCCCCCCAAACTTCCAACCGTCGCCCAGAACCACACCGGCTTCTCTCTCCTTCTAGATGCAGAAGAATGAGTGAGGGAGCTCTTCTTCTGCCTTCTCCCATCTTTTCCCCTCGACCAATCTCATTCGTTTCAAGGAAGCGGAGGACATGCTTGGGAGCAAGGGCGACGGCCGATCGGAACAGAGCGAATCTCGTGGCCCAGAGGAAGGAGAGAGTGAAGCTTCCGAAGTACATGGACGGCCATGGTAGGTCGCTCTCTATCAGTGAATTCCTCCATCACCAATCGGGAGTGGAGGCCTTGCTCAACATCAGGGCATTGCAGGGTTTCGAATCGATCGGCTCCAATACCTATAGGTGGTTTTCTCTTTCTTTAACCAAATTTAGATTTTGGAGCTTTTGGTGAACTAATTTCTTCAATTATCTGGAGGAGAGTTTGTCTAGTTAAACTTTTTTCTTGTTTTTTGGGTCTTGAAGCAGGTGTACTTTGCATAAGATTCAGTTTATGATGTTTGAGGTTGCACCAGTGCTGGTCTTGAGAGTGATTCCTACGAGTGAGGACTGCACCGTTGAGATGTTGTCCTGCAAGGTAAGATCTTTTGCAGCTCTTTTATATAACAAAAATTTGGTCTGAACTCCCTTTTGTTTTCATGATTGATTTTGTAGTGTTTGGATTAGCTTTGAGTTATCTCAAAGCCAAAAGCTAGAAAACCCGTCTGAAGAAGAAAACTAATCCATTTTTCCCTTTTATTGTGGCATAGCAGCGAAAGTTTTTCTTAATGGAATGAAGAATCTCTGTCAGGAGATATACACTTTTTGCTGATTTGAGTATTTGCTTTACTATAGGTTAGTTATGATATCCAATTTGAAATATGAAATCCAGCCTGTAAATTGAAGCAGGGCAAAATGCGTTTCTTCTCTTTACTAATGCATAAATATTATGAAAATTTTGGCTCTTGCCAATTTGAATAAGACGTCATTTGGCAAAGTTTTATGATGTTGTGTTGCGCTATCAAATCAAACGGATTATAACTTGGTAAAATTGTTGTTAATTTTGTTTTCTGAACTGCTGTTATTGATAAACTTGTTTGGTTAAAACAACTATTAGGTAATGTGAATTGGTTTAATGATAAAAATAGATATGTATAGTTATTAGCCAATAATTTCAACTATATTTATCTTATAATAGCTTATAAAATTAATAGTTAATGATTTTGTATATGAATAAAAGTTAAATTAATATTGATGTGAAACATATGATGCAACACGAATTGTTAGGAATTTATAAAAAGTTGTTTAGCTTGCTAATTTTAAAACAATGTTTCACCAAGTTAGATTCTAGGATTTCTCAGTTTTCAATATTATAGCAGGTGCCGTTACAGTTAGATTAGAGAGACAATTTAAAATAATCAAAGAGTTGTTCAACACTTATGAGCAATTAACAAGAATCCACCGATTAACAAATAGATAGTTCACCTTGAGTTTTTCTCACTCACACTCTTTGAAATAGGCTTAGCAAGAGAACAATCTACACAATAACAAAGATGCCACTAAAAGACAATAGACACTTAGGGTTTTTGATCAACAGAAATTTTACCCAAATATGAAGAAGCCGGCAACTGTTTGGAGACTTCTGGACAGCAAATGGAAACTTCCGGTTTGTTGGACAGCAAGGGAAGCTTGCTGGAACCTTCTGGACATCAATGGAAAACTACTCGAACAGCAAACCAACAAGGTAATCTTGTTGAAATCCCGGATATGAAGAAGCCAACGGGTATTGGAAGACTTCTGGACAACAGAAGGAAGCTCCCCGGACTTTGGGATAGCAAGGGAGTTTGCTAAAGTTTTCTGGACAGCAAAAGGAATTGGTTTGGGACAGCACTTCGTGGATTAGAAGAGGCTGGACAGCAGTTTTGATGTGGCAGAAATTCTTCTCTTGATCACGGTCTAGTGGGGGTGAGGTTAGAGGAAGTTGATGGTGGGAGATGAGAGATGTGGGGCTAACAGGGGGGCGGGTAAAGGGGAGAGAGGCTGGCTGTTTTGGGGAGAGGAATTAGGGTTTATTCTCCCATTCCAAAATCTGGAGTTGATTGGAGGAATTAAAGGGAATTAATTATTGGGGGAGAGCAAAAGGAAAAGGAAGAGAGAGAAGGGAGGGGCGATGGTAAGAGAGAGAGAGAGGGAGAGGGGCCGGCGGCTTAAGTGGGGATTAATGGGTTTTAATTAAGAGGGAGGATTTAATTGGAGAGAGAAAAGGGTAGAGAGGGGGGGGGGGGGGGCAAGAGAAGGGGAGAGAAATGTGTCCACTTTCAACGTATGTTGATCATTGTATTAATGGTTGATTGGGAAATCAAATCTGAATTAACTTCAGATTTTTGGTGATTGAGGGGCTTCCTAAAATAGCCGTGGCCTATTTAGGAGAGATTTTAAAATTCAAATTCATTTGAATTTTATTTACGAAATCTTTCCAAATAAGATATGGGCTAAATTAGGAAGGTAATGATGGGGTAATTGAATTGGATTCAAGAGGGCTTGGGTTAGGTTAGGCCGGCGGCTTAGGATGGGTGGTGGAGGCCGGCGTCTAGGGGGTGGATTTAGGTGGAGTTTGGGTTAGGGTTTTGGGAGGCCAGCGGTGGGGATGGGGAAGGGTGGATAGCCGGCGGTAGAGGGAGTGGGTGAAGGGAAATAAGAAATAGAACGGGTACGAACCGCGAGCCCGACCACTACCCGCAGCTGACGGGTATTACTTTTACCCTCACCTAGGATCTTCTCCTTTCTCTAGAGCTCTCAACACAATGAAAATAAAGAAAAGAACTGGAATTTTCATTCATCAATCATCATCTTAATACAATAACTAAGGCCTTAATATATAGGCCTCCAAAATAAAAGAAACTTAAAGACTAAAATGCCCTCTGGGCTACAACATAAAAGAAATCTCTCACAGGGGTACAATGATAAAAACTGAAATATAAATAAAAGAAATACATAAAATATATCATAAATAAATACTCTTAATCGCAGTCGTCGATCTACGATTCTTCCGGTGATAGACGCGCCAAAATCTCCTGCTGATGTCCTCATCATTCTCCCGGGGTGGGAGAAAGCTCGACCCCGTCGAGTAAATGTCACGGGAGTTCTCATACAACTCTAGAAGGTTGGGGACCAATCTCTGTAGCTCATCACAATCAATCCACGTGTTCTTCATCCCCGGTTTACCTTTCCATTGAACCAAATACCTTTGGTGCCCACCATCTTTAGTGGAAGTGACTTCATCAGTAATTATTGCTTTAATTTTCTCTGCATTAGGTAAGGGAGGAATAATTGGAAGTGGAGGTAGGCTAGGGTTCTCACCAGGTGGGGTCACACAAGGCTCATTATTTAATGGATTTGTGGGGTTAAACTTTGGTCCCTTAAAGGCTACAAGATCTTTAATGTTAAATGTAGGATTCATGTTAAAACCTTCAGGAAGGTCTAGCACATAAATATTGCTGTTTATTTTTGATATTATTTTAAAAGGTCCCACGCTTCTAGAATGTAACTTTTTAACGATCCCTTATGGAAACCGCTCCGGACGAATATGTACCATTACAAAATCTCCAATCTTGAATTCTTTGAATCGTTTCTTAAGATCCGCATTGAGTTTATAATTAGCGTTGCTTTGCTCAATCTTTTTATTAATTT
This sequence comes from Dendrobium chrysotoxum, assembly GCA_019925795.1. Taxonomy (NCBI): domain Eukaryota; kingdom Viridiplantae; phylum Streptophyta; class Magnoliopsida; order Asparagales; family Orchidaceae; genus Dendrobium; species Dendrobium chrysotoxum. The sequence continues at coordinate 55,307,078 of CM034307.1, forward strand.
TCTTGTGCAATTCCTTGAGATGCGAAGCAAATGCAGATGCAGACTCAGATGTTCTAATCTTAGGACACATAGGGATCAAATTTATAGGTTGTCTAAATTGATACCCGTACACAATTTCAGCAGGACTTAGACCCGTTATTCGATTGATAGAGTTGTTATAAGTGAATGCAGCTATTGGTAGTTTGGAATCTCAATCTCGAATGTGTTCTCCTACCAAAGTCCTTAAGAGGTTGCCTAAACTCCTATTCACAACTTCTGTTTGTCCATCAGTTTGCGGCTGAAAGGCAGTGGAAAATTGGAGTTTGGTACCCATTTTGTGCCATAAAGTCTTCCAAAAATAACTAGTGAATTTGACGTCTCGATCTGACACTATGATTTTGGGTAATCCGTGAAGTCTAACAATCTCATCGAAGTAAAGCTTTGTGATTCGAGAAGCATCAAAAGTTTTGGAACAAGGGAGGACATGGGCCATCTTAGAGAAACGGTCAACTACCACACAAATTGAGTCATGCTTTCTAAAGGTTTTAGATAGTCCAAGGACGAAATTCATACTTACGTCCTGCCAAGGGCACTTGGGTATTAGGAGAGGTGTATAGAGACTTGTGTTCTATTTTCGTTGTTTAGCCAGTTGACAAGTGTGACACCGTTTCACTAGCTTACTAACATCACGCTTAAGATTAAAATCGATGTTCAATAGAGGCGATGGTTTTCGTTTGGCCAAAGCGTCCAATTTTGATGTGGCAGAAATTTTTCTCTTGATCACGGTCTAGTGGGGGTGAGGTTAGAGGAAGTTGATGGTGGGAGATGGGGCTAACAAGGTGGGGGGTAAAGGGGAGAGAGGCTGGCTGTTTTGGGGAGAGAAATTAGGGTTTATTCTCCCATTCAAAAATCTGGAGTTGATTGGAGGAATTAAAGGGAATTAATTATTGGGGGAGAACAAAAGGAAAGGGAAGAGAGAGAAGGGAGGAGCAGAGGTAAGAGAGAGAGAGAGAGAGAGAGAGAGAGAGAGAGGGGCCGGTGGCTTAAGTGGGGATTAATGGGTTTTAATTAAGAGGTGGGATATAATTGGAGAGAGAAAAGGGTAGAGAGGGGGGGCCGGCCAAGAGAAGGGGAGAGAAACGTGTCCACATTCAACATATGTGGATCATTGTATTAATGGTTGATTGGGAAATCAAATCTGAATTAACTTCAGATTTTTGGTGATTGAGGGCTTCCTAAAATAGGTGTGGCCTATTTAGGAGAGATTTTAAAATTCAAATTCATTTGAATTTGATTTACGAAATCTTTCCAAATAAGATAGGGGCTAAATTAGGAAGGTAATGATGGGGTAATTGAATTGGATTCAAGGGGGCTTAGGTTAGGTTAGGTTGGCGGCTTAGGATGGGTAGTGGAGGCCGGCAGCTAGGGGGTGGATTTAGGTGGAGTTTGGGTTAGAGTTTTGGGAGGCTGGCGGTGGGGATGGGGAAGGGTGGATAGCCGGCGGTAGAGGGAGTGGGAGGAGGGAAATAAGAAATAGAACGGGTACGAACCGCGAGCCCGACCTCTACCCGCAGCTGACTGGTATTGCTTTTGCCCTCATCTAGGGTCTTCTCCTTTCTCTAGAGCTCTCAACACAATGAAAACAAAGAAAATAACTGAAATTTTCATTCATCAATCATCATCCTAATACAATGATTAAGGCCTTAATATATAAGCCTCCAAAATAAAAGAAACTCAAAGACTAAAATGCCCTCTGAGCTACAACATAAAAGAAATCCCTCACATGGGTACAATGGTAAAAAATGAAAAATAAAAGAAATACATAAAATGCATCATAAATAAAAACTCCTAATCGTAGCCGTCAATTTACGATTCGTCTGGTGATAGATGCGCCAAAATCTCCTGCTGATGTCCTCATCAAATATTAATTAAAATCATAGAATAATCTATGTAGTTATGATAATAAATTTTTTTTAATGAAGAATGAAATTTTATAACATCCATCCATCAAAAGGACCTAACATTATTTGAATAAAATACATAATTGTTAGATTTTTCGTGTTTTTATATACACTGCAAAATAGCATATGTCAAATTTCATTAAATTTCATCAAACGTAGGTTAATTGTAACATTGAAGCATATAAAATTACTCTTCAATCAGCAATTCATATAGGGTCATCAACTCATGAACTTCATGATTTCAGAGTTGTCTAAGAGAAACATTTTAGCCATATATAAGATTATTAGAAGTAGATTAAATAGATTTGAGTTTGAAATAGTTAGATGAAAGTGTTTTCTTGTGTCATTATATCCTTCTCATGTTGGATCTATTATGGCCTTATCCTAATGAAACTTTTTTCCTAGGCTGTTTAATGTTGTAGACCTATATCAATGGCTTGATCTTTTTTTTTTCTTTTTTATGCATGAGCATCAATTATTTAACAGATCATTCTTCAGTACAACCAAAGTTCCCATTTTTATTATGTTTTTGGCTGTACGGTCAAGGATAGTAGTCTTTATGCGTATAATTGTTTGGCTTTAGCTTCAAAGTGGCCAAAATAGCTAGAGAGTATTTGGAAAGGCAATTTCGTAAGGCCTTGATTTTTTTTTTTTACATTTGATTGTGTTTGGCTAACACAGAAGATCCCAACCTCTATTCTTTTTATCATTAGTGTAATAGTAATAGAGAACACAAGATAAAAATATATCTTAGAGCGATCCATCCCACTTCAACCCCTATCTTCGCTTATAAGAGTCGTGCAGAAGTAACAATTCTTGTGAATAGAAAATCCAGTTAGTTTGACCCTATTTAACTCATAAATGTTAATATAAATTACGTTGGGATTCTTCTATATTTTAAGTTATTCTAATTCTTTCCAAATTATTTTAAATTATGATAGCATACAGTTAAGCATATTACATTATACTCCTACATTGAGAAGTGTAAACATCTTCGCTCAAATGGATTGTAGGTTGACTATTGTTTGAAGTATGGATGTTTTTTTCTTACTGATTTTTTTTTCATCTTTTATGTTTTTTTTAATAATTCTTCTTTGTTTTTTGTGATGATTTTGTATGACAATAAAATCATTGTATTGTGTAATCAACTTCTGCCTGTTTTATGTCCTCATAATTTAGAGAAGCAATGACTGAACTATGATTCACTTTTAAGTGATATAACCATTTATGACCCCAAATGCACAAGATCATTCAGTTAACCCTTTTGATCAATCCTAAACTTTTCTTGATCATAATGTTCTCGAATTTATCCTATTGTTATGGCAACACAACATTATTCTTATATGGCTGGAAAATTTGGATAAAAAGTCCCTCATATTTGACAATCAGTGTAGCAAGGTCTTTCATTTTTTGAAACTCAGTGGAAACCTAAGTCCATTTTGTGGCTGATTGTAACTGTTGGGTTAAAGCAACTCAAATTCCTTTGGCTTTTCTAAATTGTTGGCATCCATCAATGCTAGGATCTTGTTGGAGATGGTGTCCATTATAATTCAACCAGCCATCTACTAAAGTGTTCAGCTTCGTAGTGCTGCTAGGAGAAAGCCAACAAGGAATGTGAGGTATTTTCATCCCAAATAACATGTGATTAACGGAAATTTGGCCAAATATGTCAATAAACACCTAGTTGCTGGCTAGGTAAGGCATAAAAGTCCTGCTTTGCGAGTTTGAAAAATGAGTGATGCTAAGAAAAAGCACCCAACTTTTATGCTTGCATGACAAACATGAACGAATACAATGAACCACAATAATAAAGAGACCAAATAACACAAATGGGCATTAGAATTTATGTGGATCGCCTTAAGTCAAATCTGTATCACTAAGAGAGGAGAGAAAATATGATTCTCTATAAGTAAGAAATCACAATTGTGCATAAAATACGAGGATATTGACCAGTCTTTCAAAAACCTTAGTAAACCTTTGAATTAGGGTGTGAATTGAATTATAATTAACTCGCAATATGATAATAGTAGTTATTTTTCCCTGATTTTATTCCATTTATACATATTATTGACTTTGGTTTGTTCATTATTTTTACACAGTTCGAGGGTCCAGAATATATAGAGAAACAAAATAATCTTTTCTCAGGTATATCCATCTTTAATCAGTGTTATTGTCTTCTAAATAAATACTCACTGCATCGAAGGCAAGAGCATATATGTCTCTATCCAAATAAAAATAAAAATTCAGCTGAAATTATGTTCTTTACTTCATTATCCACATCAATTTCCTACTGATCATATTTTAATAGGATATCTGAACAACAATTTTAGTAGACAGTTGACACCCTATCGTTATATATGCTTATAGGAATGTTAAGCCTTAGTTTAGGTTGAAGCAATTGAAAGAGGAGAATGAAAAGGAGATGGAAATGTAATTAGTTTATGAATTAAATTGAAATTAGTTTTAAACCACTTGTTTGGTTGAGGAGAAATCGAGTGAAAAAGCAATTCCCTATTTTATTTGGTTTGAAGAAACAACCAATAAATTGAAAAGTGAATACAACCTTAATAATATTTATACTTCAGCTTTACTTCGCCTTTTCCCTTTAATAATATAATCATATCGAGAAATAAGCAAATGCTCCAATTTTCTTATTTGAATCTATTTCATATAAATTACACCCAAAAAAAAAAAAAAAAACAGAAAGATGTAATCATGATGTAAACAATATTTCCTTTCCCCTTAATTCCTCCAAACCAAACAAAGGCTAAACGAATTTTTAAGTTTCTGATCTATGATCATTCTAATTTTCAGCTTGATTTTTTTCTAGTTGTTATGGGCGGGGGGTCCTTTTCTTGTTATGTTCCTTCTGACACTATTTCCTTATCTGTAGCTTTTATGAGAAATCATATAACCTGGGAGATGGATGGTTCTGAGCCGTGTTTGGATGTTGATGTGAATCTGAGCATATCACTTGAGGTATTATGCTCTTACTTTGAAGTGAATCTGAACGTTAAAGCTATGTTTGATTGCTGCTTGTGTCCAAAACCTTTTCATTACACTTTTTTGTATGTATTTGTATGGTCTATTGCTTTGCATATCCTTTAAAAACTTGTGATTAATGAGTTAAGCTTTAATCCTTACATTGAAGCATGTGATAACTTAGCAGATCAATAATGTTAAATTAAGCCTAGACCAATGTCTAATCAGTTCTATTGGAAAGCGATGGTATGAATTGCCACCTAGGTTCCCATGCGATGTATGACATGAAAAATAGGCCCCAACTCATTTGACATGGCAATATCACATGTTTCTACAACTAGTGACTAGTGCTAAAGCTTATGCAATCTTGCAAGTTTAATGACGAAATCAGCCATGTTGAAAGATGAGATCTTGGTCTGGTCAGAGAGCTTATGCGGATATTGTATGCTCAGTCGCCAGGTATGGCGACATCCGTCAATGGCAATATGAGTTCTCTAGTGGTTTAGGGAGAACTTCAATCTCTGGTTTGAGTTTAACAAATTTTGCGTTAGATCTAGTTGCAGATTTTTCCCTTTGTGATCTGATTACCAATTTGAAAATTAAGTATATAAAATTGAAGCTGAGTCGGAAATTGTTGAGCATATTTTGTTGATGAACACCATATTCAATAACAAGGGGATCAAACACATGGGAGCATAATGAAATACTACCATGTGTCAGGTTATTGATTAGACATACATTTTGTACCATACAACTTTGAAAAACCTTTGATTTATGCTAAGAAGTGGATATAGTTATTGTTGACCTCTGTATGTATTTCACAATCGATATGAGCATGTGCAATAAGAATGGGGACAAATTGACACGAAGTCAGGTAAATAAGTTCTAAGCACCTTAATGACAATTAAAATTACTCAAACATCTTCAGTTCATGAAATGAACCGGGTCAACGGGTTTGGAGAGTAAAAAATACCAAAGGAAGTTGCTTCTGTGCTCGATTTAATCACACACGACGAAAATGACGGATGACAACAACGATGTTGTGTGAAGTTTCTCAAACATCATATATTCGCAAAAAGATTGCGTAGACACACTTTCAAAACGCCAAAATTATCCAGAGTTAAAAGCTGCCAAATAACATTTCAAGGGATTTTATTGCATCCTTGTCATCTTCTTCTTCTTCTCTCTCTTTCTCTCTCCTAGTTTCCCCTAGTTCTGATTCTTGGCTCTACCAAGCTTAGAAGTTTTAAGGTTCAAACCCTCCCTCTACTTGTTGATATTTGACTAGCCAACCAAGTTACTTGTGTGGAGCTTAAATTTAATATTTCCCTTCTTTCATATACCAAAATGTTTGCTTGAATTCAGGATTGTTTTTTTACTTCTTTTGGTAAGAAAAAGAAAATAGATGCATTCTTATTGAATTCAATTGGTTGACAAATATGGAGTTCCAGTATGTCGCATTGGTTTCTTTTACTCTGGCTTTAAATTATATAGATCAATTTCTCTTGCATATATTTTTTGCTAACCAAGCAGGCTTATCCTACAAGAAAAGCTAGGAACAGAAATAAAAGTCTAACATTCCAGGGGAACTTGTAATTTTTTATGGTGGTTTGTTGAGTGATTTATGTTGTTGCAATTTTTCTTCTATTTATTGTATTATATGATTATAGAAGACAAAGCATTAAAATTGACCTTTCTATATATTGTAGGTGTATACAATGCCATTCAGCTTGCTTCCAATATCAGCAGTGGAGAAACCTGGAACCTTGTAAGTCATAGCACAGCTCTTGCCCTCGAGTAGTTAAAAAGTGCCGTCTCCTGTGATTTAGTGATTTTCTTAGGGAATTACCTCATATATAAGCAAGTTTTTGTTTTCTAATGTATTTTCTTATGCGTACAGGGTTATGCAAGGGCTTATTGACAGGCTTGTCCCCCTGCTTGCAGAGCAGTTGCTTAATGATTATGCATCTTGGGTTGATCAGCAGCGTCAACTCTTTTCTTAGGTGGAACTAAACTTCTGCAAGCAAACCTTTTATTTTATTTTATTTTTTGCAAATTGGGAGGCTATCTTTGATGTTTCCTGTAATGAACATTATCCAATATTGTTACAAAACTCATTTGGTGTCCATTTAGGGTGAAATTATTAGGTGCGGAGTCCGGACGGCGTTCAGAGGCAAATAAAAATATGTCACGTCATAAAAAAATGTACCGAGCTCGGTACTGATTTGTACCGAGCATAATACCGGTACTAAACGGAACCGGACGGGAGAATCGTCCGGTGTCCGCACAGAATAATCGCTCCCATTTAGGGCTCCTATAATTATCTGTAAAAATTTAATAAAAATTAGATTTTTTTTAAAATTATATGTTTTTTTCTTGGATAAAAGGCAGCCTTTTTTATATCTACCAAAATCTAATAGTTTTTCAGAGAAAAATAAGATAGAAATTATAATCAAATAAGAAACATGGAAAAACTATACGAGCCTTAAACTAAGCTTGCAGTTTTTCTTATCTCATAGTTACTTGAAATGATAGCTACAATCAAAAATATAAATAAATAAGAAAGTTTAGTTTGCAGTAGCAAATCTTTATGAGAAACTAATCACCATTTTAACTTAAATTTTCTACCTTTTTTTAATCCAATCACTGGTCTAGCAAAATTATTTACCAGAGTTCATTGAAAAATAACACCGACACTTTGTTGGTAATCAAGTTTATTTCCTTTGATTACGCAAATGTTTAATTACAGATATTGCAAAATGATATGATACACATAAAATTTTCAACCATCTAATAATTTGTAAAAGTACAAAAAATATCATTAGGAACTGTTATATCCTTCAGATTTTTAAAACATAAAAAAGAGATGAAATTGACTATTATTACGATGCATTCTATAGATTTTCAAAACAAAATGTGGTAGAATATAATTATTTGCGTCGTATCTAAACATTCAATGGAAAATGAAATTGAGGCTTCATTTGGAATGGCTTTCTTTCTGCTTTTTAAAACGATTTTTTAGCACAAAAAAATAATTTTTGTACTAAAAAATCGCTTTAAGAAGCAATAAAAAAACCGTCCACAACAAACCCTATAATAAAACTTCTTTAAGACCAAACATATACAAAATAGCTCAAAGAATGATGTACTACTTCTAACAAAAGAAACAGTTGCATACATTTCATGGGTGATTGTATTGTCAAAGCTCAGAAAAGGTTAAACGGACAGATATTTAATCACTGATGTCCTTGTAAAGGGATGAAATGACAATATTATCCTCGTAATTAATCACTTTGCAAAAATGAAAAGTAGAACACAAATTTTACCCTTTCAGTAAAAAAAAAGGGTAACTTTTATAATGTCACAGTAATGGGGGCTGCTACCTTAAAAATACAATTTATAAGGAATTACAAAAAGGCTTCCGTCAACATTTTACTGGAAAGTAACGGATAGTTCTAAAAAAAAATGGAGTCCATTGAATCTAAATGATGCATATAATTGCATTTTGCTAAATTATAAGCATTTATTCAGAACTTTCTATAAGCATCAAATTTAGACGTTAGTATGTAGAGAAATACAGCAAAGTCTGAAAGATCATAAGCTTGCTTTCTTCACTAAATTCCTTCTATACATCTACATCTCCAGGTGCGATTGCCGAACCAGTTTGTGCTAGTTAGCCAATGAAGCTTCAATTGATCTTCGGTTTTTGCCGCCTCGGTCTAAGCACGAACCAGAGAATCGCAAAAACAACCAGAAATGCAGGAATTGTAGTCAGGTCTAGTACTATATCAACTTTCCTTTGACGAGTACAGTGTACTGGATGCAACAAAGCAATGGTGTTGTTCACATGGTCTGCAAACCTGCAGAAGAAACAATTGGAAGATAATTCATAGGACTCTCATTTACTACGGTAAAGAACAAGGATTCAGAACTCCAATTACAGAGGTAAAGATATCTCCAGCCAATCAATCTTTGGATTGTTGTGATTAATACAGATTGTGTGTGCACGCATCCGCATGTTTTTTATAAAAAAAACAATCTCAAACATCCAAGATGGATTGGATTAGCCAACTTTATCTCTCTAATTACAATGTTAATTGATAATTGGAGAGCAACGAGTCCATAGAACAGGCAGGATTAGTAAATGAGAGGGAAAGAGAGCTTCCCAAATAGAAGGCAAATTAAGCCAATGTTGCTTGTGATGCATGATGAGTCAGGGATTAAGTTTAAGTTAGTAGTCAAAATCTTTTGCAGGCATGGAAGTAGTTACTAACAGAAAACAACCTCACCAAATAAAAACATTGCTTACAATAGCACAGGGAGCTAAAGCGACCAAAAATATCATAAGCTGCTAAGCATTTAAGGTAAAATAGGTGACTGCAATTAATGTGGAATTACTCCCAAGAAAACAAACCACTTTAGGATATTGTTGAATTCAAATTTATCTGTGGGTGATACCTAACCTTAAAAGCAAGCAAGCTCAAAAAGTTGTAATCAAAGAACCCATGGTGAGTATAAAAAGAAGAAAACTTTTGGGGGAAAGTATTTCATTAATTCAATTGTATTTTTAGAAAGTACCAAAATATTCAAAATACGTCTCTTCATCATTTATTCATAAGAATCAAAGATCAATAGAGATGGTTACACCAAAAAAGGATAAAAAATACAAAAGTAAATGAGACCCAATATGAACTGCCAAGGGCACGTGTCATGCTCTAATGAGCACCGGAAATAGCCATTGTTTCAAATATAAACTACCAAGGACTAGTGTCAGGCCCTTATGGACACTGGAAATAGCCATTATTTTCTGGTCCAACTCCTCTATCGAGAGGCGAGTCCCCTGGTGCTGAGTGCTCACAGGAATGTGGATGAAGGCGAGTTTGCTAATGGATCAAACAAAAAGGACCATTGTTGACTAGTCCTTGAATGGCTCCAACGACCTTTTGGATGCAATCTGGGGATCGCCTCAATGCTAGGGGCGAGATTTCTTAAGTTGAGGGATAGTGGACTTTGTAGCCGGTTGAGTGTGAGGGGGAGAACCTGAGTCTTCTTGGGATGACCCTTCCCTACAGCTAAGTATGTGGAGTCCACTGATGACTTGCCACCTATGATGAGAGCGAGTTGTGTCCAAAGTGTATTCTCACAAGAGGGATAAGTCCTCTCAGCTTGCGGGATTATGTGTGAACCTATGGTGTTTACCTGAGAAGCTACTCCTGTCGTATAGCTTTATTAAGTTGGAGATGGGCACCCCTAGGCGAGTCTTTGTTGCCAAGGTCCACAGGGTGAGAGTTCACCAATTGTAACCTAATAGCTAGCTATTATATCTAAAAAAGCATATGTGAGTATATGTAAAATGACCCTTCACTTGAACCTTTGGAGGGCGAGTAGCAAAAAATGACAATTAAATAAATGGAGAGCATTTATTATAGCTACCAAACAATTAAAGGAAAGTAAATGCAAGGTTACTGCCTTATTTTTGCTGTAGCATCGCTTGTCGTGAGATTTCTCAAGATGATAGTAATGTGATGCCACTCATATTTGGCTTATATGAGAAGCAATCAATGCTTGAGGTCCTTACACTTCTGAACATTTAGTTGAACCTCTATGCACATCGAATAAAATGGACCCTACCGAGCTAACAATGTCGAGTGCAAAGCTTATGAGAACGGCTGCAATTCTCCTTTCCAAGGGAAAGAAGATGAAGGACTCTGAGACGGGTCCCCAAACTGAGAAGGGATCAACTAGGCTTGTTCCCCATCACTCGGCCATGAAGGTGAAAATGGAGCTAGGTTTGGCAAAGGCCACTGTCATGTCCCTGACAAAAGCTACTAACCCCCCCCCCCCAAAACCTGCTATTGGGGATGTGATAGAGGAAAATCTGAGGAAGGTGACACTCTCCTAGAGTTTTGAGGACGTACCCCTGACTTTGTGACTAACGAGGCAAGTCCCTAGGGGACATCCAGTAGAGGCAATAGTTACTAAGGAGGTAACCTCCACGAGGTCACGGTGACCTCGATCGAAGCCAAGTTGGCTACCCCATGTAACAAGTAGGGCAAGTGCTCCTATTTTTCTGCGCTCACTTGGGAAACCATATAAGGGGCTTATAGTAGGGGTAAGCTGGGAGGCAAGAATAATTTTGTCAAAAATTGATTTAAAATGATGCTGATGGAACTCCCTGTGTCAATCAATATACTATAGATTTGATAGTTAATGATAGGGATAATCAAAATCACTACGTCATTGTAAGGGTTCCCTCTAGAAGGCTTATTTTCTTCACATATAGTGACTGGGGCGACGTCCACCATTGCCACCCACGAAGTGTATGCCGAGTCAACTTCACCTACTCGAAGCATCTTGGCCACTGTGGAAGACTCAGCTCGTTCTCCTCTCATAATGAGAGGCACTGCTCACAATGAATAGAGCGAGCAGGGATGAGATTGTTCCCATTTCTCTCCATTAGGGCCTTATCTGGGCTTTGACAAGGGTCGACAAGTACGAGCTCCTTTAGCTTCCCACATTGATGAAATTTTCAACTAGTCCGTGGAGGAAGTGAACTTCTTAGTGTCTTGGTCGTGATCTTTGTAGAAGGAGCAATACTTTGATGTATCCCTAGTTTCTGCACTCGCATTCATAGGCATTGTGCGGTTAAAAAACTACTTGTTATGGACGGCCTCTACTAGCTTAGCCATTAATACTCGCAAGGGGTGATTGCATGATAGTTGGGCGAACAGTGCATACTTTCTCCTTGGGGAGGACGAGTGGTGTGAGGAAGCTCCTCCACCTTCGACATGGACGTTCCAATGATTCTAAGTGGCCTCACCCGTAGAAGTGCTCTTTGATACTCTGGGAGGTGATGATCTTGCTACATCATTGGTCTCCTATCAACTCTTTAATCTCTTGGGCGACTTCTCTCTTGCTCCCTTCTATGTTGTCAATCTCTCTTAATGGAGAGCTCTCATAAGATGGATGAATAAGACTCAACCACTCGGTTATGCTCCTCTACGTTAACATGGTTGTTGCAAGCCAAATGCATAACGGAATGTACCTTACCTTAGTCCACATGTCAAAGCAAACTGGGAGGCTGCAGGCTCTAGCTTTTTCACCTCGAGCATCTCCCTATGGAACCTCAAAATGAAACTTCATAGCGATTTGTCGGGTTCCTATCGCATCTTAAGGAGAGCTTGCAAACTCTTTTGAAGCTTTTGGGCGCTCACAAATTGGGTACAAACATCTTTCTAAATTCTACAAAAGAGGTGATCACTCATGCGGGCACCAACTGAGCATCAACTCCTTGAGAATCTCAAAGATAAGTCGACATTTCAAAGCATCATTGATGTCCAACAACTTTATGAACTCAAGTTTAGCAAAGTGGTCTATTAGGTCTCTTGCTCTTGTAGAACTCCAAATGAGGCATCTTGAATTTTAGAGGCGACCTCGCATCTGCTATTTTTCTAGAAAAAGCATTATTAATCAATTCAAGCTCAGTCCTTCTTGCACGTCAAGGTGGCAAATTATTCATAACTCGGCATCGCGTGAGTGGGATTTGGATTGATCATCAGGGTCAGTGCCCTACTCCCCTACCTTCTATGGCAAACAGCCTAGTTAAAAGATCTCTCAGGTGTGTTCTCCCTTGGTGCATGCCTTGGTAGCCCTCCTATGTCATCTTGGATCATTTTTGTCAACCATTCCTCTATTTCCATAAGATCATGATGAGTGGTGTGGTCTAGGTTTTCCACGTTCACAAATGGCTCGAGGTTCACTTGTTTGTCAAGCTATGTCTGCCTGCTAGTCATCAGCATCAATTCATGTTCATAGCACCCTTCAGGATGTAGGATCTAAATTTGTCCGCCCAAACTTACTAGTAGGCAAGCTCAAGAGATTGGAACCCAAAAACATGTCATGAGTATGGAAAGAAGATTTTTGGGGGTTAAATATTTTACTAGCTCAGTAGTTGTAAGATTCAAAATTCAGGTAAGAAAATTTTAAATTTATTTATTTCTACTTTTAAGACTTATTCTAAAGTTTAATAATAACCGGTTGCTAAATTAATATTAACAGTAATTAATATTAGTAAAATAGTTAAATGAATAATAGTAACTGCTAAGTAATTTACATAAGATAATTTCGTAATTATGAAAAAGTGCTGCCTTTAGACGTGTGAAGAAGAGAGCAGTTACTGGCTCTTATTTAATCCTAATTTATTTTTATTTTCACGTAAGCCAACTAGATGAGAATGAAGGCAGTTACATGAGAGGGGGTGGGTCTCTCGATTTTGCTCTTGGGATGGGAATTCACTGAATAGCCGCAAGCCAACAGTTCTTTTCTCTGTTTTAATTTCACGCAACCCAACAGAGCAGATTATCGGGTGAGAAACTGTAGGAAGAATCGGCACAGTGGAATTTTGTGAAGAATCGGTAAGCATGCAGTTCGGCAGTGCAGAAAACACTGTAGCAGTATTCGTCACAGGAGATTTGTCACAGCAGGAATTTCGGCTTTGAGAGGAAACAGAGAACAGAAATTTTGGGAAGAAATTTTTTGGAAGGGAATCTTCGCTGTGAGAACAAAGAAACAATAAAGGAAAAATAAGAGGGAAAGTGTAGTGAAATAAGAGGCAAGCATTTTTTTTTTTGTATATTCTTAGTTGTCTTTTAGATTTCTAAAAAGTCATAAAAGTTCCAAGAAAATGTATACCAATTATAATTTTAGGATTCATAAAGCATATGCAGAAGGGAGGTTTTGAGATAAATGATTATGTTAGTATAAATTTATTTTATGCAAATTTATTTGAATGATATATTATAGAAACTATAGAGATTTTGAAGTGATTTGTGTAGGTGACTTATAAAAGGAAGAGAGTAAGAGTTAGAAGGATTGAGGAGTCAAATCTTCAAGGAGGTAAGTAATGCAAATTAAATTTAAAAAGCGATTGTTGTTAATTCTATACATTTATGCTTGTAATTGATTGAATTAAAAAGGAAATATGCATTAAAGTTAATTATCTTGCTAAAAGATGTTCATAATCAAATTTCCATCTATGAATGACCTCTTATATATTTGAATTATGAGAGTTTCAAATAAGAGTTATTATGTTTAATTAAAGATTTTACTAGCTGAAAATATCTTGGAAAGAAGCTCTATTCTTAACATATGACATACACAATTTCTTTATACAAATTGTATAACAGAAAGATCGTTATGAAAGCATGTTTGAAAAAGCATGAACTATGAATATGTGAAGTGTAGTGAATATCAATTTAAAGTAAAATTTAGCTATAAATTGATGTATAACTTATAATTGCAAGTGGGGCAAAATAGTCCTCATGTATGACACTGCATTGTAAGTGAGGCAAAAGGGACCCTATAGATTTGATACCTGCATAAGCAAGTGAGGGCAAAAGGGACCTCTATTTAATTCAATGGCGATAATGTCAGGTTTACCTGGGCTCCATTGAATATCTTTATGAAAGTGTAGCCAAATATTTTAAAGACTAAAATTGATATTCAGTATAGACTTCAGAAGAGTAAAGGTTAAAATGATGTTTTATTAAGTTTGTTTTATTTATGATTTCAATGTTGTAAGTTTTATAATCATACAAATTAACTGCTATTTAATTTGCATAACTTATTGAGCCTCATAGCTTACCAGTTATTTCATACTGCTGTTGTTACAGGAAAATGAAAGGAAAATATCGATGTAGGCTAAGTTGCAAATTATTTTATTTTATATGCTAGTGTTTAGCTCTGTTTGTAAGTCTACAGCTGATGTATGTAGACAGTTCAGCGGTGAAATATTTTAGATTTGTATTAGTGACTATAAATATTTGTTTAATGTAATTGGAGTTATTAGATGCTTCCATTTATGTAGTAAATGTAATGTTGATGGATGTTTTAGATAAATATTCAAATGATGAAAAGTATCATATGTTAAATGCTGAAAAATATTATGTTTATATATGTGGCACTCTACAATACTGTTAAAGACTATTGTGAGGCATTACAATAATATCGTTAGAAATTGTCAAAAGATCCAAAATATGACTCTTTACTCTTTATTTATAAGGATCTGAGGCAGGCAGGAAAGATTACACCAACAATAATGACGACGACGACACATCAAGCTTTTATCTTATTATGTGAACTCGGCTATATGAATCCTTTTTTCTCTAGGGAAGGTTACACCAAAAAAGGACACAAAATATAGTGGGACCAAATCCTATGACGTGTGTCATACTCTAGTTGCCATTGGGAATATCCATTGTTTTATGGTCCAACTTCATCCAAGGGCAAGTCCCCTAGTGCCAAGTGCTCACAGACAAGTGGACACAAGCAAGTTCATTGATGGATTGAACATAAAAGACTTTTGCTAATGAATCCTTTGGCGATGCCGACAACCTTTTAGATTGAGTTTGGGGCTACCTAATGTAAGGGTGAGTCTTCTTGAGTTGCGGGAATAGTTGACTCTATGACTAGCTGAGTGTAAGGAGGCGAACTTGAGTCTTCTTGGGATGACCCTTCCTTGCAGCTAAGTATGTGAAGTTCAATGACGACTCGTTACCAGCGATGACTACAAGTTGCGTCAAAAGC
This sequence comes from Dendrobium chrysotoxum, assembly GCA_019925795.1. Lineage (NCBI taxonomy): Eukaryota > Viridiplantae > Streptophyta > Magnoliopsida > Asparagales > Orchidaceae > Dendrobium > Dendrobium chrysotoxum. The sequence goes on from CM034307.1 coordinate 55,322,584, forward strand.
GCACTTCTTACAGGAAGGTCGAGCCCTCCCAACCTGCAAGATTCTACATGGATCCTTGGCATTTCGCTAACAAGCGGCTCACTTCAAATAGCTTTGTCAAACTGGTGACAGTATTCTTAGACAAGTCTTTATTGTTGAGGTCCACGATCTGCGGTTTCACCCATTGTAACATATTAGATACCTATTATACACCTGAGAAGGAATATACAAATATACTCCTAATAATGTAGTGAAATTTGTGATCATAATATAGTTCAATCATCATCGAGTCTTATCCTAACTATTTGAGGTCAGCTTTATCGAAGGAGTCTTGATGTATCTCTAAGTAAGATGGAACATAACACTTACCAAACAATTATGGTACCTAAGTACAAAAAGTAAAAAGGGTAAGCATTTAGAATATACTTCAGTGTGGTGGTACAGGTATTAGGGAATTGGGGCGAGGAGGGATTTGATAAAAAAAAAGAAAATTAAATAACAGAGGGCGCTGGAAAATAGGTTGGAACATGACGTGCCAATATCATTAACAAATGATCAAAGAAATTACATTCACTATGATCAGCAAATGAAGTTCAGCAAAGCCCGAATAAAAGTGTAATAAGCTAAGAATATTTCAAAAGAAAAATTGATCAAAATAAAACATAGGAAACCAATAGACTAACCCTTTCGAAGAATTCTCAAGCAAATGTAAAAGTTTCATTGCATCACCATACCGCAGCCCACTAGATATAGTTGCAATCTACAGAAAAGAAACAAGAAAATTGGATTAAGCAACAACAAAGGTGCTAAATACAAACATTGTTATGGCTAATTCTGCTTACTCTTCTCCATAAAGTAACAACTGAGTTGTATTTGTCCACCATTGTTCGCTCCTGAGATTTGAATAACCTAAAACCTTGTGCAGCTTGTTTTTTGTCAAGGTAAAAAAATTTCAATGATCATAAATCTAAGAATGGAGATAGCTCTCACGACTACTAAAAATATTACAATCAGTGTACAGAAAATTGATGCATTTGCCTTGACATCAAGCATTACACCTATAGGAAGCACACATGTATTCAATATTGAATAATCTATAAAAAAGTTTCAAGAAATAATTGCATGGCCTACATCAAGATTGAGGTCGAAATTAGCATGTTATTATGTCACTGTAACAAGATTACGGAAAGTTGCTTAAAGGGTAATTTTATAGCTTAATAGTCAATGAAATCAATTCAATGCCATAAAAACTACTAAGAAAAAAAGAATGTTGTGAAAATATATTGCAGGTTTATTTTATTTCATCAGCTAGCAATTTGACACGTGACAGAGGCTTGTAATGATCCTTCATTTAATGGTCAATTGGAAAACTTGTAGGCTTATTATGATCAGATTTCTTGATTGTAGAGGAGAGTTTAACAATTACTTGTGGTCAAAATAACAAAAATGGTATAATTGGATTCACCTTGATTCCTATGATATTGAAGTAAAACGGCCATTATAGTAAAATACCTGAATAAAAAACCCCAACTAAAATGAAGCCATCCTCATAATGGAAATTTGGAGAATTATGTAATCTAAAAGATTCAGCAGCCATACCACATAAAGAGTTACTAAATGCATGAGGCTCCTGATAATGTCAGATCGGGGAAAGAGTTAATGTAGACAATTTTAATCCTCGAACCCAGCATTGCAAAAAGGTTGCTTTTGTGATTTGACACATGACCTCCAATCACAACAAAGGAAACATTATCATCGCTCCAAGTCTGGCATCATATCGCCTAATCAATATCAGCAAAATATCACTTGCGATTACAATTATACTTTTCTTAAATAATTTGCTCAAAGTTATCGCCAAAGAGTAGCCATTTGAATAAAATGACGTATGTAACTAATACTTTTCACAAGCTAATACTAGGTAACTGATGCAAAAAGAGGATACTTGTTTGCTCAAGTACTAGGCGATGAATAACAGCATTAACAGTCTGTATGGACTCCTCGAGAGCAGTGATGATATAGCTCCGAGCAATTGCATCAGTCTGGAACAGTGAAAGATGCCAGCCCTGAGAGGTGATTGATAGAGGACTGCAGCCCACAGACCATGTCCAGTCCTACACAAAACAAATTAAGAAAAATGAGATATAAAAAAGTAAATTCATAGATACTATTTCATCCAAAACTTCTAAGCAATCCTCTTTTTTTCAGGATTCAACCTCAGACCAGCACTTTTGGAGGATGAGTCGTAGCCTTCAGTCAGAAAAGAAGGGCACAGCAACAACTCTTTTTAAATGAAGATTGAACAAATAGAAAAATGCAAGGTAAAATCCCAACTACTAATCCAAAAGAAACACTACACAAGCAATAAAACTTAAACACCACAATTATATCCCAAATACTCAATTGAAAATTTCCAATTTAGTGCCAAATGCCTTGAGAACACATATATAAACATCGTAGACAACTTTTAGAAGGAATATAAACTACCTTTATGAATGTGAAGGACGCTGTCCAACTCATTTTACAGCATGAGAAAAAAATTAATTTGGTGAACCATAAAGTTTGGTCCTAGTTTTACAAATAGTATAGTGTGATAACAATGCAATACTTTGAGCATCAAAGAGTGGAGGGGAAGAGCACTGGAGTCCACCAATAGAAATAAAGAGAAGGGGTATGATAGGAAGACAATTTTCAATTCATTTACCAGCTGATCCAAAATACAAGGGTAGAAATAAATATTTATATGAATAGGGTTATAACTATAGATCATGTATTATCAAATTTAATCCTAAATAATTCTAATTCAAAAATAATTTTGTCGAAAATGATAATATATTTTAATTTCAACTAAAATAAATCCAAAAATCTTCATTTTAAGGAAATAACAGAAATAAATCCTAAAATAACATAAACTTAATTTCTTATGTTGAATCAATTCTCCTGGACACAACAAAACTCCTCTTCGAGTTATACAAAAACCTTTTTTGTTGGAAGTTTGGCAAAGATATTGGCGGAGCTCGATGAACTTCATCATGAACATTTTTTTAATCTTCAACATGTACAAACTAAACAAATAAGAATCTACATGCTTTGGATCTACGCAAAACAGCACATCATACTGATGGGGACATCAGAACATGGAAGGTCTATCAGAGACGTGGCCGTCGATCTACGGCCACGATTGAGCCGATATATTTCTGAGTTGTTTTTGAGTTGTATTATTTATTTCTTCTATTATTATGTCATGATGTATTTACTTTTAGTATTTTCTATTTTACCCCTTACTTAAGAGAGATTGTTTGTAAGCCCTGAGGGCGTTGCCGTCTTTTACTTTCTTGAGTCATTGTATGAGGCTATATATAGCTCATTGTTCTCTTTTCATGTAATGAATGAATTATCAAAATTTTCTTGCACATGTGTTCTTTGGAGAAATCTAGGATAGAGCTTTGGAGAAATCCCTAGGTAGGGAATTTGGATCACCCACTAACCTTAGAGACGGCCGGGTTCGTGGTTCCTCACCTTTACTAACATTTCCTTTCCTCTTTGTCACCTAGCCGCCGGCCTAAGGCCTCACCCAAGCCTTCAACCTCCGGCCATGTTGACCCCTAAGCTACAGCCAAAAGAAAAAATTAAAAAAAAAAAAGGCTAAAAATGATTACCTGTCACGGCCCATACCCAAATCCCGTCGAATCCCGCCGCAGCTACAGTGTCGCAGTCTGCAACGGCGCCGAATCGTCTTGTCGCTTGCACGCAAAGACCTGCCCTGTTTGCGTCGTTAAAAGCCCACTCGCAGAGACTTCGAACGCCCAGACTCTCGAAGCTCTTCTGCACTTGACGCCTTCCCCGTGTGAAATCTCCTGCTCGCAAACTCCACTTCTTCCTCTCCTCTCTCCTCTCGGTAAAAATCCCGCAAGCAGATCTTCCCATCTCCGGCCTCTACCCGACGCCCTCTATCCGGCCGAACCCCTAGCCCGCCATTCCCTCTCAGTGCCGCTATCTACCCGAACCAGCTCCCGCCTCTTCCTCACAACCTTCCGCCGACTCCACCAGTCCCGATCTCCTAGAGAAAGAGAGAGAGAGAGAGAGAGAGAGAGAGAGAGAGAGAGAGGAAGTTGCCCCATACCTTGCCCTAGCCGAACCCCCTCTAGCTGATCGACTTCGCTCCCCCTCCGACTTTCCCTTTGAACCGGAAGTTACGACATTTTGGGATCGGAAGCAACAATAGGAGCTTGCTGGCCGTGAAGGTAATTTCTCCCCTTTCGCGTGCTCTCCCGGCCAAATCCCGTAAATCCACCGAATGAGAGAGAGAGGAGGAGAGGGATTTATTTATTATTATTATTATTATTATTAAATATAATTATTAATTAGTTATAATTAATTTATTAATTATAAATATTTATAATTAATTATATTTAATAAAATAGTTGTAATTAATTAATAATTAGTAATTAATTATTAATTATAATTATTTGACTAATTATAATTTTAATTAATTATAATTAATCATTAATTAATGATAATAATTAATTAACTAATCATAATTAATTAATAAATATAATTACTTAATTAATTATAAGTGATCATAATTAATTATGGTTAATTATTAATTAATTATAATTATAATTAATTAATTGATTATACTTAATTAATTATTCATTATAATTAGTTAATCATCTGTAATTAATTATAATTAATTATGATTAATTATAATTAATAATAAAACAAGAAATATAAAAAGAAGTGCAAAAGAGGCTCTCCTCTTGCCTCGATCCACATGTCAGCCTCGCTGGTTGCCAAGGTATAATCCCTCAACTCTAAAACTCCGAGAGCCTACTTCGTTGTTTGCAGCGGACCGGAAAACCGCCTATACACGCTTTTCTTAGCGTGGTGGGATGGAGCCCCGGTGCGGTGCCTACAACGAGCGGGTAATCATCCAAAATCTCATCCTCGACGTTCGTGTCAGGCCGGCAAACCGCCCATACACGCTTTTCTTAGCGTGGTGGGAAGGAAACCCGGTGCGACGCCTACGACGAGGTGGGTAAGCCTGGTGCACGATTTTCTTAGCGTGGTCGGGACAACTCTTAAGTACCCATACGCGGCTCTGTACCTGCGGGGAAACAACTGCTCTTTTCTTGTAACAGGTACATGTAGAAGACCCATACACGCTTTTTTTAGCGTGGTGGGGACGAAGACTTTACACGACCGCGGTGTCCTCGAAAGAGGGCACCTACCATACACGCTTTTCTTAGCGTGGTGGGAAAGGCCCAGTTTTCCATAGTTTCCCCTAAACGGGGGAGACGCCGGGAGGCTGCCGAAATTTCAAGTGAAACTTGAGACCGAACCTGGACTTATTCAAACTCAAACGAACAATGAAATAGACTTAAATGAATTTGAATCTAAATAAGTGAACAAATATAATGACTTGATTCAAGCATTATATGGATGATAAAAAAATGAACTTAAGAACTCTTGGACAGCAGGGAACATGAACTTGAGCTGAACTTGTGGACACATGCAAGATAACTTACAAGAAACCTGGATACTGGAATAACAAAGAACCTTGACATGAACTTGAACCAAACAAGACTACAGGGGACTTGAGCTGAATGTCAGTGCATTGAACTTGCATTTGATTTAAACGTCAAATGAATTCGAGCATGAACCAGATTTGAAAAGAGCTTGAGCTTTGAACTCAAAGAGACCATGGGGGACTTGAATAAAACTTAAATGATTAACAAAATACTTGAACCTAAATGAAATGGATTCGAACATGAACTTGATTTGAATGCAGTGACGAAAGCTTGAACTTGATGAACAATCAACGAAGAAATGATTTTAATCATTCAAATGCACTCAATTGTATGAAAATAGTCGAATAAAGGAGTTGCAGACTTCCAACCTAACATGCTTATAATTGAGGACAACGAATGTGATCTATCTGCAAGTGAAGATCAATTTGAGAATGCAACAATATACTTGTGCTCAAAATACAATATCTCAATGAAATGACAACGAGTGGCCCATAGCATTTATCCCAATCATACAAATGAAAGTCAACATATGAGTAAGGGATTTATGATAAATAGAGGGGAAACTCTCAAATGACATATAGGCAAGGGATGATAAATCAAGGAACTATCATATAGTTAAGATGCAAGCATCTACAAACAATTGCAAACAATGACTCATGAATGAACTTGGACTCAAATTGAGCTCAAACTCAAATCAAAGTTGACGATGTTGAACCGAATTCATATTGGACTTGAATTTGAACTTGCAAGTGTACAATAGGGGACTCGTGGCGGAAGATCTTCAAATACGAGTGCCATGCAAATAAGCATGTCGGTTCCTTATATATACCAAAAAATCAATGGGAATCAAAGGACATGTAACTTTTGGTGCATAAGAATTCAATTATCATTTGATTGTAAAGCAATAATCAACAAGAATTGAGAAGGGTATGTGATCTACTTGCAAGCAGATGCACAAGAATATTACAATAAGCATTGCACTACATATGTATGATCATTCACTCACAAGTAATGAAGATTCATGCAACTGATTGCAATGGCCACAAGGATATATGATGAATTCACTAACAATCAATATCTATATGGGAACAAGCAAACGGAAATCCACAAGTAGTGAAAACTGAAAGGGATGTGCAGTTGATTGAAAGAAAACATCAACAATTCAGGTTCACCATACAAGATGCAAACTATTTCCAAGAAAGATGCATGACCGGGCAATGATTCAGCACCCAGAAATTGCACCAATAAAAGACAATCCATGTTATCCAACGCCAGAGCATGGGAGGCATACAATAATACAACAATCCTCTACGAACATTTGAAGATACACAAGTAAATGCAGTGGTTCATCGATCAACATACACAAGACTACAAGCCGCCGTAGAAGACCCATTATACAGTCAATATGTCGTATGTGGGAAGGTGTGAAAGAAATATAGTAAATGCAAGTGCTCACAAGTTGTTGTAGGAGATCCTCCGTACATACTAGATGCTGCCTACCAAGCGAGTGTAGAGAAATGGTAGTAAATACAAAACCCACAAGTAGCACTAGAAAATTCGCATGCAAAGCAATCTTCCTGTGAAAGGAGAGGCATCAAGCCTGTGGCAAATACAAGCTTCTACGAGCTTCTGCAAAAGCAGGAGATTCATTAGTGCATTACAATCCACCTGCAGAGAATGACAAGTGATGCACGACAGTCTACCTGTACAAGGCAGCAAATAATTCAGTTCACAAGCTATAACATGCCACCGGATCTGCAACACTCATACAAGCAGACAAAAGGCGTCTACGAGCTTCCAAATCGAATGCTGCATTCAAATAACAATTGCCCGTGCAATTGATCACCTGAAGTATTTTAAAATACCCCCACACGTAAATTGTAATTTGTATACACATAGGTACACAAAAAGGGGGGATACGCAATTAAAATCCGCATGGGCCCCGACGAGCGTGTAGTAAGAACACACGTGACGTCTAGGGATGCTGCGCTGGTCAATAAGTTTGAACCCGATCCTCCTAAAGCAAGTAAATAGGAGTTGACGAGGTTTAACAAACAATTATAAAATACCCCCAAACACCCGCATGGGCCCCGGCGAGCGTGTTATTGGTACACACGTGACGCCTAGGGATGCTACGCGGGTCAATAAGTGAATTCAAGTTCGAGCTCGATCCTTCTATTCAGGTAGATAGGAGTTGACACAGCTCAAACTATTAAATAAATATACGGTCGCGAGGTCGACCGAGATATTTATTTTATACGTTCATATTAGGCTTTCAAGGCCTATAATCAAGAGAATTCACTAACAAAGGTCCAAAGCCTACGAAACCTGATCCTCTATCGACCAGTAGATAGAGTTGACAGGATCCAATTAATAAAATATAAATGATCTCATGCACCCTGATGATGGCCGCGTTGAATACAAATCTCAACCGGAGGGGTTAACTCCAAATATTTTAAAATGCTCTCAAACCTCAAATATTTTCAAGTGACCTCAAGGTCACCCCGATGATGGCCGTGTTGAATGAAAATATCAACTGGAGGGGTCCATTTCAAATATTCCAAAATACCACCCAAACTTCCACAAAATCCAAAAATCCAAAAACTCCAAAAATATTTAAAACAGTAAATTCAGCCACCAAACACTTAAAGTATAAAATCCATCCACCTTTCGCAACAGTTTGTCGAGGTGGACAAATTAATATTTACTTCAGCTCACGTAGAGCTAGTGCCTAGTCGAAAATATCACTAGGATCCATTCTTAAACAATCTCCTGCCAGAATTAAGGGTTGCTGTTTGGTGACATTTAATAAGGAATTTGAAGAGTTTTTGGGGCTGATTAATGGTAGATTAATGGTTGTTGGACTGCTTCTTTTCTCCTATATATAGAAGTGATTTGTGTATGTAAAAGAGTATGATAAGTGTTGATTTTTGGAATGAAAACTTGAGGGTTTTTTCTTGTCTTGGAAAAGCTTGCGAGCTTTGTCCAACTCTTCTCCTTCCCCTCTAGGAAAGCTTGCGAGCTTCTCCTCTTTCGTCTCGGGCTTCTTATCTCCTTCTTTTCTCCACAAGTACCACTCCATATGTATCTTTCTTCTCAAGCAAATGCAACTTTAGGAGAGAGTGATAATGTGATTTTTGGAAGCCAAAACCTGCGGGTTTATTCGTAGAAAAGCTTGCGAGCTTGTTCCATTCTCCTTCTCCTTCCTCTTGGGAATGCTTGCGAGCTTCTCCTATTTTCGTCTCGACTTCTAATCTATTTCTTCTCTCCACAAGTTCCGACGTCATTGTATCTTTCTTCTAAGAAATGCAAGTTTAGTTGTTTTTGATGTTATAAGTTTGTAAGTGTCGTTTTTTTTACTATAAATGTGAAAGTTTGTTGATGTTCTAGTTTTTCTTTATCTTTATGTGTTCAAAGGTATAGATGAAAGAATTTTTATTTGTAAGAAAAAATTTGGATTTTTCTCCAAATTTTTGCTTGCATCACTACCCCTGCCCAAATCTTGTCCATGTTTCGCATTGAGTTGCGTGAGGATCTCTGCAACAAGTTATTTGGCCAGAGCATCACTATACTAAAGGGTGCTTACAGCCTAGTCTTAGACCTTGAGGAGACCCATTCACAACATCCTGGCCGACATCAAGATGCTAGACCTCCCTACAGATCCTCCAATGGATCAGCCCCACACCACCATGCCACATGGCCGACCCCCGAGAGCACTAGCCGACCACCCTCAGGTCCTCCTCCGCCCCATCGTGACTTCAGGGGCAAACAACTGACCCCAGATACACCTCGGTCCCACCCCAAGACTAAGTGCTTCTGATGCCAGGGGTATGGGCATATCTCTTCCCAATGCTCTAGTCCTTATAAGGTCACAATTATTGAGGAAGTCACTGAGGATGAGCCTGAGCCCGAGTCTGACCAAATTCACCAGGTAGACGATGAGGGTGAATTCTTTGAGGAGGATGGCGACGATGCTGTTGTCCACTGTATTCAAAGGGTCGGCACTTCTCCCATCTGCGTGGTGAGATGTGCACTGTCACAGCCTATTACCACTGATGACTGGCATAGGATATCAATCTTCTACACCTACACTAAAATAAATAATAAAAACTGCAAAGTCATTGTGGATAGTGGCAGTTGTATCAATGATGTCTCCTCCAGCATGATATCCTATAAGGTAGCCTTGGTCAAATCCACTGCCTCAAAGGTGAAGGAGCGTAGCCTCATACCCATCTCATTCGCTGATTATAAGGAGAATGTGTGGTGTGATATTCTAATCATGGATTTGGGACATATTATTCTAGGGCGCCCTTAGCTCTTTAACAATGATGTCAACATCTGCAAGCGTTCGAACACCTGCGTATTTGAATATGCGGGCAAGAAGATCAAGCTTCAGCCTATGCAACCCAGGGTTAAGGATGACCCCAAACACAATCCAATCAAGCCTAAGAAGGGGCTGAACCTTATGAAAGCAAAGGTCCTAGATTCTAATTTAGCACAAGGCACACCCCTGTACGCCTTGGTAGGCTGTGAAGGTTCCTTTGAGTCTGATGAGCCCATTCCTCAGGAGGTCCAGCCCATACTGAGCGACTTTGCTGATATTTTGCCTGAAAACCTCCCTGATTAACTACCTCCACTAAGGGACATTCAGCATGCTATTGATTTTGCCCCTGAAACCTCTCTCCCCAACCTGCCACACTATCGCATGAATCCCACGGAACATGCTGAATTAAAGACGCAGGTGGATGAGTTACTGCAGCGGGGCTACATTAAGGAGAGCCTCAATCCCTGTGTTGTACCAATCCTTACCCCGAAGAATGATGGTACTTAGAGGATGCGCGTTGATAGTCGTGCTATCAACAAGATCACTGTCAAATATCATTTTCTCATCCCGAGGTTAGACAATATGCTTGATATGATGTCGGGAGACTCTTTTCTCCAAGATCGATCTTAAGAGTGGGTACCACCATATCCGGATTCAACCCGATGATGAGTGGAAGACTGCCTTTAACATCAAGGATGATCTGTATGAGTGGATGATCATGCCATTCGGGTTCAGTAATGCCCCGAGTACATTCATGAGTCATGACCCAGGTGCTGCGCCCTTTCATGGGTAAGTTTGTCATGGTCTACTTCGACGACATCCTTATCTATAATCGTTCCTTGAGTCAGCACCTAGACCACTTGAGGCAGGTCTGTGAGGTCCTAAGAAAGGAGCAGCTATATGCTAATCCCAAGAAATGCATCTTCGTTGTAGACCGTGTGATCTTTCTAGGCTTTATTGTTTCAGCCCAAGGGGTCTCTGCGAATCCCAAGAAGATGCGAGCCATAGTCGATTGGCCTGTTCCTCAGAACATTCAGGAAGTTCGCAGCTTCCACGGCTTAGCCACCTTCTATAGGAGATTCATTAAAAACTTCAAAACCATTGTATCTCCTATCACTGATTATCTTAAGAAAGGAGATTTTCACTAGACCACGGCTGCCACCAAGGCCTTTGAGGAGATAAAGAAAAGAATGGTGGAAACTCCAGTGATGAGACTTCCTGACTTCTCCAAGGTCTTAGAAGTTACCTGCGATGCTTCGAGGGTCAGAATTAGAGGAGTGTTGTCCCAGTAAGGTCACCCTGTTGCCTATTTCAATGAGAAACTGAATGACATCCGGCAGCGCTATTCCACGTATGACAAAGAGTTCTAAGCAGTGATCCAGTCTCTCCGATATTGACGACACTACTTGCTCCGCAGGAGTTTGCTATCTTTTCGGATCACAAGGCTCTTTGTTATATCAACTCCCAAAAGAAGTTGAATGCACGCCATAGCCGTTGGGTAGAGTTCTTACAGGAGTACACTTGCACCCTTAGACACAAAGCGGGAGTTGAGACTAAGGCCGCCGATACCCTCAGTCGTCGTATGATGACTACCACTAAGATGAGGGCAGAAGTAATTGGGTTTGAGCAGGTCAAAGAGGATTACTTGGAGTGCTCCGACTTCAAGGAGATCTATTCTTATTTGTCCACAGGCAGCAAGCGCCTTGTGGATGATTTTCTCCTTTAGGATGGATACCTATTCAAAGCTCAAATGCTTTGCATCCCAAGCCCTTCTCTTAGGGAATTCCTCATTTGGAAACTTCATGCCGAAGGCCTTGCAGAACACTTCGGTCGTGATAAGACTATTGAGGCTGTAGAGTACCGTTTCTTCTGGCTAAACAAAGAAGGATGTGGGTAAGATGGTCAGTAGATGCCACACATGTCAACTGGCCAAATAAAGAAAGCAGAACACAGATCTCTACACCCCATTACCAGTTCCCAATTAACCATGATAAGATGTCAGCATAGACTTTGTTCTTGGCCTGCCCAAGACTTCCCGTATAGCCACATTGCATCAAAAACCATCCTTGTAAAAGAAAGCCCAGGCGCTTAATCAAATCTTCATAAGATTAGCATTCTCATGGAAAAAAAAAACTAGAATTATTTGCTATGTTACTGTTACTATGCATAATCAATAAAGCTCAAATACACAAAGACCTGACTGCATTTCAGAATCCTCTCCTTTGAAATCAAGTTAACACTAAAAAAAAAATAAAGACAAACAACTCAGATAAAAGGAATTAAATTAGAAAAAAAAAAAATCATTTTTATACCTCAAGAGCTGCTTCATGGACTTGACTGTACGCCAAGTGAAGAGGCAACAAACCAGAAAGATGTTCAGCAGTAGCAGCAATGGCAGCTTTTATGGGTCTCCTAAAGATATAGACATAGCCAAGATTATAGTGATATCACCAATATTCAACAAGTCGTAACTCACAACCAAGATGAAAGAAAATAATGTAATATTAAGGAGAATAGACTTGAAGATAATGAAAATAAGAATTGTTTCAAGAATTCACCATTCAATATGGTTCATATATTTGATGAAAATTAATGATTTCAAAATTTGAATAATTTAAGGACGTTACAACCTCATGGGGAACCAATTTAATAACATAAAAAAATAAAAAATAAATAAATAAACAAAGAAAATTCAAGACAGGTTCATGTTGATGTGACCTGACAATATAACTGACCTGTTCCAAACCTCAAAAGCCGACCTTCCATTAATGTATCCTAGGAGTCAAGCTGTGAACTGACATGAAAACCCAACCTTCAACCAACCAAAAACAAGTTTACATTAAGCTTTTCAGGTTTTGGGGATTGGTAGGGTTGATTGGTTGGTGGACAAAAAAAATTTTCCTCATGTTTGCCTGACATGTCCCAAAGTAAAAAATAATAATTATTATTTACAACATGCGCCATTAAAACTATGAATGGGTCAGCATTAGTCCTCTAAAACTAATCAACAACAACATCATCATCATCATCAACATCATCAACAAGCCGTTATCCCACTACATGCGGTCCCCTACATGAATCATTTTTCTCCATTGTGTCCTATTAAGGGTCAAATTCTCATTTAAATCTAATAAAGAAAGATCATTTCTAATATTTTCTAACAAAGTCTTTTTAGGTCTACCTCTATCTTTCTTAATATAAGCCAAATCTAATACATCTACACTCTCCTAACCGGGTCATCAGAAGGCCGCCGTTTTATGTGACAAAACCATCTAAGGCGACTCTCTCTAATCTTATCTTCCAATGGAGCTACTTCAACCTTTCCACGTATATGCTCGTTTCGTATCCTGTCGCTAAGAGTAAAGCCACTCATCCACCTAAACATCCTCATCTATGCAACACTTAATATTATGCTTCTGTTTTAATGGCCAACATTCTGCACCATAAAACATTGCAGGTCTCACCACCATCTAAAACTAATCAACTGAAGATAAAAAATTCCGCTCAATCTGTTTCGTTTCCTTTTTTTGAACATGGTAAAATTCAATTGTTCGGTTATGGTTTGGTTTAGTGAAGAGTAGGGCTGCAAATGAACCGAACCGAGCCGAGCTTTGTTCTGTTCGAGTTCAAACTCGTTTGCCAAAACCATGCTCAAACTCCGCTCGAAGCTCGTCGAGCTTCTTGGACAGCTGTTCAAGCTCGAGCTCGCTTAAGACTCACATGTTCGAGCTCGGTTCGTGTTCAGATTTGAGCTTAAACAAAGCTCGTTTAATTTCGCTTGTCGAGCCTCTTACCGAGCGGCTCGTTTAGTTAAATGACCCCAGCCGACCGCAATTCTCAAAAAATATATTTTTTATTAAAATCGGAACGAGCAGCTCGTTGTCGTCCCCGTCCGAAAAAGCCAGCTCAGTCCACCGGCTGCCCGTTGTTCAACGAATGGGTAGTATATGCATTTGTTTTTATGGAGCGTAGATTACGGCGTGATACTAATGTTTCTCAAAATCAATCTGGATTCATGCCAGGTAGGTCCACTATGGAAGCCATACATTTATTAAGAGGTTTGATAGAGAAATATAGAGAGAATAAGGAGGATTTACATATGATATTTATTGATTTAGAAAAAGCATATGATAAAGTTCCAAGAGAAGTGCTATGGAGAGTTCTTGAAAAGAAAGGAGTTAATAACGCTTATATTCAAAACATTAAAGATATGGAGCGTAGATTACGGCGTGATACTAATGTTTCTCAAAATCAATCTGGATTCATGCCAGGTAGGCCTACTATGGAAGCCATACATTTATTAAGAGGTTTGATAGAGAAATATAGAGAGAATAAGGAGGATTTACATATGATATTTATTGATTTAGAAAAAGCATATGATAAAGTTCCAAGAGATGTGCTATGGAGAGTTCTTGAAAAGAAAGGAGTTAATAACGCTTATATTCAAAACATTAAAGATATGTATGCAGGAGCTATTACTTATGTTCAAACACAAGGTAGTTTGACCAAGTATTTCGCTACTTCGGTTGGATTACGTCAAGGATCAGCCTTAAGCCCATATCTTTTTGCTTTAGTCATGGATGTTCTCACTAGACATTTGCAACAGGATGTACCTTGGTGTATATTTTTGGCTGATGATATTCTTCTTGTTGATAAAACTAGAGAGGGAGTTGAAGGTAAACTTGAATTGTGGAGGTCAACCTCTAAAGGTTTTCGCTTGAGTAGATCTAAAACGGAATATATGGAGTGTAATTTTAGTAATAATAGACCTAGTGAGGGGATTGTGACTTTGGGCGATCAAGTCATTAATAAGAGTACACGTTTTAGATATCTTAGATCTATTGTTCAGAGTGATGGTGAAATAGATGGGGATATTATCAGCAGAATTCAAGTTGGATGGTTGAAGTGGAGGAATGCATCGGGCTTGTTGTGTGATAGAAAAGTACCCCTCAAACTTAAGGGAAAATTCTATAAGATGGTGGTGAGACCTGCAATGCTTTATGGTGCCGAATGTTGGTCATTAAAAGAGAAGCATAATACTAAGTTAAGTGTTGCAGAGATGAGGATGCTCAGGTGGATTAGTGGCTTTACCCTTAGAGATAGGATACTAAATGAGCATATACGTGAAAAGGTTGGAGTAGCTCCAGTGGAATATAAGATTAGAGAGAGTCGCCTTAGATGGTTTGGTCACGTAAAACGGCAGCCTCCCGATAACCCAGTTAGAAAAATAGAGGTATTAGATTTGACTTATGTTAAGAAAGGTAGAGGTAGACCTAAAAAGACTTGGTTAGAAAATATTAGAAATGATCTTTCTTTATTAGATTTAAACGAGAATTTGACTTTTAACAGGACACAATAGAGAAAAAAGATTCATGTAGCCGACCACATGTAGTGGGATAAAGGCTTGATGTTGTTGTTGTTGTTGTTTTCCTGTGGCCATGGAGGAGAGAGAGAGGCAGGTGTGGGAGAACAAAAGAGAGAGAGAGAGATAGAGAGAGCGGCCGGGCGGGAGTTTTTTTTTTACGGGTTAAAAAAATAGTATTAGGTTATTTAGGGTAATTATTAAACGTATTATCTAAATATATTATTTAAATAATGTTATTTAGGAAATCTCTTAACATTATTAAATAGATTATCTAAAAAATAGTCATTAAAAAATTATATATATATATATATATATATATATAATTTAAATAACATTATTGAATATATTTAATATTTATTTTTAATTAAATAAGGCATAATCGAGCATGTTCACGAGCTCTAAACGATTTTGTTCGTGAACATAAACCAGCCGAACGCCAGGTTGTTCAAGATTGTTTATTTAGCTATCGAGTACTGTCAAACTTGTTTAAACTTGTTCGTTTACCTTATCAAACGAACATAAACGAACTCTTATCGAGCCGAGCCACGAGTAACTCGTCGAACACTCGGTTCATTTGTAGTCCTAGTGATGCAGGCAAGAAATCCCCCAACCACGTGGGAGAAACTTGACATGCAAATTACAAAACACTAAAGCAAAGAAAATTACAACTTTAGATAAAATGACACAACTTTGCTTTATAACTTGAAATAAAAAGGAAATAACATAACATAATCTTAGAACATAAAACACCTAAACCAGCTTTAGAAGAAACATACAATGGAGTGGTCACTTGCGGAGAGAAGAAAAAGGTTAAAAGACAAGACGAAATATAGCTCACAAGCTATAGAGATGAGAAGGGAAGGAGAGGAGGCATAGCTCGCAAGCTATCCTAAAGAAACCCTCAGGTTCTTACATTTTTCCAAAAATCAGTCACATAACATTCTTTTTTTAAGCCTCAAATCAGCCCCTATATATAGGAGGAAGGGGGGAAACCAAACAGCCACCCACCTCTTTTCAAACCAATGAAAAAGAGGGAAATAGAAGGCCAAGAGACACAACAAAACAGCAGCTAAAAGGCTTCCCAAATAACAGCGAAATTCATCCAAACACATGTTACAGGGGCGGAACCAGCAGGAACCGAGTAGGCCAGGAAAAGGGGGGCGGAAACCAGTAGAAATCCCCAACAGTCACCTCACGGGAACAGCACCAGACAGAGAAGAAATCAAGAAGGCAAAGGGAAGGGGAAGAGCAAGTTCCACCACACTAATGAGCTTCCAACTACACAAAATAAATGAGCTAAACTTCAGCTCATAATGAGCTAACCAGTAGCTCAAAATTTAATGAGCTAACACCAAATTTATTAGTTCAAAATCATGGCAGCCAAAGCCCATCTGAGAACAGCAAAGGCCCAAAACCGAGAGCAGCAAGGCCCAAACCAAGAGCAGTAAGGCTTAAACCGAGAACAACCGGCTGCCCAAAGGCCAAGGAACTCACATGCTGTTTTGACCCCCCCCCCCCCCCCCCCTTGCCTACATCACCTAGTCAAGAGGTAAAGCAAATATACTAAAAAAATGAACTAATATGAATATGTTCCCTTGCATGCCTAATATATGTACATAAAACTATGTCTTACACAAAATAAGTATTCAGTCCGATTTCTTCGTCTCGTCTGGAAGAAATTGAACTGAATTAGCAAACATCTTAGTCATTATGTCATACCTTTCATGTTTAGTTTAGACGGAAAGAAAATCAAACAAACCAAGTTATTATAGTTGCTTCAACTTCTTTATATAATAAAAAACATTCAGCTAGTTCAGCCATTTAAGGAAAATAGAACCAACAAAAACTATTTCAGCTGGTTAAACTTCCTCAGCTGATAATATTCAGTCGATCAAATCACAGCTTAATGAATTCGGTAGTATGGGAAAAGGAACATTGTCACTCATCAACATGACTACAATAACAAAAACATCAAACTTGTGCCTGTCTTATTGAGCCGGTTGTTAACCATCAAAAACTACATCAGCTTTAGGCCTATCACCATTCATTGACTTGCTAGGCCCCACGGCTCTCACCATGTTACTCACTACAAGAAAGTTAGCAATTTGCGGCGAACTTTAGCTGACAAAAATTTTCGTCGTTTATTTTGTGACGGATATGCGGCGGATTTGTAACGGAGTAACCGCCGCAATTTTGTGATGGATTTTCCGTCGCAAATCCGCCGCAAATCCATCACACATCTCTATCTAAACCAGCATCCTGACATTTCTTTCATTCACTCATTCTCGTTCTGTTATGCTGGACCGTGCCCACGACATTCCTTCAACAACGTCCCCCTGTGCCATCGTCTCCTTCGACGATGTTCCCTCAATTCCTCGCCGTTCTTCGTCTTCGGAGCCGCCATCTCCCCTCTCACCGTGAGTTGCTCGCCTCCTTCGACAACGTTCCTTCCTGTCGCCTCCTTCGAAGAAATTCCTTCCTGTCGCCTCCGTCGACGACGACCCTTCCTGTTGCATCTGTCATTCTCTTTGGACACTTCCTCGCCGCCGTCTCCTTCCACGATGTTCTTCCTGTCACATACGATCAGCTCTCATTGAGAAGGTAATCTCCCTTCCATTTCATGAGTCTATTGTTCATAGTTTAGGATTTTTTGTGTGATAAAAAAGTTTCCTCAAACTTGAGGAAAAATTCTATAAGATGGTGAAACCTGCAATGCTTTATGTCGTAGAATGTTGGCCATTAAAAGAGAAGCATAATATTAAGTTAAGTGTTGCAGAGATGAGGATGCTTAGGTGGATGAGTGGCTTTACTCTTAAAGTCTATTATTCATGGTGATAATGTAATGGACGGAAATATTATTAGCAGAATTCATGTTGGATGGTTGAGAGGAATGCATCAGACTTATTGTGTGATAGAAAAGTTCCCCTCAAACTTAAGAGAAAATTCTATAAGATGGTGGTGAGACCTATAATTCTTTATGGAGTAAAATATTGGCCATTAAAAGAGAAGCATAATAATAATTTAAGTGTTGCTGAGATGAGGATGCATAGGTGGATGAATGACTTTACTCTTAGAGACAGGATACGAAATGAGCATATACGTAAAAAGTTTGGAGTAGCTCCAGTGGAAGATAAGATTAGAGAGAGACGCCTTAGAAGGCTTGGTCACATAAATCGGTGACCTTCTGATGACTCGGTTGGAAAACTAGATGTATTAGTGTGTTGCATTAATTGACACACAATCTTCTATTACTAAATATATAATGAGTGTGTGATGGAGGCGCACAACTGTCCATGCAAACTCCTAAAATCATCACTATTGCACATATTATTTAATTTTTTTTAGATTGGTACAAATCTGTGAAAAAATAAAGCAGAAGGATGTGCCATTCAGTCAATTGTTCTACTTACCCATCATTCAAAAATTACAACGTTTATATGCATTTATGAGCTCTGCTACACATATGAGATGTCATAAGGAACACAACTCACAAGTAGATAATCTAACACATTCGTCTGAAGAAGCCTCGAAATACTTTGACCATACATATCCTACCTTCTTCGCAGAACCAAGGAATATAAGATTAGATTTATGTGCAAATGATTTTACTCCATTTAGCCAATCTTCCTCACCTTACTCATGTTGGCCCGTGATACTCATCCCCTACAATCTTCCTCCAGAGTTTTGTATGACTACACCATATATGTTTCTGATATTTATCATTCCAAGCCCACACAATCCAAAAGCAAAGATAGATATATTCTTACAACCTTTATAAATGACTTAAATTTATTATAGAATGAAGGAGTTATTACATATGATATCTCCACCAAATAAAATTTTACATTGAAGGCAATATTACTTTGGACAATTTATGACTTTGCAGCATACTGCATGCTTTTTGGCCGAAGCACTGCAGTCAAGCTAGCTTATCCATATTACATGAAAAATACTAAATCGTTCACTTTGAAGCATGTAGGCAAAAATATTTGATTTGATTGTCACCGCATGTTCTTACCTGCAAATCATTCATTCAAAAGAAATAAGGATGCTTTCACTAAAAATAGAATGGAGACGACACAACCTCCACCAAGATTAAGCAGTGAGGAAATATTTGAAAGAGTAAATTTTATACCAACAATAATTGATTCTCAATCATTAGCTATTTACAAAGTGTCCGGATATGGAGTTACTACAATTGGACAAAGAAGAACATTTTTCTGGTCTTTGCCATATTGGAGAATAAACTTGATTAGACATAATTTGGATGCAATGCATCTAAAGAAGAATATTTTTGATAATGTGTTCAATATAGTGACGAACATCAAGGGCAAATCTAAAAAAATGTAAAAGCTATTATGGATTTGAAGGATATTTGCAGGAGAAAAATCATTGAGTTAAAAGAGGGTCAAAATGATAAACTTCTAAAGCCAAAAGATCCATTTAAATTCACTTAAGAGCACAGGCGAGCGGTATGTGAATGGGTGCAGAGCCTAAAACTATCTGATGGATATGCTTCCAACCTCAGTAGATGTGTTGACATGAGATCGGGAAGATTGTTTGGATTTAAAAACCATGACTATCACATCTTCATAGAATGTTTGTTGCCAATTGTTTTTAGTTCTCTTTTAAATTCAATTATAAATCCCTTAACCGAACTAAGTATCTTCTTCAAAGACTTATACACATCAAAACTGAATGAAGAAGCTTTGTTCCATATTGAGTATAACATTCTTTTCATTCTGTGCAAGTTTGAGAAGATATTCCTCCAAGGTTTTTCAACTCCAGGAAGTACTACAGTTGGAATATCCTAGTGAAGGGAACAACTTATATATTTTTAATTTTGATTGATTTGATCCAGTGCAAAACAAAGGAACAAAGGTGCATCCACTTTATGGTATTACAGAAATAAAGCGAGATAGAAGATATGAAAAATATGACCCATTTGTCTTTGCTAGCCAGGCTACTCAAGTCTTCTTTGCTAACTATCTAGGTAGACTGCGGGGTAAGCAAGATTGGCTTGTAGTCATCAATACTAAACCTAAGGCGGTATTGAGAATACTGCATCAATACCAGCAGCACATCAAGAAGAGTATACTTTTAATTTTAAAGAGCCTGCTAATAATGTATATGATCAAATTGTAGCTAATGAAATCGAGTTGCAGTTAGAAGAGGTAGACTTAGACATTAAAGAGAACATTGAAGATGTTAGTAGTGAGAATATGGTCTCATTAGATGGAAGTGAATCACCTAATGATTAATAGTTATGAGATAAATGTAAATCACCTAGTAATTTTTTTTACCTATTAGTATACATACAATAGTTCATTTTTACATGTTAGTATACATACAACAGTTTCTTTTTGTACATGTTAGCATACAAATAGTACCTTTTTTTTACATGTTAGCATACATACAGTAGTTACTTTTTTACAAGTTAGCATACATACAGTAGTTCCTTTTTACATGTTAGCATACATACAGTAATTCCTTTTTTATACATATTATCTTAACAATAGTTACTACTTATTTCTTGCATTTAATTTACTTATTTCCTGCATTTTTTATAAATATACAAATTATAGCTAATTATTTCTTTTATTTTTTACAGATATTTTCTGGAGGTGATAAGCCCTATAAGCGGTCAATCACAAATATTTTCAGGCGCATGAAGAATAACGATCTAATAGGGGTGGAGGTACTGAGGGGACCTCCTCTTCGCAGGCTGTGACGTACACCCAACCTAGCCCCCCTTTACCTACACCTCCTGCAGGGAGTCCTCTATTTTATTCTGCAGACCCCTGCTTTCCGTCACCAGACCCTACGCAGACAGCTCCCATTTACTCGTACTATCCCCCCCCATCTTCTCAGGGATTCTATGCTACTTATCCCTATCCACCATACATTTCATCATTTTACTACCCACCACCCCCTCAGCCCTATGCAGCTAGTCCTTCCACCCCAACTGCAACTGGACCTTCCACACAGGCAGCCGCAATCCCGACTGCAGATGGGCGCATACTGATACAGCTGAGGGTGACACGTACATAAATGTGTATGTTTTATATTACGCATATATTTGGGAAATAATATTCTTCAACTAAATATTTTGTGCAGATTTTATCCATCAAAGAAGCCCACGCACAAAATATGGGATATCATACGAAACATGTTTGATGCTTCATATCTCACTTAAAAGAAATCTCAAAGTGTGCAACATATGGTTCAAGGAGTTTGGGGTTAGTAAGTTCAATATTATTAACATTTGTTCATATTTTATTAAGCTAATAAAGAAATTTTTTTCTATTTGTTGTATACAGCGAAATTTCTATTGGTTATATGAGCATGGTACTCGAATCAGAACAAATTTTGAGAAACGTTGAGCAACTTGCCTGCGAGATATGTTCACTTGCATTAGGAGGACAAGGGAGTGACTGCTTTGTATTGGCGAGGGTGTATGGGCCGAGCTCAGTAGTGCTTGGGACAGCCCAAAGTTTATAGCGAGAAAGCAGAAAAGATAGAATAGAGCTTCTGACATCGGAGGCCTGGGAAGCTCCCTCCATACTAGGGGCTCAGTTCCACACACTGAGCAAAAACAACGATTGGTAAGAATTTCAATAAATTTAACTTTTTTTTTTGCTTATGCATACTAATCTAAGTATATTGCACAATGAGATGCTTGGTAGAAAACCCACTGTAGTTGAGTTACACAGTCACACTCATAAATGTCAGGAGGACCAATTGTGGGTGGATGAGCGAGTGAGGAGAGCATGTGTAAATATAAAAGGATATTATACTTACAGAAATATTGTAAGTGACGATTATACGATGATTAATCTTATGTTATGTTTTGTAGGATAAGTATACACGGCTTCGAGAGAGTCAGGCTGCAGCTGAAGAGGGATCCTCTGAGGGTTCCGCAAATATTTCTGACTACCGCATTTAGTTGCAGGCGGTAAGCGAAATGCAGAAGAGTCGAGTTTATGGATTAGGCTCGCATGCCTACACGTACGAGGGATAATCCTCTTTTGCCACCAACTACTCCACAGGCATCCAGGAGAGCTTATATAGCCAACAGGTGGCTAATTTGGCAGCAGAGCTAGAAAATGTCCGAAAAACACAGGCGAACATGAACATTCAAATACTGGATAAGCTATGGAGATTAAGAGAGCGGATTGGCAGAAATGAACCTGTGCCTATATCGGCCGAGCAGGAGAGCGAGGATACAGATTCCGCTTAGATGGTCTGTGTAGGGGTTTTTGATGCATTTTATTTCTTTTTATGTATAAGAATTATTGCAACTTTAACAGTGTTTTATACTAAAAGTAGAATTTTATGGAATGTTATTGCAATTTTATAGAATGTGGTTGTCTATTTCAGCAGTTAGAATGTTATTGTTGGATTATTATTACTTTTAATAATTGTTTTTTATTACTGCTTGGATTTTTATTGTTGGAAGCTCAATAAATGATCGTACATATTATTTTTTTTATTTATGCTACAGGATACGAAATGAGCATATACGTGAAAAGGTTGGAGTAGCTCTAGTAGAAGATAAGATTAGAGAGAGTCGCCTTAGATGGTTTGGTCACATAAAACGGCGGCCTTCCGATGACCCAGTTAGGAAAGTAGAGGTATTAGATTTGACCTATGTTGAGAAAAGTAAAGGTAGACCTAAAAAGACATGGTTTGAAAATATTAGAAATGATCTTTATTTATTAGATTTAAACGAGAATTTGACTTTCAACATGACACAATGGAGAAAAGGATTCATGTAGCCGACCCCACTTAGTGGGTCAAAGGCTTGATGTTATTGTTGTTGTACAGATTTCCAGCAGATTTGCGGCAAAATTTAATTTTGCCGCAAATGTCGATACGATGATCGAGTATCGATGTTTAGGATAGAAATTTCGTCATAACTTGCGGCGCTGCTGCAATTTGTGCTGCAAATCCACTGCAATTTGTGATGGAATTTCCGGCAGTCCACAAAGACAAGGACGTCATTTTATTTGAGATAATTCCGTCCTAAATCCGTTGCAAATTTGATTTGCGACGGATTTACTCCGTTGAAAATACGTTTGTGTCATGCGATTTACCGTTGAATTAGAATCCGTCGCAAACCAGGATTTGTGATGAATTGCATTAATTTCATTGTTAAACACTTAACTTTAAAGGGAAAGTTAAAATGCATAATTTGTCTTGAAGTGGAGCCATAGGATATCGAGTTTTGCGGCGAATTGTTCCGCCACAAATTGATGATTTTCTTGTAGTGACTCAACCTAGCAACTTGAAGTTATTGCTCATCCTCACCGCCCAGAGTAGGCTGATGCTTGCTTTGAACATGAACATAAAATCCCATCCGAGAAAATCATGGTCAACTTATTTGCTTTGAATCAGGTTTGGGTTGGTTGGGCAAAGTTTAGAAAGAATGATGTTCAGAATTCAGCCGATAACAAAAGGTTCCTCATTTGCAAATTGCTGCTCAGCCTCGCTATACATCCTCACCACTCAAACCCGACACTCACCATTGCCAAACTCATTGCTCACTCCAGCCCAAACTACAAAAGCATTTGAAGCCGCAAACAAATAAAAAAATATGAGGGAAAGCATGCTAAAGGGCATCAGTATCTAAACATACAAGGAAACCTAGACTTTTATGAGCAATAGAATTACGTTGACATAGATGAGCCGAAATTGATTAATACATAATAAAAGAGGAATTTGGTCTACGTGCGCCAGCATTATTGCAAACTTATAATTTACAAGTTAAACCTCACTTATTCTACCCGCACAAACAATACTTATGCCAGTTTAACCTTGATCATTGATCATCCAAAAATCCTTGCAACTCACCCAATCCACTCAAAACTGAAGTTTGTCTTCGTTGCTTAACTTTCACTGCTTTGGCATCACTCACACACCAATAGTTACATTCCATTGGATCACATGCTCCTCCATTATCAATGTAATCATGCCATCACAAAGATCATAGGCCAATAACCACCTTTCAACCTCTATCTATCTTCTTCTCGAAATCTGCAAATTACTCTTAACCTAGAACCAACACACTTTGCATCACATTAACCAAAAACCTACATGGTTAGTGTTAGGGTTCATATTATCAACCCATACATTAAACAACATTGTTGGAGATGCTTCATACTGTCAACATGTGTCAGACACCCATATATCGGCTAGAGCCAGGTGACAGGAGACCATAGCACCCCACAAACCCATTAGATGGGCTCCATTACTAATTGGTGCTGAGTTGAGCGCCTTGCTTTGAGGGGCCAACAAGTGAGGTGATTAATTGTCTTGATTTGAGAGATTGGTGCTAACACTTTAAATGCTAACGAAGAGTTAGTTTTCCAATGATAACTTAACATTGTACGGTGGAAAATAATTGAAGAAACTAATATACACATTAGAAAACAATTTACATCAAATATAGTGTAAGAGCTTCAAATTTTAACGCAAGATACATTGACAATGAAAAGGATGATGAGTCTAAGAAGGCAACAAAAGAGATGGAGGAATACAAATGAGATGCTAGAGAAGCGAGATGGATTCTTCTGAAGATAAGATAGATAGCACTGAGATTAGATTATTCCTAGTATGTATATGCTATTAACTCAAGTAGTTGAACTGTACTTACATAAAATAATCTGGTTAGTAAGATTTCGAAGTAGAAATGCAAAGAGACTTGAAATTTATTATTTTTCTCAACATAATTCAATATTTGATTATTATTTTCTACTCTTCAAAGGTATTTAGCCCATTATTTTACACTAGCAAGCTCCTATATCACATTGAGGGTGCCTGACGTTTTTGATAACTAATACTAAAAGGGATCCGTATTTGGGCCAATCATTACCAAGGTATGTCAACTTCAAGCTGGGATGAACGACCCATCAACCCAAATTAGTGCCCCTAATGCACAAATGCTGTGAAGTTCATTGCTTATAGCCCCCTTCATTTTAAGGTTTTGTAATCTGTAAGCACTTTTTAGTGTAATCTTAGCATACATGAACAGAGCATTAAAAACAATCAGTTTTTAAGGGAAAAGGCAGAAATGATAACCTTAAATCCCAAGCAATTGACTTCCCATTGCACTGCAAGTGGCTCTCCCATACCGCTTTATCTGACTGAACAACAATGACCATGTCAGAAAGTGCCCTTGCTTGATAATGTTTATCTACCAGCACTGGATCATTGTGTATGAACCAGAAGATCGGAACTTCCAATGTAGACCTGGAATCTGAATGAGTTCCTACATAATGTTTCAAAAAACAATATTCAATTTCTTATTTAAAAAATGCCAAAGGCAGCCAACGAAGTTTATTTGATCAAATATAAGAGCATGTGTATAATAATCAAAATGATAAAACAACAGGGAATAAATCATGAGGAGATCAGTCAGAGATTTCGACACGTGTACCGTCGACGAGGACGACGATCGACGGCCACGATTCAGAGCCTTTACCTTTGATGTATTTCATGTTATATGTATTTTATTTTATGTTTTCTTAGTTTACCCTTTTTGGGTATTGAGTCTCTTTGTAGCCCCGAGGGCATTAGTGTCTTTTTTCCTTTCTCTAGTTTTGAGACCTATATATTGGTCCCTATGCTTTGTATTAATTTGGAATGAAATGATGAATGAAATTCCAATTTTTTTTAGTGATCTCTTTGTGAGTTCTTGAGAGGAGAAACCCTTAGAGAGGGCCTGCATCACCCGTCAGCCACCGGTGGATTCTGGGACTCGCGGTTAGTACTTAATATTTCTCTCCTCCTCCTTCCTTGGGAACCACCACCAGCCACCTAGCCCAAGTCCCATTACCGCCGATTTTCTCTCCCTAACCCGCCACCCTCACCACCCTCATAAACCGCCCACCGCCGGTCTTCCCCAAGCCCCTCACCGCCGGCCCCCTCTAGCTCTCATTAGCCACCGGCCCCTCCTCCCATGGCCCATGGATTTTGAATTTCAAAATTCAAAACAATCCTTAATTACTTTCCTAAAATAGCCCCTCTTAAATTTGGAAAGTATTTTTAATTGAGAGCAATCCTAGGTTTGAATTTTAAATACTTTCTTATTTGATACCTTCGTTTTAGGAAACCCCAATCTCCTCAAATCTGATTTTAAACTCAAATTTATTCACCTAATCACATTGATTGCATGGGGACCACATACATTGCATGTGGACATAATTTCCCCTCCCCCTCCTTGGCCGCCCCTACCCTTTCCTTTTGTTACCCCCCAATTAAATCCCTCTCTACTCAATCAAGCCCAATAACTCATTAACCTGCCGCCCCTTCTCTTTTCTTTATTTGGATTTTAAAATTCAAATACCTACGACAATTACTTTGAAATAAACTCAGATTTTCATTGAAGGGTTTCTCCCTAATTTAATTCTCCCCTAGTCCGTGACCTAGGGAGGAATTCCTGCCTTCACCCAGCAGTTGTCCCACCTCTGTGTTTCCACAAGGTGTTGTCCAAGACCTTACAGCAGAGTTCCTAGCTGTCCCCCAGTCCATAACTTCCTGTTTTGCTGTCCAGATGCATCCCACCAGCCGCCTGTTCCTGCAGATCTAAGAAATCAGCAATTTCATCCTGCTGAAATGCTGATTGAGTAACCTCCATTGCAGTCCAGAGATTTCCAACAGGTTGCCTTTGCTGTCCAACAATCCGGAAGCTCCCGTTCGCTGTCCAGGAGTTGTCCCACAGCCACCGGCTCCTCCGTATCAAGGTAAACTTTTCATTGTTCAAAAGAACTTGAAGCGCCTATTGTCTATTAGTGGCATCCTTGGTTTTGGGTGTAGATTTTCTCCTGCAAAAGCCTAATCCTTAGAGTATGAGTGAGGGATCTCAAGGTGAATGCTCTAAATATTAAACTTTGGGCTTTTGTTAATCTTGCCATTTGCTTTACTTATTTGCTTGTGGTTGTTATTTGCAAGTATCCTACTAACCTCTATTGCAATCGCTTGCTCTTACTTAATCTTCTCAAGAAATTTTCTGAAGATCGAACTTGAATAAACATTAAGTTTACTTTTAGACAAGTAAAGTTCATAATTCTATTAATCTCTTTAAAGCAATCCTTGTTTATCATCTTTGTTTCACATCAATAAATCTGCATTGTTTTGACGATGACAAATACTATAGTAACTTGTGACAAATAAATTCTCTTAACATGGCTTGAACATTCTGCATTGAATACACTCTGATGTTGATTTTTGACAAAATGGTGAATAATAAGTTATGTTGCAAGACATGAAGATCCATGCACTCTGCAAAGCTAAAGAGGTTCTCCTTAATATCTCAGAGTCCTAGGCCTGGTATGTAAGCGTTCTGTATTTTGCCAAGCTTTATCATTACAATTACACTTCATTTAAAATTCATTTTTGTGAATTTCTATATCACAAAATTCACTTGGGACTTGTTTGGTTATATCTATGAAAAACTAGAAGGAAGCAGACCACTTCAGCTATTTAGGTAGCCAGGAAAGTGGACAGTGACTTCCTCCCTAAGAAGTACCTAGTACAACTCTAAACAAATTGACTTTAAGTTCATATGCTCCGAAGTAACACTTCCGCAAGTCATTAAATGTGATACTCTAGCAGTCTCTAAATTGCAATGTCACTCACATAAACACAGATATAAATTCATACACATATAAAAAATATAATTTAAGGTAAAGAATATTATAATATATATTAAAAAATATGCATAGTTGATGAGGACATCAGAGATCAACAGCTATGATCTGGAGTTTATTTTTGATGTGTATTATGTACTAGTTTCCCTTTTACCCCTAGGGGTGGTCATGTGGTGTTCTAGCCCGAAGGGCATTTTAATCATCGTTTCTTTTTCTTTTCATGAGGCCTATTTATAGGCTAGCTTTCTTGTATTTTGGTTAATGAATAATAATGAAAAATTTCAGTTTTCTTGTCCTTGATCTCTTTGTGAGTTCTTGAGAGGAGAAACCCTAGGAGAGGGTCAAGCAACACCCGTCAGCCGCAGGTGGATTCCGGGACTCGCGGTTTATCATTTTCTTCGTCCCTTTTATATCCAACCATCCTCCTCTCCACCCTCCACCGCCAGCCAACCCTATCCATCTCCCAATACTCGCCGGCCTGCTCTTCCCCATCTTCCCCTCCTCTTCTTCCCCAACCAACCCCGTCCCCACCCCATAGCTGCCGGCCTCCCTTGGCTCATCCAGCCACCAGCCGCCCTCCAAAAGCCCATCACCGCCACCCTTCCCACCCCCCACCCCCCCCCCCCCCCCCGCGGCCACCGGCCGCCCCTCCAAATCCCCCATGACTTTTGAAATTCAAAATTCAAATTTCCCTTGATTACTTTTCTAAAATAACTCATGTCGATTTGGAAAGTGTCTTTATTTGAAATCAATTTTATACCATGAATTTTGAAATTCAAAATTCAAATTTTCCTTGATTACTTTCGTAAAATAACTCATGTCAATTAGGAAAGTTTCCTTTCTTGAATTCAATTAAATATTTGAATTCAAATACTTTCCCTAATGATACAACCCAATTAGGAAGCCTCCCTAATTTAATCAAATCTGAAATTAAATCTCATATTTGATTTCAATCAATAATTAAAACTAAGGGCCCACATACATCGAACCTAGACGCTTTCCCCTTCTTTCCCTATGGCCAGCCCTCCCTCTCCCTATTCTCTCTTCAATCTAGTCACTAACTCCTAATTAAATTCCCCCACTAATTCCCTTAGCAACCGCCCCCCTACTAATCATATTTGGGATTATTTTTTTTTGAACATCAACTTCAAATCTCTCTCCCAATTAAATCATTCCCTGAATTCCTGCTTGCTGCTCTCCGCATCCATCAATTGTGTCTTGCTGTCTAGCAGCAAGGAAGGCCACGGTTTGTTGTCCATAACTTCCAGCAGCCCAAGGAGCAGGCCCAGACATTTCTAAGCCTTACGGAGTGTTGTCCAGGGTTTGTCCAAGGTCAAAACTGCTGCTGTCCTAAAGTTCTGCTTGCTTTCCCCTTATGCCAGCAAATATATCTTATTGTACAGCACTCTGGAAGACCACACTTTGGGGTTCCAAGTGTCCAGCAGCCCAGAAGAGTAGTCCAAAGCTTCTTGCACTTGAAAGGTTGCTGTCCAAGATCTGTCCAAGACCAAACTGCTGCTGTCCAGAGAAATTCTGCATCTCTTGCTGATGTCCAGCCAGTCGGGAGATCTTCGTGTGCAATCCTAAAGTTTTCGATTGCTGCCAACAACATCAAGAAGGGTCTAGGTTGTCGTCTACTTCATCTCAAGCCCCCAAACAGTCACTAAATCTTCGTATCTTCTGTTTCTTTGGGTAAACTCTTCCTCCGACCCTTATGTATTACATATGTGCATGTGTTTGTGCATAAATATATGTGTGTATACCAATATATTACTTACGCATATGCATGCATACACATCATATTTATAATTCAATGCAAAGGAATATAGTATTACAATATAACATAAATTATATTTAAAAAGTGCTTTCTATTTATAAACTTACATAGCATTCGTGCACATGTGAATTTGTACATTATATAATATATATTATATATATTCTCAACAATTTGATCCATATTCACTCTCTAGGGCATCAACATGGAGCCATTGTGAGGACTACAAACTGAGCCAACTGACACGAAATGTGGCGCAATTCGACAACAAAATTGAGGCTCATTTATTGAAGTCAACAATGCCTTTGGCAATTAGTATTTTGTAAAAGGTTTTTTAAAACTTAGAAAATCATTCAATATGCAAGCCTATTTCTCATTGTAATGTATTAAAGATGTTATAGTTAAACCAATGAATCTAGCATTGGCCTCCATACACTCTTTTTGGTGAATATTCATGTGCTAATTTTGTAGTTATTTAGTTAGGGTTGATCTTTGACCCCACGATAAGATTAAGGATCTTCTCCTTGTGCGGGAAGAAGTGTATGGGAGTGCTTCACTAGTTAAGAAGGCAGCTTACTGTATTTCCAAAGAGGGATTTGAATAGTGAAAGTAGGCTAGGCTAGAAGCCAAATCACTTTTAATTATGTGTTCTCATTCTTGCGATAATTTTATTCGCTTTCTTTGCTCAAGCTCAAATAAATTCACCTCATTATTTTCAAGCAAAATTGATTTATTTCTTAACAAACATTAAAAAAATGATATTTTCACTTAAACAACAATTGACCTCCTCTAGGATCAACAAATGATCATCCAATAGAGTAATGTCCCTTTTGTTTGGTGATCCGGGCTACTCCAGGTTTAATAGCTATTATTAATTCCACCATAAAAAAAGTGGTGTAAATAAGAGAAAATATCCTCCACACACTAAATAAGCACAATAAAATCAGACTTTATCGCTGACACACTCATATAACAGTAAAAGAAAAAACAACAGTAACGAAGGAAAATGTACCTTTGAGAGAACCATGATCACTAAGCTTCTGTAACTGCCTCTGCAAAATGAAGGAATCAAGATAGGCACGGGTGGTCAATCTATATGTCCCATTAACTAGAAGAAGTGGCACTGCAGCAGCACGTCGAGCAACTGAGAAGGCCATAGTAAGATCTGGATCTTCCGAAAGTGCCAGCCTAGAAATTATGGGAATTAAGGTTAATATTTATTAGAGAATGCTGCGTGACTTATATCAACCATCTTTAGAAGTTCAATATAGGATCTTAAAAACATATCGTTTATTGAGGAAAATCCATGAAGTTTTTAATAAATTAAAAACCAGGAGCAGCAGATAAAGAAAGCTTACAGGTGTTGGCTAAACATAACCTTTTGAAAAGCAACCGACAAAGAAGAAAGGCCATCCGTAAGTGCCTTTAGGTTCACGGGTAGCTTCTTCATATTCCTTACTTTCTGTGAAAATATTCGCAGTGTGGAAAAAACGCAGCAAGTCAAAAGATCAAATAAAAATGACTGGAAGACTTACCTCCTGCGTGATGAAATATATCTGAAATGATATCTTTTCATAGTAATGGTATGCCCCATCAGCCATTGATGGAGCAACTACATGTCTCATAGAGCCCCACAATGTAGCCCCCAGATGAGACAGAAATGTATCATGCGCAACAGTATAGCTTTGGTATTCCTGCAAAGGGGTAACAATTAGAATGACAACAACAAGAACTAACTAAAACTTTCTCGATTTCTCTCATAGCAAATCTCTAATATAAAGCAATTGTATCATGAAAGCAGCAATACATTTTGATATTCCTGGTTCTAGTTAGTTGCAATAAGCTAAGAAAGGCAGGAATATAAATGTAAACCTCAGGAGTATCACCGAACAAATTCCATTTCTCCATCCGCTTTAAAGCATCAAGAGCCTTCTTTTTGTGGCTTTCATCAGAATCATCACTTTTGAATCCCTCCAGTTCACTTTTCAAATCATGCATCCTTTCTTCAAGCTCTGAATTGCCATTAGTAAATTATCAACAGGTTAGGGACAAAAGTGGCTACAAGCCAACAAAGTACTCAATATCACGTGAAACTGTGCATTTGTACAATTCTTACTTTAGTATTTAACATCCCATGAATTTGTTTATTATTTCATGAAAGCATAAAAAATCCTTCCAAATTAATTTTGCGGACACAAGTTCCAAGCCTTGCATGCCATTCTCAAGGCCACAACCAACAAACATAAACCAAATATTAAAAGAAAGCAAGTTTAAGACCATTTAAGAAGCCAAAGTTCAAAGCTCTAAAAACACTACGATAACCCTTTGTCAAAAGATGGCAGTAATAAAGCTAACTTTACAGAATGACTTAATAGTTCATTACCATTTGGTGGTGCACTTCTCTATATGGAAAACAAGACGGAAGGAATTCTTTCAAAAAAAAAATGTGAATTGGCTTCAAAAGAAAGAAGCATGCCTTCACAGAGAGCAAGCTTTGTCCTTCTCCCTTTGCAATGTCTAAAAGCAAAGAGTTCATAAATATCAATCTCCGCTACAAGAATATCAATGGCTTGGTGGTCCTACAGGACAAGTCCAAAATACATAGAATTAGCAAATCATTGTGCAAAGCAAAGGAGGCACACGAAAATAAATAAAAAGGAATTACCAGGAAAATGTTAAATATTTTACAACACCAAAAAATTGATATGTAGAGTGGTAAAAGAAGTAATTGAGAGCGATAAAATATACCATAAATTGCTAAAGGATCATATCAATTAAAAAAAACCATTTTAAGCGCAGGTATCTGAAGCAGTCCCTCAGTTAAAACTGCTGAAGTAGTGCCAACGAGAACATAACTTCAGTTAAGGCAGGTGGTTTAGATGGAAAGTGTACTGAGAGTACTAAGCAATAACAAAATATTATGGATATTTATAAGTGAAGTTACAAAGACACAATAAAACTAGTTATGCTATACGAACCTAACAGTTGGTTAATAAAGAAAACATTAATATCTAACTGTTGGGCAATAAAGAAGGAATTTTCATACAAAGAGAGTGATGGAAATGAAAATTTTAACATAAATGTGGTATGATAAGAAAATACAGCGAGGTTATTTTCTTATGCATAATGAAGGGAGATAAATGAAGGTGGAAGGATTAGATAAAAGGGGTAGGCAGAAAATAGCATGGGTTGAAGTTTTGCAAAAAGACTTGGGCAAAATAGACTTACGTAGAACTCAACAGGAAGAAATGTAAGAAGATTCGTATAGCCAACCACAAATATGTAGGATAAGGTTAATGATGTTGATGAAATCGGTATATGAAGTAGTTCTTCCAAAATACTGGATAACAAACTAAAGAGATAATAACCAGGTGTTCCTAGAATATATTCAGCTATATCATCAAGATCAATCTAGCACATCTTTAAACACCATTCTAAATCCTTAGACCAATCACAGGAATCAACAGCTAATGTTCCTCTAATGTGCATTTTCCAACTAGCTATAACTTCTTGGTACACCACCTATCGGCCTTAACAATCCACAAAGCTAATGGGATCTATGTATTGAGTTGAGTACTATGCTACAAATAAAGACAAACAATATTCATGCGGAAACAGCGAAAAATAAACAACATGAATGCAGCAGAAGCCAGGATTTAAAGATGGGTCTATGGTAAGAACTAGGAAGAATAAATAAACAAAAGACTAGATTTGATGAAGCTTCAGGTTAATGTCTGTTTAATAAAAGGCAATAAGAAAAAGCGAGGTTTAGTCATGTAAAAAAGAGCAAGTAAGAATAAGGAAAATCTGTGAAGCATAACCAGGCACCAGGTATATATGGAAACACAACAAGGACAGTCACAGAGCAAACCTTCCAAAAAAAAGGAACATGATTTGCCTAGCCTAGGTTTAGTACCTTTAAAATCACAGTTATATTCTTATGGAAACAGAGCAATAAATTGCGAAATTTTTAATACAACTAATTGAAGACCAAATGATCCTTAAAATTCATGAAATTATGCTTGCTGTTAGTTTAATCATTTTAATGAGAGTGGATGATTTTGACTTTGGATTTAAAGGTCATAACACCAAAATCTAATCAGGCAAAGCATGGCAATTTTCCTCCAAGGAGGAGAAAGCATATATCATGAAAGAAGCAAAGAGAGAAGAAAGGGACTACCAAGACTTTGGGTTTGAGTCAAGCTAGCATCACTCTGCTTTGCATTCTTAGAAGACTCCTTGATGTTGGCCTTTGTTTTTATTGGGTGAGCTAAAAATGGAAGTAGAAGATTGAAAGGCAAGACAACAATCGTGACACAAAAATCTTCCATGCATGAAAAGTGACACATCTTATGCTTCTTTAACAAGTACTTTGATTAGACTAGTAATATTGAAGATAAAAATGAGGTGAAAGGGAATACCCCTTCCCCCCCCCCCCCCCCCCCCCCCCCGTCCGATAGTAAATGTTTTCGAGGTATAATTATAAATTCGATACAAGGAAAAATCATTAAATATTTTTTTCACTTCTCTCCTCCTAGGAGAATTATCAATTTGTCATCCTCCACCCAAAAACATTCTAAAGTTTTGGCCTTCCAATGCAAGATTAAAATCATCCACACTGCTAAATACATTAAAATTAATTACATGCACAATTTTAAGAATTTTCAAGAACATGCATTAAAATGTTCACATTGGACAATTCCATAGTGTATAGACCATCTGATGAGGACATCCACACTTGGAAAGTCTACCGGAGACGTGGTCGTCGATCTACGGCCACGATCGAGTCTTTATATTTTTGAGTTTAATTATGTTCTTGTTTTCTTTTATTTTCGTTACCGTTGTACCCTAAAATGAGGGTGGGTTGCTTGTAAGCCCAAGAGGGCATGTTTGTCTTTTGTTAGTCTTTTGTTTGAGGCTATTTAAAAGCCTCCATTGTATTGTTTTGGGTAATGAATGTTGAATCAAAAACTTTACTTCAGATTTTCTTTGAGTTCATGGTTTGTGAGCTTGAGAGGAAGAAGGAGGCCTAGGAGAGGCTCCATTGGAATACCCAACAGCCCCTTGGTGAGCTCTTGGTCTATACCCCTTATTTCTCTTCGTTTTCTCCTTCCCCGCTCCCTCACCACCACCCTTACGGCAGCCCCCCACCACCCACGGCCTAGCCCCTCTTCACCACCGCCGGCCACCCAAGCCCCACCCTACCCAAGCCGCCGGCCCCTTGCCCCTCCCCCTCTATTTGGGTTTCCAAATTTACCTTGTTGTATTTTTGGAAAGCCAAATAAATTTAAAATCAATTTGATTTCAAATTGGAAACTTTCCAAAATTACTAATTCTATTTTTAGAAAGTTGCCTAATGTAATTCTAATTGAATTTAAAATCAAATTGGATTAATTAGAGCCTTCTTAATTTACTTATTCTAAATTAGGCAACTTCTAATTAAATCCCCACACCCCTCTCTCCCCCTTCTAAAGCCGCCGGCCCCTACCCATAGCCCGCCCCCTCTCTCCCTCTCTCTCTCTCCAATCTTCCCCCTCTCATTAATTTTAATTTCCTATCCTAGTTCCCTCCCAATTTCAAAATCTGAGAATAATTTCAGATTTTGGAAACTAGAACCCTCTCCTAAACCCTAACCCTAACTCCCCTACCCGCCCCCTCTTGGCCGGCCACCTTCTCCTCCTATTTTCCCTTGGATTTCTAGGGAAAACTCTTCCTCCCTCGCAACAATACTTCAAAGACAGCAAAAGCTAATCGACTTCAACCATCCTCCGGCCCAATCGCTATGAATGGACGCCCGCCCTTGGGATTCGGGCTTGGTGCTTGATGATCAAGATAATATTGATATACTCCGCTCCCCTTTCTTCGACGTAGGATTTGACTACGAAACCACCGTCGAAGAATACTTTGGGCGGATCCACATTCCCCTGGTTGATACAATTGACGACCAAAGATTCAAAGGAAGGTGGACTATCGTCGGTCACTTCACACCCGCCATCTTTCCGACTATTTCACCGTCTCCCGTCCAAGACTGCATCCATCGTCTTCTACTAATCATCACCGGCGCCATTAGCAAATCAAAGGACTTCCTCCGGCGACGAATCCCCACCACATAAGGGTTGACTCTTCTTTTCCCTTTTCAATTACTTCTTTGTTCTCTAACTTTGTCAGGGGTGACAGAAACGCAAGGGATCGTTCTGCTTAATCTTGCTTAAAGCTTAGTAAACGTAGGGTTTTATTAAGTGCACTTTCTTTGCTATTAATCTCGTTGTTAATTAAGGGATCATGAATGAACGTTTACCATGTTAGCCTTAAGTTGCTTTTCTAATCTATTTTGTTTGTGCAAGTCTTTTATATGTGGTTTAGCCTAAACGCAAGCATCCCTCCTTGATTTTATTTCTTCGTTTCTCTTGCTAGTAGATCTAATCACGTAATGTTCTTTAAATAAGTTGTGCAAATCCTAGTTTCCATTAAAAGCATCTTAGTCCTGCATCACCATCAAATTGCCTAAAATGAAATGCATGAGTTGTTAATGATATTCAAAGTATATTCGATGATTTTGGTTATTATTGCATGAGTAAAACTAAATTTTTAAGAAGACACTGTATATGTCGCTAAATCATCCTTGTTTTTCTCACATACTTGATGATGGTTAACTCAAGACCAAAAGCACAAAATTGCCTTCCGACTATTGATAAATGCCTAATTTAGTCACAAAGTTTTGCATTGCCCTAATTTAATCCCTCAACTATTAAAAATTGTCCAATTTGGTCCCTTTGTTAAAATTTCTATTTAAATTAACGGAAGAAGCCACAAGCAATCGCTTCTTTACGGGTATTATAATAAAAAATACTTACCTAATCATTCGCCTTCCGGCTATAATTCCCGGAGACTGAACTGGAGACCAAATTATGCGAGGGAGAAAACCTACAAACTGCGAGCAAGGCACCGTGCTTCGAACCTCTGTGAGCGAGACGCGATAGGTTGTGTTGCAGCGAGCCATCGCAAGTGACGCGAGAGGCCGCAAGCGAGACACGACGCGCTGCGAGCGAGACGTGAAACGACTGCTGTTGCGAGCAACCGCAACTGATGCAAGAGGTCGTGCTACGGCAAGCGACTATGAATGACATGAGACGTCGAGCGATCACGAAGCGCTTAGACATCCAGGGACGAAGACGGCGAGCAATGTCGACATTTACAAGGAGATGGAGACAAGTTTGCTTATCAATTACTTAGGAAACAATTTAGATTTTCCTTTTAAAAAATATATAAATTTTTTCCACTAATTATTCACCCTTATTAGTTAGTAGATTAAATATATACTATAATTTGTTAAATGATAAAATAAAGCAATATATGCGATGCAATCTCACATACACTTGCAC
This sequence comes from Dendrobium chrysotoxum, assembly GCA_019925795.1. Lineage (NCBI taxonomy): Eukaryota > Viridiplantae > Streptophyta > Magnoliopsida > Asparagales > Orchidaceae > Dendrobium > Dendrobium chrysotoxum. The sequence continues at coordinate 55,359,586 of CM034307.1, forward strand.
TACCTAAAAAACCATCATATTTAACTTTAGAGTTAACTTTAACACTTATTGAAGCCTCTTGGACTTAATTGGATCAATTTTTAATAGTTGACAAATTAAATTGGAGCAATGCGAAACTCTGGGTCAAACATTTATCAACAGCGAGGGGCTATTTTGTGCTTTTACTCATTAACTCAACATGAAAATAGATTAAATTTGATCTGTATATGATTCTAATATTATAGATCATAATAAATGATTTGATATTGAGTTTGAGGATTATATAAGGGGTATATTCAAAACAAAAATCAAGAGGAGAATAACACAAAACCTAACAATATGTCAAATCTTGACAATTAATGATGACTATAGACACAAAAATATGAATAAAACCTAACAATAAGTCAAATGACTAGGGTATTATCAAAAAATGAGACGTAAGTAAAATTAAGAATAAATAATTGGAATTACAATTTAATAAATAATCAAATTTGAGCGAAAATGGATGTTTGTGATTATGTCCAACAACATATCTACAGTGCATCCAAAGGTGTCCAACTGCAATCCAAGCACAACCAAACACATTTTAAAATCAATTAAAATTTAAATGTAATTCAACAGAGTCCAAGTATGTCCAATTGTATTATACGAAAATTTCAACCCTACAAGAGTGTACGTGCTCCATAAGTGGAAATGCATAGAAACGAAAATGGGTGGTACACCAACACAAGCACAGTTAAAAATTCAAAACTTTAATATGATTGAAATTGCACTAAATGCAGATTATAATATAAATGAATAGAAAGAAGTAAATCTAGAATCGATCAGCTTAAGAAGTTAAAAATAAATGATAGTTGTTAAGTGTTAAGAGGAAAGAAGGTTTATGTGCTTTATCCGCATAAGGATATTTTGTTATAATAGAAGAAAAAATGCAATATCATGAAGGACTACCAAATTAATTAGGACAGCTAGCCATATTAAAATACCTTTGCGAATATAAAAATATAATGCTAAAACTCCATCTTGTTATACATATTTGAAAACTGAAGAACTCCCAAAGGTTAGGTAAATATGTCTGCAAGTTGTTTTAGGCTGAAGATATGAGTAACAATCTTCTTTAACAGCACAGCATCGTGAATGAAGTGATAGTCAACCATTAATGTGTTTGATTCTTTGATGGAAAACTATATTACAAGTAATGTTGATAATTGCACGATTATCATAATATAAAATCATAGGCAATGTAGTTGAAAAATCAAATTTCTCAGTTTTTTGCCCCAAATCATCTCACAAGTGGAGTGTATGTATCATGGCTAATATATTTTTCCACTACACTTGACCTAGATATCAAATTTTATTTCTTACTTCCCATGTGACCAAATTAGCTCCAACAAATATGATGTGAAACAATGTAGCAGTTGTAGGAATTGCAGGTAAATTTATAAAAAGTTGATAAGCTTTGTAATTAAAACTTATTGTTTCACCAGATTAGATTCTAGGAATCCTTAATTATTATTTTGATTTGGCATGCGGTTACAAAGTAGATTAGAAGAAAACTTAAAATAGCATCAAAATAATGTTAAAGCTTAATGTGCAACTAACATAAATCCACCTGTTAACACTTAGAACGAACACCTTGAGTTTCCCTCGCTCACACTCTTGAGGGCTTTTAGCGGAAAAATAATTTATGCAATATTAATGATGCCACCACAAAATAGTAGGCACTTACAGTATAGCCCAGTGAAGAGTTATCCGGAGAAGAGGTAGTTGGAGGCGGGAGAATTTTCCACTGAATGGGAAGCTGATGCTCGTCGATGGCATTTGTCAAGGTAAAGAAGATCCGATCGATGTAGTATTCGACAGAGTGATCGATCTCGAAATCGATGTCAAAGAAGGGAGACAGAAGAACATCTACTCATTCCTGAAGGTCATACACGAAACCATGATCATGCTCGGGATCGGCCATTCATGAGTAAGGAGGCCGAGGGAGGTTGTGTGTCTTCTTCCTTAGATGACGTATCAAGCAAGGGAGAAGAGGTGTAAGGGAGGAGGGAGAGATTTGGGTGATCGGCCAAGGCTATGAAAGGGGCTAGGTTAATTTCAGATTTTGGGAATGGGTTAGCGAGGAAAAGTAAATTCAAAATCTGAAATTTAATTTGGAATTGAATGCGAGAATTTGATGTTTGAATTACTAATATAAGAGGGAAAAGGAGGATGGTAGGGGGCGGCCCTTTGATGAGGACTTTGATTGGGTTTCAAAGAGGGAAAGAGAAATAATGTAGGAGAGAGGGAGAGGGGAGGGGTCGGCGGCTTGCTTGGGGGGAATTGGGGCTTTTGAGGAGAGGATCAATATTTGCTTTATTTAGAATCATAAAATAGGAAGGGTTATTTTAAATCCAATCCTATTTAAAATTCAAATAGAGATGACTCAAACGACTTTCCTAAAATAGGGCTTCTCATTTAGGAAACAAATTCAAATTCAAATTTATTTGAATATGAATTAAAATTGTTTCCAAAATTAAAAGGGCTAAATTAGGAAGGGTTTAGAATATTGAATTTTGAAAATTTTGGAGCCAAGTGAGGGGTTGGCCAGCAGCTTAGGGTTTGGGCAATGGAGGCCGTCGGCTATAGGAGGGAGGGAGCTTGGGTTGGTGGGTGTAGGGCAGCGGGTTGAGTCTAGGGCCGGCGGTTTGGGTGGGGAGAAGGGGTGGTCAACGGTGTGGGAGGAGGGGGAAGAGGGAGCCGGCGGTTTGGTTGGGAAAAGGGTGGGGAGGCCGACAGTTTGGAGAGAAGAAAGGGAGGGAGGAAAGGAAGGGTAGGGAAATTGAGAGCCCGAACACTTCCTGCGGCTGGCGGGAGTTGCTTTTGCCCTCACCTAGGGACTTCTCCTCTCTCTAGAGCTCTCAACACTCATGGGAACAAGAGTGCAGAAATTTTTATTAATCATCATTATCATACAATAGCAAAGGCCTCCATATATAGGCCTCAAAATAAAAGAGACTCAAACACTAAAATGTCCTCGGGGCTACAACACAAACTAATCCCGCATATGAGTTCAATGGGAAAGACTAAAACATAAGCATAAGAAATACATAAAATCCGTCATAAATAAAGACTCCTAATCGTAGTCATCGATGTACGAATCCTCCTGTGATAGACGCACCAAAATCTCCTGCTGATGTCCTCATCAAAATATGTAATATTCACATGTGAACTTCCTTTCTCAACAGAGCCAACATAATTAGAGATAGAGAATGCTTCCACATTAAGATGCAATTACAAAGAATATATAGAACAGCATCTCAATGTTGTTGGCAAGCTTGCAAATGCGAACATACAATTACCACAACAAAATAAAAATTGGGTTTAGTGACAATAAAATGGATCAATTCACCAATCAACAAGTGATAACATGAAGCATCCTAAAACAATTCTTCTTCATTAACACTATTTTAAGTGTCAATAGAAGTTTCAACAAATTTACACCCTAAAAGACAAATTTCTTCAAAGAGATTGGTAGCATATTTCCATTTGGATGGTAAAACACAAATTTTGTTGTAAACAAACTCAATACCCAAGAAATATTTAGGCCGAAACAAACCACTGGTCAAAAAAAATTTTTTGGTGGTAATATTTAACCTTAATCACACCCCCTTGATCACTCCCTATAAGAAGAATATTGTCAACATAAGTAACCAAAATAACAGTCTTAGGAGGTGTGTTTAACAAATATGGAATGATATATAATACTATTATGAAGGCAACCTCAATCTAAACTAGTCATACCATGCATGAGAACTTTAGTGAGGTTTATAATGGTCTTGTTAAGTTTACAAATCATGATCTCCGCTTGCGCAACATACCAAAGAGATTGGTCGTTGTACATAGCTTCACAAAGGTAAGCAAATAGGAAGGCATTACAAACATTGACTTGAAATAATGATAATCCTTTATTGATAGTGAAAAATAACAAAATATGGATGCAAAAGTAGCTGGAAAGAGGAAATGCAGAGAACGGTTCACCATTGGAGAAGTGCCGCATGGCACATGAGGGATGATGGCAATTGAAAAATGAATAGCAAGTGCGAGAATTCGACCAAAGATACCTCCTGACTTGAGGGAAGGATACAAGGGGATGTGGACGTCGTTGTTAAGTTGTCGATCAATTTTAGAGAGACTGAACTATTAATGGACTTACTGTCCTTGTGGGTGGCCAAAGATATAGAGAAAGAGAGGAAGAGAAAGAAAGAAAAACACTCATAAAGACAATGGTATACATTGTTTTGTTTTGTAGCCTATATTATGACGCAGTGTGGGGGAGCGCAGGGAAGGAGGATAGAGTTCCAATATGCAGTAAATAAATAATACATCTGGCAGAAAATGCCCACCTTACCCTAACGAGTGTAGCATGTTAGGTGAGGAATGAAGGAGAGGAAAGGACTTGATTGTTATATAAGTTTAAACTATTTGATCTCTCCCACCCACCCACCCACCCACCAAAGAAATATCACTCTAAAGTTTAGTCAAAGACCTTTTATAGTGAGGAAGACAGTTTATATTAATTACTCCAAAAAACTGGTTGTGACCTTCTAAGAATGATGTGCAACCTCTTTCATCCTTTATGGTAGGCAATTATGTAAAGACACGTCACTTTTTTATTGGCATTGCATGGAGCATGTTTTAACTAGTTCGAAGACACGTCGCAATGCCTTAGAATTCCATTAAGGACGATTGAACAAGCTGGCACAAGGAGCAAAGAAATTGATATACAATGGCTGATCAACGAAAGGGATGTATAAAAGTAGAAGTCTTGGGTTGGTGGCTGAGGAGGAATGTCATCAGGCAACCAACAGGTTCCCAACGTCGACCAATTGGCTGGTTTGGGGTAATCACACTAGAGCATTGGTGCAAACCTTTCACCATAAGACAAGCTTTCTAAGGATTGATAGATTAGCAAGATTGTGTTTAATGTGAAACACTCACTTGCATTTAGGGGGTTGCATAACTTGTGAGTGGATCCATAAGAGGAGATGATAAAAGAGAGGCAGTGAAGTTGAGCTTAAGCATTTGTGGATAATGTTTTTGCCTCATGTTCGCATGTGGAGACTATTGTTGGGTGCAAAAAGAATAATAAGGTTGAAGAAGCAAGGTGATTTGAGGGCTCAAGAGATATAGGGCTAGTTTAATTAGGCTTTTTTTCTCAGTTTTCCATCTCAATAAGCCGTAATCAGTTATGTACAGCTGTTTGGAATAATAACTTAAGCGTAATTTCTTTTCGCTAAACTCAGTTATCTCGGCGGTTACGAAATTTTTTATATATCTGCTTTATTCCGTCGCGAATCGGAGTTTATGCATAAAAAAGTCCAATTTAACCCGCGGGGTTCGCACGTCCAACCCACGTTCGCGACCTTCGTCTTCTTCAACAAGTCCCACGAACAAATTAGTTCGTTTCTCCTGATCTCGCACCATCCGGAGGACTCCCCATTCAGCAGTACTTCGCACACAAGGGCTAATTCCCTTTCTATTTCTCCAGGCCGACCACAACAACCGCGAAGCAACCTGCTGCTGATCTGTTCCGACAAGCTTTCCCAGCCCCGTCCGACCACTGTCGCCTTAGCCTCCTACCGTCCCTCACCAGCCCAGATAAAGTTTGTATTGTCTCTAGGTGCGTTGTACATTTCCCTTTAATTGCTCCGATCTACTCTTACTGTAACTTTATATTTTGCCGACACTTTCTTCTACCATTTCTCAACTTCTTGCTTTTCAAAGATTTCTGCACTGCACGGGATCTGATCCAGATCCCCGCCCTGCTTTGGGAGTAAGATAATCCTCATTTCGCTCACCATTTCGTTTTGCCCATTGGTTTTCGTTGATCTTGCTTCGGACGCATCTTTGCTTTTCCTGTATTTGTTTTCGGTCTCAGTTGTTTTAGTAAAAATCATTTTTTAAAGAAATTTATTGTTGCGTTTTTTTTTATTCCTGATTCGTCCTTCACGAATATTTTGTATCAAAATGGTGGAGTTGATGACATTGGCGTTATGTGTTTGCTTGCTTCTTTAACCAGTATTTGCTGTAAGTTGGGATGCATCTTTCTTTTGGGAGGATTAAAACCCTCAGTGGCTGATGTTGTTGTTTTTTCAGCTGTGCATGATTTTGTGGTACTCTTACTTTTTCTTGAAATATATAGATTTGAAGAATGATGTACTGGATTCTGTTTATTTAAGCTGACATTATCTCTATGCTAACACACAGTCTGCGGCTGCTTCTGCTTTATAAATGCTATCTAATAGAAATAGTTGTAATTGTGCATAGTTTGAGCACTATCTATAGTATTTTTTAGCCAATTCAGTGAAATAGTATCCATTATCAGATGAGCGCAACTTTAATAATACAATAAGTTTGTACATGTAAAATATTTTACAAAAGGGGAATTATCTCTGTGCATCTAAGCTGCATTAAGTTTGTTGGTCAAATGGTGTGGTGTACAAAATTTTCTTGCATGCACTCATCATCATTGGCTTCTTCCATATCTTCTTTTGGTGTTCTGTATTGAAGTATCAAGTGGTGAACACTAGTGATTTGGATGCATGAAAAAAACTCACAGAATATTGCAGAGTCAAAGTCTAGAAAGATAGGTTGCTTTTTTGTTTGTTACTTTCCTCTGTTATCCATCTTACAAAAATGAAATCAAGCCCTGCCATTTTATGGATGCGAGTCTTTTATCAGTCATCTTTATTGCTGTGTCATTCACATGGTTTGTTTGTGGGCAATTTGGCAATTCTCCTATACTTCGATACAAATGGAGATGGCATTCCTTGATATTTGGAGATGAACTAAAAGCCAATGAACCATTTCTCATGAGCTTATCATGAACTGAACAAGTCATTCAGCAGCAAAGCATGTTTAACTTAATAAGAAAAATATTTCTTTTCAAATTCGTAAGCCATGCTGCTTTTAATTGATGTTAGTTTCATATGAAGTTAGTGTAATTTAGACATAGTTTGTAACTTTTAACTACAACTTACTATTATTTTTTTTTAGCTAAACATGGGAAACCAAAAAGAAGGATATGTACCTGCAACGTGGGACATAGATACTACTTTAATTTATTGTGATATCTGTATAAGAGAAATAGAACTGGGGAATAGACCGACTACGCATTTTACTAAGGAAGGCTGGAAAAACCTACTTAAACATTTCAACGAACGCACTGGACGAACTTATGACCGAACCCAGCTTAAAAATAAGTGGGACCAATTAAAAAAGGATTGGAAGCTTTGGAAAGATTTGTTGCGAGGCGAAACTGGAATTGGTTGGAATGCAATAAAAAAAACAGTTGATGCTTCTAATGATTGGAGGAATGAAAAATTGCAGGTACCACTCAAATTTAAAATCATTCACTTTATATTCTAATTTCAAAACTACTCTTACGTAGTATAACACCTTATTCATAATTAATCATTTCTTGTACTTTAGGTAATGCCAAATGCTAAGAAGTTTCGTTTCAATGGAATACCACCTGAGTTGGAAGAAAAGTTAGATATTATGTTCCGTCGTATTGTTGCAACTGGGGAGAATGTTTGGATTCCTAGTTCTGGTGTACTTCCCCCAGAACTACATGACGATCACACAATCTCATCTGAAGAAGACTACACTCAAGATGAACAAACAAATCATTCAGATGTTCCGCCAAATGAGCCTATAGGCAACTACAATTCACAAAGATCACAACAAAGTGCCACATTCTTGCGTAGAAGGAAAAGAGTTAGAACTTCTAAGTCAGGGACTAGAGAACTTTTTCTAAATCATGTTGCTGATCTCGTGGATGCTGCAAAATCTATAGGTTTTGCCATAAGTACATCAAATAACAATCATAGAACATTTTCTATCCTAGAGGTCTTTGAAGAGATCTCCAAAATTCCTGATATATTTGATGATTTCGAGTTGTATGACTTTGCCACAGAATACTTCAAAGATAAGAATAACAGGGAGATATTCATGGTAATGCCCATTGAAAGAAGACTATGGTGGCTTCGAAGGAGATTTGATAGAAATTATGGTTAACAACCCTTCTAAATGTTTTTAGTTTATGTTATAACTAATCTGGTTACATTGTCTTTGTTTAGGTTGAAGCTTGTTTGTTAACACTGTTCTAGATATACTTATGTTCAATTGCTTTACTCATTATTCATGTACTTTGGTTAGTTTGTAACTTATTTCTTCATATTGTGTTTGTTGTTACAAATGTATATGTTACATGCAATTGGTGTTTATGAAAATGAGAATTTTGCTGTCTCCTTGCTATCCCAAGAGGCTATGTTCAGTTTACCAAGCTGTAAGCCTATAGCTCACTATTAAAGTGATACTTTGCCTTAACCTGAATATTTGGAGTATTAATAGATAATGTCAACTTCCAGTTAATTGAGTGAGCCCGCATATGGAATACCGGAACAAGTTAGGGATTTTGCTTGTGAACTTTTGAGATAAGGCTGCAGATTCTATTTTTCTTTAGCACTTTTCTTCAGTTTTGGTTTGAAAAGAAACACCTAAAAATTTCATCGTAATTGGATAAGCCATAAAATAATAAGATGAAGCATGGCTATGAATCAGAACAACAAGCAATTGTTAATCAGTTTTGTTCGTTTGCTTCATGCTCGTTGAGTCGCTACTGCCCCTTCCCATTTGTATTGTTGTTTTGTAAATGTTTTACTTGGTGGCTTGATTGCTTGACAATTTTTTGCTTTGTTCCAGCAATTAATTCATGCATATATTCTAGCGATTTCATATTTTGCCTGATTAACAATTGCTTGTTCTTCAAACTCATTTGCTCCATTTGCTTAATTGACTGCATGAGTGCATAGTGGGAACAGTACTTCCACTCAAACCCCAGAACTTTCTCCTTAACATTACCAAGAATGATGGAAATTGGAGGAACACATTTCTGTGAACAAACAGAAATTTCAATACCATGCTAGAAACTCACTAAGCAGGGAAGCCGGAACTTTTGAGCGATGGTGAAGTAAAGCCCCTAGGAGATCATTGTAATTTACCAACCAAAAAAATAAAACATGTCATAGAACCTTTCAAAAGTACCCACTGTAACAGTTAAAGCTTCTAGGTTATATTTAAAGCTTCTAGGTTCTATTTCAAGTTAGGTTGAATTAACGCATGTTCCGGTAACCAAGATTTGGAATTAGAGTAATTTAGACTACTATCAAATTTCATTTGTATTAAGTATATAAGTTCCCACTATCTGTTATGTGATGGCTAGCGAAACTAGGATTTGTTAAGCAATCCTGAATACATTCATAAGCCTTGCTAAGGTATATAATTTCAATAAGATCAATACTCTCAGAGCCAACATCATCAAATTTATACCGAAAGACAGCTGCTTAAGTGGCTTCTTCCTTTTGCTGCATCAGTTCTCATGCATCCTAATGCCAATACTTACTAATCCCGACAAATCCGCCGACAATAAATATAATATAAAATGCCTTTACTAAGCTAATACTACAGTCAATTATAGTAAAGATGATACATGTATGCTAAATTTTCATAGTTATTACATTGTTTTGTTTTATAAGCTTGAAATATATGTAATCCTCTTTGCTAATATGTATCATTTATATTGTATCAGATCAATCATGTCAGAGGATTCATTGAATTTTGATGAAGGAGAAGTTGTGGATGATATATCAAAAAAGCATGAAGGGGTGGCAAAATTTACTCGTATATTACTTACAACAACATGTGTCATTCATGATTATTATGCATTATATGTTCATAAGAGTCCTTGCATGACATCATCTCAAAGTGGGGATAAGTGGGTGTGTGAGTTATTGCATGGCCATCCATCTAGATTTCATAACATTTTTAGAATGTCACAATGCATTTTTGTGGACATACTTTCTTTGCTGGAATCATCATATGGGTTACATGGATCTCGCAGAACTACTAGTAGAGAGGTACTTGCAATAACTTTGTACATATTGGGACATAATGAGAGTATTAGATCAACATGTGAACGTTTTCAGCACTCTACAGAGACGATTAGTAGATTATTTTATAATGGTCTGCAAGCATTAGTTCGTTTAGGAATGGAGATTATTGCACCTGTAGATAAGTTATTCCTTGATATTCCAGCACAAATTTTGAATGACGCACGATACATGCCATATTTTAAAGATTGCATAGGTGCTATTGATGGCACACACGTCGATGCACGCATACCTGTTGAAGAACAGGTTGCTTATATCGGACGCCATCACTCACCTACGCAAAATGTAATGGCTGCATGTGATTTTAACATGTGTTTCACATTTGTTGCACCTGGTTGGGAGGGTTCAGCTCATGATGCACGTATATTTCAACATGCTGTGACGGATCCAAAATATAATTTTCCTAAACCACCTCCAGGTACGCATAGTTTATTTAAGCAAGTTATTATATATGTTGATATTTGGATATTGTATATTAATTAACAAATCCATTAACAGGAAAGTTCTACTTAGTGGATGCTGGTTATCCTCTACAAAGGGGTTATTTGAAGCCGTATTTGAGAATAAGATATCACATACCTGATTTTAGAAGAGGATGTAGACAATTAAGGGGACATAAGGAGGTATTTAATAGTATACATTCGTCACTACGAAGTGTTATTGAACGTTCGTTTGGTGTATGGAAGAAGAAATGGGGAATTTTAAGAGATATGCCTAATTATTCTTTTAACAAGCAACGTCTTATTGTTGTGGGGACAATGACACTACATAACTATATTCGGAGACATGTTTCACGACATGACCCAGAATTTGAAGAATGTGATTGTGATGAAAATTTTATTCCTCCGGAGGCATATCAATACAGAATAGGAGAGCAAGTTGAAGACATTACTACCTTGGAAGTTGAAGTAGACTTGACTGGTGTTGAAGGTGTGCACGAAATGGTTGAACTAAGAGATAGAATTGCATTTGAGTTATGCAATTGTAACAGGTAATATAAATATAAAAAAGCACATATTTTAAATGATTTGATGTTTCATTTTATATTAAAGAAAATATTTGTTATATTTCATCTTACAAATCCCCCTTTGTAAAAAACATTTATTTCATTAATTTTTACAGGAATTTTTGAAAGTGTTGTAGGCAATATTAGTTCAGTGAGATCAATAATGGAGGTTGACCTAGTTAAAGAAGATGGCTGACATGGAGATTAGGGTCTTGAAGATCCAAAGTGTCAATATATATATATCTGCAAGGATGTAGGGATTAAGCGACCCAATGTATTTTGCATCACAATTTTATATGTTTCTTAAATACTATGCTAATTAAACTGTTTAGTTGATGTTATCATCTTGTATTTTTGTTTGTTGTTTGTTATAAAATGTGTTTGTGTTTTAAAGAGAAACGAAATGAGTAAAATGAAAATAGAAATTTACTATTTCTTTTCAACTATTGTTCCTAGAACATAGAAGCTATTGAAATCTTGGAGTTGTGATGCATGGAAATTTCACATATCTGAACCCTGAATGGCTTTTGATTCAGGGTTCAGATATGATTATGCTTAGTGATTTATGTGATAAGCACAATAAGTATAAAGAGTTGTTCTCAATGATATGAAAGTCATTGGAGCCAATTATGCAATTCTTAAGGCATGACTAGCTTGGTTGAAAAGAGCAAATTAGTATTTATATCTTATTGATTACGTTGGAATGGAAAATTTAACATATTTAAAACAAAGGAATTAGGTTGTACCTAGAAATTCATTAGGCTATATGCAGCTATTACTTGGGAGGATCTGGCAATTGGAGATATGTTTATTTACATTCAGGAGTGATGAACTGAGTAATCTCCTGGGTTGATGCAGAATATAATACTCAACCATTGAGGAATGCATTCCTTGAAAACTTTGTTAACAATACTAAACAAAGAAAATGGCTGTTCAAGTTATCTGTATGGATGCTTGTCCAGCGAGCAGTGCAGATAACATATATAACTCGAAATTTTAACTTCGTTTGAATTCTAAACCAATTTAAAATCGAATAATCATAATGAGTTGACTCATCAGTCAGATTTATTAACTCAATTCAAAAAAATTTTAAATTATATATGATCACTTATCGATCTTAAGAGAACTGTAATAATTTTGAGATTAGTTTTTATTCAAATTAAAAAAAAAATTTGTAAAAAATATGTTGTATGTTAAAGTAATTATAAGTTATTAATGTAACTCCTTTTGATAACATAAGTAGGAAAAAAAATATTTATTTAAGAAAGTCATATATATATATATATATATATATATATTATGTTAATTTAAGTTTGTAAAATTAAAAAAAATTAATTACATATACTTAAAATATATATATGGGTAATTTAATCTTTTATAATAAAATAGCTAAAGCTAAACTCCTAAACAAACAATTTAAATCGGCTTTCACGTATTAATAAGTACTTAAAAAAATATTAGCCAAACAACATATCATTATTGAAACTCCATTTTATTAAACTTCTTTTTCTCAACCTCCTTTTCTAAAACTCCTTTTTTGATAAGCAAAAACCAAATCAAACAAAGCCATAAACTGAGCAAGGTGGGAGAGTCAGCGATAATGAGCATGTGGAGAGCTATCCTGGTGATTTCTCTCAGATGTCTAAATGTGAGGGTAGAGTGAATATCAAAATTTTGGGAAGGTATGTTAGAGATGCAAAGTGCAAGGTAAGTGACGTTGCTGTTATGCATTGGCAAGTTAGTTGTATATGATGGGCAGAGTGAGGAGATAGCTATCCATAGGAAGGTAACTTGAGTCAACTTATTGTTCCTGCATATTGATAGTAGCTGAAGGAATGGACATGAGATTTGTATAGGGTTGGATTTAAAGAGTGAGGAGTGCAACTTTCCATATGGAAGTGGACCGAGTCAAGCTGTGGGTCTCGCAAATTAAATGCAGGCAAGGGAATTAGGAGTGCTATTTGGAAGAAGGTTGAACGAGATGGGAGCAAGAAATGAAGAAGTACATGCCACATAGGGTGAGAATGTAACAATCGGAGCATCTTGAGAAGGGCGACAAGCAGTTAGTTGCATAGAAAAGTTCCCAATTGGTAAAAAATTTATATCAAAAACTCAAACCACTTCAAAAAAAGGTCTGAAAAAAAACCAATAAGAGACGTAGGTCAATCAAATGAAATTTTTTGAGTCCACAAATAACAGCATATAATAAGCAAACATTACTTACAATCAGCATAACAAAGAAAAATAAGTGGTACCCCTTACTCCAAGCATAGCAAGGAAAGTAAATAGCATTAACGATTCACAATATAAAGGATTAATCAAAAAATACGCTTCATCAAGAACATATAAAGTTGCAGATGATGCATACATCACCAAATGATGAAAATCTTTCCCGAATTACATCCTGTAGTTTATCTTCAGCTTCATCTTCCTTTATTTCTGAAGTATAAAGTACATATTAAAAGAAAATTGCAGATAAAGAATAATTTGAAGTAATGCGACCAGATAAATACAGATTATATTGTATTAATCTGCAATGCATCGTATCATATTTTTCTATTTTTTGGAATTAGAATAAGCACGTAGGAAGCAAGGTGCAAATGGGAATAGTACAATGACAAATCAAGCACATAGCAATCAAACCAAAACATTTTCAAAATACCAAAAAATAAATACATTAAAATTTACATCACCAACAACAATACAACAACAATAACAAGCCTTTGTCCCACTACGTGGGGTCGGCAACATGAATCCTTTTTCTCCATTGTGTCCGGTTCAAAGTCAAATTCTCGTTTAAATCTAATAGAGAAAGATCATTTCTAATATTTTCTAACCAAGTCTTTTTAGGTCTACCTCTACCTTTCTTAACATAAGTCAAATCTAATACCTCTACTTTCCTAACTGGGTCATCGGAAGGCCGCCGTTTTATGTGACCAAACCATCTAAGGCGACTCTCTCTAATCTTATCCTCCACTGGAGCTACTCCAACCTTTTCACGTATATGCTCATTTCGTATCCTGTCTCTAAGAGTAAATCCACTCATCCACCTAAGCATCCTCATCTCCGCAACACATAACTTAGTATTGTGCTTCTCTTTTAATGGCCAACATTCTGCAGAACCAAATCCAAATTTTGAGAATGATTCAAAAAAAGCAAATCAACTAATTAGATGTTTCTAGATGTCTAAAATAAATTTATCGTAATTTAAATTTCCTCTAATAAAAATTCTAGAGGACAGGCTTGGAGCAGTGTTTGACCTAGAGTTCATAGGTTCAAGTAATGACAAAGCCTCTCTGTAATGCAAGGATGAAATTGCATAAATCAACCAATCACCAAACCATTTGTTCAGAAAATATTCTACGCATTTAAAAAAGAATAAAAATAAATGATAAAATAAAAATGCAAGCAAAAATAATTGTTAGCAGCTAACAACTTATATGGTTGATGCTAAAAACGAATTTATTTCCTATCTGAGTAGAGTCATTAAAGTTGCTCCATTTCAGCCTTTCAACCATTCAGCAACACATCCAACAACATTAAGCTTAAAGATGCAAAGTTTACAAAAATTTATTAGCTTAAGTTCAATATTCTGCTTTTTTATGTTTTTTCTTTTTAATTTATGTGTATTTTCAACTAAGTTTGACATCCAGCATGTAGGGAAGTAAATCAATCAGTTACCTTAACCTAGTTCATTTGTCACAGTCTTTTTCTATTTTCCCAGTATAATTGTCGATATTCTAAATTGTATGATTAATTAACATTTGTAATTTTGTACCATTATTTTGTATTTTATCTATCCTGCCATTTATTACATAAATTATAATTTGCCATAAATGGGAACTGTCCTATAATTCTTATTATTTATTTCGAGAAAAGGACCAAAATAGTCCCTCAACTCTTTGTGAGGACCAAAAATGGTCCCCAACTCTTTTAAAGGATCAAATTGGTCCCTCAACTCTTTCAAATGAGATATTTTTTCTCCTAACATCCAATTGTGGGCTCCGAAAATTCAGCCCCGGCCTCCGCCCGTTATTTGTTTTCTGAGGGGGGAAGTTTTAACGGATTAAGTTCCGGGGTAAATTTTGGAAGGCAGATGAGATAGTAGATAAGACACTACCCAGAGATTTCGCCCTCATTTTGCGAGGACTTTATGATCTGAGTTCTGGTTTCCTATAGGCGCAAGCCTCTATAGTTAATTACCCCTCCCGATAACGAGAGAGAACTTTCGATTAAGGCTAGTCGTCAATCAGATACGTAAGGATACGTGTATCTGGCATATAGTAGCAGCATGAGTTGGGAATTTGAGGATTTCAGAATTTAGAAGATTGGAAGATTTGGAGATTTGAAGATTTGATATTTAAAATAGAAATTTTTACCACCTTGCACTTAAAGCGGATGGTGGGGGAATGGATGATAGACCCGATCAAGATCCCACGGTTCCGTCATCCCGGGCTATCATGGTCCCTGGTCTACTTAGTCAGAGGAGGTAGTCGACCCAACCTGACAGAAGGATCCTTGTCGGCAGCCATGGGTTGCTTCGTCCAAGGGTACCTTGTAGACCTGGGGTGAATATTTGCCTAATGGGACAAATTTGAATCCACCTTAACTAACAGAGGGCTTTGTGCCCTATCGATCATATCCTATTGATTCATATCTCAAGGATTTGATGCCATTGGGGAGCATACGGGCTCTGGCCATAACCATAATATAATGGTGCCATTTGGCGGCGACCACCTGGTTCAGAGAGCCCCGAGTCATAACCGTTTATCCTGCAGTGCCATTTGGCGGCGAAACTGCCGGTTAGAGGACTCGTACCACGTCCTTGCTGGCAAGAGATTGTTTGAGAATGGATCCTAGTGATATTTTCGACCAGGCATTAGCTCTTTGTGAGCTGAAGTATTCTTCAATTTGTCCACCTCGGCAAACTGTTGCAGAGGATGGATGGGCTTTGCTTTAAGTGATTTGAATGGTTGAGTTTCAATTTTAAATATCTGGAGTTGGAAAGATTTTTGGATTTTTGGATGTTTGGATGGCATTTTGAATTATTTGTATGAACCCCTCCGGTTGAGATTTGCTGTCAACGCAGCCATCATCGGGGTGACCTTGAGGTCACTTAAAAATATTTGAGGTTTGAGGGCATTTTGAAATATTTGAAGTTAACCGCTCCGGTTGAAATCTGCAATCAACGCGGCCATTATCGGGGTGCTTGGGGTCATTTATATTTTATTGATTGGACCCTGTCAACTCTATCTACTGGTCGATAGAGGATCGGGTTTCGTAGGCTTTGAGCCTTTATAAGTGAATTTTCTTGATTATAGGCCTTGAAGGCCTAATATGAATGTATAAAATAAATATCCTGGTCGATCTCGTGACCACACATTTATTTAATAGTTCGAGCCGTGTCAATTCCTATCTACTTGAATAGAAGGATCGGGCTCGAACTTGAATTCACTTGTTGACCCGTGCAGCATCCCTGGGCGTCACGTGCGCACCAATAACACGCTCGATGGGGCCTATGCGGGTGTTTGGGGGGCATTTTATAAATATTTATTGAACCTTGTCAACTCTTATTTACTTGCTTTAGGAGGATCGGGTTCAAATTTGTTGGCCCGCGTAGCATCCCTAGACGTCACGTGCATTCTTATTACACGCTCACTAGGGCCCATGCAGGTTTAGATTATATTTTTCCCTTTTGTGTACCTAAGTGTATACATGTTACAGTGCATGTGCAGGGGTACTTTTAGAATATTTATAAACGTCTTCTGTCTGCTCGTACAGGTGTTGCAGATCCGGTGGCGTTGTATGATCTTCCCCACTGCTGTTTGTAGGCAGGTAGATGTTTTCATTCATGGATTGGAATTTACTTCAGGATACTACATTTACTGAAGACTTTCTGCATCTACCCATAAATGGCATATAGTGCTCACATTTGTATTCGTAGGAGACTTGTATGTCTTGCAGATCTTTATCCTTGATTGCATGCAGATCAGTAGGTTGAATGTATAACGGGCCTCCTTCAACGACTCGTAGGCATTTATATTTGCTGTAGTCATTTGACGTTTTGCTCACAAATGAGATTTTGTGTACACTGCGGGTCTTCTACACATGTCATAGACATTTGCATTTGTTATACGTTGTCTACTTCTACTTGTGAACATCTCATGTTGCATATTGATCGCTATGACTTGCCAATATTCCTTGTATTTGTTTGACATTTGATTGTTACTGCTTGAGGGAACGTCGCTTAATAGTGCTTGCATCCCAATTATCATGACGGCTCTTTGACATTCGTTGGAGATTTCATGCCATAGCTTATAGGTAGAAACTTTTGTTCATTTCTCTTTTTGCAAGCAAGTTGTACCTAGAGTTCTTTATTTGACACAAATTCAATTCGAGTCCCTTGTATTTGTTCATTGCAAGTCTTCTATACATGCTCATGAAAGGATGTTCATATTCATTGCATGATCCTTGTAGTAACTTGTAGGTAGACTGTTGTATATTGTAGGAACATCATGTGTTTGTCTGCATTACATCTCTTATGCTGTTGCTTACAAGTACATCACACTTTTTGTATATGGCCGTTAGTGGGTTATCATGCTCATTGTAGTTTTGCAATCACTTCGAGTCACCCAAAGTATTGAATTTCATTATCATTTGTGAGTGAATTATGCTTGTAGGAGTTCGACATATTGTCTTGCAAATTCATGTATGTTGAAGATTCTTTGTTGTAACATTGAATAGATCGTTGCAAGCAAGTCGTACTCATTACAACTCCCTTGAATATGTTCTGTTGGTGAACTACTATCCCCTTTACATGGTGAAACTGTCATGATTGCTTTTTGGCATTTATATTTCAACTTATACAATCATCATAAATGAGCTACATCTTGAAGGTCTAAGAAAGTCGTCGTATTCTCTACGATCTTCATTGATCACTTCTTATGTATGAGTCATATTGAACATTACCAGTTTTACAATACTCTTGAAGATAGCTTATGGCTCATATAATGGATTTGCCTGTTGATGACAACTTGCTACTTCATTAAAATCTTGTATTTATTTTTGTTGTATCTTCCTTCAACTTCCTCAATTGATACATGTAGGGAAGTTGTATCGATGTTTCGTTCATAACGAGTCCTTGTAAACTTGTTCGTATATGAATTATCGTAATCATTTCATGTCCCTTGCATATTGCTCAAACTTCTTATCTTTCAAGTTTGATTTGAGTCTATGTTCTTTATTTTCATTTGAATCCTTGCTTGCAAATATGTCACAAGTTATGGTGAAGTCCACAAGTCCTCTGCGGTCCAGTTCGAGTTCAAGTTCTAGCTCAAGTCATTTGCAACTCATTTGGGTCCAAGCTCATTCAATTTTAGATCCACTGTTGTTACTTATTGGAGTTCAGATCATATTGAGTTCATGCTTAAGTCAAGCTCTTTGTAGTCAAATTGCAAGTCTTTACTTGCATTCAAATTGTGTTCACTTGATATTCAAATTGAACTAGAGTTTCTTTCATTTGTTTAAATCTTCTATGAATGTTCAAACCGGTTCCCTGCTGTCCAAGAGTCCACAAGTTCGAATTCAAGTCCCAAATCTTGTCCAAATATGAGTTCAATTCAACATCGTTTAATTGACTTTGATTTAGGTTAGATTTTATATTCATTTGAGTTCAGTTCATCCTTCAAATTGAGTCCTTTGTTTATTCAGATTTTGTTCAAGTCCTCAAAATCTTCAAATGAAATTTCGGCAACCTCCCGGCGTCTCCCCCGTTTAGGGGAAAAACCAAGAGGCTGCCTTCCCCTCCACGCGACGTGCGCGCTTCAGGTAGATGTCCGTAGACACCACGGCAGCAAATTTTTCTTCAATCCCCGCCCGCTACATGAGCGTTTAGGGGTCTTGGGCACCTGTTGCAAAGAAACACAGAAATTTCCCCACATGTGGGTACTTAATTTTTATCCCCCTCGCACTACATGAGCGGTCCGGGGATTACCCATCTCGTCGCGGGCGACGCACCAGTTTCCCACCCTACTACGCTACGTGAGCGCGTAGGGGGTTTGCCGGTCCGTCGCAAGCGTCGAGGGCGGGGTTTAAGGCGATTACCCGCCTCGTCGTAGGCGTCGCGTTAGCTTCCCTCCCTACTACGCTACGTGAGCGCGTAGGGGGTTTGCCAGCTCGTCGCTAACGACGAGAACGGGGATCTAAGTTTAGGAATCATACCTTCGCATGTGTCGACGGCGGTACGGACTCGTGGATCGAGGCAAGAGAGGGGTTTATGTATTATTTTTTTTAAATAAATTAAAATTAATTATATTTAATAATAATGAATTATAATTTAAAAATAATTAACTATAATTAATAATAATTAATCACAATTAATAATAATTAATTTAAATTAAAATAATTAATTATAATTAATTTTAAGTAATTATAGTTAACTATTAGTAATAGTTGACTATGATAACAATAAAAAATTAATTATAATTTATTTTAATTAAAACTAATCATTATTAATATTGATTAAATAAAATTAAATATATAATTATAATTAATTATAATTAAATATAATAATACTTATTATTAATTATAATTAAAAATAATTAGTTTAAATTAAATTCAACTAATCTTAATCAAATTCCACATTATAATGCAATATTTGAGCAGAATCTAATCAAGATCAAGTAAGATTAGGGCAAGAGTAGGGGTTATTATATCCCACAGCCAATTAAACCTCTTCCCCCTTTAATAAATCCTATAGCTCAGCGGATTTGCGGGCTGTAGCCGAAGAAACACGCCAAAAGGAGAAAGTTACCTTCACTGCGACTGAGCTCCCGTCGCTGTTTACGATCAAAATGTCGGAATCTCCAATCCGACAGAAGGGGGAGTCGAAGGAGGTGGCTTTGAGGGTCTCGGCCTGTAGAGGAAATAAGGTAGGGGAAGCCCTCTCTCTCTCTCTCTCCCTCTCTCTCTCTCTCTATCTCTCTCTCTCTGCGGGTCAGAAGGATCGGGAGATGGGGGCGGAATCGGAAGGAGGTAGGGGTAGGTAGAGTTTGGCTTCGGTCGTCGGAGTCGGAGAGAAGTTCGTGAGGTGCGAAGCTTGCGGGAGGTGAGGTGCTTAGCGTCGGCTAGGGCACGTCGGTTGGAGGAGATGAGGGAAGGAGTCCAGTTGGTTTGGATCGGAGAGTTGTGTGTTGCGGCGTCGGGTTGGAGTCGGAGGGCTACGGGAAGAAGAGAGAGGTCAGGATGCTTACGAATAGGAGAGGAGGGAGCAGCGGAAATAAGAGCTTCACTTCTCATTTTAAAGCTGTGAGAGGAGGCTTTGTCGAGGCAGATCGCGCGTGTTCTGTCCGAGACGGCGCCGTTGCAGAGGTATGGGGTACTGTAGCGAAGCGGCTTATTCGGCATTGATTTGGGCGTGGCAATGACAGGTAATGATTTTTTTAAAGCATTTTTTATTCTCTTTTTTTTTTTGGTTTACACGGCAGAGGTCAACACCAATGTTGGAGTTAATGGTGTTAAATGTGAGGGCATTTTGGCCATTTTTAATTAAATATTTATTAAATATAATTTTTAAATAATTATAATTTTTTTAAAAAAATTATTAAATGTTTCTTTAATAGAAAAAATTAACAATAATTTTAATTTTAATTTCAAAAAATTTAGTCATATTTTATAAAATATGATTGGTAAAAATATGTGTGACTAAGTTGAAAATAACATATATTTGCATTTGATTTCTCTAAATCAATAAATATCATATTTAATAAAATATGACCAAAATTTTTTTAATTAAAACTAAAATTGTCATTATTTTTTTAATTAAAGAAACATTTAATTAATTTTTTTAGAAAAACTATAATTTTCTTGAAAATTATATTTAATAAATATTTAATTAAAAATTAACCGAAATACCCTTATATTTAACACCATTAACTCCAGCATTGAATGTTAGGATAAAAAAACTCTTATTTTAAAGAATTGAGGGACCAAATTTATCCCTCAAAAGAGTTGAGGACTATTTTAGTCCCTCACAAAAAATTGAGGGGCCATTTTGGCCATTTTCTCTATTTATTTCTATATAAGAACTTTTGGAAACTATACCCTTTCATGAACTGATTACTAAATTGTGAGCAATGGATGAACACAGGTTCATAGATCAATTTTGTTTCTTATTAATTATCTCGGAGCTCTTGCATTTTTGCTCGATGGCCTAGTTTCACAATTACATAGCATGGAGAATGAATTTAAAAATTTGGTGCCTTTATTATAAAATATAAGGTCTTTTCCATATCTACTTACCTTAGACGTCTATGTCATTGATGCGTTTCACCAGGATAAGAATCTACAAAAAAACAAAGGAAGCCACACTTACAGAGCCCAGAGAAAGAAACTTTTGTGCTGAGCAACCAAAGAGGACAAATGGTTTTGCCTAATGCAAAAATTACAATTTATTTTCCATAAATTATTTTCCAAGTATTGCTATGATTTATTTCTGCAGAATACATGAAAAGAATTGAGAGTTCAAAAGTTTATTGAACACCATCATTTATCAAATTAAGTCAAGGACAAGCTACTAGTCAGCATTAAAAAAAAAATAATCAGTGCCGGTACATAGCTTGTTCAGCTAAGTACACGTATCGCATAAACAGAAAAAGAAATTAGGAACTCACGGTTTGGATTCTATGTTCAAATACCCAGAACCAAAATTTTATTTGGGTTCTCAATTCAAGCATTTGGGTTAACCAAAATAAAGTTCTACTAATGCTTCATATCCTACCAAAATTGTTTGCAATGCAATTCAAATATTTTCGTACTCATATTTGATCCTTACAACTTCAATTATATAACGAGAGACTTCAAGAATCACCCAAACTTTCTCATGCTTAAATTGACTAACAGAGGCTAGTAGAATTGTAACAAATTAAAAAATAAACATAGAGAGATTAAAAAGTAGCAATAGAAGTATTTTGTGAGTTTCCTGACATGAGTAAGCACTTGAATCCGACAGATGCCAGGAACAGCATAGCATTCCTCTACTATAACTTTAGTTTCCTGGCATGAGTAAGCATTTGAATCTGATAGATGCCAGGAAAAGCATGGCATTCCTCTACAACTTTACATGCTTCATATATACTTAAAGGCTTTATAAGTTGACATGTATATGCCACATTAATGTACAGCTGGTTGAGTGACATATTCATCAAAATCAAATTTCCCATTTACATTATACTATTGCATACTAGCAAAATAAGAAAAGATAATCATGAATACCGTCAACTCCATATATAATATTACCTACTTCACCAAATGATTTGAAAATAATTTCCTTCATGCTTCAAACAATCATGCTTCAGCAGTACATTAAATCTATATCCTTAATTTTCTACTAGGCACACAAAGATAAATTTTACAAATAGTTCCAAGATCTTCAAGCCCAATAAAACAAGATCAGATTACAGACATTGATCCGACATCCGACCGTGAAAGTTTATCACGGGAGGAGCCGAAGATCGATGGTCATGATTGTTCCATTTTATTTTGAGTTATTATTTGTATTTTGATTTATTTATGCATTTTTCCATTTTTACCCTCGCTTAAGGGAGTATGCCTATGACCCCAGGGGGCACTTTTGTCATTTGTCTTATTATTGTATTTTTTTTGCTATTTATAGCCCTTTCCTCTTCTTTTAAGGTAATGGATGATTATTAAGAGAAAAAATTTCTGCACTTTGTTCTTAAGAGCTTTAAGAGTTCTTATGAGAGGTGAAGTCCCTATATGAGGGAAACGTACTACCCACTAGCAGCAGGAAGCGTCCGGGCTCGTGGTTTGAAGTCCCTAGGTGAGGGCAAAGTATTACCCATCAGCCGCAAAAAGCGTCCGGGCTCGTGGTTTATCTTCTCCACCGATTCCCTCTCCTCCTCCTCCCCTCCTTCTTTCCTACAAGCAGTCAGCCACCTTCACCTAGCCCCTAACCGACTCCTTTCATCCATCTCCAACCCTAGCCGAAATCCCCCACCCTAACCCTAGCCGGCCCCCCCAAAATCCCCTCCCCTCCATCTAGCCGCCAGCCATCATCCCTTCCCTTGGCTCCAAAATTTAAAAATCTGACATTCAAATCATTTCCTAAATTAGCTCCCTTCAATTTTGAAAACCATTTAAACTCATATTCAATTGAATTTGAATTTTATTTCCGAAATAAGGAAACCTATTTTAGGAAAGTCCCTCAAATCATACAAATCTGAATTTAATTAAGAATTGATTTTAAATCCACATTCATCGTATGTGAACACATTCATCGTACGTGGATACATTCACCGTACGTGGACACATTCATCGTATGTGGACACATTCATCGTATGTGGACATATTCAACGTATGTGGACACATTCATCGTATGTGGACACATTCCATTTTTCCCCTCTATTAAATCAATAATCCCACCCCAATCATGACTAACTTGGTTCTACATCAGACATATATTTTTCCTTGATATCTTTAAGATAAGTGAATACATTCAAGGACCAAGGAACTTGTCAAGACCAACGTAGCCTTAGATGTAGGTGGTTTTATGCAAAGGACACACGAACGTGGCCTACAAAAGAATGACCACAAGTTTGGGTAAATGGATGTTGACTCTAGGCCTGCAGAGAACTCGGGCTTTTAAATCCTTATGAAATCCAATCCAATCAGATTCTTCATATTCGCATGACCAAATTATCAAAGTCAATAAAAAAATTTTGGATTAAATTAGATTAAACACCAAAACCTAATAAAATAATATTAGAAACAATGTCAATAATTTAATTTATAGATAGAAATATCAAATACATTTCCACTAAAATAACACATATAATCAAATCTTTATTCTAACCTTAAGGCCATCAGCTCATAAAAATTTAAATGTTCCAAATTTTTACCTATCTAAGAAGTGGTCCCACTTACCAAGATTAACATATGCAATTACCTTATCTTTAATATCTTACATAAAAATCTTTATAATCAATAAAAAATGAGACAGGTAATGTTGATCCTTCAATTAATTATTCTGTGATTGAAAACCCATTAGGCAATCCATAATTATTTCTAATGCTAACCATTCCTCCCAAAAATATCTTTGGTAACTTCAACATTTTGAAGCAAGTATTTTTTTCTTCAATGCCCACCACATTAACTCTCATGGAACCTCTCACATGCCCATTCAAGAGCAACAATAATGAAAACAAGATGCCTCCATTGACCTCTACACTATTCTTTTTTTCCTAAAAAAAGTGCATCTACAAATAATCTTATACACATACAACCAAATTAATTCCCCGATAACCCAATACAAACGTTATTTTTCCTCAACCATTGATTCATTACCAATTTCACAGCTTATGTATAATTGTACATGGCCCATATGTTTGATTCCATAATAATTACCCTAATCCTGAACATTCCTTTTTTCACAATTATTAATTAGAATATTATTTCTCGTCCTCTTATTCATTGTAGTTGCAATTAAAGAGTTGACTAACTATAATTATCTATGTGTGTGTATATAGAGAGAGAGAGGGGAGAGGGATCGATTGATAAAAATCGTTGATGTAAAAAAATAACCGAAAGTTATCTTTTAGCTACAATAAATCTCAAATGTTCAAAAATTTTAAATGAAGGAAGATGTGTAAGGATAAATGCTCTTATCATTTATATATATATATATATATATATATATATATATAGAATGACCAATGGTTTTTTTTTTCAATTCTCCCAATGAACATTCACCTTCTCACACAACATTTTACAAATATATAATCCATTTTTAAGTATGTGTTACAGCCTATATAACTAACTTCTAAATGCAACTACCTATCTTACCCTATATCTAGGTTGTTTTAACATTGAAGTTTCATTTTACTTCTTTTAGCAACCTATCTTACAATATTAATAATTTCTCATAATTTAACTTCTATCATATTTTTCAACAGTCTCTTTACATTATCTCCATTATACTTCTAAGGTATACATCATTAATACTAACAAATACCATGCAAGGAATATTCCTACTAGAATCACCTAAATTGTCGCAAAATGTTTTTTTTCTTTCCATCTTAGCAGAAATTAATATGCTTATAATTATGCAGCTCAACATTTAAGAATAATTATGCCCAAAATCAAATTAATAAAATATAAAGATCTGTCCTTCCCCTTCAAATCTCTTCCCCATATTGACACAAACCATTAAACTCACAGCCTTGCATTAGAATAACTTTTTGTTGCAATCTGCATCTGCCAACTCAAATCATCAAGACCAACAATAAATGACATTCCCAACTTTTTCTGTGAGTTTCACACTCATTTTGTTTAGTTGATGTTATAAATGCATAGTTCTCCCAATATTCTTCTCCCTTCAACCACCCTCACATAAATGAAGCATTGTTGACATATATGATCCTCTTCAAAAATTACCCTTGTCACCATTATGGAGGTTAATTATCCCCTCAACAATGTAATGTTGTTCCTATCAGCACTAAAGAGGAGTTGGCTAGAAGAAGATAATATAAGATTGTGGCTCTCATATGATTTGAGTTAGATCCGCCAACATAACCTAAATATCTGGTCCAATCAGACCTTGGATCAATATTGCAATACCGACTAAATCAAATTTCTACAGAAATAGATTGGATGAAGGAGGGCTTACTTGTAATCCCAAAATGTTTGCAAACCCATCTAGTAAATTTCACAAAGCATTGATTACTTGTGTGGCGTTGGTAAAAGAGTTTATACTCTCAATATTAGAATATGTACGTGTAGTGGTGTATAGAGGATTCCTCAACCCAAACCCACTTAGGGACTGTTTGGTTTGAAGTGGCTATAAAGTAATCATTATAGATGGGTTTTGAAATATTGGTGTTCGGTCTGATGAAAAAGAAATGTAGAGTAAAGTAAAAAAGCATGTAACGTAAGAAATTTTAGTTCATTTTTGAGGTAGAGTAAACTCGCCCAATTTTTAGCAAAATTGCTTTCACGGCAAGCAAGCTGTCTGGCCACCCGTCGTCACCCGCCATGCCCACTTAGGAACTGTTTGGTTTGAAGTGGCTATAAAGTAATCATTATAGATGGGTTTTGAAATATTGGTGTTCGATCTGATGAAAAAGAAATGCAGAGTAAAGTAAAAAAGCATGTAACCTAAGAAATTTTAGTTCATTTTTTAGGTAGAGTAAACTCGCCCAATTTTTAGCAAAATTGCTTTCACGGCAAGCAAGCTGTCTGGCCACCCGTCGTCACCCGCCATGCCCCCCCTCCCCCCCCAAAAAAAAAAATAGCCGCCCACCGCTACCATCCCTTGTTGGCTACCACTCACCACTACAATCGGTGGCCACCTAAGCCACCCCACCCTCCCCATCACCACCGTCGGCACTACTGCCACCACTCATCACCGTGGCCATTGATCGCCACCCGTCACTATCTGTCACCACTCGTTGCGGTCCCCAGCACCACCCACCGCCAACCCCCATTGTCTCCTACCGCCGCACTACATGCATTTTACTTCAAACCAAACAAAAAAAAGCATCTACTTGCATTTATTTTACACTCATCCAAACTACACAAAAATATTTATTTTACACTGCATTCTTTTTGTATTGCATTCCTTTTTCAACCAACCAAACAGCCCCTTAATACTTCAAGAATATACCCATAAAACTAAATAAATTAATGGTTAAAATAATAATTCAAAATTACTTCATAATGTGCATACTTAAATGTGTTTGAATTGATTCATATATTTAGAAACTAATATAATTTCATGACAACTTACACTATTATCACGTGTGTAAACAATCTCAATTCATATGATATTTTTGTAATTCAAACCTAACCATCATGGGTTTGGTGCAGGTATGGGTACAGATTAACCCAACCCATCAGCCCTAGACTAATCAGAGCCAAACGTACCTAAACCCAACCCATTGTATTCTTTATGCCCAAAGTCAATTCCGCTCTATCTATAGGTCTTGTGGATGTGCAGTAATGGCTTGAAAACAAATTTATGATAACCATATCAAATTTCAGCAAATATATACTAGGGTTAACATGGGAAAACTCAATATTATGGCGTGTGGCCACGCTGGAGTTTGCTACAGGTTATCGCAGCTATGTGCCAATGACAATAAATTCCTCAAAAATGAACTAATTAGATACAAATTAGTTTTTAAATAATGCAAAAATATAATACTAAGGGAGTAACTTTCTTCCAGATCTCATTTTCCTAATTTTCAAATGGGGGCTGTACTATTCCACAACCATTAAATAGTTCTACTGCTACGAAGGTAGGAATATCAAATCAAATTGAAACTGTAGGTTTGGATCAGACTATTTCTAACTGAACCCATTTATGCCCAAGCGAGATCTTAACATGTACTATAATATGATCAATATATCTAAAATCAAAAACAAAACATTAAGGAAGAAAATGGATGAGTCAAGCTAATACTTGCAACCATCACGCAACATACAAGAGATAAGAACACATATGTGGGACAATTCATGTTGGAGCGTCTTTCTCCATCCCAACCTGGAATTAACCAAACCAACCCATCCATGCCAAAAGCAAACCTAAGCAGTCCAAGCTCAGGTATAAACAAGAATGTAGTCCCAACATAGAGGTTTGATTACTTAGAAACCAATCCTGCACTAATTCATAACACAACAGAAAGAACGGTGCAGTATCGCCACACTACGCAAGCAAACTGTGTTGGTTGCTGAATGGCACTTATGATAAACATCACAGCAGCACCTCAAGCCTATAATCATCACTCCCCTTACAATGGTATATTGGGCAGATATGTTCACCACAATTCCAGTAAACATCAACAATTCCTGAAAACCATCCGTCAAGATAACTATCAATTTCAGGTTCCACATCTTCCTCTCCATGAAACTGCAAGCAGTGCAGCATCTTGATTGTTCTACAGCTGTTGATTTCCGAAGTAAGAAAATTTTCAGGTTGGACCAGATCAGACCTAGATGGATCTAGTCCAACCAAGTGAAAAACATTGTGTTTTCCTAATCAAAGACTCTGATCCAAGAGACTTTAATGAAAATCAAGATCATGATATTGATTTAAACCCTACAAAATAGCCATAATTGACAACTAAAACTCACCGTGTGAAATTCAAACCACATTGCATGTAACTGCGTTGCAAAGATTCATGGCTTTCTTCAGAGTCCAGTGATAGTGCCCTAGTGAGTTAGGTTCATACAACTCTCAATTGAGTCGTTGCAAGCTACCCCCAATTGTCGGACCTTTGGATAGGTCATTAGAGTAGGTGATGAGGACATCAGTCAGAGATTTTGACACGTGTACCGTCAACGAGGATGACGATCGACGGCTACGATTCAGAGCTTTTACCTTTGATGTATTTCATGTTATATGTATTTTATTTTATGTTTTCCTAGTTTACCCTTCATGGGTATTGAGTCTCTTTGTAGCCCCGAGGGCATTAGTGCCTTTTTCTTTTCTTTAGTTTTGAGACCTACATATTGGTCCCTATGCTTTATATTGAGAATGATGAATAATAGATAAAATTTCAGATTTTCTTTGCTTGATCTCTAAGTGAGTTCTTGAGAGGAGAAGCCCTAGAAGGGTGAAGCAACACCCGTCAATCTTTGGAGGATTCCGATGTTCGCGGTTCTACAATCTTTCTTTTCCCCACTCTTAAACCTCTCTTCTCACCCCTTCACCCGCCGGCCTCCCCTTCCTCCCCACCCTTGGCCGTCCTCCCTTGGAGCCCAAACCGCCAGCCTCCCTTGGAGCCCAAGCTGCCGGCCTCCCCCCTTGATCCGGCGGCCTACTTCCACCGGCCCCACCCGCTTTCCCCTCCCCCCCTCTTCCCCACCGCCGGCCCCTCTTGCCTCCCCAAAAATTTTGAATTCCCTAAATTTAGGGGAATTCAAAATCTTTCCTATTATAACTACTAGTCATTTAGGAAAGATTTCTAATTGGATTCAATTAATTGATTGGATTTGAATTCTTTCCTAAACCCTTTAACCCACAATAGGAAACCTTCCTAATTTAATTAAATCTGAAAATAAATTCAGATTTGATTAAATCACTTAATTTATTCTATTGGGCCCACATAATTAACTTAACTCTCCCTCTCTCCTATTCCTATATGGCCAGCCCCCCTTCCCCTTGCTTTTCTCTCTCCAATTAAAATCCAATCACAATTAAAGCTCCCCAATCCCCTCCCTAACCGCCCCTCCCCTAGCCATTAATGGATTAATTTGAATTTTCAAATTCTTCCCTCCAAAATCACTTAAATCTGAAATTAAATTAGATTTAGTGAAATCCTCCACAAATTTCCCCTATAACCCTAGCCGCCCCTCTCATCCCTATTCCCAAGCCGCCGCTCCCTTGTCCCCTCTCCTCCCAATTCACTATGTATGGCGGATCACGAATGGGACTATGCGTTTGTGCATGACGATCAAGATCAAATCAACATCCTCCGATCACCTTTCTTTGACGTGGGCATTGACTTCAACGATACCATTGAAGATTACCTCGACCGCATCCACGACACCTTAGTAGACGTGATCGACGAACAACGATCCAAGGGACGTTGGACCATCACCGGCCGACCATCTCACTCCACCACTCCGGCTACCTCTCCGGCGACTTCTACCCTACGCATCACTTGCCTTCTAGTGGCGTCACTAAGTGTGCTTGCAACTTTCCTCCGCTAACCTCCACTTTCAAGAGATTGAGTGAGGGATCTCAAGGTGAATTATCTAGATCTTAAACTTGGTGCTTTTGTTACATTTGCTATTTGCATTACTTACTAGTTATTGGTTGTTATTTTGCAAAGTCCTATTAATCTCAAATCGTAACCAATTGCTATTACTTAGTCTTTCATGACAAATTCTTAAGCTTTCACTTGAGCAAACAAAGGTTTATAGATAGCCAAGTGAAGTTCACTACTTCTATTAATATCTTAATTGCACTTCTTATTTCATTGCATTTAGTTTCACATCATCTTGGTATCAGAGCATGGTAGGCATAGATAATGTATGCTAGAAACATCCTAGGCATTTACCTACCCAACCATATGTTTGTTGGCATGCATCATCACTAAGATAATTTAATTTGTTGTGTTAACTTGCTGTCCAGAAATTCCTGCAGCGTTTAGAGGGCTTTAGGTGACCCTAACCTAGTGTTTAGGTGCTAACCACTTCATAAAAACTCATCCTAAACACCTAGGCAACTTCACCAACTGCTGTAGTTTGCTGTCCACACAAAATCTGCACCATTTAGTTGCATTAGGAGCATTTCCTTTTAGTGTCTAAGTGCTGTCCTCTACTTAGTTGTGTCCCTTAGTGTTCCCTAGTGTTTCCTCATGGATACAGAACAAATTCAGGCGACTTTAGACCTTATTGTTGGTCAATTGGGAACGGTTACTCAGCAAATTAGAAACACTCAAACTGATCTAGCAGACTTTAGACGCCAAACTGGAGAACGATTAGATAACATTGAGCGAATAGGACAACCGGCGATCTACACCCCCTCTAGACCCCAATCTCCTTATGGGGATGACATCAGAACCGATTATGGTCCTCCTAGAGACCACTACCGTCCCAATCATCGACCCAATCAGGAATCTTTAAGACGTGATATTCCTTGGAGAGATAACGATACCCAACTGCTTAAGAACATCTGCATAGACGCCCCCTCTTTCGATGGCACTTTAGAACCCCAAGTCTTCCTAGATTGGATCAAGGGTATGGATAGTTATTTTAAGTGGTATAATATTTCGGAAGAAAAAAAGGTTCGATTTGCTAAAATGAAGTTGACTGGTAGAGCTAATCAATATTGGACGAACCTTGAACACATGCGCGAGATCCGAGGAGAATACCCCATTAATGATTGGAGGACGATGAAGCAAGAGCTAAAATAGAAATACCTCCCACCTTCCTATTATCCTAGACTTTTGGACAGATGGAATAGGTTAACTCGGGGTAGTAAACCTGTGAAAGATTACATCGCCGCTTTCGATGATTTTATGATCCGTTGCAATGGTGAAGAGACTACTACCCCTGCACAACTTCTCTCTATGTTTAGAGCCGGATTAAGAGAAGACCTGAGGAATGAACTGTTTGCCAGAGGAGTAACTACCTTAGAAGCTGCTTGTAGTCTTGTTCTAGATTTAGAAGAATCAAGGAGTCATGTCCTCTCTAGGAGCCAAGACTCTCGTCCTAACCCTTTTAAGTCCTCTAACCAACAAAACAACAAGCCCACTGGACCCATGACTAGTCGACCTACCCCTGGCATAACTCAACCACGTCCTGACTATTAGGGTAAAACCCCTAAACGGGAAACTCCCAAAACCCCTTCAGGAACCAAATGCTATAGGTGTCATGGGTATGGACACATTGCTTCCCAAAGTTCCAACCCTTACAAAGTGACCATAATCGAGGAAGTCCTTAACGAAGATGAGGATGAGGAACCTGATACTGACTTAGTCCATCACGTGGATGATGAGGAAGACTTCTTTTACGATGACCGCCCCGTAGAGCTTCAAGTTGTCAGATGTGCCTTATCCCAACCTAAACCAAGTGACGACTGGCGTAGGACGTCTATTTTTCAAATCTACACTAACATCGAGGACAAGAACTGTAAGGTCATCATTGATAGTGGAAGCTGCATCAATGTTGTCTCAACCGCAATGATAACCACGCTTAATTTGAAGACAACCCCGCACCCGAACCCCTACAAAGTCGCTTGGATCAATGCCACCGCCATTGATATCAAAGATAGGAGCCTCATTCCTATCAATTTTGTGGGATACCAAGAGAAGATTTGGTGTGACGTGTTGACCATGGACGTAGGGTAGATTATCCTTGGTCGTCCGTGGTTATTCGATAACAATGTCCACATTTATGGGAGGACGAACACCTGTGTGTTTGAACATAATGGTAAAAAAATCAAACTTATCCCCTCCCAACCCAAGACTAGTAAAGATGAGGCTAAGCCTACCCCCGCTAGGCTAAGTAAAGGCATGCACTTTCTGACTGCAAAAGAGATGGACACTGAGCTAAATCAAGGATCCCTTATGTATGCCCTGGTAGCTATGGAAGTGAATGACAATCCGGAAGAACCTGTCCCTGATGAAGTTAAACCTCTTCTAGAAGCTTTTGCTGATATTTTCCCAGAAGACTTGCCCAACCACCTCCCACCCCTCAGGGATATCCAACACGTCATCGATCTTGTCCCAGGAGCATCTTTGCCCAACCTTCCACATTATCGCATGAACCCAACGGAACATGCTGAGCTGAAGAGACAAGTTGATGAACTTCTACAACGTGGTTTTATTAAGGAAAGCCTTAGCCCGTGTGCTGTCCCTGCACTATTGACATTAAAGAAAGATGGTTCTTGGAGAATGTGTGTCGATAGTAGGGCAATCAATAAGATCACCGTGAAGTACCGTTTCCCCATTCCCCACTTAGACGATATGCTTGACATGATGACGGGAGCTACCCTCTTTTCCAAAATTGATCTCAAAAGTGGATATCACCAAATCAGAATCCGTCCCGGTGACGAATGGAAGATGGCTTTTAAGATTAAAGATGGACTTTATGAATGGACGGTGATGCCTTTTGGTTTGAGCAACGCGCCAAGTACTTTTATGAGAATAATGACCCAGGTCCTCAAACCCTTCCTAGGAAAATTCGTTGTGGTCTATTTTAACGATATTTTGATTTATAGCAGTTCGGTGGACCAACATCTGAGTCACTTAAAACAAGTCTGCGAGATCCTAAGGAAGGAACAATTGTACGCAAACCCTAAGAAGTGTATGTTCCTCACCAATAGTGTCACTTTTCTTGGATTTATAATATCATCTCAAGGAATTTCAATTGACCCCAAAAAGGTGCGAGCAATTAATGAGTGGCCCGAGCCAAAGAATATTAGAGATGTTCGGAGTTTTCATGGATTGGCCACATTTTATCGAAGATTTATTCGGAACTTTAGCACCATAGTCGCCCCTATAACAGACTGCCTCAAGAAAGGGGAATTCCAATGGACTGCTTCCGCAACTAAAGCATTCGAGGAAATTAAGAAGAAAATGGTAGAGGCCCCAGTTATGCGTCATCCTGATTTTTTCAAAGTTTTTGAAGTAACCTGTGACGCATCAAGTATCGGTATTGGGGGAGTTTTATCACAAGAGGGGCATCCTATTGCTTACTTTAGCGAGAAGTTGAATGACATACAGCAGCGATATTCTACTTATGATAAGGAATGTTATGCGATTATTCAATCCCTTGGATATTGGAGGCATTACCTACTCCCTCAAGAATTCGTTATTTTCTCGGATCATGAAGCGTTAAGATATATTAATTCCCAAAAGAAGCTCAACGCCCGCCATGGTCGCTGGGTTGAATTCCTGCAAGAATATACCTACACAATCAGACACAAAGCAGGGTTCGAGAATAAAGCTGCAGATGCTTTAAGTCGTCGGGTGATGGTTACTCGCGAGATGAGGACCGAAGTTATCGAATTTGAACGTATCAAAGAAGATTACAAGGACTGCAGTGATTTTAAGGAGCGTATTCTCTACTAACTTCTGGAGAGGAACGGGTCATTGATGATTTCCTTTTGGAAGACGGATATTTATTTAAAGCGCTCAGAAACTCTATATTCCCGACACTTCACTTCGTGAATACTTTGTTTGGGAGTTACATGCTGGTGGTTTAGCTGGACATTTTGGACAAACCAAAACCATCGCTGCGGTCGAGCACAGGTTTTTCTGGCCTAGTCTTAAGCGCGACGTTTGCAGGCTTGTAAAGAGGTGTCACACATGTCAGTTGGCAAAGCAACGGAAACAAAACACCGGACTCTACATGCCCTTCCCCGTACCTAACCAACCGTGGCAAGATGTGAGCATGGACTTTGTTTTAGGGCTACCCAAGACCATTAGGAAGCATGACTTTGTGTGCGTAGTGATAGATCGATTTTCTAAAATGGCACCTTGTCTCCCGTGTTCCAAAACTTTCGATGCCTTTAGGATAGCCAAACTATATTTTGATCAAATTGTTAGGCTCCACGAGTTACCTAAAACCATTGTATCAGATAGGAATGTAAAGTTTACAAGCTATTTCTGGAAAATTTTATGGCACAAAATGGGAACCAAGATCCAATTTTCTACAGCCTTTCATCCCCAAACGGATGGTCAAACTGAAGTTGTGAATCGGAGTCTAAGAAATCGATTAAGGACTTTGGTAGGAGAGAATATCCGGGACTGGGACTCTAGACTTCCCATAGCTGAATTTGCCTACAATAACTCTGTTAACCGAACTACGGGTCTAAGTCCTGCTGAAATTGTTTATGGGTACCAACCTAGACAGCTTATAGATTTGATTCCCATGAGCCCTAAGGTTAGGATGTCTGAGTCTGCATCTGCATTTGCATCTCATTTACAAGAATTGCTTAAAGAAATTAATAAAAGAATTGAACAGAGTAATGCTAACTATAAATTTAATGCGGACCTCAAGAAAAAATTTAAAGAATTTAAAGTGGGAGATTCTATAATGGTCTGAATTCGTCCAGAACGGTTTCCGCAAGGGACCGTTAAGAAGTTACATGCGAGAAGCGCAAGACCTTTCAAAATAATTTCCAAAATAAACAGTAATGCTTATGTACTAGTCATTCCTGAAGGTTTTAACATTACCCCCACGTTTAACATTGAAGATCTTGTAACCTTCGAGGGTCCAGAGTTTAACCCTATTAATCCACTAAATAATGAGCCTTGTGTGATCCCACCTGGTGAGAACCCCAGCCTATCTCCACTCCCAGATATTCCCACTTTACCTATTGCGGAGAAAATTAAGGCAATACTTACTGATGACAACATTTCCACTAAAGACGGTGGTCGCCAAAGGTATTTAGTTCAATGGGCAGGGAGACCGGAGACGGAGAACACGTGGATCGATCGGGATGAGCTACAGAGATTGGATCCTGATCTACTGGAGTGATACGAGAGTTCCAGAGATGTTTACTCGACGGGGTCGAGCTCTCTCCCACCTGGGGAGAATGATGAGGACATCAGTCAGAGATTTCGACACGTGTACCGTCGATGAGGACGACGATCGACGGCTACGATTCAGAGCCTTTACCTTTGATGTATTTCATGTTATATGTATTTTATTTTATGTTTTCCTAGTTTACCCTTCATGAGTATTGAGTCTCCTTGTAGCCCCAACGGCATTAGTGCCTTTTTCTTTTCTTTAGTTTTGAGACCTACATACTGGTCCCTATGCTTTATATTGAGGATAATGAATAATAGATGAATTTCAAATTTTCTTTGCTTGATCTCTAAGTGAGTTCTTGAGAGGAGAAGCCTTAGAAGTGTGAAGCAACACCCGTCAATCTTTGGAGGATTCCGAGGTTCCCGGTTCTACAATCTTTCTTCTCCCCACACTTAAACCTCTCTTCTAACCCCTTCACCCGCCGGCCTCCCCTTCCTCCCCACCCTTGGCCGTCCTCCCTTGGAGGCCAAGCCGTCGGCCTTCCCCCTGGATCCGGCGGCCCACTTCCACTGCCCCCCCCCCCCCCCCCCTCTCTTCCCCACCGCCGACCCCTCTTGCCTCCCCAAAAATTTTGAATTCCCTAAATTCAGGGGAAATTATAACTCCTAGTCATTTAGGAAAGATTTCTAATTGGATTCAATTAATTGATTGGATTTGAATTCTTTCCTAAACCCTTTAACCCACAATAGGAAACCTTCCTAATTTAATTAAATCTGAAAATAAATTCAGATTTGATTAAATCCCTTAATTTATTCTGTTGGGCCCACATAATTAACTTAACTCTCCCTCTCTCCTATTCCTATATGGCCGGCCCCCCCTTCCCCTTGCTTTTCTCTCTCCAATTAAAATTCAATCACAATTAAAGCTCCCCAATCCCCTCCCTAACCGCCCCTCCCCTAGCCATTAATAGATTAATTTGAATTTTCAAATTCTTCCCTCCAAAATCACTTAAATCTGAAATTAAATTAGATTTAGTGAAATCCTCCACAAATTTCCCCTAACCCTAGCCGCCCCTCTCATCCCTATTCCCAAGCCGCCGCCCCCTTGTCCCCTCTCCTCCCAATTCACTATGTACGGCGGATCCTGAATGGGACTATGGGTTTGTGCATGACGATCAAGATCAAATCAACATCCTCCGATCGCCTTCCTTTGACGTGAGCTTTGACTTTGACGATACCATTGAAGATTACCTCGACCGCATCCACGACACCTTAGTAGACGTGATCGACGAACAACAACGATCCAAGGGACGTTGGACCATCACCGGCCGACCATCTCACTCCACCACTCCGGCTACCTCTCTGGCGACTTCTACCCTACGCATCACTTACCTTCTAGTGGCGTCACTAAGTGTGCTTGCAACTTTCCTCCGCTAACCTCCACTTTCAAGAGATTGAGTGAGGGATCTCAAGGTGAATTATCTAGATCTTAAACTTGGTGCTTTTATTACATTTGCTATTTGCATTACTTACTAGTTATTGGTTGTTATTTTGCAAAGTCCTATTAATCTCAAACTGTAACCAATTGCTATTACTTAGTCTTTCATGACAAATTCTTAAGCTTTCACTTGAGCAAACAAAGGTTTATAGATAGCCAAGCGAAGTTCACTACTTCTATTAATATCTTAATTGCAATTCTTGTTTCATCGCATTTAGTTTCACATCAGTAGGATTCCTCAATCATTAAAGCAAAGTGCACTTTTTTTCTTTTAGGCATCTTCAAGTATCATTAACTTACTTATTCACTAGCAGATAAAATCACGTTTTTACAATTCCAATTAATATCAAGAAAATAAAAGATTAATCCAACAAAAAATTAATGTAAACCAAAAATAACTTATAGCATCAATATTGATAACTAACAAGCACTGGCTGTCTGGGCCAATAATACTTTTTCAACTATGTTATTTATCAAATGGGCACTAAGCAGTGCAATATCTTTTCCAATTATAGAAAAGAATTCTAAGCGTGTTCGGGTCAACTTATTCTTAGCTTTACTTTATAAGTCAATCTCATACTTAAATTTGCCGATAACTTTCTTACTATTTCTACGAAATTTTTATGATAATGAGCTTTTCACAATAAAATTTGTTAAGTGTGGATAATTGCAAGAAAGCTGCCTATTTCTATAAAAAAAAATCTATAATAGTTTTCAAATTTTTATTTTTTTCACAACAATTCTATTACGGACAACTGTAGTCATCCCAAATAGACATTAAAACAAATTTTAAGAGAAACAAGCAAAAGTTGTACAATTTTTATCCAAATAAATATTGTTTTTAGTTAACTACTCTTCCTACCTAAAAAAATAATTAAAAAGTAGTTACAAATGAAGCCTAAAGCTTTAAATATTTGATTTTGAGAATTTAAACACAGCTGGTTTGAAATATCCGAATCTAGTTGGTCCATTGTTGTCGAAACACCAAAAGGATAAAATGGAATCTATAACAAATGTAAAATGAAAATAGTAGTGTTCAAAAACCATACTCATACCTGCAACAGCACCTATGGTTTTACCCACATTTGGAAGGCTAAGCTCTGTTCGAACACCTTCTCCTCCAACAGCAGGACCCCAAGAAAAGGGTCCTGCACTCAAATCAATAAACATCCACCTTGAACAGTACACGCACAACCTTCAGTCAAAAAGACTCCAGATCAATGATGCAGACTTAAAATTCATTCCATGAATGTACCTATTTGCTCCAATCCATGTGTCCGTGAGACATTCAGCCTGGAGGCCTGTAAAATCCCCTGACTTTAGCCCTTCTCGCAATAGATCACTCAAATCATCCTTCTTACCATACAACATCTACAACGTGAAAGACAGTGAGAAACTAATCTAGAATTTACAATTGAGATCAGGTGCAGAGTGGAAGAAGATACCTGAATAACTTTGCTAGAAAGAAGTTCTACATCATCCTTTCCTTCAGTTGATGATGCAACATGAGTCAGGACATCTGAGCATTTTTTTGACCATTCAACCTGATCAAGAAAACAAGACCAATATTCAAGCATAACAACAGTCGAAGATCCAATGAATGACAAATATTGAAAAAGTCGCCTTCGCACAACCACATCATATACAGAATAACCTACATAGTAATTATATTTCTTGAAAATTCAAACCACAATAAGGCTATTTAACCGGCAATGAACAATAAAGGAAGCATTCACCCCTCTTTTATGAATTACTACGCTGGCTCATTTAATAGAAAGTAATAATCAAGCAGCGTAACACAGGAAGGTGGTAGACCTTATAACATGGAGTTCTTCATTGTGTTAGGTTACAAGTGAAGAAATTGTTGGCTGAAATTCAAATTTCAGCAATATAGAACCAGAGATAGAGAAGAATCTTGTGGCAAAACACATAAAGAGCCTTTACATTGAAGAAATACGGAAGAAGACAAATAAGATACAATGGATCTTCTATTAGAGAGAAAGATCCGGCTCTACCAAATCTCTAAACATCACTAGAGCCCAAGCAAGAACTAAGAACCAGAAAAATTCAGCAAAAAACAGAGATAAAAAATTAACCCTAGCCACCAAAATATACTTAAGCATTAGGCAAATCCCAAAATAGCCCCCTCTATTTAAATTTTCCCTCCTAAATCCCCCCAAAATCCCCCTAATTAAGCTTGTGGACCCCACCAGAATTGGGGAGGCAATGATGGGGGCAGAACTCCCCTATTCAACCGCTTGTAGACCTGGACCGGTCTTGGTTGGACCGGCCTATCAACACTCCCCTCTCAAAGAGCCACCTTGTCTCAAGGTGGAATGAGAGAAATTGATGCTTTACCCTCTCATATGGCTCCCATGTGGCATCATACTCAGGTAGGTTTTTCCACTTAATCAACACTTCCTTGGGATCTCACTCTCCCTATCGTACCCCTTGAAACTCTAGTGGTTCCAAATTCACCTCTAAATCATCTATCAGCGGCCCTGGTAATTATGAATTAGTTGCATGATCCCCCACAACTCTCCTCAACTGTGATACGTGTAACACAGGGTGTATGAAAAATGGTCGAGGGTAACTTCAAGCGATAGACCATTGCTCCAATCCTCTCTAACACCTCATAAGGGCCAAAGTTCCTCAAGGCTAGCTTTTCATTCCTTTTATTGGCTACTATCCTCTGTTTGTAGGGTCGCAGCTTTAAAAATACCCTATCCCCAATGGCAAATTGGATGTCCTTCCTATGCCAATCCACCTGCTTCTTTATAATTTGTTGAGCTCTTAGTAGATGTCTTTTTAACTCCTCCAACACCATTTCCCTTTCCTCCAGGTACTACTCTACTAAATATACTGGTGTGCAGCTCTGCCAAAATGTATCAAATGTGGAGGGTTTCTCCCGTACAGCACTTTGAAAGGAGTCATCTAGGAGGCTGAGGGCTACGAAGTGTTATACCAGTATTTTGCCCATGCCCTCGGTGTTTCTGAAGCAAAACACCACCAGTATGTCTCCAAGCTCTCGTTCACTACTTTTGTCTACTCGTCTGTCTGGGGGTAGTAAGTGGTGCTCCTCTTCAACACTGTCCCTTGCAGCCCGAACAATTCCCTCCAAAAATGACTAAGGAATACCTAATCATTGTCAGATACTATAAACTTTGATATCCCATGTAGCCTGACAACCTCCCTGAAGAATGCGGTCACTACTATCAAGATGTCGTAGGGGGATGAAGTGAGCGTACGTGTTCACTGTCGACTACCACCAGAATCATAGTGAACCCTTCCGATCGAGGTAACCATCAATAAAGTCCATGGTGACCTCCTCCCACACCCTGTCAGGTAGAGCTAGGGGTTGAAGTAACCCCCTAGGAGCCATGGCCATGTACTTTTTCTGCTGGCACACCTCACATCTAGCCACCATCTCTTCACATCCTTGTGCATCCCCTTCCAATACAGCTTCGCTACTAGTCTCATGTATGCCTTCTGTACACTATAGTGACCTCCAACAACGCTCCAGTGGAATTCTTACAGCAGTTGTGGGATATGAACAGAGGTCCTACACATCACAAACCTCCCCCGGTACACCAATCTCTCCCCCTTTAAAGAGTAGCCTGGGTAATTGTTCTTATCCTTCAGAAGATCTGCTCTACTTTTTCCCAACTCCTCATCTTGCATGCTCTCCTCCTTGATAGCCCCTCAGTCTAGCATTAGTGGTATCGACATAGCCAACTCTTGGAGCTCCCAAATCCATCTGGATAAGGCATCCGCCGCCATCTCCAATCCTAGCCTATAATGAATCTCAAAATCATTGCCTAATAGCTTTGACAACCATCTCTGATGCTCCTCAGTCACCATCCACTGCTCCAACAGAAACTTTAAGCTCCTTTGATCTGTCCTGACAATGAAATGTTGACCCAACAAGCATGGTGGCCACTTCTGAATGGCTACCACAATAGCCATCAATTCCCTCTCATAAACTGACTTCAACCTAGCTCAAGATATCAATAGTTGGATGAAGTAGGCTATTGGTCAGTGATTCTGCATGAGCACAGCCCCCAATCCATATCCTGATGCATTCATCTCCACCACAAAAATCTTACTAAAATCTGGTAGGGCTAAAGTCGGTACTATGGCCATGGCTTTCTTCAGTCTCTCAAAGGCCCATGTAGCTGCATCTCCCCACAAGAAGTTATCCTTCTTTAGTTACTCAGTTATGGTCAGGCTATGGTGTTATATCCTCTCACAAATTTCCTGTAGTACCCCATCAAACCTAGGAAACCCATCAGCTCTCTCAGATTCTTAGGTAGAGGCCATTTCTATATTGCCACAAACTTGGCCTGATCAGCAGCCACCCCCTCCTCTGAGAGACCATGTGCCTCAGCCTATGCAAAGCAACACTTCTTTAGATTGGCCCAAAGTTGATGTTCCTGTAATACTTCCAAAACCACTCTCACATGCTCAAAGTGTTCCTCTATCAACCTGCTATACACCAATATGTCATCAAAGAAAAATAGTATAAACTTTCAGAGATATGGTTCGAACACTCTGTTCATGAACGATTGAAAAGTGGTAGGGGCATTTATGAGTCCGAACAGCATCACCAGGAACTCGTAATGCCCCTCATATGTCTTGAAAGCAGTCTTCAGGACATCCTCCTCCATCATCCTGATCTGATGGTATCCTGACTCAGATCCACCTTGGTGAACACCACTACTCCACATAGCTCATCCAATAGCTCATCAATCACCGGTATGGGAAACTTGTCTGGCATAATCTCCTTATTCAGAGCCAGGTAATCAACGCAGAAACTCCAGTTCCCAAACTTAACCAGCAAGACTGGGCTAGAAAAAGGACTCACACTCGGTCTGACGATCCCTGCCTCCAACATCTCTCGGATTAGCTTCTCAACCTCGTCCTTCTGAATATGAGGGTAATGGTATGGTCAGACAACAATCAGCAACAACCCCTTTCTTAGAGTGATGGCATGCTCTTACTCCTATGTTCCACCAATACACCTATTTATGAAGAAGTGTTGTATCGGATATATGTCGGACATGGATACGCGTCCGATATAGCACCGATACGTGTCGGATACAGCAATTAAAATACTATTTAATTTCAAAAGGGCACACATATCCGATACGAGTGTCCGTTGAAAAATGAAAAAATTCGAAAAAAAAAACATAAGCTTCGTATTTACTTTCGCGGTGCGAGCGAGGCTCTCTCATTTCTGAAACAGCGAAACGAGGCGTTATGGCTCCTTCGTTTCTACGACCGGCGAATGTGCATCCGCAACTACAAGCGAGTTTCGTCTTCATCATTTCATTGAAGGAGGAGGAGAGAGTCGGTCGACGCTAAGCAGGCCAGGCAACCAAGGGCTTCTTTTCCATCGTCGATTATGCGAGACGAGCGTTCGTTTACGCGAGGCGTTCGTTTAGGCAAGGCGAACGTCCGTTTACACGAGACTAGTTCGACCGCAAGCTTCAGGTTCAATTCGTTTCCTGTCTTAATTCTTGAGAAAAAATCCTCCATAAAAACAATTATGATCTATGGCCAGTATGTTTTGATTTTTTTTTTATACTTTGTGAGATAAAATTGCAAGCAACCAAAAGCATTTCAGAATTTTCCAAATGAGAAGAGAAGACGTGCCAATATTGAATTCTAATGGGAGAAAATCCTCCCTCACCTGAACCCCCTGTAAAGTCATCACCACTCTCCTACACACTCCTCTACCCATCTCCACCTTTCCAGTGCCCATCATCACCCTATTGCCCCCAGTGTCCACCAATTTGACCCGTAATTGGTCAACGACCTGATTGGAGATAAAATTGTGAGTAGCCCCACTGTCGATTAGCACCACCACCTCTCTGTCTGCTATTTCTCCTTTCACCTTTATGGTGTGATTCGGGGTGAACCTCATCACTGAGTTTAGGGAGACTTCGACCATGTCAAGATGCAACTCTTACTCCTCTTCTACCACTGCCACACTCTCACCTCCCTCCTTAGCTTTCCTCGTCATCACAGATGTTGAGAACCTAAAGAGTTCGATCTTTACATCTATGTCTGACATGTACCTCTCATCACATCTGAAGCACAATCCCTTCGCCCGTTTCTCCTGCAACTCCTGCTCAGTGAGCTTCTTAAATT
This sequence comes from Dendrobium chrysotoxum, assembly GCA_019925795.1. Classification (NCBI taxonomy): domain Eukaryota; kingdom Viridiplantae; phylum Streptophyta; class Magnoliopsida; order Asparagales; family Orchidaceae; genus Dendrobium; species Dendrobium chrysotoxum. The sequence goes on from CM034307.1 coordinate 55,402,222, forward strand.
TTCCCTAGAATCTCCCTTCTACAGGTTTCTCCTTTAGGGCCTCACGAAGGCTTCCCCGTGCAAGTACTTTCGGAGCTAAGAACGTGTTGGTCATCATATACGAGCCTCTAAACTGCTACCTTTGGCCCCCTTTCCAGGTGCTTATGGTCCTCCACTAACTGCGTCATCTCCATAGCCTCTCCCAAGTCATGTCATCACTCTAACTGTCATCGGGATCTCCGGTTTGGGTCCCTTCATGAAGTTCCCCTCCAACACCATTTCAGAAAGGTGGTCCAATCGGCTAGCAAGGTACTCGAAACTCTCCCGGTACTCTACAACTGAACCATCATGTATCAGGGCGAAAAACTGCTCATAGAAGTCTCCTCCTCTACTAGTTTGGAAGCATTCCAACAAGCAATCATTGAACTCCCTCCAGCTCCGTATGGGTCATCGCATATCCCTCCACTGATACCAAGTCAATGCCTTTCGTTCCAAATATAGTCCAGCTGTCGTTAGCCTCTCCTCCTCCGTCAAGCCGCTGACGACAAAATACATCTCCACCTTGTAGATCCACCAGCGTGCATCATCTCCCTCAAATATGGGCATCTTCAGTTTCATCACTCTCGGATCCCCTCCGTTTCTCCTGAATCCTCCAAAACCTCCCATTCCACGAAGGGGAGGTGCTCCCCAGGTGTCTCGATCCTCCCTTCTGCACTCGTACCCAAATCCTTCTTCAAAATCCCCCCTCCTTTCAAAATCAGCACCCCTTCGCTCATACCCACCACTTATCTCCTCCCTAGAAAGAGGCTCTAGATGAGGCATCCCATCTTCTCTCTCCAAAATCTCGACCTCTTGATTTTCCCCTCACCTAATTGAATTAAGGTTTCCTCAACTTCCTTGGCAGCCAATGGCTCCTCCTCTCAGATGTCATCGTTTTAGGTTTAGCTTCAAGCAACTTCTTAAGCATTTCTTCCACGACGACGAACTTTCCATCTATCTTTTTATGGACGGATGCAAATTTGTTTTCAAAATCTAAAATCTTCTCCACAAATTCTAATTTCAATTGGCCTATTTCCCCTTCCAACAATTCCACCTTTCTTCCCGCCATAGTTACCCGAATCTATGCTCTGATACCACTTTGTTAGGTAACAAGTGCAGAAATTGTTGTCTGAAAATGAAATTTCAGCAATATAGAATTAGAGACAGAAAAGAATCTTGTAGCAAAACACTTAAATAGGCTTTAGATTGAAGAATTACAGAAGAAGACAAACAAGATACAATGGATCTTCCATTAGAAAGGAATATCCGGCTCTCCCAAATCTCTAGACACTGCTAGAGCTCAAGCAAGAACTAAGAACTAGTAAAATTCAGCAAAAACAGAGATAAAAAATTAACTCTAGCCACCAAAACATACTTAATCATACAATAATTAGGTAAATCCAAAATAGCCTCTTCTATTTAAATTTTCCCTCCTAAATTACGCCCCCCCCCCCCAAACAAAAAAAAAAATCCCCCTAATTAAGCTTGTGGACCCCACTAGGATTGGGGCGCCAATGATGGGGACGGAAGTCCCCTGCTCCGCCTCCTGTAGACCTGGACCGGTCTATTACATTGTTGAGTCAATAAATAGAAAAAAAGATCACTGAATAATGACATCCAAGAACTTACAGTATCAATTTCTTCAGTGGTAGTCCACACAAAATTAGATGAAGGTCGGTTCACATACAATGGCCTTGGATCAGTCTTATCGATTTCTGCAAGGGGAAGAAGGAACATTACCAGCAAATTTTTCTTATCCTGATAAAAAATTTATCACTTGGAATTATATGGAATACAGCGGCCATAACAAATTGTGTTCAGTCACGTAATTTCATTCTAAACTGAAACCTTCATATAAACCAACCAGTCACATGAAATCACGCATAGGGTAAACAGAAGATGAGCAACACAACTTCCAGACTAGCATTAGTATATATAATGCTGCCAAGAAATGAAAAAAATTTAAACGTTCTTACCACTTGTAAATGAGGAAATAAATTTCAGTAAGAGAAGCAATGTTCATTAAAGTTGATAAAGGTAAGTCATAGCTAAATCAGTAGCACCTAAAAGATGTCTACTGCCAAGAAAGATTCCTCGTTTAATAGGTCTGTTCAAGGTTTAAACATCTTAATAGCCCACTTCAACATTTGTGTCTTCAGCATAAAACTTATGGTAAGCTAGGTCCTCATTGCATAGGAGTTAACGGACTAATATATTTAATAAAAACAAAAAAATATTAAACGGATAGATGATGTGCATAAGGCATGCTGTTACTTACCCAGAGTTGGCCCTGTGACATGCTCTGACTGAAGAATTTTGGCCTGTAATGTCTTATTCTGGGAAATAAAGACAGTTTCACCAGGCATAAGTTTGGAAAGAAAACTGATCCAAATATATATATAATAAGAGCCTAAAACAAAATTAAACTTTGGAATCAACTGATAAAACATAATAAGGGGACTTCTTGACAAAGTTATATTAATTCTCTATTCCTGCGAAAGTTTGATTCTTCTAAATAAGCAAAAACAGCTTTCACTGATTTTTGAATCCTTTGGAGGCCTCCGAGATAGATGTGGCCTTCCTTTCAGAACCATGCATCCAACTGCGTTTATTTGCTGCCAAAAAATTTCCATTTCTACTAGGATAATTGGGAAAACTTTTACAGTATACATAGGTAAATAGTGAAGCACAATCTTAAAGAAAATGAATGTTTCATCTTCTCCTATCCCTTTTTTTTTTTTTTTTGAAGCTGCTGAATTAAGAGATTTTACAAAAAAAAATGATATCTCAATTTTTCATACCATCACATGTAAAAAGAAGCATTATGTACACCATAATAAATGTAGAATAAATATTGGCGAAACAGAAAACAATGGAAACAAAAAAATAGAACTATGACACTAGATTTAAAATGGAATTAAAATGAATAAACACCTAGGGTAAGTCTCAACAATAACTCTATTGCGTCAACGAACTATAAAGAACCAAAGATCGAGAAAATAAAAACTAAATTGATTCACACAGTGAGTTACAAATGGGGCTTATTAATAAAGATTATACAAAGAAAATAGGAAGAAAGAATGTTCCAACCACAGAAAGGGAATATGATTGAAGAAAATCAATGAAACATATAGATACTTATGTATCCATCCCACCGTGCCACACTACAGACAATCTAAAGTAGAGTCACCGCTATAGTCTTAGAAACAAAAATAGCCGAAAGCAAGCACCCACTAGAAAGCAATAGCTGGAATTATAAAACAATCACCTGAGATGTGCTTCAAACCAAAGAACCTGATGAGCCGTAGCTCACACAAATCTGTTTTAATGTTAAATGCATATATTACACACCAAGACTTCGGAAAGAAGGCAGATATGCAACATCATGTGGTAAACAAATTGTCTATTCAAAGCAGTAGTACTTCCACAGCAAAGCTTTTTTTTTTTCTATCGCTCAGCTAGCCATCTTGTTTGGTTTTTTTTTTTTTTCCTTCAGCTTAAGCGTTAAGTGTCTGGCCAAATTCTAGACACGGGACACACCCATGGTGGAGACCTTTTAAACAGATGTTGATCTCCTTTTGAGCCTCTTCATCTTATGTAAGAGAATTGAAGAACCATTGAGAGAGAAAAGAGGAAAGAAGAGTTTTTCTTAGACACAGAAAATCGACCTACGAAATTTGTTGGAGATAGGCATCAAGAATTGCAATTCCTACAAAGTGCCTGAAGTACCTCATGATGCATCTATGAGGAGTCGGAAGTTTTAGATTTTCCATGGAGAGGGTGGGAGACATGCAGTGAGAGGAGAGTCAGTGGGGTTTTGTGGTGGGGATTTGCTCGAGTGGGAAGGGTTTGTCACTAGGCACAGCCCAGATGAGAAATATTTAGGGTGGAAAACTTGATTTTAGGTGGACATGATGATGCAAGTTTAATAAGGAAAAGGAGATAAAATTGGCTAGTGTTTACAAGATTTTGTCTGATAACAAATTGGTGAAGACCTTAAAGAAGATCTCCTTCTTGATTTTTTTCTTCTATTTGAAATTACTTGTATTCTTCTTTGAGAGAAGCTAGAATTGTTATTGTAGATAGATTTTAAAGAGAGGAAATAAGAGAGAGGGTATGGGTTCTTGTGGAAACTAAAAAGTCTCTAGCGTAAAGAGAGAGAAAGGAGGATCTGAAGCAGCCTCATAAGAAGTAGAGGGTTGTTAAGAGAGGAAATCAAGGGGGTTAAGAGAATGCTTTCAAATTATTTCATAACTAACTTAAATAGCATTCATTATACCTTATTTATAAAATTTGGGTTCACAAATTTAAATTCAAACTAAAATAAGAAAGTTAAAATTTTATCATCCAATTTAATCCAAAACATATTATCATAAACAGAAAAATTTCTATCTAATGTAAATAAAATATAAGCCTAATTCAAAAATAAAATAAACATAATTTTACAAGCTGTTCTGATCAAGGTTCAATCTGAACTCAAGTCTTGTCATGAACCTGGGCTTAGGTTCATGTGTTACATCATGCGAAGTCAGTAGACGCAATCACTTGGCTGAGCCTATATGGCAAATCTTGAAAGAATAACTGAGCACGGCAGGGCATAGGAAACGAATTCAGCAATCAAATTGAGCTAATGACAAGGTCCCTGAACTCTCCATTCGGAACTATTTTTCACCTCTAAAATCTTTATTCCGTAAATATTTCACATATGATCAAGTTTGCTTTTCTATTTTCTAATTATGTAATTGGAAGAAGTCCTTGATACAGAACCACCAAGGTTTAATACACAAGTTCAAAAAACAAAAAAACAAAAAAAACTCCCTGCTGTTAATGCACTATAAAAGAGCTAGATCTTATGAATTAACTGCTGGACATATCATCAAATGTATAAAATAAGGAGGCGTGATGCCTAAACATACGTCATCCTTCCCAAAAATACCCAAGGAAAAACCTCTATTTTAAGAAGCAAAGCAACAAAAATTTACTTAATTGACAATCTGAAGTAAGGGCTTCAATCAAGCACAGTTGCATGCGCACTCCACACACATAAGAAAAGGTGCTACATAGCAAACTTCAATAGCTAATTTAAATTCTCAAGCAAACTAATTGGTAAAAAATTATGAATAATTACACAAACTAGCTCACATTTGTTAGGTAACTTAAAAAAAAGATGCAATTGAATTTTATTTACTGCCAATAACACTCACACTGCTCTATTACAACAACAACATCAAGTCTTTATCCCACTATATGGAGTCAGCTACATGAATCATTATTGTCCATTGTGTTCAAATTCTCATTTAAATCCAATAAAGAAATATCATTTCTAATATTTTCAAATCAAATTTTTTTAGGTCTACCTCTACCTTTCATAACATAAGCCAAATCTAATACATATACTCTCCTAACCGGTTCATCGGAAGGCTACAAATTTATATGACCAAACCATCTAAGACAACTCTCTCAAATCTTATCTGCCACTGGAGCTACTCAAACCTTTTCACGTATATACTCGTTTCATATCATGTCTCTAAGAGTAAAGCCACTCATCCACCTGAGCATCCTTATCTCTGCAACACTTAACTTAATATAATGCTGCTCTTTTAATGGACAACATTCTGCACCATAAAGCATTGCAGGTCTCACCATCATCTCATAGATTTTTCCCTTATGTTTGAGGGTAACTTTTCTATCACACAACAAGCCCAGTGCATTCCTTCACTTCAACCATCCAACTTGAATTCTACCAATAGTATTCCCATCTATTTCACCATCACACTAAACAATAGATAAAATATATCTAAAACGTGTACTCTTATTAATGACTTGATCGCCCAAAGTCACAATCCCCCCACTAGATCTATTACTACTAAAATTACACTCCATGTATTCGGTTTTAGATCTACTCAAACGAAAACCTTTCCACTCTGAAGTTGACCTCCATAATTCAAGTTTACCTTCAACTCCCTATCTAGTCTTATCAACAAGAAGAATATCATCAGCAAAAAAAATACACCAGGGTATATCCTCTTGCAAATGTTTAGTAAGAACATCTATGACTAACGCAAAAAGACATGGGCTTAAGGCTAATCCTTGATGTAATCCAACTGAAATTGGAAAATACTTGGTCAAACAACCTTGTGTTTGAACACAAGTAATAGCTCCAGCATACATATCCTTAATGACTTGAATGTAAGCATTATTAACCCCTTTCTTTTCTATAACTCTCAATAGCACTTATCTTGGAACTTTATCATATATTTTCTCTAAATCAATAAATATCATAGGTAGATCCTCCTTATTCTCCCTACACTTTTCCATTAAACCTCTAAATAAATGTATAGCTTCCATAGTATACCTAACTGACATGAATCCAAATTGATTTTGAGAAACATTAATATCTTGTCGTAACCTATGCTCCATAACTCTCTCCCATAGTTTTAAAGTACGACACATTAACTTAATTCCTCTATAATTCACACAATCTTGTGTATCACCTTTATTCTTAAAAATAGGAATCAACACATCTGGCATCTTTTGAGTCTTCAAAATAATATTAAAAAGATTAATAAGCCAAGAAATTCCATCTCCTAGGCATTTCCTCACCTTTATTGGAATATCATCAGGTCCAAAAGCTTTTCCACACTTCATTTTCTTTAACGCCTCTCTAACTTCGGTTTTACTAATACACTGATAAAAACAAAATTCTCTATTTTCATTAAAGGTCACTAAGATCAATCATATTCTTATAATCTTCATTAAGAAGCTTAACAAAATATCTGATCCACCTTTGTTAAATACCATCTTCTAATAAAAGCACTTTTTTATCTTCATCCTTAATGCATTTCATTTAAACTAAATTCTTAGTACTCCTATCTCTTTGTTTGGATAACTTATACATATATTTTCGCGCCCTTTAGTATCTAATCTATTATATAAATCATTAAAAGCTAAAATCTTTGCCTCGTATATTACTTTCTTAGACTCCTTATGGGCCTCATCATTATATTTTCCCCACTTTTTAGATTTTTAATATCTAAACATATTTTTATAACAAAGCTTCTTAGTCTTATTATTTTTTATCTTTTCTTGCACATTTACAACACCAGGAAATTTTAGATATTCTCTTTGCATTGTTATCATTTAAAAAAAAAACTATTTGCAATGCAATATATTTTACATGGACATTAAATTATCTAATCTTTCTAAATTGCATAGTTGATATTTCAGCTAGTACTTTATTTATTTGCAGTGAAAATTTTGCTTGCTAAGCCTATTAGTGACAGCATAATTATGATTTTTTTTTGTTGTTGGCATCATAAGGTGTATACACTTAATATTACATTTTTTTAGAGTTCTTAAGTTTGCCACTTCTTAGTGAAGCCCATGTTTTGGATTTCCCTTTGCTCACAGTATTTCAAATTTTCCATAAACCGCATTTGTAATGAGTGCTTTATAAACACTAGCAAGTTTCATCATCCCTGGAATCGTGTGGACAGCAAGCACAACAGTAAATTAAACTAAATTAAATGATGATATGCATGCAATACTACTTAAGAATGGTTAGGTAAACTCCTAGGATGACTTCTAGCACATGTAATTCATGCTTACCATGCTCTGATACCAAGATGATGTGAAACAATTAGGAATTGCATTAGAGATTATAAAGAAATTGATTAAGCTTTGTAATATAAACTAATGTTTCACAAGATTGGCTGCTAAGAATTCAAGACTATCAATAATGTAAGGGCAATTGATTACAATGTAGAATAACAATCACTTGAAAATAATTTCATCCATAAAGATAAACATAAATACTGTAAACAAGAAATCTCACACTTAACAAATAAAAAAGTCACCTTGAGATTCCCTCACTCACACTCGTTTAGTAGGGGTTAGCGGGAAAAGAATCTTAGCAAGCCGAACGATGCCACCAAAGTTGAGAAGACCCCTATGGTTGTAGCCCAACGAAAGTTCGTCGGAGGAGAAGACGCGAGTGGGTGTCCAGTGATTTGCCAAGATCCAGATGGTTGTTGTTTGTCAAGGACTTCGGCCAAAGTGTCGAGGATGCGGTCAACATATTCCTCAACGGTGTAGTCAAAGCCAAAGCCGGGATCGAAGAAAGGGGATCGCAAAATATTGATTTCTCCTTGGTCGTTGTAGTTGAATCCGTGGTCGACTTCAGGATCCGCCATCCATGGACACAAAGTATTCTCCTTACTCTTGATAGCAATTCGTGGCCAGCGGCTCGTGGAGGGAGCGAGGAGAGAGGGGCAAAGGTGGGGGGTTCTCGGGTAGAGAGGGAGAGGGAGGGGAGTCTAGGGTTTAGGTGTAGGTAAGGGAATATTAAGAAATCTGAAATTAATATCAAGAAATCTGAAATTAATTTCAGGTTTAAGTGATTTTGGAGGGAATTGAACTTGATAATTGAATTCAAATTCAAATAAGGTTTAGGGATTTAATAGAAAAAACCAAGGGGAAGCCCGATAAAGGGGGCCCGGCGGCATGGAGAGAGAAAGGAGGGATTGGGGAGGTTTTTAAAAGCTTCCAAATAAGGATTTGTAAATTAGGAGGGAGAGAAATAAATCCAATCTAATTTAATTTTACATTGGACTTGTAATTGAGCACTTTCCTTATTTAGACTTGCAAATATGGAAAGTATTTGAAATTCAAATTTGAATTTCAAATAAACTCCAATCTTTCCTTTCTTGATTGAACTAATTTAGGAAGCAATTACGATGATTGAAATCATTACAAGGGAGATGGCAAGAGGGGCCGGCGGCAATGGGGAGGGGAGGTGGCGTCAGGTATGGGAAAGGGGAAGGTTTGAGCCGGCGGGTGGAGGGGCTTGGGGTGATGGAGTTGGGGGTAAATTTAGGGATGTTGAAGGGTGGGCCGAAGAGTGGGGGAGAAAAAAGTAAGATGATGGGTGGGAAGTAGAAATGAAAGAGAACAAGAAAATAAACCACGAGCCACGAACTCTTCTTCCAATGACTGGTGGGTATTGCACTCGCCCTCACCTCGGGCTCTATCTTCTCTCTAGTGCACACACAAGAAGAAGAAGAAAACAAACATAAAATTTTATTTTATCATTCGTCATCATTCTCATGCAAGATGAGGACCTTATATATAGGTCTCCAAGCAACTAGAAGAAGGTCAAGAATTCCCTCAGAGCTACAACTTAAACACTAAACAGATAAAGGGTACAATCATCAAAACTTAAATAGAAACAACTTAATACAAAATATATATCAAAAATAAAGACTCCTAATCGTCGCCGTTGATCTGCGATGCTTCCGGTGATAAACATTCCGGAATCTCCTGCTGATGTCCTCATCACATGGTGCTAGCTTACTTAAAGCAATATGCATTAAGTGGTGTGAATGCTGATTCAAACACATGTAAACAGCAATGTGATCCATGGTGTTCACTAAAGAGAAGTGCCTACTTAGCAACTCAGCAAAGTGAAACACCCTATGGCTTCAAAAAAAAAAACGGAAACAACGTTGAACTTTATTAACACTGACAACTAGCAAGCACTGTAAGAAAATAGGCCTTCTAAAGAGCTCTAGCTGCACACTCCCTAGTTTTCAAGGTAATCACAAATTTTATACTAATTCAATTCATCATTGAACAATAATCCTACTGTAAAAAATGTTAAATAAAGCTTTTAACAAATGATATCAAATTCCACTATCAACATTAAACATGGAAGACAAGCTAGACAAGAACAATGTTGTAGTACCTCATTGAGAAAGTTTATCTCCGATTCAGACAAGCCTCTCCTATAAATATAACAAAAGAAAAAATCAATTCAAGCACAAGTACTATTTAAGGGAAGCGTACCAAAGTAAATATACTACCACCATACTAAACGTTAAAAAACAAACAATGCTCAAGTATAATTGGTGGGTCTATTAGATTGCAAATGATAGTAGTATTTTGTGCACAACATAAAAGTATAAGACAACCACTAAATACTACATTTAAAAAAAAATGCATCATCAAGAAAGCTATAATTCAGGTAGGAGTCGTACTAGAAATGATGTAGGCGTGATTATAGATAAGAGTTTGAAAGATAATGTTATAAAAATTAATAAAATTAGAGATAGAATTATAACTTTAAAGATTGTTGTTGATGCTAAGATTGTTAATATTATAAGTGCTTATGCTCCTCAAGTAGGTTTGAATATGAGTTCAAAATTAAAATTTCGGAATAACTTAGAAGAATTAATACAAAAGATATATCTTGAAGAAAAAGTTTTTATTGGAAAAGATTTAAATGAACATGTTGGTAGAGAGGTAAATGGTTTTAAAAGCATTCATAGTGGCCATAGGTTTAGAACGACAAATAAAGGTGGTAAGACCATAATAGATTTTTTTTAGCTTATGATTTTTTAATTGTTAATACCTTATTTAAGAAAAGAGATGAGCATCTCATCACTTATAAAAATGGATATAGTAAAACTCAGATTGATTATTTTCTTACAAGAAAATTAGATCGTTCAAATTGCAAAGATTGTAAAGTTATTCCGAGTGAAAATTTATGCACCCAACATCGATTATTAGTTTTGGATTTTAAGATAAAGGGGCCGAAAATAAAAAATAAAGTAAAACGATATTCTAGGATTAGATGGGGCATTTAAAAAATATTAATAAAAATATTTTTGAGAGTAATATTTTAGATCTTAAGATTTTGTCTGTGCATGAGGATGCTAATGTTATGTGGGAAAAAGTAGCTAGTGAAATTAAGAATATTACAAAAGATGTGCTTGGAGTATCAAAGGGAAAAGCTCCTAATAATAGAAATAGTTGGTGGTGGAATCCAAATGTGCAAGAAAAGATAAATAAAAAGAAGATTTGTTATAAAAATTGATTTAAATGTAAAAACTTTGATAATTGGGAAAGATATAAAGAGGCACGCAAGGAATCTAAGAAAGCAATATGCAACGCAAAGATCTTAGCTTTTAATAATTTATATAATAGATTAGATACTAAATAGGGAGAAAGATATATGTATAAGGTAGCCAAACAAAGAAATAAGAGTAGTAAGGATTTAGTTCAAGTGAAGTGTATTAAAGATGAAGATCAAAAAATACTTTTCATAGAAGATGATATTCAACAAAGGTGGATGAGATATTTTGTTAAACTTTTAATTAAGAATGTGAAAATACGATTGACTTTAGTGACCTTAGCACCTTAAATGAAAATAAAGATTTCTATTTTTATCAGGTTATTAGTAAAACCGAAGTTAGAGAGACTTTAAAGAAAATAAAGTGTGAAAAAGCTATTGGATCTGATGATATTCCAATAAAGGTGTGGAAATGCTTAGGAGATGAAGGAATTTCTTGGCTTACTAAACTTTTTAATATGTTTTGAAGACTAAAAAAATGTCAGATGAGTGGAGAATGAGTGTGTTAATTCCTATTTTTAAGAATAAAGGTGGTGCACAAGATTATGCGAATTATAGAGGAATTAAGTTAATGTGTCATACTTTAAAATTATGGGAGCGAGTTATGGAGCATAGGTTGCGGCGTGATACTATTGTTTCTCAAAATCAATTTGGATTCATGTCGGGTAGGTCTACTATGGAAGCCATACATTTATTGAGAGGTTTGATGGAGAAATATAGAGAGAATAAGGAGGATCTATATATGATATTTATTGATTTAGAGAAAGCATATGATAAAGTTCCAAGAGAAGTGCTATGGAGAGTTCTTGAAAAGAAAGGAGTTAATAATGCTTATATTCAAATCATTAAAGATATGTATCCAGGAGCTATTACTTGTGTTCAAACACAAGGTGGTTTGACCAAGTATTTTCCTATTTCGGTTGGATTATATCAAGGATCAGTCTTAAGCCAATATCTTTTTTCTTTAGTCATGGATGTTCTCACTAGACATTTGCAAGAGGATGTACCTTGGTGTATGCTTTTTGCTGATGATATTCTTCGTGTTGATAAGACAAGAGAGGGAGTTGAAGGTAAACTTGAATTATGGAGATCAACCATAGAGTCTAAAGGTTTTCACTTGAGTAGATATAAAACTGAATATATGGAGTGTAATTTTAGTAGTAAAAGACCTAGTGAGGGGATTGTGACTTTGGGCGATCAAGTCATTAATAAGAGTACACATTTTAGATATCTTGGATCTATAGTTCAGAGTGATGGTAAAATAGATGAGGATATTATCAGTAGAATTCAAGTTGGATGGTTGAAGTAGAGGAATGCATCGGGCTTGTTGTGTGATAGAAAAGTCCCTCTCAAACTTAAGGGAAAATTCTATAAGATGGTGGTGATACCTGCAAAGCTTTATGGTGCCGAATGTTGGTCATTAAAAGAGAAGCATAATGCTAAGTTAAGTGTTGCAGAGATGAGGATGCTCGGGTGGATGAGTGGCTTTACCCTTAGAGATAGGCTACGAAATGAGCATATACGTGAAAAGGTTGGAGTAGCACCAGTGGAAGATAAGATTAGAGAGAGTCGCCTTAGATGGTTTGGTCACATAAAACGGCGGCCTTCCAAGGACCTAGTTAGGAAAGTAGAGGTATTAGATTTGACTTATATTAAGAAAGGTAGAGGTAGACCTAAAAAAACTTGGTTAGAAAATATTAGAAATAATCTTCCTTTATTAGATTTAAACAAGAATTTGACTTTTATCAGAAAACGATGGAGAAAAAGGATTCATGGTGTCGACCCCATAGTGGGACAAAGGCTTGATGATTTTGTTGTTGTAAGAAAACTGTAGTCCACAAGAGAATGGTTAACATTTCTATCATTCATGACTTACACTCTCGGGAAAATGCTGTTCCAGTTCAGAATGACTGATTTCAATGCCGACCAAGGTACATACACAATGGAGATGACCCTTGGATAAAAGTAAAAAAGGAAAACTTAGTGCAAGCTGGCTTTGTGATCCAACAGGGCAATGCAAAGGAACATATCAATGCTTGGCTTTGTATGATACTTGAAAAGAGCCCATTAAGCGGCAATGTGTGAGAAAGAACAAAACCAATTCCTATATATAATCGCAGTTGGGAAGTGTCGCCATGTTCTTGGAAAAATGCAAAATGAAATCATATCTTAAGCTATATTTTATATATGCTAGAAAGATACTAACCGATAGCCATAATGAAGTTTCTTGTTGTTGTACTTGGGATTCAGTATGAAAACGTTGTATGCATCCTCTAATTTGAGATGATCAATAAGAGTTGTAAGGATGTATCCCATTCTATCAATGTCCACTTGCCAAACAACATCTTCATCTGCTCTGCAAATAAGGACAAGAAAGAAATTAAGAAAAGTATCAAGGAATAAATTTCAGCCTCTCAGAGACACGTAAGATACATCATAAACTTCTAACGAATTTGTGCACACATTATACGATGGGGTCTATGAGGAGAGTGCAGCAATACGAGCAACTAAATTGTGACAAAACCTTTTCTCCATAACAAATGTTAGAAGTTATACAGGATATGAAGCAGAAGAAAAAAATGAATTCAGTTTAGCAAACTGACATTAAATTTGATGAACCTTATAATGATTTTTCCATGTATGCTGAACAAAAATGTCAAGCATGGTAAATGTACATATTAGATGAATAGTAAGTCAAATCCAAATAAAATGTCAGCTAGACCTTTATTATCGTCATAACAACACAATGAACTGCAAGGAGTATAGTTCTCTTTCATTTCACCAAGCAAGAGATTGATTTTTAGAATAAATGGCTGCGCCAGTTGATAATCTCTAAACTTAACAGCAGGAAACCAAACATAGCAGAAGGAAAAATCAATATACAACACTTGCCATTCTAAACATTAGCATCCAGTACTTAACCTGCCATTTAACAGTCCTTAAATCATATAATTACTATATATGAAAATTTAGATTTCGATAAAATATTACTCACTGAGCGAAAAGTCCCAACAAATACATTAAATTCAAAGGTTTTTGCACAAATATTGGAGTCTGTACCTTAGAGAATTTTCAAAGCGCGCTACTTGGCTTCAAACAGCAAAGCTCAAAGCAAATTGATGGGGTCACAAATTCTGAATTTTATTTTTTTCATAGATATTTAAGTTATTTTATGTCTTTTAGATTTCATTATTTTATTAGAATTATTATAGTCAATGAAATTAATTATTTTAAGCAATTCTTTGTTATAAACATGTTGATGCTGCAAGTTTTTGAGTGGATAACAGCTTTTTTTATACATTAATATAAAAAATTTTGAGTCGCGTAAGATTGATTATGATGTGAATAAAATTCTTTTCATGGATGTTGGGATATTTAATTTACTTTGATCCTCGATCAGCTATGGGACTTGAAGAATTCCAACTGAGGTTACCTCCACCTATAAGGATGAGACTAGCTTTCTTTGGTAGTAACTTCTTTCCCTCCTTTCTTTATTTCTTCTTTCACTTCCTTCTTTCTTTATACTTAAGTCTAGCCGCTAATTTGTAATAAAAGGCCAAATATTTTTTATCTAAATTTATTTCCATGATGTTTCAATTTTCATCAAAGGCTATCAATAATTGTTTTGGTTTCCTAGCTTATGTCCTGCAAATTTTGCTTATCCATTACATGATTTTGCATATAGCACGTTAGATTTGCATTAGAAATATAAACTTTAAGACATTCTAAATCACAAAGTATCACCTCCATGAACTAATATGCCCTTTTCTAAAATTTAATTAAGTTTCTACAAATCTTGAATTGTGATCTCATATAAAATCGGTCAGGTTTCTCTAAGCGTTGAGCACTGATAAATATTAAGCTACATTTTATGCCAAACCAGTAAAAAATTCACAAATAACAATGTTGCAATGAATAATACAAATAAACAATATCTTAAGCCAAAAAGCAAAACTTAGGCACGAACAACATCATACTTAATTAAAAAAAAAAACATAAGCATAGCTGGCACACAAATCAATAATAAAATGAACAAAAAAAGGATATATATATATATAGTGAGAGAGAGAGAGAGAGAGAGAAATGATGACATCGTAGAAAGTAATACTACTAATAGAAATAACCTGGGAACTTAATTAACAATCTAATCAATGCAAATAAAGTCAAAGAATGACAAGGAACCAAAAAGAAAACTAACAAGAAAACAATTCACTACAAAAGTTAAAACAAAGATACGCTATTATCATTAAAAAATGGATGTTATTGAGGAATTGCACTAGTTGCAATTAGCATTCCAGGAGCAGACTATGTTGCAACAGTCTAGCGAACACTTCTGCTCCACATAGCAATTCTAGACGGAGCATAGCTTTTTTCAGCTTCCTCTTCTGCGTAATTTTACCATGATACACCATTTCAACATGTAAATTGATGCAGGGTGTCTTAGGATTTAGGATTTCTAATATAAATAAATGATGCAATTGATGGAGATCATACAAAATAGATCAGGATTCGTAAATCAAAACTAACAAATAAACAAAAACTCACTTTCTTTAAAATGTAAACGCAAACGCAAACACACGAGAAGCCCTGATCAAATGATAATGCAATAATAATTCATCCAATTGATTTTGTAAATTGACCAAAATCTCATTCATTTGATGATCTATAAAGTTGCCATGATATTGCAACTAACTTCTAAGCAAAATGTTGACAAAAACTAAAATTCTGGTGCTAGATTAATGCAAGATGTCTTAGGTTCAATAATTTCAAATGCAAAGAAATAATGCAGTTGATCTAGATCATAGAAAATAGATTATGATTCGCATATCAAAAACCACCAATTAAATAAAAACTCATTTTCTTTGGACATAACATCAAAAAAAATGGGATCCTAAAACTAATGATAAAGGAACAGTCGATTAAATCAATAAAATCAAAATCAACGAGAAATTAAAGCCACAAAAAAATTAGCTAGTCATTTGAAATTTCACACCACAATGAAAAGATCATAATGCAAAGACTTTGATCAAAGCTAGAAACACTCACAAAACAAATAACAAAGTATTGAAAAAAAAAAGATTAAAGAAAAAAATTCAGCAATTAGAAGAATTTTGAAGTAATTTCCCCATAATTTGATTATTGCACTTGCATTGTACTCAAGCATCAAAGAAGTATGCACAGTATTTAGAAGAAATTTTAGAAATTTTCTTGAACCAAAGAAATATGCATACATGCCTCAGGTTGTCTATTTCTAGATTTCTCGTTCATTATTTCACCCTAAGTAGATAGATGCATTCGCACAATTCACTCATCAATCCAATTGAAATCAACAACTCTCGGTTTACTATAGAAAAACTCTAACAAAAGAATAGAACCTCCTAAATAATAGTTATAGAAGTCATAGGTAAGATAGCCAAAATATTAAGATACTCGTAACTAACAACTCCCAATTCTCTCTAAATCAAAGCTGTAGCCAACACACAAACCACAATAATCAATAAGTCAAAGCCATCAATTGAACCACATAAATAAATTGAAGCCTGTAATTGAACTACATCCATCCATAAACCAAATCCAATAGTTGAATCGCAACAAATGAACCATTTAAACTATAACCTAGCCGACAATTAAACCAGCCAAGAACAATGCTAAGCCAAACCCAAACACAGGAAAAGTAAATCAATAGAAAACAATCTCCTTCTCATGGACATGTCCCAAATTAACTGAAATTAAAAATTATAAATAAAATAAATACCAACTAATGAAACCATTACCATATTTGCTCGAATCATTTAATTGCTCTCAGAATTTCCAAAGAGTGCAAACTTGATCTCCATCAAAAACATTTAAATTAACAATATTTATGGGCACTTCAATACTTCATCCACTCAATGGAATGATTTTATTTCATTATATTGAGTTATACTACTATATCTTAGAAAATTTGAATGTGTTCAAGTACACATGTTTAAACCTACTCGATAGCATTGGCTTCAGTATAACAAATTTACAGGCATACAATAAATTATATAGGACTCAAGCAATTTTGCCAAGCTCTCATGAGCTTCATTATAAAAAATTTCAAGGCACCCAAGCAATGATGTCATGTTCCTAACCATTTGTCCCTAAACCGTCAAAAAGAGATCAGAGCATGTAGTCTCTATGTGCACATTTGATGTCACAATACAGAGCGGTACTTCAAAAATTGACAGCAATATGGGAATAATTTTGTTTAATGGTATTGTTTTATACCCGTTGAGGTTCAACTACATCGTCATTAATATTAAAGTGACAATGTTAGAGTCTGCCTAACTATGATCTTCATAAAAAAAACAAAATTCAATCCAGCAAACGATAATACCAGGCCCAATGAAATTTGTACCAAGCTCCCACGAGTCTTAATAATGAGAATTTTGTACAACATAAAAGAAATAATATCATATTCAAAAGAATTGTACAAATCACTCATGAACAAGAATTAAACTAAGTAAAAATTTGCTCAAATACAATGCTCTCTTAAAGAAAAATAAAAAGATAATTGCCAGCAAAACAAGCAATATAAGGGTTGTTTAGTCGAAGTAAAATGGGTGTAAAATATTTCAAATACAAAGGTTATGAGAATATTAAGATTTGATTTGAAGTAAAAGAAATACAATGTAAAATTTTTGTGTATTTGGAATACACCCTCTAGTGCAAATTTGGTGTTTTTGGAATATGTAGATTTGGATGATTTCCTAATACACCGTAAATTCATCGTCATTGCAGCCGACACCCACTGCTCACTACGGCCACCGGCAGTCGTCAATACTCGCTACACCAACCACCCTCCATCGCCGGTCACCGCCTCCCACACACCATTGTCAATGATACCGCTGTCGGCCACCACCATTCATAGCCGCTCCACCGTCAACCACCCGCCACCCACCACAACCGACAACCGCTGCCGCCCGCTATCGCCATCTGCTAGTTTCGCCCTTGCCCCAGCTAGCCACCACTGCTTGTAGCCACTGCCCGTCATAAGCCACCACCATCATTGGGCTTTACACTGAATATATTTTACTTCAAGTCAAATAAAAAAAGTAATCACCTACATTTATTTTACACTCATTCAAACAACTTCAAAATATTTTAAATTAATTACATTCCTTTTCAAGCTAAACCAAGAAGCACCATAATATATAGGGTAAATTTTAAAATAGTCCCCCAACTACTTGTATATGGCCAACTTAACCCCAAAGAATCACATTGCTCCAATTTAGTACCTTGAATATACAAAATTGATCCAAAATGGTCTCTTTGTAATTAAATTGAGAACAATTTTGTACAGTTGAGGGACCAAATTGAGCTCAATATTATATTACAATTACAACATGAGAGACCATTTTAGATCAATATTGTATATTCGAGGCACTAAATTGTAGCAACATGATACTCTAAAACTAAATTGGCCACACAAAAATGGTCGGTGGACCATTTTTGGGATTTTTCAGTATATATATATATATATATACACACACACACACACACAACACTATGAGTTTATATCCCATATTTACAGTAATGTATCCCGTGCTAATATCAATGATCATAAATGTATATGCACAAAGGTGGAGCAAAGGGGGCTTGTGGGGGCACAAATCCCCCTCCCTAAGAAAAATATATATAATTATTTTTATTTTTATATCATTCCTATTAATTTTTTATTCAAAAATAATTACAGTTAATCATCTTTATTTTTTATTCATCCCCTTATAGCCCTAACTTTTGTATGAAAATAATTGCATTTAGATGTTATAATTAACATTTTATCATGATAAATCAAATTTTTTAAAATTTATACTAAAATCAATGCATGTAATAAAAGTTGAAAAGATTTTTTTACTATAATTATTATCAAAAAATACTACAATATAGAATTATAATTAATCGATGAATGATATATAATCACTTATATTGAAAAAGAAATATTTGATTGTATTCATTCAACTCTTTTAGAATATGAAGAGTATGCATTATATTTTTTATTATCTTTTATTTTATCTTTTTAATATAACAAGTTTAAATAAAACATTGCTTAAAGCTGTTAATGTCAATCTCAACTGTGAATGAAAAAAAATTGAAAGAATATTTGATCTAATTTGTGTCCCCACTATAAAAAGTTTTTGCTCCGTCACTGCATATGCACATGTGTCAAAAAATACAGAACATTTACCTGCGAGTGTGTATGTACTATAATAATATAAATATTATATTAAAGAACTTTTTATTTATATTTATGTTGTATGTTTATATATATAATTGCTAGTATGTTTAATAATAGGAAGAGTTACTTTGCGCTTCTCTGCCAAACAACCAAACATTCTTTTTACCAAACATTCTTTTTAGAAGTAGATTCCGTCCACTCCTACAAGTGGAAAATACCACTTCTAACTTATAGACCAATGAACTCCAACTCATATAATATGTTTCTTATTTCTTAGGGTAGTTTTTTGCAAGTTTGAATCAGCTATGTGGTTAAGCTTTAAATATTATCTTGCACCAACATGGAATTCAATGAATTGTGTCATCATTATCTATACTTAGCCTCATACCTCATTTATTTGCATTTGGCCTTGAGCCCTAGTTACAATTAATAAAAATATTTATGATCAACTTATATCCTTTAAAAAGAAAGAAATTTCAAAAAACATCTTCTCTCACACAGGCAACCAAAAAAACAAGTCCTGAAGATCAAAAGTGAATTGAGGCACTTATGATGAAAATTCACTAAGACGAGAAACAAGGTATTAAGCAACCAACTTTAATATAATAGAATGCCCTGAAAACTAGAATGAGAATAGATGATAGTAACAAATGGGAGATTTTATATCAGAATTTTATTCACTTGTTCTATGTAAACGGAAGGATAAAAGTTGAACATAAATAGGTGAAGAAACAACAATCTAAGAAAGAAACAAATTTGAAAACTCTTTTTAATTGTGGAATCCAAAATTAACTGCATGGAAAAAATGAAATTTTATTGTTAATGGATTAATGGCATGTTGTAGATGGAAAGCTGATGATGTAATACCATGCAAAGAGCTCATAAAGATTCAAAATTGTAATTGGCAAAGTATTCCAAGTGATAATCTTATTATGATAACATTCAAAGCGATTAAAGAACCTTAGTTTTCCACTTGCTTAGGCGAAGGAGTACATGAAAGATAACCAAATCTCGTTGGATAAAACAAAGGTAAAAGTAATACTACTTGCTCTTGCTACAACAATCCAAAACTTAATAATGAGAATTTCACCTTGAAGAACTAATCACTCGGCTAGACTAGGCTTGGTTTGGAGAAGATATTCCACACTAAAATTGAGATCACCACAAAGAAGATGGTTCTGACGATCTTTGCCCACGGAAAAGTAGCCAGTGGTGGAGGCGGTGGTGGATGGCCGACAATTATCCACGGGTTCGGACGGATGTATGCTTCAAGCGACAAAGCCAATAGGTAGGTGATGCGGTTGACGTAGTCTCCAACGTTGTCTTCGTTTCCAAAGTGCAATTCAAAGAAAGGTGACTCCAAGATGATCATCCTACCTTGTTCATCCAAAACCAAACCATGATCATGGTCGGGATCCGCCATGTGAGAACATCGGACGATCGTGAGAGAGGTGTCGTGGAAGATTAGCCGGCTAGAGGGGAAGAGGGAGGTGGGCGGCGGCTTGAAGAGGGAGAAGGGAGAGGGGCGGCTAGGGTTAGAGGAGTTAGGAAAATATTAAATCTGAAATAAATCTCAGATTTAAGTGGATTTAGAGGGATTTTAATTTGAATTTGAATTCAAATCAATTAGTAATTAGGGCCTTAATGGAGCATTAATGGGGGAATGCCCATGTTGGGGCCGCCGGCATGGAGTGAGGAAGAGGGGATTGGGGAGAAATTATGAAGGGTTTTCAAATTTGAATTTCTAATTTAGGTAGAGAATAATTCAATCCAATCCAATCCAAAGTTAAATTGAAATTAGATTTAGGACTTTCCTAATTTAGCGGTACTAATTTAGGAAACTATTTGAAATTCAAAATTCAAATTTCAAATTAATAAGATTTGTTTCCTAAACCATCTAAGCCAAATTAAGGAAATACTAATGATGAATTAATTCATCATTCAAGGGGTTTGAGCAAGGAGGGGCCGGCGGTAGGGTTTGAGGGAGATGGGGGGACGGCTAGCCAAAGGGAGGAGGGGTGGAGGCCGGTGGGTCTTAGGTGGGGTGCTCGGGTAGGGTAAGGGAGAGGAGTGGTGGGGAGTTGGCCGGCGGTGGAGAGGTTGGGAGGGGTTGGTGGGCGGTGGTGGTGAAGGAGGAGGAGAAGAGAATGAAATAAGAAAAGAAACCACGAGCCGAGGACTCTTCTAACGACTGATGGGTATTTCGCTTGCTCTCACCTTGAGCTCTCTTTCTCTCCTCTAGTGCTCACACAAGATGAAGAAGAAGACAAAGGAAAAATATCATTAATCATTCATCATCCATACAATGCAAGGGGCCTCATATAAATAGGCCAAAGGAAGAAAATAAAGTACTAAAGTGCCCTTGGGCTACAACATAGACTCAACTCCTAGTAGGGGTACAATAGGAAAACTCAAAGCAAAATACATGAATAAAAATACATCAAAAATATAAACTCTGAATCGTGGCCATCGATCTACGATTCTTCCGACGGTACACATGTCGGAATCTCGGGTCGATGTCCTCATCAGCTGATGCAACCTACGTTCCTACACCTTTTATGAGAACACTTAGACACGCAACTAAAAAACTTCCTTTCAATAACACATAAACAAACACAAATAGAGAGTGACTTGGTAGAAAACAAATGTTAGAAACTATTAGGAAATCACGTAGGAAAGAAAGATAGAAAGCACATAAACAATAATAACCATTAAAACAACCACAAATGGTCACTTCACATGCAATACACAAAACTAGGGAAAGGTGCTCAAAAGAAATATCTAACCAGTAATCCACCACTGAAATTTGATCAAGCACAAGTCTGCACTCCTCAGGCAAATACCAACATAACAGAGTAACAATACCACCTCACAACTCACAATGCTTAGAGAAGAAAGATACAAGTGGAGGGGAAACTGTGGAGAGAAGAAGAAGAAAGAAGAGGAAGCAATAGGGGATAGGGGAAAGACTAGCTCACAAGCCATGAAGGAACCCTCGGGTTGAATTTTTCTTACCAAAAACTGTTTTTTACAAGAGTATCAGCCACTTTATATAGGGGAAGGAGGGGAAAAGAGTATTTAATTGTTCAGTTAAATGAGCCATCATTTCAGCCAATAAAAGCAATCCAAATCAGCTCTCAAAGGAGAAGCGAAAAAATCAAGGACAGGAATCAGCAAAGGGGAAAACCGAACAGCCAAAGAGGAGAGGGTTAGAATCCCAAGCAGTGATGCATGCAAAGGGGGGTCAAAACAAAATTAAAAAATGTCTCTTCCCTTCCCTTTGTGCCCCCTCGGTTTCCCCTCTTGCCCACTCGATTTTTGGTGGATTTTTGCTCTTCCCGTAAGTTGCTGGCTGGTTTCCCCTTGTTGCCTCCTCGGGTCCCTCATGTGGCTGGTTTTCCCAAGCGGTTTTCCCTGGTTTCTTTGTGGCTCTTTGGGTCTTGGCTGGGTGGTTTTCCCGTGGCTGCTTGGGGGAGGTTTTCCATGGCTTTGCATTAAATTTTCTTGGTTTCCTGTACCATAATTAAGGGCTGCTGTTTGGTGACATTTATTCTGGAATTTTGGTGGTTGTTTGGGGCTGATTTCCTGTACAGTTTTTGGGAAATTAAAGGCTGTTTTGGGGCTGCTGTTTCTGAATTTATGGAGCCTTTATGGTGGCTGTTTGGTGGAATTTTGGGGCTGATTAATGGCAGATTTATGGCTGTTGGGCTGCTTCTTTTCTCCTATATATAGAAGTGATTTGTGTATGTAAAAAAGTGTGTTATGAGTGTTTTGTGACCAATATTTGGAAAGAACCTGCGGGTTTCTTTTGAGGATTGCTTGCGAGCAATGCCTCTTCCTCTTCTCTTCCTACCTCTTCTAGGAAAGCTTGCGAGCTTCTCCTCTTTCTTCTGGACTTCTAACCTCTTTCTTCTTCCCGCAAGTGTCCACCCCACCTGTATCCTTCTTCTCCAAAGCAAGTTTAGAATGAAGTTCTTTTTAAGTGTGAGATGTATGGTGTTTGTTTTAATTGTCATAAAAGTTTGTAAGAGTCAGTCTTTTATAATATTAAAGTGAACTTTTATGTTACATGTCATGTTTTATGTATTTATTAGGAATTTCTTTATCTTTATGTGTTCAAAGGTATAGGTAAGAGTTTTTTTTATTTGTAAGTAAAAATTTGGGCACTTCTCCAAATTTTTGCTTGCATCAAATTGGTATCAGAGCAAGTTCTTATCCTAGGTTGTCATATGTGTCTTATGTGAGTCTTGTATGTGAGTCATGGTTGTAATAGGTTGGTCGTGAAAATCTAAGTCTGTGTCTTTTAAAGTTTTGTGTTTTTATTATTGTTTGGAAAAATGAAAAAAAATGAAAAAGAAGATGAATCAACAAGCAATGGGGTACCAACGCAAAGCTCCTTCGACTCGTTAGTAAAGTCTTACAACAATCTCATCAGGAGCTGAGAAATTTCAAGTAGAGGAGAATCTGATGCATGCAGGGGGGGGGGTCAAATCAAAATTAAAAAATGTCTCTTCCCTTCCCTTTGTGCCCCCTCGGTTTCCCCTCTTGCCCACTCGGTTTTTGGTGGCTTTTTGCTTTCCCGTAAGTTGCTAGCTGGTTTCCCCTTGTTGCCTCCTCGGGTCCCTCATGTGGCTGGTTTTCCCAAGCGGTTTTCCCTGGTTTCTTTGTGGCTCTTTGGGTCTTGGCTGGGTGGTTTTCCCGTGGCTGCTTGGGGGAGGTTTTCCATTGCTTTGCATTAAATTTTCTTGGTTTCCTGTACCAAAATTAAGGGCTGCTGTTTGGTGACATTTATTTTGGAATTTTGGTGGTTGTTTGGGGCTGATTTCCTGTACAGTTTTTGGGAAATTAAAGGCTGTTTTGGGGCTGCTGTTTCTGAATTTATGGAGCCTTTATGGTGGCTGTTTGGTGGAATTTTGGGGCTGATTAATAGCAGATTTATGGCTGTTGGGCTGCTTCTTTTCTCCTATATATAGAAGTGATTTGTGTATGTAAAAAAATGTGTTATGAGTGTTTTGTGACCAATATTTGGAAAGAACCTGCGGGTTTCTTTTGAGGATTGCTTGCGAGCAATGCCTCTTCCTCTTCTCTTCCTACCTCTTCTAGGAAAGCTTGCGAGCTTCTCCTCTTTCTTCTGGACTTCTAACCTCTTTCTTCTTCCCGCAAGTGTCCACCCCACCTGTATCCTTCTTCTCCAAAGCAAGTTTAGAATGAAGTTCTTTTAAGTGTGAGATGTATGGTGTTTGTTTTAATTGTCATAAAAGTTTGTAAGAGTCAATCTTTTATAATATTAAAGTGAAGTTTTATGTTACATGTCATGTTTTATGTATTTGTTAGGAATTTCTTTATCATTATGTGTTCAAAGGTATAGGTAAGAGTTTTTTTTATTTGTAATCAAAAATTTGGGCTCTTCTCCAAATTTTTATCAAAGCAAGTTTAGTATGTCCTAGGATTGTTTGTGTACAAGTCAAGTGTGTTAAGAGTGATTATGTGAGTGATTTTTGGAAAGAACCTGCGGGTTTCTTTAGGATTGCTTGCGAGCAATGCCTATTCTTCTTCTTCTCTCCTTATAGGAAAGCTTGCGAGCTTCTCCTCTTTCTTCTGGACTTCTAATCTCTTTCTTCTTCCCGCAAGTGTCCACCCCACCTGTATCCTTCTTCTCCAAAGCAAGTTTAGAATGAAGTTCTTTTAAGTGTGAGATGTATGGTGTTTGTTTTAATTGTCATAAAAGTTTATAAGAGTCAGTCTTTTATAATATTAAAGTGAAGTTTTATGTTACATGTCATGTTTTATGTATTTGTTAGGAATTTCTTTATCTTTTTATGTATTCAAGGTTGTATGTAAGCGTATTTTTATTTTGTATGCAAAAATTAGATTTTGCCTAATTTTTTCCTACATCAAGCAGCCAAATCAGCAAAGGGGAAATCCGAACAGCCAAAAAGGGGGAAATGGGCCAAGCCCAATAAGGGAAAAAACAGCTCACAACTAAATACCCAACCAGCCAACAAGGAGCAATGAAGCAAGATCAAACTCAAATGAAAGTACAATGGTATGAACCAACCCGACAGCACCGAACCCAGCATGATCATTGGTTATTTTTCATCATAGGGCAATACAAAAATAAAATACAGTGTCCAATAACACGAAAAAATAAAAATACATAAAACGTAAATTCTTGACTACATCAAAAGCTTATATCTATGAATTGTTGAATTGTTATAAACGTAAAGATGTTATCCTCATATTGTTGAGTTGCTCTATATGAAAAGGTATTGGTTATAGATTCATAATTATTTTAACACTTCCCCTCAAGCACAGTTGTATATGTTAATTATGTCTAAAGATTATCAAAACTCATTATGAGTAAAACCTTAGTGAGGATCTTGTTGGGCTAGTCCATTTTCAATTTCTTTTGAAATAAAATGTTGGTTTATCTCAATGTGTTTAGTCCTCTCATATTAAACTTTTTTTTTTTTTGTAATGAGTATAGCACCCTCCTTGTAATATTACACTGTAAAGCTTTTTTCACTAGATAGTTTAGTAATTTTTACAATCTTTTAAACCACATTACTTCATAGAGATCAAGTGTCATAGTCCTATATTTAACTTCAACACTATTTCTTAACAAAATATAATCTTTCATACTTCCCCATGTAACAAGATTTCCCCATATACATACATAAGTACAATAGCTAGAAATGCATCTTCCGTCTAATAAGTCTCCAACCCCATCAACATCAAAGAATTTTTTTATTTTCATGATGGATCACTTTTAATATAACAAACTCCTTCTTAGTGTCATCTTGAGCTATTTTTTAATGTGGTTCGAAGCTTCGATTCAGTCTTTAGTAGGGTTGTTCACATATTGGCTTATAACACTAACACTGAAACTAATATCAGGATAAGTGAGAAAGGGAAAGATATGTGCATGGCACATAGATATCAACCTTCATAACGATGCAATTAATGGTGATCCAAATTTTTTTTGTTGCACCCATTAGATTTTTTAAGTACTTGCATCCAAGCAAGTATATTTCTTGAAGCATATCAAGAATATACTTTCTTTGAGAAATAATAGTACCCTGTTTTGATTGTGTCACTTCCATACCGAGAAAGTATTTTAGATTTTTCAATATTTTATCTCAAATTCTCTTAAAATAAACTCTTTTAATCTCGAAAACTCTTCCTTAAAATCACTTGTCAATATAATATTGATGTAGAACGGACATGGGGTTAGGGGGTCATTTGAAAATTCAAATTTCTTGCTTTAATTGGATCAAATATTAGGAATAATTAAATCAAATCAAATCCAATTAGAAACCTAATTAAATTTAACTTAAGTAACTTTCCTAAAATAGGCTATCTTAAATTAGGAAAGTATTTCAATTTTAAAAATTAATTGGAATTTGAAATCAAATGCTTTCCTAACTTAAATCGTTTGATAAAAGGAAAGTAATAAAAGAGGAATTCAAATTTTGAAGGCAAGGAGGGAGAGGGGGGGGGGGGTGGGCAGCCAAAGAGAGAGGGTAGAGAAACGTCGACATTCAATGAATGTGGAGGGGTAATTAATGCAAATTAATCTCAGATTTTAATCAATCCAAGATTGAAAGGGGTTTCCTAAAATAGGTTAGTAACTTAGGAAAGGATTTGAATTTCAAATTTATTTGGATTTGAATTCAAAAACTTTCCAAATTAATTTCAACTAATTTAGGAAATAAGAAAATTAGGAGGAAAATTGGGAGGCAAATTGAATTTGAAAATTAATAGTTTGTGGAGATGAGGCAGGCAGTTTGAAGGTGGGAGAGGGGGGTGGCCGGCCGAGGTTAGGTGGCTTTGACCTAGGGCGTGGGTGGAATTTTCGGCCAAGAGGAGAAAGAGAGATGATCTTTCTTTATTAGATTTAAACGAGAATTTGACTTTTAATAGGACACAATGGAGAAAAAGGATTCATGTAGCCGACCCCACGTAGTGGGATAAAAGCTTGATGTTGTTGTTGTTGTTGTAGGAGAAAGAGAGATGAGGACGTAGCGGTTAGGAAAAACATAAGGAGAAACAAAAACAAAGAAAACCGTGAGCCCGGACGCTTCTTGCGGCTGATGGATGATACGTTTCCCTTCACCAAGGGACTTCAAGCCACGAGCCCGGACCCATCCTGCGGCTGGTAGAAACCACAATTCCCTCCATAGGGATTCTCACTAACGTTCTCCCCAAGAATAAGAGTGCAGAACAATTTTTTTATTAATAATCCATCATTCCTAATACAAGAGCAATGACCTCTATATATAGGCCTTAAAATAAAAGAAACTAAAAAGACAACTTTGTCACTTAGGATTGCATAAGACAAGACTCTTAAATAATCGTAAAAATGAAAAATGCATAATTAAAATCAAAAATACAATTAATAAACTAAGATAAAAATGGAGTGATCTCGGCCGTCGATCTTCGTCTCTTCCTTTGATTAACGTCCACCGTCAGATGTCCGCATCAAATATAGTCTACATATATCATCAAAAACACTTTTTTTCTTTAACATGAGCATTTGATAAAAAGAGTGTGATCAGCTTAGCACTGAATGTATCCATACTTTTCAACAAATTTGAAGAAACAATCAAATCAGCGATGAGAAGATTGTTTGAGATCATATAATGCTTTTATTAGTCTGCATGCCTTATTAATGTTTCTCTAGGTTTTTCAATCTAGGTGGTATCTTCATGTATACTTGCTCCTAAAGGTCCTGATTAAGAAAAACATTCTTAATGCAAATTGATTTAAATGTCAGTCCAAATTTATATTCAAAGAGAGCTAAACTCAAATTTTATTAAGCCTAGCAACTAGAAAGAAATTTTTTTTATAGTCAATACCATATGATTAAGTGTACTCTTTCGAAATAAGTCATGTTTTACATATATTCACACTCGCCGACATATTGGACTGCAATAATTCATTTGTATCCAGCTGATTTTTTCCCTGTGGATATTCAAAAACTTCCCACTTACCAATATTTTCTAAGTTTGGATTTCTTCCATTACAGCTTTCTTCAACTCAGTGGTTTGAAAATTTTATGAACGGTTACAAACGAGGATTTGAGAGGAATAAGAGGGAAAAGCTTGAATTTTATTATGCAACAAGCTCCCTATTTATAGATCTATACAAGATGCTCAAATAATTACAGAATAATAAGTAATACATTCTTTCCTAAATCAGTTGTCTAGTTATGGAAGGCATTCAACGTAATCCAGACGGGCTTCCCACGGATTATTGTTTATGGTCGTGGGATCAATTTCGCAAAGGAGGGCTGAGATTTAACACTCCCCCTCAAGTTGGAGAATATAGATCTGTCATTCCCAGCTTGGAGGTCATTCTAAGGAAGGCAGAACTGTCCAATCCTTTGATAAGGATGTCTGTAAGTTGATTTTTGATGATACATGGTTGACAGTTACTAAACCACTGTCTAGTTTTTCTTTAATAAAATGTCTGTCCACTTCTATGTGCTTGGTCCTGTCATGCTGGACTGGTTTGTGGGCTATGTTGATTGCTGATTTGTTGTTACAATGTAACTTCATGGGCTCATCCCACTTGATCTTTAAGTCTTCTAGGATTATTTTGATCCATAGTAGCTCACATATTCCCAAGGCCATAGCTCGATATTCTGCTTCTGCACTAGATCTTGCCACCACATTCTGTTTCTTGCTTCTCCATGTAACTAGGTTGCCTCCAAGAAATGTGCAGTATCCAGAGGTAGATCTTCTGTCAACAGGTGATCCCGCATAGTCAGCATCCGTGTATACTTCTAGGGTTATTCTGCGATCTCTCTTAAAGAGAATCCCTTTTCCTGGGTTTCCTTTAAGGTAATGCAATATCCTGTCTACCGCTTGCATATGAACCTGCTTTGGATTCTGCATAAACTGACTGACCATGCTTACAGCAAATGCTATATCTGGTCTAGTGTGGGACAGTGGGAAAGGTAGATCAATTTCCCTACAAGTCTCTGGTAGGCCCCTTTATCTATATCTGGATCTTCTCTAGCTTCTCCTAGTTCAAGATTATGTTTTACTGGTGTCGGTGCTAGTTTACAAGCTAGTTTTCATATTTCTTTTAGAAGATCTTTGATGTATTTCTATTGTGAAATGAAGATTCCTTTGCTAGAGTGAGCTACTTCAATTTCGAAAAAGTATTTTAGTCTATCAAGTTCTTTGATGTCAAACTCCTTAGTAAGACTTTTTCGTAAACTAACTTTCTCCTCTTCATTATTTCCAGTCAAGATAATATCATCAACATATACTAATAATATTGTGACTCCCCCTGAGTCTGAGTGTTTAAAGAATAATGTATGATCCTCTTGACTTTGTCAATACCCATTAAGGAGCATGAATTTAGAGAATCTTTCGAACCAAGCCCTTCGTGATTGTTTGAGCCCATATAGAGCCTTTTTTAGTCTGCACACCCTGTTACCTTCAAATTTTTCTTAAACCCTAGTGGCATTTTCATAAATATCTCTTCCTCCAGATCCCCATGCAGGAATGCATTTTTTACATCCAATTGTTCCAGATGCCAGTTGTACTT
Organism: Dendrobium chrysotoxum; assembly: GCA_019925795.1. Lineage (NCBI taxonomy): Eukaryota > Viridiplantae > Streptophyta > Magnoliopsida > Asparagales > Orchidaceae > Dendrobium > Dendrobium chrysotoxum. The sequence goes on from CM034307.1 coordinate 55,431,912, forward strand.
GGCTGCTAGTGAAAGTAGTATTTTGACAGTATTCATCTTGGCTACAGGCGCAAAAATTTCTTGGTAGTCACCTTTTGCCACCAGTCTTGCCTTATATCTTTCTAGTGTGCCACCAGCTTTATATTTTATTGAGAACACCCATTTGCAACCGACCGATTTTTTTCCTATCGGTAGATTGACGATCTCCCATGTATTATTCTTTTCTAGGGCCTGCATTTCATCTTTCATGACATTTTTCCAATTTTTATCAGATAAGGCTTCAGAAATATCCTTAGGAATATAGATATCTTCTAATGCAACAAGAAAATTTTTGTGTGAGGATGAGAAGTTGTTGAAGGATATAGAGTTGGTTATAGGGTATAAGGGAGGTGGTGAGCTTACCTTATTTCTAGGAGATTGTTCAGATTCTTGGATATGCTTTGGAGCAAAACTTGAGTTTGTACGCTTAGAGTAAACCTTTCCAAATCTAATGACAGCTTTATCATTTGTTTCCCTATCCTGGGTTTCAGATGGATTGGTTTGAGGTGGTGGTGGAAGGTCAAGAAGTGCTAGTTCATTTTCCTAATCTTCTTCAAGTTCAATCTCCCCCTAAAGATGAGATTTTGAAAAATAGGAATTTTGTTCATCAAAGGTAATGTCAATAGAGACAAGGATTTTTCTTGTGGGTGGATGATAACACTTATAACCTTTTTGGGTAGCTGCATAGCCAACAAAGATGCATTTGAGTGCCCTTGGATCTAGTTTTCCTCTATCCTGGCTGTGAATATAAACATAGGTAGTGCATCCAAAGATTCTGGGTGTAAGATTATGATGGGTTCGAAATTCGGGGTATAATGAGGACAAAATCTCCATTGGAGTTTTGAGTCCTAGGGCTGTTGAAGGTAGTCGGTTTATGAGATAAGTCACAGTTAGTAGGGCTTCCCCCTAATAGGATTTGGGTGTATTGTAGTGAAATAGGAAAGCTCGGTGGAGGCTACAAGGTGACCATTTTTTCTCTCTGCAATCCCATTTTGTTGTTGGGTGTGAACACAGGAGGACTCATGAATGATCCCTTAACTTTGGAAGTAGGAGGAAAGGGTTTGGTTGAAATAGTCTTTAGCATTACCGGTTCGGTCTGGCCGGTTCAAGTGAACCGACCGACCCTTAATAATAAAACCCCGTAACTGGCCCCCCTTATTATAACCGCGAACAGGAGCGGGTGAAACAGAGGGAACGCGAACAGAGGGGCGGACACTGGCGGAACCGAACCCTTGCATAGGAGGTTTCCGGAGACTTTGATTCGTCATTTTTAGCAATCTAACGTGTTTGGAGATAAGAATTAACAACTCCTTTTCATTTCTACCGTTAGAGTGATAAATTTGAAAAAAGTTTCAACGAGCGAGAGGAACGACGAAGGAAAGAGGAAAAAGGTTTGTTTTCAAACTTTTATAAATTATTTTCTAATCCTTTCTCTAATTAGTGGAAACATTTAATTTGAAGATAAGAAAGACATTTGGAAGCAAGGAGAAGAGATTTGTGAGGGAGAAAGAGGAAGATTTTGGGATTTGGAAAATCCCCTCGTTGTAAGTAAAATTCCTTTCAGATAAATTTTCTTAGATTTATTATTGAATCATTTTTAAGAAATTTTTATTGTTTAATTTTAGGAATTTTAGAAGAAAAGAAAGCAAGTGTAGGAGTTCGATTCAACAAGGATTCAACAAGGAAGAAAATTCGAGGTTTGAGATGAGAAATAATTAAATACATATTATGCAAAATTTATAAAAGGTAAATATAGAAAAATTTACATGATTGTGTGTTTTCCTTAGGTTGTACCAAGGATCCAAGTTTTGAAAGAATCAAAGTGGATAACTTATGTTATTTCATTATTTTATTTATGCATACAGACTTTTAAATATGTGATTATTAACATAAATCACAAATGTTGAGGGTATACATATCTTGATATTATAGTCTTCTGATAAATTTCATATGTTGTAAATGTTTGAAAGTTTATTAAAGTGAAATATTAGATTTATAGAGATGTATATGTAAAATTGTCATATGCCAATACTGATCAAATGGAAAACAAAAAGGAAAGGTAAAAATTATATATCTATATGCATGAAAATAAAACATATGTAATAATTATAACAAGGAAAAGGATATGCATGCAAAATTTACAGGAGTTCACCCCCGTATGGTACTGGCTGGGGAAGCAACGTACCCGTGCACGAAAAAAAGGGAAAAGGTAAGGGAAAAAGGAAAAGGAAAATGGAAATAGTTATATCTTTGGTACATATAGACGGTGCTCCTGTACAAGTGGAAATGGAATTGAAAAAGAAAGTAAATGTCAAAACTATTAAAGGAAATGAAAATGTTATGAGGAAATGAAATATTTATGATTGAAGTTTACAATGCATGGAAGATGTACATATAGGGATTTTGTGTATTAAGGAAGAAGTATAAGATAATTTATTTATGTTTTTCTATTTTTATAATTGATAATGATTACCCACTAGTTTACTTTGTAAACTCATTCCACTAAATAAATATTTCAGGTAAATCTTCAGTGACTTAGAAATGGTAGAAAGGGAAGTATTTGTTTATAGAAGACGACGCAATACTGAAAACAGATAAATTATGATTGTTGTAATTATTATCTTTGAAAAGTAAAATGAATATATTTTATGGAATGTCCTTGTTATAGTGGCTCTTCAGTTATTTTTAGAGAGTTTATGTTAATGTGATTATTTTATAAAGAATGAGATGTTAATACCGTCTGACTTTTAGTTCCCGCCTCGTTAAGTCGAGGATCCGGGCCGGGTCGTGACAGACCCAAGCATCCACATAAATTTAATTTCATTTACTTTTCATGTAGAGAAATAAAGCAAATAATGTAGAAACAAGCAATTTATAAAGTTTAATCCATGTAAGAGTTTTCGGTTGGAGAATATATATTAACATGTTACCTTGAATCTAATATAACCTCTTTTCGTGACAAAGCTGCAATAGCTTGCTCAAAAACAGAAGTAACTTTCTCACCCATTTGTATAGCATGGACAGAAAAGCTGCATTAGCAGTGACAAAGAGATAAGTATAATTAAGTAGACAATAATAGGACTTAAATCACATTACAAAACATAATAACTGTCACCGTGCAAGTTTAGAATACAAGGCTATTTTCTCAAAAAAGGAAGCAGTAGGACAGGAATAATCACTTGTAATTTACGTGACTAACTAGGGGTAGATGATAACGCTGGGACTTTTCAACACTGGTCTTATAGAATGGAGTTAAAATTTCTCCAATATGAGGAATCCTGGTATGCTCAAAGATGTGATCTATTTTAGTAAACCATCGCGACATTTCTTCTGAACCCAGCAAAAACTCTGCAAAATACTCCAGTTAAATAAATGGAATATAAAACCTTGCAATGTCATTAAAAAAATTGGCACTGATACAATATAAAACAACGAATCATTTTAGCGGAGAAAATACCAAAAAAGGAAAAGTCGGAAAAGTACCATGATTTCCTTTGCCTTCAAACCCGATAAAAATGAAGTTCATAGGGACAGGAAGGTATATGGAATCAACCTCTGACATCTTCAAAAAATTTGCAATGTTCCCTAGATGCAAAGAGGAAATATCTGAGTAAAAATACAAGAAACAGTGCCCGAACCTTAACAGAAGGCTTTACATTGGTTTCCATACCTTTACACAAACCCTCCCACCACCACTGCCACCAGGCCCACACACACCCATAAATTAATGGTTTTAAATAGTTCTTAAATTCACACAACACGCACACAAACTTATTAACTATTGTACAAACTACAAAGTAACTCTTCTAAGGGAACATTTGGTTGAAGTTTAAACATCTGTTATGACAAGTGAAAAAACTGGATTCCATTATTATGTTGAATGTATTAAGAGATTCAAGATTGATTTTAAACCCTAAACTCACCTTCAAAATCCCTCAAACATGATAATTTCATTTCACGCACAAATAAGTGAAACTAAATCATCGCTTTCAAAGACATTTTTCTATCTCAAAGCAACCAAATGAACCAACAGAGAATAATCATATTAGCAATAGCACTCTCAGAAATTGAAAAGATATAACAGAGAGGAATACAAAAGTTCTCTCTTCGTCTACCAATATGAACATTTAGAAAAAAGTGAATCATTATTGTGTCCATCCTTCCTAAAATGAGTAAGGCCTCTTCATTTCCATCTAGCAATATTTAATATTAAATTAACTCTTTTCTGAAATAGGGCTGAGCATTGGTATTTAGGTTTCCTGCGAGTTAATTGCCGAGAAAAGGATAGAAATATATACATGAGGCCCATGAATCCATCACATTCAAAAACTTCTGCCTTCACTTTGTCTTCTTGCAATTACCTGATAGATTTTTGCACTTTGAAGTACTACACTCTTTCCTCCCTATAGTTAGTCTATTTCATCTTATGATTTAAGCAGAGCAGTTATGATAAGTTTGACAAGGTATATATGCACAGCCCACCAGCAATCAAATTTTCCATTTAATTCAATGAAGCGGAAAAAAAATAAAAAAAGAAGCGGTTCAGAATATAATTACCTGCCTTGGTGTAGTTAACCACCTCCATTTTCCCATGGCTAGAGGGAACTGAGCCTTCCAAATCATCAAAATCTGCAAATTCAAAATTCCACATAATTCATCAAGCCCCTGCTTCACGAAATAAAAGCTCCCTCATCGCAAAAAACATAACAAAAGAAGAACATAAAGCATCCCATTATGAATATAAAAGCTATCATTTCATTGTAACATCTTTATATCAATGCCTAACCCAGTAGTACATGCTGCTCAATCGAGAATGCCAACAATAAGCATCCTAAACAAAATAAACAAATAAAGATTTACCCGTACGAATCAAGGATTCACTCCAAAATTTACTCTTGGATTTCAGATTGAATAGCGAGAACACGGAGGACTTCCCACTGCCACGGCTTACCCGCGAAGCAGCCCTCGTCTCCGCCACCAAAACCTACGAGATAATAACAAATACTAAGAGAATGCACTCAACGGTCATAGCGCGATAAGCTATCCGGATATTTTTAACATCTAAAAAACGAACGAAGTAATAGAGAGCTTATGCCTGAAAATCAGACCATAACAAACTCAAAAAGTCTAGGGTTTAACTGAGAGAATTACTATAATAATTAGGAGAAGGATCCGGGAAAAAGAAAACATGCATCGCCTTGGGGTAGTTGAAACGAGTTTCTTGGAAGCGGCATCCATGGCGCCTCCAGAAAACCCTCCAAAGAAGCTCCTGCGATTCGATTCGGAAGAGGATACAAGGGCCGAGGTGAAGGAGAGTAGTAGTGACCAGCGTGGAGACACTAGATGCAGTTCTGAAGAAAGCATGAAGCCGGCTGGCCCGAACGGCTCGGTCGCCTTTGCCTCGATCAAACCGGGCGTTCCACATTGGTCAGTTTGGGGCTTAAGCTTGATTCACCCAAATCATCAAAATTTTATGATTGCAAATTTAACATATAAATTTAACTATTTATATGATATAGTATTGCATTAATAGAGTTAACAAAAATCACTTCAATTTAGGCAAACATGAGGAAATTGTGGCATCAAGATCTTGTGAGGATCACACCAATTGAACTCACTATGGCTAGCAAAGACAAGATCGGTGGCATGTGTAGGAGAAGTCATGATATGAGCTTATAATTAAAGGCATCAATGGAATCATGATGCATGGAGAAGAATACTTCATGGGATGTGTGGATTTAGCAACAAGATCTGATTGGAGAACTTACAACGGCATGTGAAGAATTACGAATTGATCGATGACATATGGAGAGAAACAAAATCTCATTGGCAAATGACGACGGAACAGGCGACATGAAAGATAACAAAGACCGTAAGTTTATATGTTATTTTTTTTTTAAGTTTTGCGTGTTGTGTGAATAAATAGTTAATTTTATATGTTAAATGTGTAAATCATAACTGTTTAAGTGCTCATTATGTAAATTCCCCTAAATCAAAAATTGAGTTTCAGCTCAAGTTTAATTTTAAGAGTTTGAGTCTGGTCATGAGTATACTGATTAATTATGACAAAGAGAATGACTTTGATTCAAATAGCTTTTTAAAAACATATGATAAATGTAATAAAAATATATAAATTTAAAAAAATAAATAATCATTTGATATAAGAAAGTGATTTTAACTTTTTAAATATTTTTTAATGATCTCTATTGAGTGTTATAAAATTTACAACAATAATGAAGATGTGAGTTTATCATCTTACTATCATACAAAGATCTCGCATGCACACACATATAAGATAAATCAAGAGATATATATGAGAGAGAAAATTGTTTACGTGAGAACCAAAAGAAAAACTACAGGGCATAGCTCAAATGAAATGATTTTACTGGCATATGTCCTCGGTTATAAATAATGCTCTTTCTCGTAATAGTGAATATGCCTATCCAATATATTAGACATGAACTGTTAATAGTGGATATCATGTTGAACATTTGTAAAGCCTTTCGGCATTTAAATTGTCTTCAAGTGATAGTTTGTTTTCTATTTGATCTTTCTCCATGGAGAAGATGAGACCAAAGACCAATAATTGCAATATAATTTTTGGTGTTAGCAGCGGGAGTTAGTTTTTGTGTTAATGACGTGTATATGCTTTATTGGTGATGACATGCATCAATATTTTTTGGAGACAACATATGATGAAGTGGTGTGTGTTAGATTGTTAGTGTTGGTGTTAACATCATGCATAAGCGTTGTACATGACGCGTCTATCAATGGAGTTGGGGACAATGGGAAAAGAATGTAATGACCTCAAATTGTGAAAATAATTTTAAAATGAAAATATAAAAAATTTTGAACGGGAGCACTGTGGCACTATGCTAGCAAGCGCAACAACACTGTGAAAATTGAGGCATCGGATGGCGGCATGGCGATGTTGAGCTCTCTATTCTACAATATTTTTGGATAGAATTATATAGATTGACACGCACTTCATAGCAGCTATTGTGCATTTCATACATGCCAATATACTTACTGATAGGGACGGTGGAGTAACCTAAAGAATTGTGAAAATAATTTAGGGCTCTATCAATTTCAAAATAATGCTTAGGTTTCCTTTGATATAAAAATTATAAAAATCTCACTTAATATATGTAAGTATTAATGCTGAATCAAGTAATATAGTGATAGAGTAGAATATCGATCCCACGAGGAAGAATATTTACTTGAAAATACTAGTACTGTGTACTTCAACTATAGCAATTATTCTACTCAATAAAAATAATTTTTTTGTGAAGATTCAATCACTTAATTTAAATTAATGTTTGGTTGAAAAATATATTTTTGAAAAGAGGTTTAATTTTCTTTGGAAAATATTTAATTTCTGGAATTTAAATTTAATATTCTAACACTTATTATGAATAATATATCACCTCAAAAGGTGAACATATCGTTCTTTAACAGGTTCAGATTACAAATCTTGATTTACCCTGATTATCGTAGTCAAACTCAAGGAGAAACAACATATGATCCCGAATAATCAAAATGATGTTTAATCCGATGTTTAACTACAATAATCTAGTAAAAGGATCATTAATTTCATAATCAAAGTTGCAATAATAGTACGATATATCTTTCTAAAGAAAGAGGATATCGTCTGTTATCGATCATTTGAAAATGACGATAATGATCGTTGACTTTTAAATTTCCCAAAGATAATTAATTGATGTTTTGAAAAAGCTTAATTTTGAAATCATGTCTGGGTTTCTAAATCTCCTACGAGCGCAAGCCCTCGTAATTAATTACATCGTAGGAAATCAGAAAAATTTTTACGAAAACTCTCAATTAAAATAGCGATACGAATTTTATTTAGATTTCAAAGTTTGATATAAAAAGAGGTAGGGACTGAAAATTCAACAAGGACTGGTTCAAGATTGAACAGTTCTTTCTGGAGTCAAAGGAAGAAGGGTAGGAGGTATTTTGAGATTCTGAATTACTTCAAAAATACCTCAAACTATCCTAAGTGTTGGGCTTGAATTAGATTGAAAGAGATTTAATGTTTGAGTGATCAATTTTATTAAAAAGTGGGAATTAGATTCCCGAAAGTTGAGGTCTTAAGATTTAACATTTGCCTCAAAACCTAAGTCTAAAATGGGTACTGAAAATCAGTGACCCAGAACCTAGCTAATGCAATGTAATCTGAACTTACCCCGGCCTGGATTGGGGAGCCAGCTAAACCACCTAAACGCTTTAAAACCATGAGTCAAGTCTTTTAAATGTAGAGTGGTTAGGGGATGTTGTTTAAGATTAGTTTAAGGAGAGTGGGGCTGACATCTAGAGCATATTCCTATTTAGCCCCTTAACATATGTTGGGTGAAATGTCTAAATAAAATATAATTAAGAATTAGACTTATTTTTAATTTGTTACTAATGCAATGCATGCTAGTTGACTCGATTAAATGCTTAAATTAATATGTAGCAGTTTTAAAATCAGGCTTAAAAAATAGGTTTTATCTTAAAGATTGCACAACATCCCCTTGGACAGAACTGCACCCTAATAGGTCAGGTGGTCTGCCAAAACTCGCAGGCAGGGAGGTGCCTAACACGGAAGAGAAGTTTCAATATGTATGCATGAAAAACTCTCGGCGAGTCCGGGCTTACTTCTTAAAAGCGTTAGAGTTTCTATCTGAGCCAAAAAATTTTAAATTTTAATTAAAGTAGAAATAGTTCATGACCGTACCCTCACGAGCCTCCGATCGGGTTCCAGGCTAAATCAAAATCGACATATAAGAGCGTCAAAAAAACTACTAAAAGCATGCGGGTCCTTAATCGCAATCAATATCAGGTAATCAAATCAATTAAATAAGTGCTCAAACTAAAAGTCCATGTGACAAGTGCCACTTAATTATACAACCCAGGATTTGCAGGAAAGTAAAGTGGCTAGGTACCACTGACAATAATCCAGATTCTACTCCTAAGACTCAAGTGACTTTGAGATTTGAGATTCTTCTCATTCTTCACTTCTTCATCTTCTTGGAACTCCTTGGATCGTCGGGTCTGGATATCCAAATGAAAAGAAACTCTCTCTGAATAGGGGTGTTATCTTTTCTCTTTGGATATTTGACATTCATCCTAATTTAGATCTCCAAATGGATGAAAACTCTCCCCTAAGGGATGTCCTTTTCTCTTTGGATTCCAAATTGAATGTTTAAACATCCTAATCTCAAAGTACTTAACACATTACAACTCAAATTCATATCAAATTACATTGATCAAAATTGAAAAATCTAGACTCGATCCTGCAAGGTTATCCTAATAATCAGCATTTAATATTTGACATCCCAAGCAGTTATAATCAATCTCAAGCAGTTAATGTTTAAAATATAAAGAAATCTCAATCACAGCCACGCTTGGCCATGCTCTTTAAGTATTAAAGGGGGACTTAAGCATTCTGGAGCGCCTGCAGAAAATAGCGTTAATTTAAAGCTTAATTATTTGATTACCCCCTTTAATTTTAAATGCCCTGTATGAGCATGGCCACCTGCATAAGATTAGATTAGTATAAATCGTCCATATCCTAAGGGTAGGTCTAACAAATCAAATCAACACAGAATGCAGTAATTAAATAAATAATCACATCAATATCAATTACTTAGATCTAGCAACCAACATGCAATGAAAACCACGGAAAACTCGGCACACAGCAGAAAAGTAAACACCGACCTAGCCTAAGACTAGGGTTGGTTGTCCTAGCAAACCATCTAAAGTGTGTGAGGTAGGCTGTGTGGTTTTGATATGTCCTAAATAGGCACTTGATTGAAGTTGCTTGATGTTCTAGTTAGTTGAAGGCTTAAGGGAGTTTTAATTTGAATTTAAATCTTAATGACTTGAAATTGATTTTAAACTTAATTTCAATTATTTGTTGGACACCACCTTTGTTGCACACCGAAGCCGTGAAGTTTATTTCATCTTCCTTGGGGCTAATTTAATAGCCTCGTAGGCCTGGGTTACCCAGTGGTACCCGATATGATTAAATGATTTGAATTTAATTAAGGTTGAAAATTAATTAAAGTTTAATTAGAGTTGATTGGTTGCTGGTTTTAAAATTAAATTGATGTTTTCTAGAATTTTTGATGATTTATGGAATTTTGGAAATTTTTGGATTATTTTAATGATTTAATTAAGGGGTTAAAATTAAATTGATGTTTTCTGGAATTTTGAAAATTTCTGGAATTTTTAAAATTAGTTTAATTAAGGCCGTTTTTATGGTTTGAATCCAAATGACCTCCAAACTCCCTGAAATCAACTCCAAAGGTCAGGAATGACCTAAGGAGTGATCTCCAAGTGTTTGGAAAATTTCTGGAATTTTTAATTATTTTTAATTAATTAAATTAATTAAATATTGAATTTCAATTAAACTTAAATTAAACTTAATTTTGAAGTCCAGTCAAGGGGCTTTTATTTTTCATTGATTAAGGGTTTAATTCTGGTCAGTTTAAGGTATTATTTGTATTTTTTGGATTTAAATTTGATTTATTATAAATTTTGGAAGGTTTTAAGGCTTAATTAAGGGTTAAATTTGATGAAGTTAATTAAGGGGCTTAATGACTTCAAAATTCAGTGAGAAATTTTCCTAGGGCTGAGAGTGTCACTATATTCAAATGGTTTGAGTTTCAAGTCAATAGGAGGTGAATCCTAATTAATGAAATTTTCCTAAGTTTTCTAATCAAATCCTTAATTATTGTCCTTAATGTCACTAGTTTTGAGTGGGTTCAAATCAAAGCTCAACTAACCCTTGAACATTAATTACAATCACATCAATACACTCAATCATGAACAGAATGAAAATATCCTAATGCTCTATGGAATTAATTATAGTAAAGTATTGAAGTTATAGATCACATCATGATCTATGAACTTAAATATTTAACTATAAGAGATTGGATACATCAAATTGAATTAAGGAGATTTGAGGATATAAAGAATATCCTTAAATCAATCTCAATTAAATTTGGATTCAAAATCATACATGATTTGATATTTATGTAAACAAATCAATATATCATTGAAAGCTAATCTTTCTCAAATCATGTATAATCACAATCTAACTTTGTTTTAAATGAGAGAGACCCTCTCACCAATCCCATAGATCTCTAACATGCAATTGTTAGATTAAGATTAAATCAGATATAAATTTTCAAAAAGGAAAACCTAAGTCATCCTTGACTTAGATTTTTGAAAATTCATAAACTAATAATATATACATCAATTAGGCTTAGAAAAATTAAGGGAAATCAAGCTTAGGCCCTATAATACCTCTGCCAAAATTCAGATTAAAAGAGATTGTATATTCTTATTTAAAAATAAAATAAGATTTTCTGAATACTTGATATAAATAATAGAAAATTACTCAAAATATTTTTATTTTATTTTAAAAATAAACTAGATATAAATACGAACAAAAAGAGCCCTTAAACATAAAAAATGGAGAAGAATTGAAATTCCTATGAATTTTTGAAGTTTTAGGGTACTTTTATTTATTTAGAGGATTTTAAATTCTGAGTCAAACGGCGGCGGCGCTTTACACGCGTCAAACGCACGCTGGTCCACGCAAGTGGCGACAGTCAAGTGGACCCCACTTACTTATCCAGCGTGGCAGGGTTCCTAACCATCGGATCCATCGTAAAGCAGATCCAACAGTTATAATCAGACCGCGGGATGGAATTCGATCCAGAATGATGGAACGGCCATCAAAGACCCCGCGGTTTGAATGGATAGCCAGGATTTAGCTGGATGAATATCTGGTCGTCTTAAGGTTCCAGCCAGATCGTAAAAGCAACGAAATCAACACCATCCATATCAAATAGAATGAATGGACGACACTGATTTCATCTTCTACCTCCAGTTACCGTAAAACCTAAACTTAGATTTAGGTTTATATAGCTTAAATAATGGATCAAAATGGTTTAGAACAATAGGCAGAGGTAGTACAGGATCTAATCAAGATTGGGGGATCCTTTTCTAAGCTATTGACGCAGTGCTTAGGAAATTATTTAAAAGCCTAGAGAAATTCCTAGGGTTCAGGATATACCTTAATATACCCGACGGTTTGGCAAGTTCAAGACATGGTTGAGCTTGTGGGCTGTCCTCGCATATTCCTTTAGAAGACTCCTGGCTCAGGAGAGGCTTCTATGAGGAGTTTGATCAGCTAGGATGGATCTAGCTTTGGCTTCCCCTCGAGCTCGTCGCCGGCGGCCACCAAACGCCGTGAAATGATTAGGAAAGTGAAGAGGAAGCTTTGAGAATCAAAAACAAAATCTCAGAGTGGCTTTAGATGGACTGGAATGGGAAAAAAGTCTCCAATGAGCTCTCTCGTGCCTATTGCCCCTATTCAGCTACTGGAGCCAAAAGCGATGGCTGGGATCGATCAGGTGAGTTCCCTGGATGAATGCCAGCTGTCCCAAGCCGTTAGGGAGCAGTGAGGCACACTACCCAGAGGAAAATGACCTTGAGTCACTCTCACATGGAGGGGACCACTAAAGGTGGTTAGGGTCGGGTTGGAGGCATACCAGGAGCTGGGTTGGGTCGGGCTGATACCTAGGAAGGTTCTGGAGTTAACTCCATGGGCTAGAATGGCTTAATTCTGGTTGGCCAAGGCTTGATAGGTTTGATCGTGGCAATGGGACTTTAAGTCTCTAGTTGACTGGTCTTAACCAGTCAACTTTAGTCAATATTAATGATATGGAGTTCAGGGAATGGCTAAAAGATTTTTAAATATGATTTGGAGTAGGTTTGAAGAGATGGATTTGATGCTTGAAGGTGAAATTGATTATTTAAAGAAAACTTAGTCATTTGACTAATTTGACTAGTCAAATTTAGTCAAAATGGCTAGGCAATCTTGTGAAAACCCTTTAAAGGTTAAATGGGTTGAAGAATAGCAAGCTAGAGTAATGATATGGGTATTTGAATAAAGGGTCAAAGGTATATGGGGTTTGACCACCCATAGCGGATCAAGCAAGTCAAAACCACTATGGATTGACTTGAAACCTGTTTGGGAGTATTTGAGTCATGCTGCAAACTGGTCTCAATGATTGAAGAGCTTAATTTGAGTGTATACAAGAGGATATGTTTGATTTGACCAAAAAGTCATTTAGGATTTGATTGAATATTGAATTGATTGAAGTCTGGGTGGTTAATTTGATTAACATTTGACTGAGATTTGATGGAAGGTTAACTAACACTTAATTAAAGATTGAATTAAGGTTTTGATTGAGGATTGAATTAAAATTTAATTGTAGTTCAGGTTGGAGTGTGATTAAATGAAAGGTTTAGATCTGGATTTCAAGATTTGAAGTGGATTTTGGGTCTTAGTTGACTTGGTCAATAGTTGACTGGGTCAAAGGTCCAATCAAGTTTGAATCATTAAGAGAAGTAGTCAGAGAAGTTTGAGTGGGTTTAAAAATTGATTTGGAACTTGATTCAAAGTAGGGAAGCTTAAGGATTGCACTGGTCAACCTAGGTTGACTTGGTCAACCAGGTTGACCCAGAGTCAGGGTCTGGGTTGGATTAATTTCAAATAATATTTGAAGTCTAGTAGAAATGTTTTTAGGGGTCAAATAGGTCATTTGGGTCAAAATGACCTATTTGGGCCCTTAATGGGCCTTTTAGGTCAACCCTGGTTGACTTGGTCAACCAGGTGGGTCCAGGGTCTGGAAATAGGCTCAACAGATTTGGTTTGACATTTAGAGACCAATGGAAGTGGTCCCAAAGTCTAAGGAGGTCATTTGGTTTGAAAAGTGCATTTGAACCCTTAAGGGGTATTTTGGTCATTTTGACCCTTAGTCAACTGGTGGTCAAATTGAATCTAACAAAATGCAGTTTATTGCTCAATGAGTCATAATCAAGGTTCTGGAGGTGATTTGAAGCTTTGGAGAAAGCTCCAAGATCAGAATCCACTGGGTGGCAGGTCCAGTGGTATAGACTGTAAATATTTGAAGGTTTTACAGTCTTTGGATTTTAATCCAGTTTCTGGGGTTAGAGACCTCAGAATGAGTTTAAATTTGGATGGTTGCCTCTAGAGACATGTCACATCAGTGTGGAACAGATAAACTTTGAATCAGAGGTCATTTGATTGGGTTTTGAAATATTCAAAGATTCACTGAAAAAGGCTTTCATGACTTAGACCTTTGGCCTTGGAATTGAGTCTGAAAATCTGGTTTTAAATTGGAATTTGAATTTGAATGATAGAGTTTTGTGGACCTCCGAAAGGAACAACAAACACCATCGCCCCGCGAGGGGAGGCGGTATCTGTTGCCAATGGGAGGGCAGATTCGATCACACATACGATCAACTATTGAGGATAGTGGCTCTCACCAACACACCCCGATGGATAATAATATGTGCGATCTAATCATAAAGGGTTTCCCCCACCCGATACATTAGCTCGAATGGGGTTTATTTGAGAGTGGGATTCAGTTTCCCACGGGCGCAAGCCCCCGTGGTTAATTACATCTCAAGCTGGGGCCTGAGAAAACTCTCGATTAAGGATTCTACATTATTCTTCCCAAATTGGGATTGGCACATAGGGAGAAGACTAGAAAATCCTACTCAAAGAGAAAGAAAGGTTCAACTAGGCTTAGTCAGCATACACGGCTCAGATCAACACCCGGAGGGACTAAGGTAGTGAGAAGCAATTGGAGAAAAGAAATAAATCATGCACTCAAAGAATATAGGAGAGAAAGATGGAAGTGGCGTCATCCGTGTGACGTAGACAGGCAGGGTTTATAGCCTCTGAAGGAAAGGAGGCTTACCCACCGATGAGGCGTACTACGAGACACTAGTAGCCTTGAATCCTAAATCTAATGGGTTTAGTATTCTACGCAACACTAAAACCCGTGTCCTAGCTAATGCATTCTGGGCTTATATCCTGCCTGAAAAGGAAAGCCAGCTAACCACCTAAGCGTATAAAATCCATGTTATCCAAGTCTTTATGGAAGATGGGTAGGTAGTTTGGTTATCGGAAGTAGGGCCAACGTCTAGAGAGTTTCCTAATTGGCCCTGGACTTATATAGGGTGTATGCTCCTAAGACTAATGCAATTAAAATTTTAATTTAATTAGTTTCTAATGCAATGCATGCTGGTTAACGATCTCAAATCAAATATGCATAGAATTTTAAAAAGGCTTATAAAATAGTTTTTTTTTTAAGAAAAGACTAGACTTCCCCAGATCCAGCACCTCATCCTCATAGGTCGGATTATCTGGACTCTACCCGCAGGCGGGGAAGTGTCTTATAGCAAGGAGGGAGAGAATACATTGATATGCATGCGACCCTGGACGATTCTGGCTATTCCCTAGATCGTTACATTTCTATGTTATTTATTTCTTAAAATTTTAAGTATTAATTACGAGTAGAAAAATTTTATTCCTAAAGAGCCTAGCGAAATCAGGCCAAGCACATGCAATAAAGAAACCTAAGAAAAGCAGGCAATTTCTACTGCGCACACAAAATAAACAAATCAATATAAATCCGCAGAGCAGAGTAAGAAAGAGTTCACAGTCCACGGCGAGTGCCGTATAAGTACAACCCAGGGTCTGCAGAAAAGTAATGGTGGCCAGGCCCCACCGACAACATCCTGGATTCTAATCCTACTGAATGACGCAAGTCTTAAATGCAATGCATTTCATTTTCAAATCTTCATCTTTGAATGGATCATCTTCCTCCAGATCTTCCTCCTTCGGATCATCCTCCTTCGGATCATCCTCCTTTGGGTCATTCTCCAGAAGGGGTACCCAAATGAATAAGAAATTCCCTATGAAGGGCTTTTCTTTTTCTCTTTGGGTACCGAGTATTTGAAATGCCTTGCCTTTAAAGACTTTCACAACTCGATATGAATTATAAATTACATCATGAAAAGGAAAATCTAGACCCGGACTGAACCTGCAAGGTTATCCTAATAAAAATATCGCAAGCAATTATATGTATAACAACATCCCAAGCAGTTTATATTTAAGCAGAAAAGAAAACACACTTGGCCACGCTCTTATTCATTTGGGGGCTAAGCATTTTGGAGCATCTGTAGCAAGCATTTATAATTTATAATTTATCATATTAGCCCCCGTTTATTTTAGCGCTGCATGAGCGTGGCCACCTGTAATAAGACTGGGTCAGTATAAAACGTCCCTAGCCTAGGGGTAGATCTAACGCACAAACAACAATATCGCAGATAAAACACAGTGCAGTAATAAAATAAACACTCACATCAAATCAACACAAGCAGCACACGTGCCACATGCAAGAGCGATCACAACACAGAAAATAACTGAGAAAGAAAACACCGGCCTAACCTAGATCTAGAAGTGGTGCCCTAACAATCAATTCTACGTGTGTGTAAAAAGTTTGTGTGGCATTGTATAGATCATATATTGGGTAGATGGTTTGAGTTATTTTGTGTTAATATTTGTTGAAGGTTTGAAAAGGAGGATTTGATTAAAGTTTAAATATTAGAGTCTATTTTTAGTTAGTTTGATTGGTTAATTCATTTTAATCCTAAGGGTAGTAATATTTGAAGTTTAAGTTACATTAGCGGGTTTTAGGAGATCCGGGGTCTACCTATCTGCTAGGTTAAGAGGGTTCAAAAAGTTATCTTTAGAAATTGGTCAGGTCTAGGAGAATTAGTATTCTTATTAAATACTAGACTTTACTATGAGTAATTAGACTGTTAATTTGTTGGATTTGGAGTTTTCTAGGCAAAGTTATGATTTTAGGAGTTTCGGGCCCTAGTTATTGAACTACGGTTGACCAAAGAGTTGACTTTTCAAATTAGGTTGATTTTTGGAAAGTTAATATTTTTATTGAATAGTAAACTTTAATTAGAGTTGAGTGCTTTTTAATTTACTTGATTTGGATTTTTCTATAATTAGTTATGAATTTTCAATGTTTGGGTATTATAAGGTCTTTTAGGTTCGAGTTAGATTAGCTTCCCAATTTGATAACTCCTAGGATTAAAGTTTATTTTAATGATTTTTATTTAGTTAATATTTAATTAAGAGGTGATTAATATTTTAATTAGATTTTAATTCAAGTTTATGTTCGAATTCTACCTCCTAGTGATTTCATATGTTGATTATAGCTTAATTGAAGATTAAGTGTTTTTTTTTATGCGTTTGATTTAGGTTATAACTGATTTTATTGATTTATTAATGAATTGAGGGAAACTACCCCTAGGATAACGTGTCACTAAGTTTTCTATGTTTAGTGTTTCTATCCTAAGGGAGCATGCAATCCTAAGTCTAAGTTCTCTAAGACTCAATCCTTAATTTTTGTCCTTAGGTGTCACTAGTATTGTAGGAGATGGATAGGTGTTTTATTTCTAACCCCTTAGACATTCGCATATTTCTAAGTGGGTTTAGGGATCTATGAATAAAATAAAAGAAGAAAATTACCTAAGAATTGAAGTTTCTACAGAGCCCTAAAGGTAGGGGAACGTACACACAGATGGGCTCCCTAAAGGCTATCTAAGTTTTAAGAAAAACTCACAACACCGGGGGCTATGACCCGGTGGTATCGCCCGTAGCACCCCCACCAGAATGAATGGGGGCGACTGATGCTCGGATCCGATTGTCCAAGCTCCTTCGTCTATCGCTCCAAAAGATCCTTCTCCTTTGCTCTCCCAAAAGTACCTCGCAAGAGAATAAAGAAAATTGGATGAGAGCAGAATCATGTTCAATATGCAAATAATCAAAATAAAATGCTATTAAATAAAAACATACCTTTTCTTTTGTCTAGATGTTAACTCGGCTGTTTGCTCTCCGGGACTGTCCCAAATTTTAATAACTCCACACATTGTTTTAAAAACAGTCTTTACTTATTATTTTTAAGGAATGTTAGCATCTCATTGATAGGCATGCCCTGTCAAAGTCAGGCATGCCTTTGCCCCACCCTTATTCCCATTCAGCATTTAAGCCAAATACAAATAAGAGTAAGGGAAATTTGGATGATATTTAATGTTCCCACATTTTCAAGAAAAGCGCTCGAAATACATGACACGATCACCCCAAATCACTTTCGTATAAAACTCAAAGCAATAGAGAATAAAACCCAATCTTGAAACCAAAATCCAAATAAAATTTTCAACTTTAAATGTGCTTTCAACCCACGTGCGTAAGCTCATCTTTAGAAGAAAATGCAAGTAAGAAGAAGAAAACTATCCATGAAAAAGAGAACTAAGAGAGCCTCTTAGTATCGAGCCCCTCAAATATAAAACAATTCATGACATCTCAAGTCCCCAAAACAACTTATAGAACCTTCCAAACGAAGCAAAACATAGAACTTTTCGATGCAAAACAAATAGCGAGTTTCTTTAAACGTGGGGTATATTTAAAAAAAAAATTCTCCAACAAGAAAATTTCGTTTTGACTTTCCAATTCAACAAAACTAGGGGAGGTCAAGAGAACTAGTAAAATCTCTATGTTTCCGTTGCAACTGATATTCAATAAGAAAAGCATAAATCAAACCATAGAATTATCCCATTTGTCCCTCAACTAATCCATTCATAAAAGGCAATACTTATGGCATAAATAATTCCCAACAAAAATCCATAAAACATTAACATGGAATATGCACAATATCAAAGTTTGCATATGCTTGTGATACTTCCAATGTTGCCAAATTTTATTACATGCTAGAGCACAACTTTGAGTATGAGTTTTTTTTTCTAAGTGTCAAGTTTCAATAATCATGCTCATATCAATGCGATCATGAAGAAAGGTTCCTTTATCCAATAATGTAAAACAAAGTGATATGCCTCGTAGTTGAAATATGAAATAGATGGGATCATCTAGCATATTCGTAAGCCCACTCTCCATGTGACAGCAAGAAGTGAACAAAACGACACTAAAGAATAAATGCTCTGCTTCGATACAACCTAACAACATTACACATAGTTTGGGATTACCACATCAAATCTAACAAAATCCAAGGAAATGAGTGATGAAAACCAAGGATTAGTTCACTTCCACATGAAAACAATATTTAATGAGTTGCTCTCTTCTCATTTCAAGTCACCTCAAGAAAGAAGACTTCATAAAACATAAAGCACCAAGAATATTTTCCGACATTAATTTTAACATGATTTACCACCAAAACTCAAACAAGTGTGAAACATGCGGGATTCAAAGAAATTAGTTACTAAAGTATGAGATTGCATATCATCAACTATACCCCTACATATTTAAGAAAACTCTTGAACAACAAACCCTCATAAAGATAACTACAAATATTTGCCAGTTGAGAGAGGAGGCGCACAGATGCTCTCAAACCTTCTGTATACCCTTCCAAAGAAAATTATAAACATTTCAACATAAAGCGAGCCATTTTGTATTTGAATAATTCAATCTCAATAATTGAAATCAACATAAAGCACAGTTCCCCACAACCCAAAACATGCTCAGAAGTTGAAACACAAGGTGCCACTTAGACTCTCTAACACCATTCCAACACTACTCTTTCATGGGATCCAAGAAAAAAAAAAGAGAAGAAATAAGATTCAAGTAAACATGAAAGGACCTCAAATTTCGCTCTGAATAACTCAAAGTACTCCTATGAATACTCACAACTTGGCATTAAAAAAAAACATGAAGAGATCACATAACCTCACATTCTGGTCCAACATTGCCGCCTCAAATAAAATTGAGAGCAGAAATGGTAGCTCAAGGCAATCTCACCCTTTCCCAAGTTTAAAAAAAAGTCCAATATAATTGCCAACAAATCTCCAAAGGAAGCTTGCAAATACAAAATTTAGAGAACAACTTGCACATGAAGATACCCTTCCCATGCAATGTGTTCTCATGCTCACAACAATGGTTTTGCAAAGAATTTTTAATGCATGGAAACATGGCACGAGGAATCAAGGATTCCCCAAACTCCCAAAGTCTTTAAATAGAGAAATAATCTTAATAGAAAGGCCTCACATTTTCATCCAAAGCTGAAGGAAAGAAAACCAAAATCAACCTTCTCTTTAAATATAGACATTATCTTGATACAAAGAGAAGCAAAAGAGAACCTTCAACAGTGGTTCAATTAAGACTATGATATACATGCACACAACAACATACCTTTGTAAGATAAACTTTCAGTTCAGTTATCTGTAAGAAACAATGAGACATAACCCGTTCTAAGGTGACGTGTATGTATGTGTTTTTAAAGAAAATCTACATTGCTTCTTAATGAGCATTATCACAAACAGCATATGTGCATACTTTAATGGAAGATCAAAATGGCCCTTTGTGCCTCTCAATGGCTCACACCTAAACTCTAAGTCATGTGACATAAAGCAATAAAACTCAATTGTAATCGTCTCGAGAATCAACAATCACAAATGGCATAAAGGAAATAAGTCCAATACAACTTAATGTCAACATAGATACTCATTCCTCTTCATCATTCTCAAGAGATGACATGCATATAAGTTGATATTCTATAGACGAAATGAGCAGTAGGAACAAGGACTCAACACTTAGTCACTTTTTCAAACAATAGCAAAGAGTTCTCCCAACTATTTCACCATATGTGAGATCTTCACAATAGCAAAACACAATACATATGTAAATACACATTCCACCAATCCTTGAGTCACAATATCAAAGAGATCATGTCACGTCTCATATACCTGCTCACTTTCCAACATAAGAGAACCTATCCAACATTGCCAAAACACATTTGCTTTGAACCTATATAAGCCCACCTTCAAGACATAAGGCGCATGAATATCTTCCCACACAAATTCCAACCCTCACACCATATGTTATCAAATATCTACAGGAAACTTTTAATCCAAACTCATAAACTTGCTTTAGTGAAGAACATATAACACTTGTCAAAGGTCCAAATCAAACAGAACTTCTTTGAGACATTTTATCGAATACTTAGCCCACAATATTTTAAGTAAGGAAGAATGTAAAACCAAGGACTTGAGATCAAAACCACCTATCTCATATATCAAGACAAAACTCAACTTGTGATAACAAGACATAAACCATAACAAGAAGACAAAGCCAATTATCATTTAATCTCAACATGAATTTATATCCCTAGTCTCATAATCCTAAGAAATACAAAGAAAGGAGATGATATGAAATCTTTGCATTCAAATGTATTCACAAAGCCCTTAGTTAAGACACTTCATATGCAAGCTTATGTTTCAAAGGCCACAACTATCCAAACATCACAACACTTTTGATGGCATTTCAACAAACATTTGAGGTGCAATACTTATAAGAATACATAAAACAAGGTAACAAGAAGGATCATGATTTACACCTATGTCTAATTGAATCCATTCAAATAACCTATGCAAGATTCTCATGATCCGTGTACTAATCATCTCACACATTATCAGCAATTGCAACATCAACACATCCATCATGACTTAGGAATGGAAAAGGAAAGCAATAGAGGAAGAAGAAGAGAATCTGGGGGAAGAAAGAGATCTAGGAGAAGAAGAAGGGGAATAAGAAGAAAAAGAGAAGGAGATCAGGGGAAGGAAAGAAATATACCTGCTGTTGAAGAAGTGGAAGGGGGGCTCGGGTGTCTTGCGAGCAGGGAAGAGACCGGAGAGGGAGAGGGTTCGGCTTCTCCTGGTTCGCTCGAGCAAGGGACGGGCAGAGGACTCCTAACGTCTGCGAACACGAGAGACCAAGGGTTCGGTCCTGGAGAGGGGGAGCTGGGTCTTCTGCGAGCAAGAGAGACGGAGAAAGGGGGGGTTTCGCCTCTCTGGTGTTCGCAAAACAGAGAGTGAGAGGGAGCAGGGGCTTCCGATCTCCTGGTTCGGTCGAGCAAGAGCAGAAGGCTGAGAGAGGGATGATTCGTCAACTGGATGGGAGTCGAGAGATGAGGGGATTCCGTCTGGGGTTCCAACGCCAGGGATCTCGCGAGTAAGAGAGGAAACGAGAGCGAGAGCCCTGCTTGCCTTCTATCTCGGGATTTCGAATAGGAGAAAGAAAAAAAACTTCCTTCTTCTCTCAGCCGGGAAAGGCATAAATCTAATGCTCGTTAATGCGCTTCGATTTTCTTTTGAAGTCCTTCCATACTCGTTCACTACTCGACGCCTATCTGAGTCGCAGAATGGCGAGATTTAGGCTAAATTATAGATCGTAGCCATAGATGAGAATCGCTTGATTTAGGACATGATTCAGATTGCTTGGAAAATCCATTAAATTTTAATTGGAATTAGATTAAACATATTGAATTAAAATCAAGCCAAAAGACATATCTGATTCGACTCAGTTTGGACCAATTTGAGATTCACTTGGGTTTGATCCAAGCTTAATCGAATTCAATTAATGAAATTAAACAGGAATGAATACAAATCCTACTTGAATCGAGCACGACGAGCCTCGCATAAACTAATCTAGCCTAATAGAAAATAATTTGAGTCTAATTCGACTCAATTCGAGCTGATGCGAGCTCGAATTGGACTCGACGGGATCTAATTAAGTCAATCAAATGCGCTCGAGGGTGCTCGAGGGAAAAGCATACGAAAACGAGGTCAACAAGTTTAAACTATCTAAATCATTTACAATCATTTAGGTTATTGTAGATGATTAGACAGGATTGAAGTCAGGTTAGAGGCTGTGACAGCTAGATCTGAATTGTTTAAAGGTCAGGATTGATCAGGGGTTTGAATTGAGCTAAACTCTAGATTAATTTGAGTCTTGAATGGGTTGATTTAAAGTCTGGGTTGGTATGGAGTTTGAATAGATTTGAGGTCTGGATAGATCTATGGTCTAGGAGAATCCTAAGACCTAAATTGATCTAAGGAAATCCTAGGGTCCAGAGTAGATCCTAGGGACTGAAGTCTAGGAAGCTCCTAGAGTCTAGGAAACCCTAAGGTCTGGGATCTAGAAGGTTCTTAGGATTTAGAATAGATCCTAAAGTCTGGATTCTAGGAAGACTATAGAGTCTAGATAGATCAGAGGTCTAGGAGATCCTAAGACCTAGACTGATCTAGAGTCTGGGTAAATCCTAGGGTTAGAAATCTAGGAGAATCCTAAAGTTTAGAAATCCTAGGATCTAAGGTCTAGAATGATCTAGAAATTGAATAGATCTGGATTGGCTTAATATTGAGTTTGATTTGAAGCTTAAATGGGTTTGAAATCAAAATGGATTTGAAATCTGAATTGATTGAAAGTCTGGATTGATCTAAGATCAGATTGATCCTGGGGTCAAAATTAAATCTTAAGGATTGGAAAGATCCTAAGGTCTGGATTGGTCCTACTGACCTCATACAAAAATGAGGTTAACAATTAAAAAATAATTAAATGAAATACTATTTGGATAAATTATTTTGGATTGATGGAGTATAAATATAATATATTTATTAATGATTCCTTTTTATATTGATGTTATTCATAGCATATGCATTAACGACTGCTCAGTCAAGTGTCAAGAAATAAAGGACCGATTAAACCCTTTCAATCTTAATACCACTCTAAACTCTCATAGTCTGTCACCCTATGAAAATCTTAGAAGAGTAAGTAAAGCATGTACTATTAAAACCTCCTCATAAATTTAATATATGATAAGCACTATACATATGCTTGCATCATATCAATCCAATATACCTAGTAGTGTCTGATTTTCTATTCCTAGGCTCTATATTACACCTCATATTAATTATACATATGACTACTATATGCATTAAATAAAGATATGGTATACTGAAAATATCATAAAATTATTGATAAAGAGAATTCATTAGTACTCCATATTCTATTTACACATCAATCCAAAACTAGAGAATTTAATTAGACATGAAGAACAAGTGAAGCAAATTTATTTTCATTAATTGCATAAAAGAAAAAAGTATAAAAGAAAAAAAGTATAAAAGAAAAAATATCACCAGATGGGTTCAATAATCTCCTTTACACTCTTCCTTGAACTTACATAATTACTTTCACAAACACAAGCTAAACACTCTAATAAAATGTATCTAGTACTTCTCTGAATTCCCTTAGTTGTCACTCCTAAGAAAAATCAGAGAAGCCCTCTAAAGACATGATATGAGTAGGAAGTGATCAGGAGACGACATGATCAGAGGAGATAATAATGAAAAAAAGGTAGATCTTTTGACAAAAAGAAAGGATCTGAGACATTTGTATGGAGTGTACAGGAGTATGTCCAATGTGGTAGGAGGCAAACTAGAAAGTGTTTTAGATGCGAACAATAAGGACATCAGATGGTTGATTGTCCACATCAGTGACAAGGAATAAGATCAATATTTAGAGCAAAATAATATAGATAGAGTTATATATAGAGGATTGAAAGTTTGTGAGGGTTATGAAACCCAAAAGAACTAATCCCGAGGCTAACCAAGAGGGGGCTGAATTGATAATTTGAAAATTATTTAATGAAAAGAAATTCCTTTTATAACTTGATGTGAAAGCAGATTACAAAAATCAAATATTTTAACCACGGCACAAATCACAAAAATAAATGCAAAAATAAAGTGCGAAAAAAATAAAATCAAGAACAAACACATTAGAGATTTATAATGGTTCGGTCAACTTGACCTACGTCCACTCCCTAGAATCTCTTGTTCTAGGTATTGCACTAAACTCTTTAGTGACTCTCCTTTAGCCCCCACAGCTATGTGGAGAAGCCCTAACAAAAATTTTTCACAAACCCAGTGCGGTAGAGGACCATACTCCTTTCACATGCAGAGAACCTTGACTCCTTTTCACCCTTCTAGTGAGGCAGAGAACATGGAATCATTTTCACCCTCCTGGTGAGGTAGAGAACCTGGAATCAATTTCACCTTCCTCGGTGCGGCAGAGTAGCTGGGTCCTTTAACACCAAAGAGATCTTCTTCTTCCCAAAACTTCTCTTAAGATAAACCTTGAATTCGATGGTACTAAGGTGCAAGCTTGCTGGAGCAACCGTGTGAAACCCCCTCCACACTCTCTTTTAACCCACAAGGATCTTCTCCCTCTCAAACTCCACCATTTCATCTCTCCCTTTAAAGGGTCTTTCTTCAAGTTTTCTCTAGAGGAACGAAGACTCAATGCATGTCAATGACACTTACAATGTCTTTGGAGAAAGCTTAAATATATGGTTTTAAAAAATCCTAAAAATTTAGTTCTAGCGGCAAAGACTATCCAATACGATCGCAGGATCATTCAGTATGATGTGCAAATTTTGAAAAATCCTAAAAACTTAATTCTGGCTATAAAGATCATCCAGTACAATCTCTGAATAGTCTAGGACGATCAATACAAATTTGTACTGATCATCCAATACAATATTGGGGATCGTCTTGGATGATTAGATGAATAATTATGGTATTTCATCTTGTACGATTGGTTCAAGAGTTTATACTGATCATCTAGGATGATTTGAGATTGTCCAGGATGATTAATTGACAAATTTATGGTTTTGACTTAATCTCACTCCCCCTGAGTGTGTGTGTGCATGGTCACCAAGTGAACATACACCCTTACAAGACTTGACTAAAAAAATCAAAAATACATCAATGAATATTATAAAAATCTTTACAACATAACCTATTCTACCTAATCTTGAGCCTTAAATCTTTGTTGAATGGTGCATAATATTCTTGAAATTTTAGTACACACACAAATAAATATACATTGTAAATATTATGAGACATAATGACATGATCCACAATATTTGTTATCATAAAAAATATAAACTACGTGAGCTCGAGTTACAATAAGGACTGTTAGATCTAGAGGATACTGTGAAAGGTCCGTGCACAAGACATATAAAATATGAGCTAGTGAAAGTCAGAGAGAGTACACACATTTTGTTGCGCTAGTACTAGCACCGCTACAACCTAAAGTTTATAGTCTGATTCAACAAGATGATAGGGATGTGCCTGAAAGATCCACCGATAGAGTTCTCAATCCAATGCATTTAATTTGACATATAATCATTGCATAGCATGTATAATTGTATGACTTGCACAAGTGTGTGATTGATTAATTAAACTCATGATTAATTGAATGAGATGAATGATAAGTTAGTGATAAATAACTATTTTGAACTTTTATCAATAGTGGAATCAAAATGATTTGATTTTTGAATTGAATTGATTTTATTTGATTATTTGAATTAATTTTAATTTATTTTTATTGAATATGTTGGGTTTTTATAAGTTTTTATATCGATAGTGAAAATATCGAGGATGACATTTTTTCAATGTGAATAAATTGTAATGACCTAAAATTGTTAAAATGTTTTTAAAATGAAAATCTAAAAAATTTGAATTAGAGTGTTGCTATGTTGTGCTAGCAAGCGCACCGACACTATGAATGCTGAGGCATTAGATGGCGGTGCGATGGCGTTGAGCTCTCTATTTTATAGTACTTTTGGATTCTACATGCAGCACTACGGTCTACATGCAGTGCTACGGTACTGGACATCAAAAAATATTTTTTATTATATAAATCTGCATACCTCATCACCACCCCACCTATGCCCCTATTCCAGTTGCTTCCTAGGGAAGGAAGAGGAGGGAAAGGGAGAGAGAGGAGAAACAAAGTTGATCGAGGCATTTTCATCTGTCAATTTTGTTCAAAGATCTTTTCTTATTGTAGGTAGGTAACCCGATTTCTATCTCTATTTTCAATAATTTTATTTTCTTAGATTTTATCTCTTCTGAATTGATAAAATGACACTTTTCTTCTTATATAAATAAAAGTTTTACCATATAACTTTTAATATATAATAGATATGATTATTCTGATCATTTTGCATTAAAAATTTCATTATTTCACTAGGTAGATTTATTGTTATGAATTTCTAAAGATTTTGACTAGTTTATTGAATTATATAGATTGGCACTCACTTCATATAATACCCAAAAGTTTCAGGTAAAACTACAACGTTTCTCTTCATTAAACTATACCCAAAATATTAAGTTCTACAAAAATGCGTGGAAATTATCACATTTGTTTTGAGTTTTTATTTTTCCAAAAGTTTAAATTCTAATCACTATTAATCTAATTAATGTAAATGTTATTAATTCAATTAATGTTAGCAAAATGTTCTTTAATAGTAATGAACTTGAATTATAATAACACTCAGTATTTCACTACCTTAAGTATGTAACAGGTTATTAAAATTCAGAGGGCTGTGATGGTTTATGAAATAGGAATATAGCAACTCCCGTGCACTACTTCTTACATTAGGTTTCCAGCAGCCCAAAAGCATGTTTTACGGGTTTTGTGGAGCGAAAGGGAACAAAAGAAGGAGGTATGCTGGGTGCTGGAGTTCAGCTAAGGCTGGGAAGGCCACATTCTGTGGTAGTTGGGGGAAAAATATAGTGAGGGGAGGTGATTTATTTGGCGGAGGGAGAAGCAAAAGAAGGAAGAAGAAGAAGAAGAATAAGGGAGAAGAGGGAAAGTAGGGGGAGAAGGAAAAAGGAAAGATAAGCATTTGGGTTGTTTTATAGTTATTTTATAGATTTTCAAATATTGATAAAATTCCTAAAGGAGATTATACCCATTTATGATTTAGGACTCAACTAGTATATGCGTAGGGGAGGTTGCGACCTAAATTTGTTATTTTAGAAAAAAGTGATTTTGTTTAATTGGTTGGAAAATTGAATTATAGAAATTATAAGATTTAAGAAATGTAGATTATGTAGGTGATTTGCAAGCAAAAAAGGATATGAGGTGCTAGAATTGAGGAAACAACTCGTCGCAGGGATAAGAAATGTAATTTTAATTTAAAAAATAAATTTTAATATTTTTAGACATACAGTTATAATTAATAACAAAGGATAAAAATGTATTAAAGTTACTGCAATTTGGTTAAGTAACTTTATAGTTATATATTTAGGTATGAAAGACCACATATAAATTGTAATAGTTTAAGCTTAAAATGAGATATCATATGATTACATAAATGTTTTCATAATTGACAATATTCTTGAAAAAAAAGTACTGAGCTATTTACTACTTTCATATTCTTCTTAGCAAATATTATATAGGTATGTCTTTTACATTAAGTTATGAAGCATGTAATTCCCAATCAAATATGAGTGCAAAAAGTGAAGTCTAATGAATATCATATTAGTTGAGAGTTAGTAATAAAATATGGGACCCCGGTGGAGGCATAAGGACCTCAATGCAGTTCAATGGCGATAATGTTGGGTTTTATGTCAGAACCTAAGATAGCTTATAATGATATTATTTACAGGCTTAAAAAAAAGATGCTTATATATCTAAGTGCAAAATGTGATGTTTCAATCATTAAAAGACATAATCTATGTCTACCTATGATACCTACTGTTATTACTAATTTTTATGAGCATGTATATTTTTTTAATTACTTTGCAAATTACCTTATAAGTATAGTTCCATTATGACTGCAATCATATTGTTCTCTATATTATTCATTTAATTCTTTATTTGAATTATAAACATTTTTAGAGTTTCATAGCTCATCAAATTTTCTGACTATTTTATAAGAAAGGGCATGGATAAGGTGGAATCAGAATAGCATCATGCAATATAAAACTTTATATTTTGTTGTATAATTGGGTAAGTGGTCTGCAATAAAGGTATGTAGGCTGCTTATTACGGTAATATTTTGAGATTCTTAGTGGCTCTATAATTATATATGCATGATCTAAATGATATATTTTTTATACTTCCATTTTATAGAGGAATGTGGTGAACTATAGCTTGAATATATTTAGAAATAATATTTTAAATGTTTAAGCATTTTATGTTTTCTCTTTCACACGCTATATTGTTGATGGGGGGTGTCGTGGGGTGGGACACTTCATAATTACTACTGTATATTTCATAAATGGTTATTGAATAACACATAGATCCTGATATAATTGATACATAATGAATGTGACATTTGTATGTGAGCAACGAAGGCTGCTGGTTGAAAATATTATAATTAATACGGGTTAGCTATTAAAATATAACATCTTCTACATGAGTGTAGATCGATAGGCTTTCCTTAAAATAAAAGTTTGTATTATAATCATAGTTATTGCCTATAATTGATTGATTGAATTACGTCGATGATGGTAAGTTAAAGACTGATAATCAACTAATTGACAATTGAGATTAAATTAAAGACTGATGACTAACT
The DNA here is from genome assembly GCA_019925795.1 of Dendrobium chrysotoxum. Taxonomy (NCBI): domain Eukaryota; kingdom Viridiplantae; phylum Streptophyta; class Magnoliopsida; order Asparagales; family Orchidaceae; genus Dendrobium; species Dendrobium chrysotoxum. Next base: position 55,461,056 of record CM034307.1, read on the forward strand.
AGTAGACAGTTGGGTTAAAGATGTTGAAAACATTACAAAAAAGCTGAAGGTATTGCCTTGCCAAATCGTATGATACCGATACATGAATTAATAGCATACATATACATCTAGAATAATAGTTTCATTCCATAGCACACTGATATATGTACATATAGAGATTTTATAGATTGAATATTCTGATACAACATTCATACAACAACATTACAGATAGATATGACAAATGTACATTCATGATTCATATAACTGATAGAATAATAATATAGAATAATTGAATACAACACTGATTTATGCATTTTTGTTACATATTTTCTATATTTTTAGCGACATATGATTTATGAATTTTACTATTTACTTATCATTTTGATTTATATTGTTTATATATTGACTGTTAAATTCATATAGATCTTGTACATATCATACTGATTAATTGATACATAGCATATTGATACTATTATCTTACATTGAATATTTTTGTAGGTCTGGGTGACCTTTTGGGCTTTGTAAGCTCATTATTGTGTTTTGATTGATTTCAGGTCCTAAAAGGGGACCAGTAGAGTGAGATTGATCAAAGTTAGAGTTGCATGTTTAGTTGACTTTTTAGCATTTTATTTTATTCTTTTATAACTAAAAGTGTTTAGTAATAGCTTGATATTTTATATTGAACTTATGTCTATTATATATAAATTTTGATTAGTGGTGTATATTGATATAGGATATATGCTTTTATTATTTTAATTAATGTAAATTAAAATGCATGGATCAGGTAGATTAATTAGAAGATAAAAAGACGTAATTCTTCCAATTTAGATTCTAGGACATTATAAAGAAGTCAGTCAGCATCGATATTTGCATCGATGATATGCATCGACCTTGTAATTAAAGGCATGTATCAATATAGTTGGCGACGGAAAGAAAAGAATTCAATGAACAACAAGGTTTGTGTTGACAACATGCATCAGCCTTATAAGCGATGACATGCATGAATACTGATGGTGATGGCTAGTGAAAAAGTTCTTAAGCATTATTGTTTTTGTGTTAATGGTATGCATTAGCCTTATAAGCAATGATATATGTCAACTTTAGTTGTAATTGTGGGTAATTAAGTTGTCAGTTATAAGCGTTGGCGCCAATGGTATGCATTGGTCTTGTAGACTATAGATATATTGATGTTATTTTCGACAACAAGCAACGAAGCCAATGACCATTAATATTTATTTTGATAGCATGTCTCAACCTTATAAGTGATGGTGTACATCAACATTATTTTCAACAATAAGCGTCGGCTTTTGTGTCGAAAACATGCATCGATCTTATAAGTGATGGAGTGTATTGACATTGGTAGTGACAATGGGAAATGATGTCAATATGCATTATCATGCATTGACAACATGCATCAATCTTATAAGCAATGGTGTGCGTCAATCTTATTGTTGAAGGTGGGCGATAAAGTTGATGGATGTTGCCATTTGTATCGATTGCATGCATTAGCCTTATAGGTAATATCACTCGTTGACAATATTGGTAGTGGCAAGCCTCAAGTGATAAAGTTGATGGGCATTAGAGTTTTATGTTGATGTCATGTATTTGTCTTATAGGTGATTGACATGTATCGATGTTGCTAGCGAAGTTGGGTGGTAAAGTTGATGAGCGTCCATGTTTATGTTAGCAACATGAATTAGCTTTTTATAAGTTATGCATGTATGCCAATGTTATTTGAGATCATTTGTAACAAAGTCAGAGAGAGATTATTTAGTCAAATGATAATGATTAAGTGGTCGTAATCGAGTGATGATGATCAGGAGGCAATAATTGAATGATGGCGATTAGGAGAGTATAATAGGTTAATGATTTTCATGAGATTGTAACAATATGATGATGTAATCAGAAGATGATGGTTAGGAGACAACACTCAAGACGATTGTGTAATAACTGCATCTATAATATTAAGTTTGATTATAATGACCTGCATTGAGTTTGGTGAGGATTTACAAGTTTATTTAATGTTTGTTTTTTTTTTTTTTTTGAAATTTTATAGTTTATTTTTACAATGAATTTATGTCAAAAGGGCTTGTAGTTTGAATTAAAAAGTTAAAATATGTTAAGTAAAAAATTCTTTGGGAGCGTTGCAATGCTGCCCTCTCTGTGAATTGGAAGCCATTTGGGAGCATTGTGGTACTGTAGTGGTGGAATTGCCTTCTATGTATGCTGGAAAGCATTAGAGAGTGTTGCGAACTTGCGATGCTTGGCTCTCTATTTGCAAGTATGGGAATCGCCCTTGGGAGTGCAACAACGCTTTAGATGGTAGCGTTGCAACACTGTGTTAATAAATATCAAGAACCATTTTTAATTTCTCGAACATTCCTCATTTCTATTCGTGAGATTGTTGGCCAGAGAGAAGAAGTAGAGTTCAGAGGTCATAGAACTGATTTCGTTCATCGATCCAATTGAAGAAATTGTTTGCCTCTAGGTATGTTATTGATACCCTAGTTTGGATTTTAATTTTGACATGTGTGGTACTTCTAGGGTTTTATTTGATTTGGATAGACACAAGCACAAATTTACAAAGATTTATAAAGTTTTCAATGTGCAACTTTTGGTATGTTATAGAATAGAATATTCGGATCACATTGACAATAAAAATACGAGTTTTCATTAGATGGCTTAATTCATACACTAATGTAACTATTTCTATGAGTATGTTGACATTTCTAACGATTGCTACAATACAATAAATACTTCAAAATGATGCTATAAATGTTTATCATGAATATATTTTGATTTGTTGTTGTTGAATATGTATACAAGTTTCTCCTCGTCCATACTACTAAAATTATCGTACATGTGCAATTTCATGTAAATTTTTGTATGAAGTTAATGTTGCTCATACATATTCAATATATTGATATTCCATATTCATGTGATAAAATTGATATGTTATGTTCATGTTTTGGAGGATATGTGGAGGAGAAAGAGGGATAAAAGGAGTGATACAAATAACAGTTGTTTAATGTTCTGTGCAATACAAGTGGAATTATAAGGATCTGTGCACATATGTAATTCTTTCATCGATCATGAATAGAAGCTAGATGAACATGTGGAGTTACAAAGGAAATTATGCTATATATAATTTCTCTATCAGTACTGAACATATGGGAGATGAATAAATGGAGGTATAACTAGAATTGGAGTTATAAGGGAATCCAACTAATATGATCAAGTGGAAATATAAGGAGGCATCGAGAAATGTGCTATGTAAATGTGAATCACATTTTGATTTATATGTTACATATTATGTTCCAACATGTATTTTATTATGATATTATGTTCATGTTTAAGTGACATTCATGATGTCGCCATGTACAAGTTTAAGAAATGTTTATACCATTGTTTTTGACATGCTCATACTAAAGACACGTGATTGTTGTTGACACTAATCGTATTATTGTAATTATGTCAGTGATAGAACATTACATAGGCACCTTGTTGCTTTAACTTAAATTGTATAACTTCCTATTCAAATAATAATTGATTATTATGTAATTGATTTTAAATGTTGAATATTGAATTCTTTAGTATATTCACATAGCTTGTTGGGCAAGTGTTTGCTCATCCTATATTGTTTACATGTCATTTCAGGAATCGGTAAGACTCTAACTGTATGGGTGTCATAACGAGTTGACGGATCAAGTTCAGGTCTGATCTGAAATTGACTTGACTAGAATCCAGTCAAATTAAACTCGACCTGTTTAAAAAATGGGGTCAAAGAGATAGACTTGAATCCGACTCGATAAATTATTTTGATTTTTTTTTAATTATAACATATCAATATAGGGTTTATGTTATTTGATAAAAAATAAGAAGATTATACCAACAATGAAACAAATTTCAGAAAAAAATATTAAGCGGGTCATATTTGGGTCAAAAGCCGGTTTACTGGTCAACATGAATCTAACATGTTCAATAAATGGGTCGGGATTCCAAACCCAAACTCGACCCATTTATTAAATGGGTCAACTTGAACCCAAATCTTTTGTGTTGGGTTCGGGTGAGTTTGACCAATCGGGTCATTTATTTACACCCCTACCCCCTACCCAACTAAATTAAAAAAGGTTGATAAGGTTAATGTCCAGATTGTAGATATGTTTTTTGTTATACATATATTCTTTTGACAATCCAATTATTTTATTTTTGAGATGTTGTGAGAGAAAAATTGTAATGGATTGTTGTACATGATTTTTTGATAATACAAAAGCAATGAATCATGATGTATATCTTTATATTTGCTATAGTTTGATGTATTTAGATGTCTATGGGTGTCAAGATTATTGAAGAATTAAATTAGGATTAAAATGATTCTTTCAATTAGATCTTGGGCCGTGAAATATGGTATGATGATTATAGTCGGGCGATGATGACAATTGAGCGACGACAATCATTGGAAGAGATCATAAGTGTTGAAAGTTGGGTCGAGCTCTAAAGTTCTTCAAATCTCCAACTTCTCTCCAATTTCAAGTTAGAATCTAAGCTCTCCTTCATGTTCATTATGAGGGTCTATTTATAGTTTTCTAAAGCGCATTTTGATAAATTTAATCAAAATAATAAAACACTCAATCAAATAGTTTGGGTCGACCCTTTTAATCATAGTATATTTTTCAGCATCTAAGTGGCTTAATAATCTCATAACTGAGTAATATTTGGCTCTTTGGATTCCTCTCATTAAGGAAAAATTATTCTGTGCAGACACCGGACGCCGTCCGAAGGCCAACCAGAACGCGCCATGTCACTTTTTTGCTCGGTACCGGTGCTGGATACCGTTGTGTACTGGGTGACATGGCACGTTCTGGTTGGCCTTCGGACCGTGCGGTGTCCGCACATAATAATTTCTCCTCATTAAGAAGTTCATTTTAACTATAAGCACGCAAAATTTGGACATTATTTAATCCATCAATTAATGACAAAGTTTCTAAATGCATTTCAAGGTGATGATTTAGGTTCATTTTAAATTAAATTGGAACACTTTTTGTTGTAGTTAGGCTTTCTTATCAATATATTAAATTCAACTATAAGTTTGCTAAAATCCAAGTTTAAAATATCCTAAATTTAATTACAATTTTTTTCATTCAGATATCGCAATGATATTAGTGTTTGATCAAGTGCATTTTCTAATGACACGTCAATCTTTACCCGAAACTTTAAATTTAATATATTTTAAATATATTTTATATCAAATTTTGTTAAATAATCTAGCTCTCAAGAGTTAAGTCTAGCTCAAATTTGGCTCTCCGAATAGATTCCCAAATCGATTTGATTAAGCTAAGCCCTTAATTCAGCCTCTTCAAGGCCCAACTATATTTTTTAGGAAAGCAAAATAAGCACTTGAATTCAGGCTTTGTTTGGGACAATTTTTTAATGCTTTTTAGAGCAACTTTTTAATACAAAAATTTATAAAAAGCTGATTTAGAAAATAGTAAGAAAGCTATTCCAAATGAAATCTCAATCTATCATAATTTTCAAATTTATTTTTAAGCTTGTGAAACAAGTTCCATTAACTAATCTCAACAATTATTTACATTTATTACTCTGCAAAGCTACAACCAAGCATCTGATTATGATGCTTCTTTATCTTATTAATAACTATTTATTAGGATTCCCATAAATAACACAATAAAGACTGAAAACAACAGCGTTTGCCCATTCCAAGGCAACAAAATTATTTCTTAGATATGTCTCCTGTATTCTTATAATGTCTCAGATAATACGCAGGACCTTGATCAAAATAAATGAAAAGGAATTGTTTGAAATATATTGGTGTAAAATTTTATCAACATTAACTTGAAAATCACCCAACTTATTTTGATTTCATTGTAACATAAATTCTTAATATATAACTTAATATCAAAATAAAATTTAATAATTTTAAGATATCTCATTATCAAAATTGCATTGAAATATCCTTGATATGTCATTAAAAATTTTACTTTATCAAGCATAAATCTCAATGTAATATTTTAGTTATAGGCTTTCAGGGTTAAATTTAGGGTCATCTAAATTTCATTTCAGCAAATTTATAATTAAATTGAACATCTCGACAACATGAACCTATCGATACCAAATGTGATCCAATCTCACTCTAAATGAACCCAAGTCAAGCACTCAATGAGTAAGCATTAACTGAGTTACAACGTGATCTCTAAATCTTATATGTAGATAGTCAAATTGAGCATCCTGACAAAACTAATCAAAAGCCTAAGATAATTTAATTCTATTATCATGAAGGCACTCAAATGCTAAAATAATAGTTTATGATTAAATGGATCCCAAATATTGTTGATAATTGCTTGACAATATATCCCAAATATATCCCAAATATTGTTGACAATATATCCCAAATAAACTGTCTGATAATTGCTTGACAATATATCCCAAATATTGTTGACCGACCATTATCCCCCAATCATCATTGTTTGGAATAAATCATTGCCCACTATCTCCAAACTATGGCCTTCTAACTGACATAGTCTGACTATGATCCTCCAATCACCATGATTTGATTAAGGGCCTCCAACCACAGTTTTTCGAAAGCAATCATCCGATCATGATCCCTAACTATGTGCAACATCCAAATTTATATTCTAACAATTTTCTCTGCGAGCGCTGCAGCACCGAGATTGGCGGTACCCCACATTGAGCTCTCAATTTTTCTAATAAAAATAAGATTTTGTGTGAGCGTTGCGGCTCCACCACGACACTGGAGCTTAGGTAGAATTTGGGAGATTTTCTAAGAGCACAGTGACATTGGGAAAGCGTGCATCGTAGGAGTGCTAGATCGAGCTAGTGGTTTTTTATATTAAAATATCTAAATTCATTTCACTTAAGACATCCCTTCAGCCATTTCCCCCTTCACCTTACCTTGGATGGGAAAGAAAGATGAGAGAAAAGGTGAGAGAAGAGGATAGAGAAGATAGAGAAAGTCAGCTTGAGTAATTTTTGCCCATCACTCCGGTTGGAAAAAGTGTTTTTTATCATGGTAGGTAATCTGAAACCTATTCTTGTTTTTAGTGGTTTTGATTTTTTGAATTTTTCCTCTCTTAAAATTGATTTAAATGTTATATCTCTCATTCTAGTAATTTTTCACAGTGTAACTTTTAATATGTGATGGATTTTGTTATCCTAAATATTTTGACTAGTTAATATTAAAATTTTATGGGGTGGTTTTACTTATACGTCAATTTAGATGAAATGTGTGGTATAATATTGATTATAAAATGACCATGAGTCAATGTATTGCATTTAGACATTGAATATATGACATGTACATGTTTACCATTCATTCGATACCTTATGCATTATGGGTATATTGTAGGCATATTAGGCATATTATAGACATACTGATAAGCATATTGATAATTATATTTGGTGTATATGATATTGCTATTATGCTTTATATGATATGATATATATATATATATATATATATATATATAAGAAAGTTGGCTAAAAATAATTAACTAATTAAAGTTGGTTGGAGACATGTTATCCTATACAAGAAGGTGAGCCGACTTATTTTCTTTTAAATAAGAGTTGTGGTATAATCCTAAATAATATAAAAAGAGAGATATAAGGGGATTGATTGATATGATATGATACACCGACAAGTAATAAGTGACAACTTCTAACATGAAAGTCACTTAACTGATGACATGTAATATGTAATATGAGATTGATTTTTGGAAAAATTACTGATATGATTGAGATTGATTTCTGTAGAGTTGGCCTACATAACTGGATATAGGATAAATACACATATAGCTAGATGTCCAATCTTTCTTATATTACTTATATTATTTATACATGCATGTAATATTAGTATACTTAACACATTGCATAAATGACACGATATGATATGACATGACTGATACATGTCAGTGATATGATTGATGAGATCAATATAAGGATATATGATTTACATGAATATATGACATACATGATATGCATTGCATATAATAATAATATTATAAGACATGTATACACAAGGTTGATATGACTAATAAGATTGATACCTGGAATAATGCACTGATGGAAGCATGATATACATGCCTTGTATAGATATTGTATGACATGCAATGATAAAGGCAAGTGTTCTTATTTCATAAATCGACATAGAAACTATTTTGTAACTGATAAGTATAAAAATGTGAGAACCTACATACCCCTGACCTGATTATTGATCATTGATCAATACAACTATACTGAATTTATTGCTCATATGATATGACAATGTTCACTTTGACTGTTAGATGCTTTTATCAGTTATATGTTCATATTGATAAGGATTGAATGATTACATACGTACTACTTTCACTATCTTGTATTGATTTCAATTGTAGGTTCTAATACCTACTGAACTATGAGCTTACTCTATGACTATTACATGATTTCAAGAAGGTGTTAGGATCTAATAGAGTGAGTTAGATCGAATCTTTAGGTTTTATTTTATTTTATATATTTCTTTTATTTTTGTAGTTATGAGTAGAAAGATAGACTAATATATTGAATGATCTTCTAGCTATTATAAACAAATTTTGAGAAATAAATATAGTTATTTATTTTGATAAATATGATTCATAGTCGCTTCCGCTAATGATTGAACTAATTAAAAGAGTTTCGTGACTATGATAGATTAATTAACAGATAAATAGATATTTCTTCCAAAATTAGACCCTAGGGCATTACACTACGACCCTCCAAACACCATTACCTGAATATGGTCTTCTTACCACTATTTTGACTAAAACCCTCTAACCAACATCCATTGACTAAGGTCCTTCGACCATAATCACCATATTACAGTCCTCCGACCACTTTTTGTCAACTAAGGTCCCTCAACTATAAACGTCTGACTACAATCACTCGATAATGATCTTTTCACTACTATCGTCGGACTATAGTCCTCTAGCCACCAACCCTGACTACAATCCTCCAACCATCATCCCTCAACTATGATTCTCTGACTAGCATCGTCTACTTATGATCCTCTAGCTAAAGTTACATAAATACGTTTCTTTGGCTACCTTCGCCTAATTATAATCTTCTGATCACTATTGCTCATATAGAATCCTTCAATCACCATCCCCAAACAACAATCCTCTAACCATCATCATCGAATACAGCCCTTTGATCACCATTGTTTGATTACAATCCTTCAACCACTGTTACCTGACTATATTATTCTGACTAGTGTGCCTAACTACATTATCCAACCATTGTCATCCTATTATAATCTCTTAACTATTGTCACCCAACTATAATGATGCCCACTAACTTCGTCACGTGCATTGCCAACAACATCAATGCACAATATCTCTTATAATGATGATACATGTTATTGCCACAAAGGCTGAGCAATGTTTGTTGGTTGATTTAATTATTTTCTTCAATTTTTCTATTAATTTTATAGTCATGGTTGTGTAAGATATAAATTGATTGAAAAGATAAATTCATGACTTGTGTAAATGATTTTTAGAAATAAAATGTACATGTTTCAGATGAAATGTTTTGATAATGAAAGATAGCTTTCATTGTAGTTTATTATTTTTATATAAATGATGATTAGTGGCTCCCACAGATGATCAAAAATTTTAAAATAGACAATTCTTCCAAATTAGATTATTGACGTGACAAAGGGAACATTCAGAGGACTATATGAGCTTCTAGAAGTAATTAGAGCTATATAATTCTTAATGATTATTGAGTCAAATATATATATATATATATATATATATATATATATATATATATATATATATATATATATATATATATATATATATATATATATATATATTGAGAGGGGCTTCCTCATCATTATCCATAGTTGTAATGAAATAGTCCTCATTTTTATTGACAACAAATGCACTAGATGACATCATCGCTTAATTGAAAAGTGACAAAATGTTTCCTCCATTAGTTAGCTTGATTGACCTATTTAGGCCACTTTTACATCAAACATCTAATAGGTGATTAGCGGTGGCGACGCAGCAATTGTCGATAGTGATGTCTCCCATTGAGAAATTGAATATATCTTCTCAATGCTATTAATGCAAAAAAAAATCCAATGATTTTGATATATGAAGATTATGATGGTTGTATTCTCTTGAATAAATTTATAAAGCTTTAGGAATCTAAATCAAAGCCCGCAAAGAATGGTGATGATAAAGCACAATCTTAGCATCAAAATACCCTCACATTTAGAGTAATCCAATGTCACTAATGGTTTACAAATTATAGTCATATAAGAGCTATAACAATCATGGGAAGGCTTGCAAATATCAAATTTGAGGGTTTAAAAAAATGTTGATAATAGGCTATCATTGTTAGGGCAAAGTTTTCAATCTTTCCTAGATAAATCAAAATAATGTATATATCTCACAAATAAGAGGTCCATAGATATTGCAAAGTTTTGAGAAGTTTAGATATACATAAATGCATTATGTGAAACCCAAGAAATTAATGATGATTGGTATACCATGTTTATTGTTAGCAGTGAGGAGAGGTTATGGGTAGGTTCAGCGGACCCCTTGCCCATTGAAGAGGCGACAACTATCGTATAAGGCATTTTCATTATAATCTAGTACTAAAAAGGAGAAAGTGGAAGGAGTAAGAAGGGTGTATAGGGTCCACTTTGGTTGGCCAATTTTTGGCTTCTTTTGGGACAAAATTCTTATTAATTTCTAAAGCAATTTTTTAGTACAAAATTTCTTTAGTTTAAAATTAGTTTGTAGGCTTTGCTTAGTCCATTCAGACTCATTTTGCCTCAAATTCTAACATCTATAAGGCCATTGGAGTTATTTCAATTAAATAATCGTTTTTGGCTATAAATCCACAAAATTATAGACCATCAACCCAAAACTAAAATTTAAAATTTTATTTAAAATTCTCGAGTGCTTTAAGATCTAACATCTACATCAAATTTAATGCTAATTTGATTGGGCATTTTGACACCATATCAATGCCTTGGCCTTATTCAGTAATGCAACCAAATTAAATTTGATTAGGTTAACATTAAATATCAAGCTAAAAAATTACATCTAAACTCGACTATTTGTCAACTCAAATCAGCCATGTTAATTAAATTTTTATGCTCGGTTCCCTGTCGAGCTCTAGTAGAGCAATCACATTTAAGGTAGTCTAATTTTCTTAGCCAAACATGTTATATTCTCACACTTGTTTCCAAAAAAAGTCTTAAATGGTTGGCAATAGAGGTGTAACCGAGTCAAACCGGCCCGCGAGCTGGCTCGGGCTCGACTCGTTACCAAGCTCGACGAGTCAAGCTTATCGAGCTCACAAGTCGAGCTCGAACACAATTTCAAGCTCGACAGCTTATCGAGCTCAAGTTCGAACAACCCTTCACTAGACTCGCGAGCTTGTCGAGCAGCTCACGGAACTGACCTTCCGTTGCCAGCTGGAAAACGAAACCGCGGGGCTCAAGTGGGTGGGAAAATGGAACTCGGAGCTCGGGTGGGAGGGAAAACGAAACTCAGAGGCTAGAGCTCGGGCGGGCGGGACCAGAAAAATGGAATTGAAGCTTCCGTGGCGGACCTCGTGTGCGGCCTCACGATGAAGCAGGACGAGGACGACGACCCTTATGGGCTCACAAGCTTCTTGACGAGCCACTTGGCGTGAGATGTGTCAAGCTCGAGCTCATCTTTTGAGCTCAAATTCGAGCTCGGCATTTGACAGTCGAGCTTGACTCGAACATTCCCTGACTCGAGCTCGACTCGACTCGTTTGCTCCCCTAGTTGGCAATGATTATAATACAAAGTTGACTCGACTCGTTTGCTCCCCTAGTTGGCAATGATTATAATACAAAGTTGTATAATACAAAGTCATATGATATTATAAAAAGCTATTAAGCTTTCTCTCTCCTTGTATTTCTTAATACAAATTCATTAAGCTTTTTTAAATAGAAAGTGGGACATGTAGCATTTATGACCATTAATTTCTTGTATGTTGGGAGAAGCAAGTAGGTTGAGCGGTTGAGAAGTAGAAGATCAAATTTAATAATACAACCCATCTAATCCTACCAAATTAAGATTTCTTTAAATCACTTCAATGATCAATTAGATCATTATTAATCAGCCATAGTCGACTTGCGCTTATCTTATTGCCTCAATCATACTAAGCAACAAAAGAAGCTTTCCAATTCTACCCAGTAAAGTTTTGGAGATAAGATTTGCTAATATTTACTTAGCCATCATGGCAACATCAATGCCCCCCCTTACCTTCTTCTGTAGCATATCATTTTCAGCCAAAAGCTCCACTATTGAATGTTCCATCAATTTATTATCGCTATTCCATCTCTTTCCCTCACCCTGGCTTTTACCGGTTTATTTCAGATCATATTGTTTTTATTATATTTTTCATTACTGTTCCCATAAATTTTATGATGAAAAATAATTTTTAAAAAATACTTATTAAAGTTCAATAATTTACACAGCTCATCTTGATCTATTAGTTGAGAGCTAAAATTATCAACTAAAAGGTCTTGAGTTCGAGTCTTATGTGTGCGATGTGTGTATGAGTCTGTATTAATCCGCCTAACTTTCCAAAAAAAAAGTTCAATAGTTTTAAGATTCTGTTAATATTTTATGGTGCAGAGTATTGGTCATTAAAAAAGATAAAGAAGTTCAGATGGAGGAGTACTGACTTTACAGTTAGATACAGAATGTGAGATGAGTATTTACGTGAGAAGGTTAGAGTAGCTCTAGTGGCTGATAAGATTAAAGAGAATCATCTTAGATGGTTTGGTCACATAAATTGTGAGCCTTCCGATGACTCAATTAGGAGAGTAAATGCATTAAATTTGATCTATAGTAAAAAAAGTATAGGTGGAACTAAAAAGACTTGATTAGAAATTATTAGAAATGACATTTATTTATTAGATTTAAATGAGAATTTGACTGCTAATTGGATACAATAAAGAAAAATGATTCATATAGCCGACCCTATAGTAGGATGAAGGCTTCGTTTGGGACGGCTTTCTTGCTATTTCTTAAAGCATTTTTTTTTTGTACTAAAAAATTGCTTTAAGAAACAGTAAAAAAGTCATCCCAAATGAAGCCGAGATCTTGATGTTATTGTTTTTGGTGTTGTAGTTTTAAGATGCTTGTAAAATTTTTTTACAAAAATTATAGTAATTTTTAATAATTTATTGAAAATACTTTGGCTGTCAAAGCAGATCTAACTCCGCATTGAAATAGAGAGTAGTTACAGGCTTATAGCCTTGCAAGAGACGTAAGCTTTTGTGGATGGCTATCCAATCCAAATATTAATATTATTCTACAAAATATTTTAAAATATATTTCATAATAATGGTTTAGGAATATTTTCTTTTTTATATTCTTCAATTATTAGCCTATTTTTCTAATAATTAAAATACATCATCTCTTGTAATTATAACATGAATAATATAATAAAAATAATTAAAGAGATTGAGCAAGAATGAACATGAATAATATTGATCTATTTTTCTATTCTTTATAATATTTTAACTAATTATATCCATTTATAAATATGAAAAATTTTGTGCATGCCACCCGCTCTACCACTGAGCTACCGAGGAATAACGGGAGATTTGACCTCATAGAGTTCAACTCCCATTCTCAACCCATGAACAATGAGTCCGAAGCTTCCTTCGTAATTCCAGGAACTTCTTCGTAGTGGCTCCGTTCCATGCCTCATTTCGCAGGGAACCTCAATATGACTCTATTTCATTATATGACATCTATATCCTAATTCCATTCATTTCATATCCCTTTTGTGTCATTGACGTAAAAGATGTCTTATATAGTGTATATGTTTCTATCTATATAAATATGAAAAGTTAAGAAATCATCATAGAATAGAAGTAGCTTATTTAATTGATTTAAGGGGGGTTTCTTTTATAAATTAGCACAAGGGGGTTTAATAAAAGAGCACAAAGCGGATTCAATGAAATAAATAGATTAATTAATTGAAGGGAAAAAATATTAATATAAGTCATTAACTCGCTATTAATTTTATAATTAAGCTCAGTATTAGCATCATGATTAGTGGGGACCAGCATCAAAATGTCTCCCCTTAAATCTACTATTGATCATTAATATAACAACCAAAAATATTTATATCCACCATATTAGCTTGAGTGAGTGTGAATCAAGAGAAGATGTGATCAGATCTACTTTTTTATTCAAAAGTTTAAGGTATCATTTGAGATGGCTTTCTTACTGTTTTCTAAAGTAATTTTTTAGTACAAAGATTTTTAGTTCAAAAAATTTTTATACTAAAAAATTATTTTAGAAAGCAATAAGAAAGTTGTCATAAATGAAGCCTAAATCTATACGTGACAACTAATCCTTTGATATTTTCACTACATAATATATATTTTTAACCTAAGACTAATCCTCTCATACGAGGGCTCTTCATATTGAATATAAAATTTTTAGTATCATGAATAATCATGCATCAACAACTCACTCAATCATATGGAACAATCATGAGAGAGAAAAAAAAAATCTCATGATGACCTCATCAAAATTTTGATTATAAGGAAGAATCTTAAAGTCCTTGAACATACTTTGAGATTTGTGCAATATATAAATAATTAATATTAGATAAATCTCAAATTTATATAAACTTATTCATACTCAATATGACCATTTTTTTGTCAAGATATATTGAAATAAAATTTTTTCTCACTAAATTTATCCAATCAAGATAAAAATTTAGAAATATATAAAAGTAATGAACTATATGAATCATTTGATCTAATTAAACTATCATTGATCTAATTTAAAAATAATTAGAATTAAAAATGATATACATAAATAATTAATTTATTTTCCAATTAAAAAAACTTAATTTATTATAATAAAAGCTAATATAATTGTAAGATAATGAATACAAAAAGCCATAGTTGTCTTGATAGCACTCTCATGTCCTACTCTACAACACCTGTCCTTCAATTATGCTCTTCCATTTGCCACAGTGCATTCACTATTTAAATACCGCCCATTAGCTCTTTTCTTCCACTTGTTATTTTTTGCCAAGTGGATTGTAAAAGCTCAATGAAAGTCAATTAATCACCACAGAGGTCTTCCTAACAATAACATGAGCATCCACCGAAGTTTAGGGTGGTTGATGGACGAGCATAATTGGGAGCCGCGAATCCTCTCTACTACGGCCTCGCCTCTTCAGTGGGGCACAACAAGTGTGGGCCCGATGTCGATGGGTGGCCTCACTAGGTTCCGCCGATAGATTATTTACGCCACCAAACGCTCCAGTGGGAGTGGCAGCTAGTAGATACAACAACATGAGCCTTTTTATCCCATTAAATGGAGAGATTATTATATGTGGAGTGTAGATGTAAGATAAGTTTAGAATTTTTGAGGGTACACAACAAATATATAATAAATACATAGTGTTTATAAATACTGTGTATCTGCTATGTGTTTATTATTAACGCTCACAAATCCGAAAGATTAGGACTCCGAGCGTAATAATTTCTCTATTACGTGAGGTGTGTCCTGTTAAGAATTAAACGCTCATTCACTGTAGAAGTCTTTTCCACGCTACATAAAAATCTTCTAATTAAAAAATATGTCGGGTTAAACTAATGCTAATTATTATTTTAAAAAATATTATTGTCCAATATGTTTATTTTTTATTAAAAAATAAATAAAATTAGAGGCATCCCTAAAATCATAGTACAAAGATGTCATCTAAGAGAACAATAAAATAATAAACCAAGTTGCAAATTATGCTTAGAATTTAGAACTATCAATCTCAAAAAGTTATTCTCTTTATCCTTACACACAATCACTTCCCATCAATAAGAGAAATGAAGGTATAATTAATTTTTAATATTTTTTAAAAGTGTTTAGTGAATCTAATCATGATGATTAAAAATTAATGATTATTCTATTTAAAACTTTGCCTCCACTAAATTTTACTATTTTTATTATTTGTATTTTTATTTTATTATTTATTTTATTATTTATTTATTTTTCTTTAATAATTAATGACAAAATAAGTAAAAGTATTTGCGGCTCAAATAATTGAAGGAGATTGTTTGTTCAAATTAGGGTTTCAAATAATACATTTTTTTCTTACTTTTCAGCCCCATTTTTAAAAAGGGACAAAATAATAATGCTATGGATGTCTTGTAGTTAGAAGTCAATTTAAAATTATTGAATTTTGCCTATGAGCAAAGATATGATTGTTGATTTCAATAATTGTACCATTTCTTTGGACATTAAAGTTGGTTTGAACAACTTTTTTATTACTTTTTAACGCAATTTATAAATTTTTGCACTAAAAAATTATTTTAAAAAACAGTAAAAAATCCGTCACAAACAAAGCCTAAGCTTTCGTTTGGGACGGCTTTTTTACTGCTTCTTAAAGCAGCTTTTTCAACGAAGCCTATATCATATTATAAACATTGTGATATAAGTTTGTTAGAGAAACATATTAATATGATTGCGTATTGAATAAGTTTTTCTATGCCAATTCAACATATTAATATTAATATGTTATAACTTCTTCTTCTTTTTTTTTAAGTTATGAGTGTAATAGTATAGCATTATTCTATATTATATATCTCATGTAAGCAATAATATTAATTTGGTTGTATTGGGACTTAATAAAATGAGTCATAAATAGGCCCCACTCAAATATACATAAAAATAGAATGAATTTGGGCAATACATTAATCATATTCCAACAGTATATTAAATTAATAATGTGATTTATATTGGATATTGGTAAGGAAAAAAGAAATAGGTGAGGACTCATCTGTTCAAATTAGAGTATTTTTAGGTTAATTATCTTATTACTTTGATTTTAAGACCGAAGTTATAATTCCTTTTTTTTTTGCAACTATTTTTCCTGTTGTTTTTTAAAAAAATATGTATAAGAAAGTTGCTTTTTACGAGAGCTTTCAAAAAAATTATTTTCTCTACAATAATTTTACAACTCATACTTATAAAAAATTATCGTTGCCCAAATAGATCCTTAGTTTAAAACTTCTAACATATTATTTAAAATATTTTGGAGGAAAATTTTTTGATATTTTTTTCTCCGATCGACACCCCGACTTCCTGGAATGCTTAAATTATAATTTAGGATATTTTGATTGGTTCATGACTCCGACGGGAGATCCACATTGACGTTCAGGGAGCAGTCGCATCTCTTAATTATCTAAAAATTATGATTTTATGTCATAATATTTTTGAAAAGCTCTGGTACTATTTCAAATTCCGCGAGCTTCGATGTCCGAAAATAAGGGGCAACTGATACATCACCAAAAGGCATATTGAACAGGCACAAATCTCGAGGTATGTTTGAATTGGAAACTTTCAAAATTAAATTTGGGACCATATGAATTCCAATCTTAGCAAATTTATGGTCAAACTGAACGTCTTAACAATACGAATCCAACAACACCAAAATCGGTCCACTCCTAGCCCAAAATGGACTCAAATCAAGGGCTTAAAGCATATTTGAAAGTTTCAAAGTATTAATTTGTTGAACAAATGATCTTCAAATTAGACATGCTTATAATCGAATCGAGCTGCTTGATGAGGCAAATCCAAAGAGCCTAAGATCACTCAATTCTTACATGATTAAGTCACTTAAATGCTAAATAAACGCTCAATAATTAAGAGAATCAATATGAGTCGTACGATGTAATGTTTTGGATTCGGTTCAAATTACCAAAATGCTCATAACAAAAAAAATCTTTAAATAGTGCCCCATTCTTCATGTGAGGATGAATAATAGAGAGAGCTATAGAATGCTCTCTTGCATTTTTCAGCCGTCTCCGTCAATGACCATCACCAATTATTGCCGCCGACAGCCACTACGACCACCAATGATCGGCATCAAAAATCACCAACATCTCAATAATACAAACAAGATTTAATCTTGTTGTTGGGTATATCCGTCCGCCTTTAAACATCTACTTTTTATAATCCTTATTAGAAAATCAAGCCCTATCGTTGGGTGTTAATAGTCTCTTTGTGGATACTTGATTTATGTAATCTCCCTCAAAGAAAATCAGGCGTTTGTTTAAACCCTCTCATATTCAACAATGAAGAAAGGAGGATTCTTGTATCACTTACTTCATAGTGGATTTTTCAACAAGATCAGACACCATAGTTTTTTCCCTTTCGGAGTTTTCACATTAAAATTTTCTAGTCTTACTATTTTTAACTGTGCGTGCTAAATTTTTGTACAATACTAAGATGTAAAATATATACTCTACCGACTCAAATTTTCTAACATATAAAAAGTCGAAAAACCTAACCCAAGTTTTAAAGTAGGTTCTTGGGTAAGCACCATAGCTATTTTTATTCCAATAAAACAGGAACATATCTGTTAAATGTCTACCTCAAGAAGTGCTTGTACTTTAGCATCATATCCCTCTAATTCTTCATTCCAGTGCCTACAAACATAATCAAAGTTGAAAAAGCCACTGCATCTTACTAAAACTTAAATGTTACTGTTAAATATGCTCTAAAAAAAGCAGACAAAAAGTGTTTGGAATTGAGAATCTCAGATATGATTTTTACTTGAAAGTTACAACTGAAATAAAGTTTATAAGCCATTTAAGCATTTTTTAGAGCTAAATAACACTTCGTTTGCGACAGTTTTCTTCAGTATAAAAATAGCAAAAAAGAAACAGTGGCATAACAAATCTGCAAAAGCAGATTTATGCAAATATTGAACTCTGAAACAATCCCACCAAATAATGGATTTTTATCTGTTTCCGAACATGCTTTTAAGTACATACAGCTGAGCTCATGCCCATAGCTCGGTTGGTAGACGCGAAAATTTTCCTCCCGCGAGCCCGCACTCGAAGCACCTAACTTCCTCCCCCCCCCAAAAAAAACAGTACATGCAGCCAATGGGGCCTAAGTGGAATAAGAAGGCTTTTTTTTTTAAAGAAATTATTTTTTAAAGAACAATAACATCAATTTAAATGTTTAAAACAGTGTCATATTTAGGTGGAAGTCAGTATGTCATTCTTTTAAATAAATTAAATCAGTTGATATATAATTTTCATCTTTGATCGATTTGTCTCATGCTGCTACTTTTCTGCATTTTTGTATAAATGCATAATAATTTATTAAAGATAAGATATACAATCTATAATAAACAAAAACAAATGTGATAGTTTTATCTTTCTCATGGATTTTTGTTTGATTGGTGTTGACATGCCAACAATCATGATTTTTAATATGAAACTTTAGATCATTTAATACAAGCAACAAGAAAGCAATTCCAAATGATTTCTAGTACAAAAAATTTTAGTTTAAAAAATTGTTGTACTTAAAAACTACTTAAGAAAGCAGTTCCAAACGAAGCCTATATCAAATGATTATAAGCATAATTCAAAATTTATTGAGTCTATTTGCAATATAAATAAATTGATATGTATAGATAATTATATAGAGAGCCATTGCCACCTTTGAAAGTTACATATAGCATTAAATTAAAAGATCGAAAAAGTACAATAGAGTACAAATATGTATGTAGACTAATATGATCTTCCTCCCTCAACAAAATAAAAAGAGAAGAGAGTCATTGTCACCCAGTATCAACAGTATATCAACATCAATGTTGATCATCGCAAGCCTTGGACAACATATGTCAAAATATTTTGATGTCCATCATAATCGCTACCACAATCTGACATTTATTAGCCATTGATATCCAACATAAAGCTTTCCGGTCAATTGATCTCCCTCATATCATGAGAAAGATCTAGCCAATGATTTAAAATAAGTGAACTTCTATTTTTGTCTATTAGTCCTCACTCTTTCTCTATTAATTAATGTTATATGATGTATGTCAATCATTGATATTCGATACCCATATTAACAATTACTAGGTCTATCATTTTGAGCTTCAGTCAAGATAATAACCAAGTTGAACACCTACCATTTTGTAACTTCTAATATTTCAGGTCAACCAACTCCTAAAAATGACCAAGATAGGTTAGTAGGGATGCCAATATAAATTCATAAGTTGGATTTTGGGTTTGACCTAAAAAATTACCCAACACAAAATATAGTTAATCCAAATCTACATGTTTATTAACCGATAAAATAACCTAACCCAAACCCAACTTGAACTTGAATATTAACAAAAAAAAAACTAATATTCAATACCTGTCTTCCCAATTGCTATTTCTCCTTTATCCTAAGGAAAATGATCAAGTTGGATGTTCTCCATCATTCCAACTCATGATATATATGGATTTATTATTCTGTGCAGAGTCCGGACGGCGTCCGGAGACTAATAAAAATGTGCCACGTCACCCCAAAAATATACCGTGGTCGGTACCGCTAGGTACCGAGCTCAGTACCTAAGCATAACCGGACGGGAGAACCGACCGGTATCCGCACAAAATAATAGCTCTATGATATGAGATGCATCTCATGATTCATATTTATTACATTGCATTAATTATACGAATAACATCATTTATAATATTTAACTCATATTAATGAATTTATTTTCAATTATATTATGCTTTATATTTTTTTTATTAAATTGATTATATAAAAAATCTCATATCTCATATGTATTGTTCTCAACTTATTAGCATAAATACAAAATCATTGTACAACTCTAATAAATCTCAATTATTTGGAATATTCAAGCCATTATTAGATGTGATGTTTAACAAAATATGCAAAATAAAAATTACTTTACAAATGATGCAAAATTAAAATTCCGTAACAAACGATGCAAAGTAAAAATTCTTCATGGATATAAAAAAGGAGTTTTATAAGCCTAACAACTATTTAAAGTGATCTATGTAGATTAGCAAGTCAAGTATATCATTCATGAGGATGACATTAACGGACAAATATTAGGAGTTTGAAGTATTTTGTGATCTCATTTTCTTTTACTTTTTTTTTTTTTTCGTCTCACTTTCTTTTACTTGAGATATTGTGTGATCACCTTTCCTTTTCTTCTAAGAAAAAAAAAATTTTGAATCTCTTATTACTATCTTCAAAATTTGTTCATTCAATTAAAATTTTTAAAATTTTGCTTTTTTGGATTGCATTCAAAATGTTTATTTAATCATTATTTCTTCACTGCTTTTAATAATTTTTTATGATATGGAGCTACTTCCTAAAAAAATTTTCAAAAAAAAGTTGTTTTCTTCATAATAACTTTACAGACATCTTTATTAAAAGCTGTAGCTATCTCAAATGGACTCTAAGATTTCGTATGGGACGGCTTTTTTATTGTTTCTTAAAACAATAGAAAGTTGTTTTAAGAAGCATTAAAGAAAACCGCTCATCTTTTAAAAAATGTGAACTAATGCATATTTTAAGAAGCAATAAAATTAATGCGCACTCAGGGGCGGATCCAGCCTTAATTTTCAGAGGGAGGAGGGGTACAAATTTATAAGTAGAAGTGTAGAATTTTTTTTTCATAAATATCCTTACAACCAAAATTTATTCCGAGGGCATTACCTCTCGACCCCTATTTGTTCATCGTTGTACGCTTCGTAGATATGTTGGGGGACCAAGGAGGCAGCACCCCCTGGTGGGGTTCGACAATGTGTTTAGTTATGTTGGGGCAATTGCCTAAAGAACATAATATTTTAAAATTTTTAGGGGAGGCAATTGCCTAAAAACCCTTATAATAAAGACTAAAAAATACATGGAGGATAACAAATTACCTAAATAATCATATAATAAAGAATATTTTTATTTGCCCCCATGGCCTTAAGGTGGATCCGCCCATGCGCGTACTAGAAACCTTTCTAAGATATAAGGATTGCGGTGTTGCCCAATACGCATTAATTTTATTTTTTTCAACAATTAGATCCCTAATTAAGTAGTGCTTTGATATATTTTCTTGGATAATATGGATCCAATATAATAGGCAAAAAATGTATAGGAGTACATAAACTTAAATTTATTTTTTGAGATATTTAAATTATAAAAATAAATTCATACTTACATAATATATATAGGACTCGGATCTAAGACCTAACTAACAGAGCAAGTTGAGTTAGGTAAATTTAAGTTTATCAGTCCTTAACAAGTACACGCGAAACAGCCTAGATTATCTCCAATCTCTAATCTCTACTCTTTGTTCGTTGTTTTTGTACATGTTTTACTATTTATGCGGAGTACTGATTTGTCCTCCGATCCGCGCTCAACGTTGGATAAGTCGGTAGGGTTAACTATTTCTGTACTAATTTCTCCTTTATCCGATCCTGAAAGGGATAGGAATTCTGATATCGCGTCGACTTTATATTCATTCTCTACTATTAGTGTTTCTTTCTAGTGATATCTCCGGTCTATACTGGTTTCCCACTACCTATACTGTTCTTATCGTAGGCTATAAGTAGCAGATTTTTTTTTTAGTTTTTTTGTGATCAATGGGGGGAGGCATGTGCTGAAATAGTTAAAAAGTTATAATTTTGATTAGACCTACAGTAAAAATTGAGAGTGCTAGCCGTCTCGTTCAGAGGCGAGGGTGAGAAGGTATTGAAAGTTGCATGGAGGAAGAGGACACGGAAAAGGGGGAAAGGTTGCTTTATTGAAAGGTATTGCTTTTAGTTTTGGATGCTATAGCTAGCTCTAGGCTGCTAGGACTGACTTATTGAGTGTGTTTGTTGGGCGACTTGGAGATCTAGTGCGTAATGAGTCAATAATGGGGTTTTGGGGCGTGATTCTTTACTATTATTCGCAACGTATTGCTGCTTCAGTTGATCTTGAAAGCAAAAATTGGGATCCCTGGTTGTTTTAGGGGTAGAGGGATGGGATCTGTGGGTTGAAGTCAACCGCTGCTCTTTTTTGCCTCTTTCTGATTTTGCTTTCTTAGCTGTATTATTTTGTTTTGGGGGCATTGTTTTAGATGGGAATGTTATTTGGATCTTCAACTATTTTACTTTTTAAGAACTCTGGCTATATCTGTTAGAAACTTTCTGCTGGCGTTGAAGTGATGCTTTTATTGGCATGATTTTTAAGGTAAGAGTTGTATACTTTTCCCACATCAATCCTCGCTTATGGTTGGCCTTGTGAGTTTTCTTTAACTGTGTATAATGATTTGCGACTATGATTTCATTTTTATGCATGTTGCCCAGTTTGAGGAGGGTCTGATAGTTTCCTCACTGTTTGGGAGTTTAGAGGTTTTTTTTTTGTAGTTCTTTTGGGTGATTTTGGTGAAGTACGCATGAGGAATTATGTCTGTTTAACAAAGCCCGTTGCTTTTTGCCCTTTGCAGGAAAAAAACGGCGCACAAGCTCTTTTTCTTGGAGCCTTTCTGCTAAGATGGACTGGAATTTGAAGGTTCCCTTGCAGTGGGAGTGGGAAAATCTGGCCTTGTTTTCTGGGAAAGAAAGTGAAATAACGAAGTTTACAACACAGGTTGAGTGGAGGGCTGAAGATGGTGGAGTAATCAGTAATGGATCTGTGTATTCATCAGGCAGTGGAACTTCTTCTGGCTCAGAACTGGGTAATGGTTCATCCAAAAGTTCAATCTCTGCATCTGTTGGCTCTTCATCAAAAGTTGGAGCTACTATATCAGAGTTGAACTTTGAAGCAATTGAAGGCTTACATCAGAATCTGAACAAGAATAATATGCCGTTCAGGGGTGAAGATACAGGAACATCTCCTGTGATAGTTGGAAGAAGCGGTGCTGGGGAGCCACCTATAGGTCTCAAACTAGGCAAGAGGACTTATTTTGAGGATTTTGGCACCGCAAACGTCAAGTCATCTTCGGTTTCTATCACACCAGATGATCCTTCTGTTAAGAAGTCTCGTCTATCTCATCAGGCCACTCAGAATACTTACTGCCAGGTTGAGGGGTGCAACATTGATTTGATTGGAGCAAAAGATTATCATCGTAAGCACAGAGTATGTGAAAGCCATTCTAAAAGCCCTAAGGTTATAATTGCCGGTCAAGAGCGACGTTTTTGTCAGCAGTGTAGCAGGTATAGTTCTTTGCATTTGTTGCTGAAAGCAGATTATTATGGTGCATTTCCATTATTTTGTAGATGTAATTTTGTTTGATATTAAAGCCAATGAAGAAGCAGTGATGTGATTGTTATGCTTTGGCTTTCTTTGTGCGCCTCATTTAGATTTAAACTACTGTGTTCTTGATACTGGTGGCCTAAACAAAATTATAGATTGTCAAGCGATACACACATCGACAGGGAATTGAGATATAACTATCATTCAAATGGGATTTTAATTTTAGATAGCCAGTGAAACCTCCCTGAATTTATAGGATATGGCTTAGTTTCTTTTGTCTATGTTCCTTTCAATTCTTCTTGATGCGGCTTGACTCAACATCCGGTTTTATGGATTTTTGTTTTTGTTGCATTTGTTTAAGGTTCCATGATTTGTCTGAGTTTGACCAGAAGAAAAGGAGCTGTCGGAAGCGCTTATCTGAACATAACTCACGTCGGCGCAAACCACAGCCTGAAGCAATTTCATTTAACTCCCCGGTTCTTCCTTCTTCATTTTATGGTATGGAACTGTCTTTCATATGTTTTGTTTAATTAAAATCCTCAAATGATTAGTGCTAATGGTTTTTTATTTTGTCTGATATTAGTTCATAACCGAAGCTGTGATTTTATATTATTATATTTACATCTTGAACCAAATAAATTTTCTCAGAGCTGATATACCACAGTTAAAATATTTGCTGCATGTGGTCACTGAAGGTGAATTTCATTTTTTTGTAACTTACTCGGGCATTCCTTTTTTTCTGTAATAACAAAAAATATGAACTTAAGTAATAGAACGAAGTATTTCAACGACTTATGTCGTCTGGTAAGGTTGTTTCAATTCATGATCTTCATCTATAACTTTAACTGAGGGAAAAAGAGCTAATATCTTCTTATGAGCATGGCAGCTTGCTCAAATTAGGAAGTGATGGCAAAGAAAGGCGTGTTTTTTTGTGAATGTATGTTGCTCCCGCTTGAAGGATTTTTAGCTATTTAGATGCAAATCAATGCCTTTTTTTTCTTGCAATTGTTCTTCTGTGTATTCTTTTGGTATTCTGCATTGTCTGTTGTCTTACGGCTCTGAATATCATCTTTATTGTTTAGTCAACTCATGCCTTCAGAATGCCTAGCCATATTCTTTATGTTGATGGGCAGCTGAGAGTTGTGTGGTTATCAAGTGCAATTCTGTCTTGACAGAAGAAATGGATTTTTGTTTGGTGATCTTTGTTGACTGCTTAATGCACTTATGCATTTTCAAATGTAAATTGATTTTATTATTAGTACTGTTTTACAGGCAGTTACTGAGCTCATTAACGAGCCTACTTTATTCATATCCTTGCTCGGAAATCTAAAGATATTCAGCTAACTGGAATGCTGAAGGATAGTCATTTAGATGACCGATTTTTGTAATATTAATCTGTTCTTGTAGCCTGGGAGATTTTCTTACATCTTGCTTTTCAGCATTTTCATAATTCTTTTTAAAACAGGGAACTTTCGGTTATCTATGATATAAGGGGAGAAATATTCCTTGCTATTATTAGTTATAATTCTATTCATTGGAATTGGAAAGTCAGAGGTAGGGGGGCTTGGGGTGGGTGGTTGAGGTAGGGAATAGGTGCGGTTGTAGTGATGGTGGTTTCCATGTTGTCTACAGATGAAAAATAAACCTCCCAGCAAAATCTCTCACAACAGTAAATCCTTGAGAAGGGATTCTAGGAAAGTATTTCCACATCCACGAAACTTTCTCTTCTAATTTTGTTTAATTTTGACCTTCTGCAAGTATCTCATTTGCTAAGAATGATATGGAGTTGTTGCTTGCAGTGAAGCAAGTCTAGTATATCCTGTTTTTCTGAGATGCACTGCATGTAGCTCTCAAGCCATATACCTGAAAAAAATAAGGGAGTTCAATATGCGAATAGCATAATTTATATAAATTCTTGTTGAATATAGCAAGCACAGCGAGGCAGTCTCGTGTTGGAGCATTGCAACAAGGCTGCTGCTTGTTATGCCCATGTGGCAAGGTGGTCGCTTACAAATAGCACAAGCATGAATAAAAACAAGAGAAAACATGACCAGATTTATTCCCAGGGAACCTCAGCACTCTTTTTTTCTGCTGCCCTACCCTTGGCAACACAAATCCTCTCCCTTTCCCCAATACACAGATGGTAGGAATGTAGGATCCATCTGCGAAAGCGTGTACTTTAGACTTGTATGATCTTTTTTTCATTCATTCCTGAGTTTTCCATGTTTGAAAACTTTTTCCTGTTCTTACGTTGATGTAGCACCAAAACTTCAATGGTCTCTCTCTCTCTCTCTCTCTCTCTCTCTCTCTCTCTCTCTCTCTCTCTCTCTCTTCTATCAAATATTTTTATGGTCCATCCAGCTCTGGATGCCACACTGGTCAGTTTGGAAGTAAGAACTATCCAAAAACAACAAATTTTTCAATTTGCTTCACCGAATGAATGCCGTGAACTATTCTAGATACCAAATTTGTCAGTTTTAGAGTATATATGTATGTAAATTTCCTTCTTATATTTAGTATCTATCTGTTTGTTCTACCGAGTGTGAAGGTCTCGGACTTGTGTACAGATTACGCTATATGCTAAGGTTGCACGTGCACCGGCATACAAGCAGACATGTTGTAAAGCCAATTGTTCTGATTAATTTTCTCAAAACTGAAACTAATTTATTGGATGCAGCTAATGGACAACAAATGAACTTTTTTCTGAATCGAGGTCCAGTTAGTAATGTAAGGCCTTCGGGCTTTAGCCTTTCAACAACAGAAGGGTCTTGGCCTAAACCAACCAAAGCAAGTGTTGATGCAGCATTGCATTTGCCTTTTATGGATTTCTCTGATACCTTTCCTGCATCACATCACGGTTTCAATAGAACTATACCATTCAAGGGCACCACTGCTGAGGTCCTTAGTCAAGGTAATCTCTGAAAATGTATATAATAGTTATGCCTCTTTTGACTTTCTGCATAGATTTGATTAGTGTACCATGCACCATGGATTGCTGTGAATTTTACGTATTTTCCTTGATTTTATGATTGTGCCAATAAGGTTGTTCCATATTGGGAATACGAATTGCCACATGATTACGAGGGCCTTTTATCTTTTCTAGTCTTCAATTAGCTTGGCTTTCTTTTGTTTTGATGTAAATGTAATTTTGTAGGCCCATACATTCATGGATATTTGGAATTCTTGAAACTTTGATTTGAAAACTACTTCTCACATGAACATGCAGTTAAAACCTAAGTGAACAAACTTCACCTTCCTCCTGCGGATAGCTACAAACATATCTGCTTGAGCACCATGGTTTTCTTAAGCCAGTCGTAACTGCAATCCTGCAAGTTGGCTTTAATCTGCAGTTACTAGCTTTTAAAGTTTTCTCTTTGACCTTACCAATTGTATGTGCTTATAGATAGAATCGCTGCGCTAGAAATCTTATTGTTTTTTTGTCTAAGAAATTTAATTCTAGTGACCGCCTTCAGGATTATGCCAAGCTTCCAACTTCTAATTGTATACCAAGATATTTGAAAGAAAACCATTTTGAGTTAATATGACAGTAGCATGATCATTTTCACACTTTGTTGTTCTTGTTAGGTACCAACTTGCTTCATATTCAATAATGTGTTTTACCATATCAGCTGAGTTGAGAAGCAAGAAAAAGTGTTGAAAACAAATATAAAGAGTTTTAAAAGAAAGAAAATAAACTTCCAAAAACTTGTTGCCTAAGGCTCAATAGTTGACATAAACAAATTTATTTCCTTGGTGCTTTCACCCAGTGGATTAATCAAGATTTAGAGGTAAATGGGATGAAAAGGCCGGCCCAAACTTAACCACAAGAGTTTATTCCAATCCTTTGGGGCAAGAACCATCTACAACCACACCTGATTCCACCGCTACTTTTACAATACAGCCCCTCTCACGATTCCTTGCTATCCCTCCAGCAAGAAGATAGGAAGTACTAAATTATGCTACACCCTTGTAATAATATTTTTTTTTCAACATCTATGTTTCTTTAGGTCTGGAAGCTTCTGTCTCAGCTTCCAACTTGAATGGAGCACCAGACCTTCGAAGTGCTCTCTCTCTTCTGTCAAACGATTCATGCGGTCCGTGCAACACTGGACAGAGCAATATGATCCAATTTGCAAGGACTAACCCCACCGTGGCATCTCATCCTCCAGTTCATGCTTCCAACTCCCTACCAGAATGTTGGCATGATGATCATTCACTGACTGAGCAAGCACTGGCTTTCAATTTCAACGGCACTGGAAGTCACTTTCAAGAGTTCCATCTCAGCAAACCTCCATTTGATAGCCCTTTATTTGAAAGCAATCAGGTATTTTCAAAGTCAGATGGTCACTTCCTGGGGTTCAAGACCTGAATGGCTTGCTGGTTTTACTGCTCTCTTAGTTTTGACAACTTTTTATTGTAGCGCTTCTACTTCCCGATTAATTACTGAACTGAATTTGATCTATGACTATTCAGAACTTGTTCTTCTGTTATTTTATGAGAGAATAAAGCATGGTTGAGAACAATTTATTGCTTTTTGTGCTTCCTGGTTCCATTGAAGGTATTGATAAAAATATAAATGACAAAAAAGGGTGAGGATATCTGAATTTTTTAACTTATTTTGAGATTTGTGTAATATAAAATTGATTAATTATTTAAATATTATATTTATATTAAAATAAATTTAAGGGTTTTAAATTCATGATGAAATTTTGATATGATATCCTCACCCAAATTTTCCCCTCTTTATCTTTTATATGATCCCGGTGAGCTACACTAATTCATTGTCTAGGGTTTGTATCTATATGTTAAATTAATTATTTTTCATTGATTTTTCATAGCTATAAGATTTTTAAAAATAAAACTATGATTTTATCATTGTTGATGAATTAATCATCAATCAATTTGTTGAGTGGTATTTTTCCAATGTTGATGTGCATATCTTTTAATAAATTAATTTTGTCATAGTTTTGAAAAAATAAGGGATATGTGTTTTTTTTTAAATGTCTCAATTAAAAAAAAAGGATATTAAGATAAAAAAATCTTATTTAATATTGAGAAATTTATGAAAATGTAATTAAATTCTTATATATTTATATGTCAAATAATTAAAGTTTTATATTTATTTATATATAATGTTTTAATTTTTAAATAATATTAAAACATTATAAATATTAATTTATTTAAAATAAAATATATATATTGATATGATTTAAGTATTATAATAAAGTATAAATATATATAATTTAAATATTTGATATATGAAATGTTAAATCCTCTTTATATTTCTTTACTAATAGGTATGGACCGTATGGTCAATTGGAATATGTTTCAATAAATAATTTCAATGACTAAAATATCAATTATAATTGCCACCCAATCACTGCTACCGTGCTACGCTTCAAATTTATTATGGCTCATTGGTACAGTAATTATTTTTGCTAAAATTAATGCCATTTAATTTTGTGTCAGAAACTTTTTCAGAACGTTGTGTGCATCACCAATGATTTTTGCGTTCTACCATTGATTTTTACATTGACGTACACGA
This sequence comes from Dendrobium chrysotoxum, assembly GCA_019925795.1. Taxonomy (NCBI): domain Eukaryota; kingdom Viridiplantae; phylum Streptophyta; class Magnoliopsida; order Asparagales; family Orchidaceae; genus Dendrobium; species Dendrobium chrysotoxum. The sequence continues at coordinate 55,490,645 of CM034307.1, forward strand.
TAAACCATTCAAGCCAGCTGCAGCGTTTTTATTTTTATATATTTTTTTATTTTATAAAGCCTATTTATTGATATTAGTAAACCTGGCGTTTATCAAATGCATGAGACTAAAATAGAGGGCTCTTGGTTGGCTAAAAAAAATAAATGTAATATAAAAGAAATGAAATATAAAAAGCACAGTATAAAAGAATATTTTAGAGTTTTTAACAAAATTCAGATGAATGATTTTTTTTATTTGATTTAAAATAAAATGAATGTAGTATAAAATTTAAAATGATTGCGACAGGCAAGTGATGATAGTGGTGGCCAGAGGGGTGGTGGCGATGATAGTTAGTAGAGGTCGGTGGCAGGTGGCGGTGGTGACCGGTCGGGGTGGTGATCGGTGGCGATCAAGCCAGCTTGCTTTCACTATAAACCGTTCTTGCTCAAAATTAGGTGACTTTATTTACCTCCAAATTGAGCGAGCTTGCTTTCCACTACATTAATTAGAATTGTTTAAATTACATTTACTTTACGTTGCGTTGCATTCCTTTTTCAACAAAAAAAAACTAATTTTTAAAATCCCTTCATTTGAAAGACTTTACACTCTCTTGTAATCCAATCAAACATCCTCTAAACAAATCTTTAAATTAGCACGGATTTAAAAGATAAATAGTCTTATGAAAATATTATTTAAATTTGTAATCTTAAAGTTTTGAAAATGTGCTATTTTGACAAAAAATTTAATATGAAGCTCTACAAATTTTTTTTTATTGTCGTGTTTGCTTAGGCTTCATGTGAGATGGCTTTTTTATTACTTCTTAAAATAACTTTTTTATACAAAAATTTAATTTTTGGTACTAAAAAATTACTTTAAGAAACAGTAAGAAAGACATCTCAAATGAAGCCTTAATCTAAGAGTATTGCTACACTTCCCCAAACAAAATTTCAGCTTAAGTACAGCCTTTTCTTTTTCAATTTGTCATTTTTTTTTCTAATATTTACTTTTTTCTAGATGGATTTTTTAATGTGAAATGCTTTATATTGATAAAATCATAAAAATTCTGAGCATGCAGTTGCATATAAAATGAACATAACCTGACTATATAAAATCAGATAGCAAAACACCACAAGACAACTTTCAACGTCAATTTAGACTTTATTTGAGATAGTTTTCTTATTACTTTGTAGTATAAAATTTTTTAATTAAAAAAAAATTAAATTAAAAAATTACTTTAAAAATAGTAAGCCGTCCCAAACAAAACCTTTAGTTTAACAAAAGATTTTTTTTTTTCATTTATTGTTGGAAAACTAAGTTAATATTACTTAACAAAAACTTTCGGGACGGCCTCGGTTCCACATTGTGGACCTTTGAAAGGACACCGCCGTACGGGGACAGAATGCAAAGGGTACGACTGTACTATCCCGGTGGGCAAAACGATCACAGGCCTTTACTCTCTTCGCAAGCGAGCCAATGGGAGGGCATATTAGATCATACATACAATTAATCATTGAGGATAGTAGCTTTCGCCTACGTACCTTGATGGGTAATAATATGCATGACCTGATCTGAGTCATGGGATTTTCCCCACCCGATACATCAGCTAGAGTGAGGTTTATTTGATTGGGCGATTCGGTTTCTTATGGGCGCAAGCCCCCGTGGTTAATTACATCTCAAGCCGGGGGCTAAAAAAACTCTCGATTAAGGACTCTACGTTATTCTCTCAGATGGGATTGTTACATAGGGACGAGACTAAGAAGTTCCTACTCAAAGGAGAAGGAAAGGGTTAGACTTGGCTTAGTCAACATACACAGCTCACATCAGCATCCGTCGGGACTAAGATGATGAGAAGAAACTGGAGAAAAAAATAAACAATACACTTGGAGCATACAAGAGAGAATGATGGAGGTGGCATCATCCACGTGACACAGATAGGCAGTATTTATAGCCTCTGAAGGATAGAGGGCTTACCTGCTGATGAGGCATACTACGAGACACCGATAGTAGTAGCCATGAACCCTAGATCTAAAGTGGGTTTAGTGTTCTACACACAACACTAACACCTGTGTCCTAGCTAATGCAGTGCAAAAATCTGGACTTACCCCGGCCTGGATTGGGGAGCTAGCTAACCACCTAGTCGATTTTAAAACCATGAGTCCAGTCATTTTTTATGAAAGAGTGGTAGGGAGGCTTAGAGTTTTTGAGAAGTGGGACCGACATCTAGAGAGGTTTCTAAGTGGTCCCTTGACTTATATTTGGTGAAAGATGCTAAAATGAATATAATTATAGTTTTGGACTATCTTTTATATTGATTTATAATACTATGCATGCTGATCGACTCAATTAAATGTTTGAAATGTATATGAAGCAATTTTAAAAAGGTTTAAAATAAGTTTTATCCTAGAGTGCACAGGCTGCCCTTGATAAATCTATACCCTCATAGGCTATGTGGTCTGTCAGAACCCGCAGGCGGGGAGTGGCCTAACAAATGGAAAGAATAATGCAATAAATATACTATGCGAACTCCCGATAGTCCCGGGCTTACTTCTTAAGAGCGTTAGAGTTTGTATGTTGTCTTAAAAATTTTAATTAAGTTTAAGTAGAAAAATTTTGGGCGTGCCCTCACAAGCCTCCAATCGAATCTAGGCTAAAACAAAAGCGGCACACAAACGCCAAGAAACTAGAAAAAAGCAGTCAAAGTCTAATCGCAATCAATTCAAATTAAACATATTAAATAATCAAATTAATAAAATAAATATCCATAGGCCAACTGCCTTTTTATTACAACCCATAGGGGTGTCAATTTCGGGTCACGGGTCGGGTTCGGGTCGAACCCGGAATGACCCGCGTTTACACGGGTTGACCCTAACCTGACTCGGGTAGGAAAATGGGTTGGAAATCCGAACCCGGACCTGACCTGGCGGGTTGCTAGGTTGACCCGACCTAACACGAGAAGGCGGGCTCAGACGTAGGCGTGAATGCGGGCTCATACTCGGACGCGGACGCGAGTGGGCTCGGGCTGGCACTACCGCGCGAGAGGGTGCGCTGGCATGGACGTGCACGGGCTGGTGCTACCGCGATGGCAGGTGCGCGAGCACGGATGAGCGTGATGCGCAGGCAACCATAGCGGGAGCGCGGGAAGCTTCAGGCCCGTAGTCGCGTGCTTGTAAACGAGGGCAGCTTCGGCGGGCGCGCGGGCAGCTCCGTGGGCAGGTGCGGGCAGGCTCGGGCAGGTCTGCGGGCAGCCGGGCAGGGGGCGGGCAGGTCTCTGAACAACCGGGCAGTCATTTCAAATGGGTTTTCGGGTTGACCCGGCAACCCTTCAGGTCAACTCGAACCCGACCCATTTTTCAAATGGGTCGAATCTGGGAACCCGTTTTGGAAACGGGTCGGATCTAACCCAAAAATTTTGGGTCGGGTTTTCGTGTCGTGTCAGATATTGACACCCCTAACAACCCAGGGTCTGTGAAAAGTAATGGTGGCCAAGCTCCTCCGATAATAACCTGGATTATAATCCTACTGAATGACATAAGTCTTAAAAGCAAGACATTTCATCTTCAAGTCTTCGTCTTCAATGTCCTTATATGGATCATCTTCCTTCAAATCGGCTCCCTTCGGTCTTCGTAAGGTTCGCCCTCTAAAAGGGTACCCAAATGAATAAGAAATTCTCTATAAAATGCCTTTCTTTTTCTCTTTAGGTACATAGTATTTGAAATACCCCACTTTTGAAGACTTTCACAACTCGATAATTTTACAAATTACATCAAATTACATCATTAAAAAGAAAATCTAGACTCTCCTCTATGGTTATCCTAAGCAGTTAATATAAAATAACCTAAGCAGTTACATATGAAAATAAAATACTCATGCCAGCTACACTTGACCATGCTCTTTTTTATTTGAGGGCTAAGTAGTTGGAGCACCTGTAGCAATTATATTTATGATTTATCTTGGCCCTTATTTATTTTGGGGGGCTAAGTAGCTGATTCACCTATAGCAAATATTTATATAAATTTATTTATAAATTTTAGCCCCCCTTTATTAGTGTTGCATGAGCATGGCCATCTGTAGAAGATATTGTTAGTATCAAAGATCTTCTTAGCCTATGGGTAATCTATCACCCATCACATCAATTCACATAGTATAGTAAAAGTAAACAAACATATAAATCCATTTTTCAATCACAGCATGCAATAAAATCTCAAAAATTTTGCACACAACAATAAAGTAAACACTGGCCTAACCTAGAGCTAGAAGTGGTTCCCTAACAAACAATTCTATGTGTGTGCAACAAGGCTATGTGGTTTGGATGTATCCTATGTAAGGAGTTTTAGTTAAAGTTGCTTGTGATCTAGTTGGTTGAAGGTCAAAAGGAGAGATTTTGGTTTCAGTTTAAATATTTATGTGTTGAAGCTTGGATTAGATATATTTTAGTGGTTAAGTGATTACTTCCTTTGTTTCTCATCGAGACCATGAAGTTTATTTCACCTTTTTTGGGGCTAAATTAATAGCTCATATGCTTGGGTTACCTAGTAATAATCGGGGTTGATTAAGTTGATTTAGTTGGTTAGAGATTAAAAGAGAATATGTATTAAATGATTTATTATCAGGTTAGGAGGTTAACTTAAGGCTTATGGTGATGTTTTATGAAATTTAGATTAATTTAATGGATTTTAGAAGGCATGAGGTCATTTTATCTGCTAAGTAAAGGGGGTCCAAAAGGTCACTTCTAGAAACAAGCTAAGCTTAGGGGTTCTAGCATCTTATTAAAATATTAGATCTTACAAGGAGTAATTAGACTTTGAGTTTTCTGGATTTGAAATTTTCTACACAAAGTTATGAATTTTAAAAGTTTCAAGCAATTAATGAATTATTAAAATCGTTTACTTAAGGGCTATTTTGGGGGTTTTGATCCAAATCAGCTCCAAATCTCTTGGAATCACCTCTAAAGGTCAGGAATAACCTAAGAAAGATTTCTCAAGTGTTTCGGGAAAATTTGAAATTTTTAATAATTTTTAATTATTTAATTTAATTAAAAGGGTAATTTTTAATCAAAATTAAATTGATGTTCAAATTGAAGTCCAATTAAGGGGCTTTTAATTTTCTTAAGTTAAGGATTGAATTCTGAAGAGTTTGAGATATTTTGGGTAATTTTCATATTTAATTTAGATTTATTAGAATTTTTTGAAGTTATCGGGTCTTAATTAAAAGGGTTATTATGGTTTGTTAATTAAGGGGTTTAAAGAGTTCTAAAAATTCCTAGAAAATTTCAGAGGATTTAGGATGTCACTAAGTTTAAGTGTTTCAAGTTTCAAGTCATTCTAAGGTGTATCCTAGCTCCTAGAATTTCTCTAAGTCTGCTAGACGGGCTCTTAATTATTGTCCTTAGGGTGTCACTAAGTTAAATATGTTTAAATTAAGTGTTATTGCCTAACCCTTAGGGTAACATAAAAGAAAATACAACAAACCATATCACACCATGTCCTTAGACCTAGGAGAGCCTAGACTAAGTGCTCATGTATCCTATATATACAAGAAGGACTACTGAATACTAACTAAGCATGATTAACGATGTGATTAGTGAATGATTGAAGTCCAATCATCCACTAATTCTTCCCCCATGAATGCTATTCATATGCATAACATATGTTTGAGATTTCATAAGTAGATCTCCCAAAATTAAGGGATTTAATGTATATAATTTTAAATATATATATATATATATATATATATATATATATATATATATATATATATATATATATATATATATATATACATATATATAGTAAAACATAAATATATAAGTTTAAAAATAGTTCAATGTATATGTATGAGAGATCCACTGGTCACCCAAGAGAAAGTTTTTTTTTTTAAAGTTTCAAAATAACTTTTTAATTTCAAAATAATTAATATATTATTTATTTAAATAATAGCTAAGTATTTAAGTGATTAAATAATAAATAAATAATTATAGAAAAATAAGTTTTAATATCAAAAAATAATTTTGAATTAAAGTACATAATTTTGTGAAAATTTTAAGGTATTATACACATTTTTTTGGATTTAAACTGAATTTATTACTAATTTTTAGAGCTTAAAAGAAATTATAAAGTATTTTTAAAATAATTTAAAATAGTTAATATTCAAAAAATAATTATTAAAATTAGTTAAATTAAACATTGAAGCTCTCCGAAATAGAAAATAATAATTTAAAAGATGATTTTTTTTATAATTTAGGGAAAATATTTGAATTTCAAAGTTAACTAATTATTAATTAAGAATTTAAGTATTTAATAATTTAGCTAAAAAAATCACTTAAAATAATAGTATTAAGAATAAATTTTAAAATTGAGTAATTTAAAATAATCTCTAATTTTTTTTGAAGATAAAATAAGAATATATATATTTTTTATTATTTAAATATAACTATTATTAATAAATATTAATTAGATATATATTTATTATATAAGGGTTTAAATAATAAAAATAGATTTGAAATATGAAATATATGTTAAATTAAGTTGATTTTGAGTTATTATATTTTTAAAATAATCAGTTAATTATTTAGAATACTCTTAATTTAAAAATAATGAATTTCAAATAATATTTAATGTAATATTATTTTAAATATTAATTAAATAGTTAAAATAGTCATTTTTTAAAATAATTTAAAATATATAATGAATTTTAAAACAATTTTAATTTTAAATTATAGAGGACAAATTTTAAAAATTTTGATATATTATATGTATTTTTTGGATTAATAAATAATTTTAAATTAATTTTTGAAGTTTTCTAATTTTAAAAATGTATTTAAATTATATTTTAAATTAATTTTGATAAATAATTGGTGGCGACGGCTCAGTGGGCCACATGGCAGAAGCGGATTGGATCCACGGTTCGCAGGCAATCATTGCCTGGCGGCATAATGATTGCGCCATTGGCAATGATTAACGCATGAATGCAACAATAATTGCTGCAGACACGACTTCCACTTAGCCACGTAAGCGGGGTTCCGTGGCCGTCTAATCTTCCACGGTTTTAAATCAACGGCTCAGATCGAGCCGGACATAGCGAACATGTGCGAGATTGGATTTGCGGTCGGACTAGTGCCACGGGATGGGCGGATCTGGACTGTTGATCTCGCGATCAACGGTCCGAATTTTATGTAACACTCAGGTTATGCAAACTGAACCCTAATCCCATTTTTCGCTTCATTCTCATGATCCAATGGACCAAATTAAATAAAATTTTAAACATACAATCTGTGCATAAAGAGAATTCATGTGGAGGTGATTTTGCATTTTGAAATGCGGTATACGAAAATTTATTTAATCCTAAGGTTAGTGACCTAGGTTTAGGTATTTTACCTTGGTTTGTGGATGATTTGACCCGTTTAATGGCTTGTTGCACTTGTAGACTGTCCACACTCCTTTTTGTAGAAGAAATCATGTTTTGAAACGCACTGGATTGACAGGAATTCATCTAGGAAGATCCTAGGCTTCGGTTCGCCGGAGATCTTGCCGCCATTGGGCTTTGACCGGTGGATTAGGCTTGGGAAAAATGGAGTGGGATGGGAAGAGTTCTCACCCAAGGTATTTCGGCTTGGGAGGGCTTTGAGAAAGAGAGAGTTCAAAAAGTCCCCCTCCTAAGAACCCTAATGAGCATATATATAGCCTTAACCTCATGATCGACGCTCTAGATTGATTCTAGGGCTAAATAAGAGGGAAACCATTTGAATTAGCCGTGGGCTCTAATTAGGCTTAAATAAGCCAAATTGGAATGGTTTCAATGCTTTAAATGGGCTCTAATTAGGCTTAAATAGGCCAAATTGACCTAATAAGACTTGGGTTGACCAAGTCAAAGGTTGACAACCTAGTCAATTGAGTCCAAGGGATGAGTAGATTGAGCCAAGGATAGGTTTGGGATTCATTTGAATTTGATTTGGGCTTCATTAGGCTAAATGGGTCAACCTGGGTTGACCCAGGGGCATGTGTCTGAGCTCAAGATGCTTGGTTTGACCCATGGAACCCAATGGAGGTGTGAGGTTGAACCAAGGAAGACTGGATTTGATTTGAAATCAAGTGGAGAGCATTTGGGTCAACCTGGGTTGACCTGATTAACTAGGTTGACCCAGGGCCAGGGTCTGGGCTCAACAGACTTTATTTGACTCACTGGATTGAATGGGAGGGGTCTTGGGGCCTGACTTGGTCAATTTGACCAAGTCAACTCCTCTAACCAAGAGTCTGGGGAAATGAAGGTCAACACACCTCACTTCTAAGAAAACAAACTTATAATCAATGCGGGAAAATAGATATAATTATATAGTATTATCAATAGTAGTTAAAACACACACACACACACACACACACACACACACACACACACACACACACATATATATATATATATATATATATATATATATATAGAAAAGTGAGTCAATATATACTATCATAAATTTTATCATCCTGAATTTTTTTGGATAATTATACTATCTTTGTGAGGTCCTAAACTCTAAATAAGAAAAATAAAGGATTATGTTCGATAATCGATAACCAGCTTAAAACTTATCAAATAGTTATGACATAAATCATTTAACACATTGCGCTATCTCTTAGCAGAACACAGTTGATACAAATGATTCATGTAATCGACCCCACGTAGTGAAATAAAGACTTGTGGCCATTGTTGTTTATTGTTGTATTATATTCTTAATCCAAAAAATATGGGATTTCTTACCAAAGATGCATAACCAAATAGCTTTGTACAGAAATATAAATTCAAAATGCATAAAAGAAGCATAGAATAACATAAAGGGAGCATAGATGTTTATGAAGATCTCATTAACTTTGTACAAAAATATACATTTATCAAGTTCACATCTTATGAAAGCATTCTTGTTTATAAAATGATGATATCAAAACTAGCTTCCTTTAGAGGTGTTGCGTCCTGGAATATTCACGGTGATAGAGAAATATATAATTTAACGTCTCAGCTTTGTATGAATATCGAGCACACAATCAGATAAAATAGATGGTGTAGCATTTGTAAGTGACACCAAAATTTTTACGTGAAAAATTGTGAATAGGGGAAAAACCATAGGGCCTAGCCTAGTTTGAATGAATCCACTAGTATTTGTAGTTGATTACAAATGAGGCCCTTCCTTGGAGGGAAGGCCTTGGCTTGCTATAACAAATATACATTATATGGAGTGCATTACATGGTGGGAATAGGAAAAATCACTATTGCCATGTTTATTTGGTCAGAAGGATCATAGTCGGTGGGTGACGGAGGTCGGAAAGATAATAGTCGGGTGATGGTGGTCAAAATAACCGTAGTCAGTGGCCGACAGAGGTCGAAAAGATCGTTGTATGGCGATGGATGTCGGAAGGACTGTAGTCGGCAGGTGACGGAGGTCAGAAGGACTGTAGTTGGCGGGCGACGGAGGTCGGAAGGACTGTAGTCGGTGGGCGACAGAGGATATAAAGACCGTTGTCTGGCGACGAAGGTCGGAAGGATCGCAGTTAGTGGGTGATGGAGGTTGGAAGGACCGTTGTCTAGTGATAGAGGTCATAAGGATTGTAGTCGGTGGGCGAAGGTTGAAAGGACCATTGTCTGCGAGCGATGGAGGTCAGAAAGAACGTAATTGGCGGGCGACGGAGGTCATAATGACCATTTCCTGGTAACGGAGGCCGGAAGGACCGTATTTGGAGGGCGACAGAGGTTAGAAGGATCATTGTCAGGTGGAAGTCCAATAATAATTAGAAGCCGAGTGGAAGTTCAGCGTTAGTCGGCGGCTGAGTGTAAGTCTACTGTCAGTCGGTGGCCAGGTAGAAGTCGGGCGTCAGTTGGTTGCCGGGCTGAAATATGGCGTTAGTCGGTGGCCGGGCTAAAATCCGGCGTCAGTCGGTGGCCGGGCAAAAATCCAGCTTTAGTTAGTGGCCGGGTGGAAGTTCAACGGTGATCGATGAGAAGTCTGGTGACAAGATAACTTAAATTTCTCTTCTTTCTTCTTTTCCTTCTCTTCTTGCTTGGGCCCCTTTTTCCTCTCCCTTCCATGAAGAATGAGGGGTCTATTTATAATTTTTTGAGAATGACATGGCCAGTAAATAAGGAGATCAAGGGCAAGTTGGGAGTGGTTTGAATGGACGACCGATGTTGATTCCCCGATCATAAACCGTTTACTGAACATTTGAATGTCTTAATGATATCAGAATTTGATGATCTTGGGCTCGTTGGATTCATCTTATCGAGCCGATCGATTGGACTATAAGATTGTAGTGTTTGGATACCGTTTGGTAATCCAAATTATGGTTTGAACCTTCTAAATGTGCTCCGTGTCTTTAATTTGGACCTATTTGAGCTTGGATTGGGTAGAATTTGATGTCGTTGGGTTTGTATTTCTGAGATGTTCAGTTTGACTATAAATTTGCTGAAATCGGAGTTCAGATGATCACATATTTAATTTTTGAAGTTTCCAACTTGATTTTTGCCTCGAGATTCGTGCCTAATCAAGATAATTTTTTGATTATATATCAAGAAGGTTGCTTAAAATCATCAATGGGTCATTTTTAAGAGACAAATTTACTTTGTGATTTTCTTCCACAATACCTTCGGGTTGTTGCATATAAATTGTCCATTCCAAATCACCATGCTATAGTATTTTCCTTAAACCCTTTCAGAGATGTTTGCTTTACAATTGATGCCTCATTGAAATCCAACTCTTCCCTTTGTGTACAACCTTCGAAAACTAATCTTACTTTATACTTAGAGTTGTGAGTATTACGTGCACCTTCATTTCCTTAAAATATCCATTTTTGTATTGAGATATATCATAACAAATAAAAAAAAATTCAATACATTTGATATGCATTGAATAAAATAACTTATATGTTTAAATTACTTTATATTTCTATAATAAATATACTTTTAAAATATCCAATCAGGCCTTCCTATAAGAATTGTTCGACCATTGTGTCCGCGCGACAAACAACCTTCCAAAATACTTTCACGTATGGCCTCCTTTTGCTCTTTCTGCATAAATATATGGGTGGAACTAGCCTTTCATTTAAGGGTGAGCATAAAAAATAAAATGAATATATAATTCAAAGAAAAATTTTCTATTTCATTATGATTGATAAATTGAAATTTATTACAAGCTTTTCAAATTGTTTTTCATTTCTTGATAATATTGTATTACAACTTCATTGGGAATCAAATTAAAAATATCTTTTTCAATATAAGACACTAGATAGTCGTTGAGCCAATCATCACACATTCTACTACACAATCGATATTCGATAATCTTCATTGTAGAAAATATTCTCTCTAATGTAGGCTATAGCAGCAACAACTGATAAAGTTAATGCTAAAGTAATAAGTTTGTAAACTAGATGATACACACCATCCTTCTTTAACTTAACAATTTGCTTTGAAAGATTAGCAATATTGTTATAGGATGAGAACTCATTACTGCTACACATATCATTAATATAAGTTGATAACTAACTTTTAAGAGCCACAAGCTTAATTATCGAAAAGTCACTTGGATATAACTCTGCTAGACGTATCAATTTCCTCTCATCATAAGCAAGGAATGAATCACTTGGGTTTAAACATGCCATACAAAGAAGCAACTCATTACTAAAAAAATAATTATTTAGCTCTTGAAGTTACATGTCAACAACAATATAGAATAGTTTATAGGAGATGCTACCTATCTCCAAAAACAAAAAAGTATAGAATAGCTCAACACGTACGATGATACTCTTTGTTTGAAAAGATTAGCTTCATATTTCTAAACTTAACTAATGTCTATAATGATGTAATACTTCTAACTTATTATTTGTAAGTTCAAAATATTCAGAATCGGGTTGTCCTTAATGAAAACAAACTATTCAGATTAAGGCTGTTGAAATTCAGCCATGGATGATCCATTGATAGTCGACAAACAGTAAGACATAAATAAAATTGCAAGACAAGTACCATATATACTTCATAACAACCACTAAGCCACAACAGAACTTGGTGAAAATAAAATCTAAACAATAACCTGAAAAAAATAAAATGCCCAGCAATTGAAACAGGGAAAATGGTTGCCAAACCTCGATTTTATTGGCTTTCTTAAGATCAGAATTCAGAAATCTTTTCCTGCGTTGGAGCTGAGCAAGATTGTAGGCTACAGGCGATTGGATTGCGGCACTCCTATTTGAATGAAGGCTGTGGGTTTCTACTCGCACGTGCTATGTTCTGGGGGCTATCATTGGAAAGATCGAACAAGGCTCGCACGTGGCGGGATAATAAAAGGTTGTGGTTTGTTTTTTCTTATGTGGGCAAATTAGGATTACTGGGAGGAATTACCTAAAATAAAGCTAGATTATTAAAATTTTGAGGGTGGGTAACTGCCCACCCTCACACAAGCACTGGTCCATCCTTATCCCTGCATAAAGAGTCAGCTAACAATCTCCTCAAAATTGTAAGAGCCTATATTTTGACCTAATTAAATATTTTTCCAGGAGTTGTTATAATTTTATTTATAAACTGTCTTCATCATAATATATATATTATTGTACTTTAATTATAATAATTTTCTCTTAATTTATGAGTAGTATAGATATGAAAATAAGAAATTTTTTATTTAATTATAATTCCTTAAAAAATTGATACATGTTAGAACAAAATGGGTTTTCTGAGACTGTTAGATGTCCGTTTTGTAAATTGATTTTATCAAAACATTCTAGACATGCTGTACTATTTTAAGGATATTTTCTATAATTTATGATTCATTGCATTTGAAGATATAAAAGAATTTATAAGATATTTTTGTTAAAAATTAAACAATTTGCATAATTATCAATACATCCTTATATTATTTTATTAAACAATCTAAATCCACTAATATAAATTATCATATAAGCCATTTCCTTTCATTCCCTCATTCATTTTAGTTAGAGAGGAGAAAATAAAACTTGAGAAGAAAAGAGAGGGGAGAGAAAAGAGAAGTTAGGGTTTGGAGGCCTTTGAGTTGATTTTGTCGGTCCGTCCAATTATGAAATTAACTTGTCTCGTTATAAGCTTTTATTGCATTACCTTTGATTTCAATGATTTTGTATATTTTGTGTTTTATAAATTTTAATTTGGTCAAAACTTGCAAAAATTTTGATATTTTGATATTTAGCAAACTTTCACCGTGTAACTTTTTATATATGATAGATGTGATTCTATCAAAAATTTTAACTATAATATTTTTAAATTTTACGATGTAAATTGATCATAGTAATTTTTTGAAATAAATGCATAAGAGACAATTTTTGTAGATTTCTCTGTATTTTATGAATTATGGTATTTCATATATGATATTGACTTATATTGCACAGAAAAATGTATCATGTATATGTAAGCAAGGAAGGCTGATTATTAACACAAAAATAAATACGGGTTAGCACTAACATTAATGCACAAGAGGGTGGGCCGATAGACTTTCTTTTAAATAAAAAGTTGGTGGTGTGATCTTGATTGTAGCTTGTAACTGATTGGCCGAATTACACTGACGGGTAGAGGGTGAAACTCTTAAATGATTTTTGAAAGCTACATGTAAAACTAAATGATTAATATAAATAAATAAAAAATAAGATGAGATTGACAAATTGATAAATATGACAATTATGAAAGCACCACATTAAAGTTGGATGTCCTACCTTGCTATTCATAATTATATCAATTTTGCATTTACATGATAACATATATAAAACTCATAGAAGCATTGAGATTGTCATAGCATCATATAACATATGGTAGGTATATTGTTAGACATTAATAATTATGCAGGTATAATCCATTGATAATGACAGACAACTATACATGACATAATATTTGATATAAACAGGGGCGGAGCCAAGATTTTTCTCAAGTGGGGGCACCAATCATTGAAGTAAAAGAAACCCTCAACCTTTTTCATTTGGGCTTGGGACCGGCATGGGCAGTTTTAATTTTTTCCTTTTTCATTTGGGCTTGGGACCGGCATGGGCAGTTTTAATTTTTTTTTAAAAATATTAGATTCATTATAAAAAGATAAAATATATGATAAAAAAAACTTACAATTGAGAATAATAAATCTTGAGATTCTTCTTAGCCATCATCTATAATTTCTCCCGTCGAGTCTTCATTTTTTGGAATTGTTGCACAATCAAGTTATTGTCAATACTATTAAATATATCATTTTCAATATAAGTAAGTAAACAATCATTCATCCAAGAGTCTCCCATACGATTGTGTAAGCGATTTTTTATAATGTTCATTTCAGAAAATGCTCGTTCAACTGTTGCTGTAGCAATTTGCAATATCAAAGCAATCTTTATAAGTAAGAACACCAAAGGATAAATGTCATTCTTCCTAGTCTTCACCATTTTCTGAGCAAGTTCTTCAAGTCCTTTTAAATTCATAAATGCATCATTCGATCTCACATCAACAATGAAATTTTTAATTTGATTGTCTAGTATGATGAGATCCATTTCTGAAAAATCTGATGGATAAAATTTTGCAAGGCGTAACAATCGTTCTTTATCAAAAGCTGAAAATGACTGACATGGATTCAAACATGCCACACACATTAGTAATTCTGTATTAATTTCATCAAACCTGTTGTTGAGCTCTTGAAGTTGCATATCTATAACAGTATAAAATAATTTGATTTGATAATGATGTCTATTTGATATACTTTCAGTACAATATCTTGATCTTCCTCGCATCACAAATGTATTAGTCATGTTTGAAATATTTATGTTATTCTTCTCACAAAATAATCCAAGCTCTTTAAATAAATTATCCCACCCATTATTTCTCATATTTTGAAGTGTTTGTTTAGAAACTTTTACCAAAGTCATGGCATTTATAATGTCTTGATCCTTTTTTTGTAGTACTTGGGATAACTTATTTGTAACTCCTAATATATCCTTCATCATATGCAATTTGAAAACAAAGTTAAAAGTTTGCATGGATTCAAGTAAGGAATATGCTTCACCTTTTTGCTCACTGTTAAATCCCTCATGTACCAATATCTCAAGAACCTCTGTTATAGACCCATATAGAAGAATTAAACTAATGAGTGAATTGTAATGGGAATCCCAACGAGTATCTCTTGGTCTTTGAAGAGCAATTTCTTGATTTAACCCTCGACCTTTGGTAACTCCTCCACTTTCTAGTTGCTCAAGTATTTTGTCATAATGTTTTCCTCTAAGCATATCCTTCTTTTGCTTGAACTCCCAATAATATTTAACAAAATTGTCACATTTTTAAAGAAGGAAGTAACTTGGACATGATTCTTTGCGACTGCAACTAATGCTAATTAGAGTTGGTGTGTAAAATAATGCACATAATAAGCTGAACAGTTTTTTTCATGATTAATATTTTTAATCCATTAAACTCACCTCGCATGTTACTTGCTCCATCGTAACCTTGACCACGTAGTTGTGCCACACTCAACCCATACTTTGAAAATAGTGATTCAATGGCCAACTTTAGTGTTAGAGCTGATGTGTCCCCAATATGTACGATCCCAATAAAACGCTCAATAATACATCCTCATATATCAAGGCAATGTAATGCAACATCAACTTGTTCTTTAACTGATACATCATGAGATTCATCAAGTAAAATCGCAAAGACATCATTTCTTAATTCATTGATTATAACATTTGAATACTCTATTGCTGTAGCTTCTGTGATTTCTTTTTGAATTTCTGGAGCTACTAGTTTATTATTTCGAGGAGCATTATCCAAAATAACTTTATTTATATCTTCATTATGTCTAGCGAGAAAATGCAAAAGTTCAAGAAAGTTCCTTTGATTTTCTGAATCCTCAGATTCCTCATGCTCTCGGAATGCTAATCCTTGTTGCAAAAGGAAACGTACACAATCAACGCTTGCATTTAATCATGTACGATAGTCTTTGTGATTTTGATCAGAAGGTCTTTCAAAAGCAAATCTGATATCTCTTTCTTGGTTCATTAAATTTTCACATTTACGTCTAGCAATATTGTGAGCACTGCTGATAGTACCAAACATGAATATGGAATCTATACTTTTTTTTTCAATTTCTAAAACCTTTCGTGTCAAAACTGTCACCGCTAGATTGTTCACCATTTTGAGGTCTATACATATAACAAAACAAACAATATGCAACATCTTTGCTTGTACTATATTCTAACCAAGCTTTATGTTCATCAAACCATGCAGGATTAAATCTACATAATTTATTACCAATTTTTGTGCGTGGGAATTCATGATCACGCGGTTGACATGGTCCTTTCAGCAGGTAATGTCTCCGAACACTATCCCTCTCATTACGATGAAAATTCATAGTTTTTTTTTCTCAATGCAGGATTGGCAGGGATATCAGCTAAATTTGTTTCTACAAAGACTTCTTGAATTTGTGTATTGTTTTCCTCACATACAAGTTTCTGATCATCTTCTTCAAATTTTCTTTTAAAATACCGTTCCATATCTAATTTCAATAACAACTAGTTTAAGAATTTTAACAACTAGTAAATTGATCAATAAATAAAAAATATACTGTTGGTGTTTGAAAGCGGGTTTTGAAAAATTTAGTCTTCTTTGGGAATTTTTGAATTAACATTAAAATTTAATTCTAAAATCAAACATCCCATCAAAAATATTATACCACCTCGGGAGGTGGAAATAAAATTTCAGGATGGGGTTCAGATTTAGAATTAAGAATCCTATCTTGAATATCGTAGCCAAATTCAAGAGAGAACTTCATATGGCCCCTAAAGGGCCAACATAAGGTTCAGTCAAATATCGAGCTACAATAATCAAGAGGAGCGATCGTTAATTTTATATTCGAATTCATTTTAACAAAAGATATATCTCCTTGAAGGGAGAAGATATCATTTGTTAATAATCGTTCGAACATAACGATAACGATCATTAGTGATTTGATTTTTCCCAAAGATAACTAATCGAGTTTTAAAAATTAGTTTTGAAAAATTAGATGTGGGTTCTAAATCTCCTACGAGCGCAAGCCCTCGTAGTTAATTACATCGTGGGAGACCGGAGTCCCCTACGAAAACTTTCGATTAAAATAATGGCAGAAATTTTGTTTAGAGATTTCTAGGAGTGATACCAAAGAGGTGAATTTGGATTTTGAAAAGGGATTGGAGCAAGATTGAACACTTATTTTGGAATCAAATGAGGAAGGGTATGGGACACTTTAGGATTCTGAAACAATTCAGAAGTGCCCCGATCTAAGCTAAGTGTTGGGCTTTAAATTTTGGATTGAAAGAATATTTAATTTGAGTTGAGCATTTTATTAGAAATTTGGGATTATATTCCCGGAGGTTGGGGTCTTATGATTCAAAAAGAGACCTGCCCCAGATCTTAAATCTAAATTTAGACACTGAAACACAGTAGTCCGAACCTAACTAATGCAGTGCAAAATCTGGACTTACCCCGGCCTGGATTGGGGAGCTAGCTAAACCACCTAAACGCTTCAAAACCATGAGTCCGGTCTTTTGATGCAGAGTGATCAGGGACGTTATTTAAGATTGGTTTAAGAAGTTAGGGTCGACATCTAGAGTAGATTCCTAATTGACCCCTTGACTTATGTCGGGTGGAATGCTTAGACTAAAATGCAATTAAAATTTTAATTTAATAAGTTTCTAATGCGATGCATGCTGGTTAAAGTATCCAAATCTGGTATGCATGAAATTTTAAAAAAGGCTTATAAAATAATTTTTTTGAAAAGACTAGACTTCCCCAGATCCAGCACCTCATCCTCATAGGTCGGATTATCTGGACTCTACCCACGGGCGGGGAAGTGTCTTATAGCAAGGAGGGAGAAGTGCAGTAATATGCATGCGACCCCGGACGATTCCGGCTATTCCCTAGGTCGTTAAATTTCTATGTTATTTAAATCTTAAAATTTTAAATATATGTTATGAATAGAAATATTTTTGGTCCTTAAAGAGCCTAACGAATTCCAGGCTAAAACAAAAACGACATGCAAGCGCCAAAGAACTAGGAAAAACAGGCAATCCTATACGCAATCAAATTAAATCACAACATATTAAATAATCAAATTAATTAAGTAAATGTCCATAGGCAAATTGCCTTGCTTATTACAACCCAGATTTACATAAATTAAAAGTGGCCGGGCACCACTAACAACAACCCGAATTCTAATCCTAATACAGACGCAAGTGACTTTGAGTGGGATACTCTATGTCTTCAACTTCTCGGTCTTCTCTTCCTCGAGCTCCTTAGATTCTTCATGGTTGGATACCCAAATGGAAAAGAGAACTCTTCCCTTGAGGGGGAGGTTACTCTTTCCACTTTGGGTAGTAAAGCGACCCAAATTTGGAGTTCCAAATGGATAAAGACTATCCCCCAAAGGGGTATCCTTTCCCCTTTAGAATCCAACCTTTGGATCTATGTATCCCAAAATCAAAGTGTCACTTTCACAACTCAATACTCAAACAAATTACATGAATATAAAAATAAAAAAATTTTAGACTCTCCTGCAGGGTTATCCTAAGCATTTAAATATTAGAATACATCCCAAGCAGTTATATGTATATACGTGCAGAAAAGTAAACACACTTGGCCACGCTCTTTTTATTTGGGGGCTAAGCAGCTGAAGCACCTGTAGCATTTATATTTATGATTTATTTAGCCCCCTTTATTGCCCTGCACGAGCGTGGCCACCTGCAGAAAATCCAGTGAGCATCCAGATCGTTCCTAACCTAAGGGTAATCTAATCGCCCATCACATCAATCCACAGAGTGCAATAAAAGTAAATAAACACAACAATCAATTTCAATCACAACATGCAAAGAAAACTCGAAAAACTCGGCACACAGCAGAAAAGGAAACACCGGCCTAGCCTAGATCTAGGGTTGGTTGTCCTAGCAAACCATCTAAAGTGTGTGTAGTAGGTCGTGTGGCTAGGATAGATCCTGAATAGGGTATTTGATTGAAGTTGTTGAATGTTCTGATTGGTTAAAAGGCTAAGGGAGATTTTAATTGAAGTTTAAATCTTAATGGTTTAAATTTGATTTTAAAATTGATTTTAATTGTTTGTTGAATACCACCTTTGTTGCACACCGAGGCCATGAAGTTTATTTCACCTTCCTTGGGGCTAATTTAATAGCCTCGTAGGCCTGGATTACCCAGTGGTACCCGATATAATTAAGTGATTTGAGTTTGATTAAAGTTTGAAGATTAATTAACTTTTAATTAAACTGATTGGTTGCTGGTTTTAAAATAAAATTGATGTTTTCTGGAATTTTGAATGATTTATTGAATTTTAGAATTTTATGGATTATTTTAATTAGTTAATTAAGGGGTCCAAAGTTGACTTTTCAAATTAAAATTAATTTTGTAAGTTTCAGATTTTTAATAAATATTAGACCTTATGACGAGTTGTTAGACTGTTAGTACACTCAATTTGGAGTTTTCTATGAAAAGTTATGATTTTTCGAAGTTCGAGCCTAGTTTTGAACTACGGTTGACTGAAAAGTTGACTTTTTGATGTTGACCAGATTTTGGAGGTTTGACATTTTTAGAAAATACTAGACCTTAATTGGAGTTGATTGACACTAAGTTTGCTCAATTTGGATTTTTCTGTAATTAGTTATGCATTTTCAAAGTTTCCTTAATTATTGAATTTTTAAAATTGCTTAATTAGGAAGGTTTTGATCATTTATATCCAAACTCATCCAAAACTGCATGGAATCAATCCAAAAGGTCAGGAATGACCCACAGGAGTGTTTCCAAGTGTTTGGAAATTATTTGGGATTTTTAATAATTTTTAATTAATTAATATAATTAATTATTGATTTTCATTAAAAGTCAAATTAAAGTTAAAATAGGAGTCCAGTTAAGGGGATTTTATTTTTTCTAGGTAGAGGACTACATTCTGGTCAATTTGAGGTATTATTTACAATTTTTGGACTTAATATGGATTTATTGCATTTTTTTGAATTTTCTGGGTCCTTAAATAGGCTGAAACTTTGGGTAATTAATTTTCTGACCTAATGATCTCCAAATTCAGTGAAATTTGGACCTAAGGCTCATTATGTCACTAAGTTTACTGTGTTCAAATTTCACCCATATTGGGTGTGTGTACAATCCTCTAGGCAATTTCTAAGTTTTCTAGACTTTTCCCTAAATATTTTCCCTAGGTGTTTCTATTGTTCAAATGGGCTTGAAATTTGGTGTGACTAACCCTGACCCAAATGCACACACACAGCACAAAACATGCAGCCTAATTCTACAAAGGAAGGGAGTTATGAATTTTCAAAGTTTTGGGCCCAAATTGGACCCATAACCTTAAAAATTCACATCACAGAAAACTATTAAGCATCTGACCCTAAAAAAATTATGGAACATGCCTAAGATGCTTAAGAACATTCCACCAAAATTTGATTTCTATTTGACCCCTGGATTGCAAGAAAATTGAGAAAAATGATAATCAAACAACTGCAGTTTTCTCTCAATCCAGAGATCAAAACAACTCAAATTTAATTTTAATAAATTCTACACTGAATTACCTTTCCAACGATACCAAAAACATCAAATTTGGTGGAAAAATGAATTTTCTGTGAATTTTGGAAGTTTCTGGGCATTTTTCTGAATTTTTTAAGACCAATAATGGTCAAATCAGCCGCCGGCGCCAATCATTGGCAATGATTGGCGCCGGAAACGGCGGCGGCGTGTCCAGCCATGACACGTGGCGGGCGGGACCCGCCACTTAAACACGTCGACGGTCCATCGGGACCGTTGATCCAATCGCGGAACGGACGGACGGCGGAGATGGCGCCACGTGGCCCGCCTTGACCGCGGGAGGTCGCGCATTCGATCCCAGGGGCAGACCGCGCGGCTAAGGTCGGTTGGCGTGGCTAAATCTGGGCCGTCCGATCGCGCTAAAGGCACGATCGGACGGCTCTGGTTGAACCATGATTGGAATTCTTTAAATGCCCATAACTTTCAAAATACTGAACGAAATCTTACGAAATTTGAAACATAGCAAGGTGGTATCATGAACTTGCAATGCCTGGAGTTTGGAGGCTCCATGCATTACATTTTTCTTGCAGTTTCAAAATGAAAATCTACCTAAAAGTTGAGATATCTTACAATCTACCCGGTGGATTTTTGTGTTCTTGGGCTCTCTGAACTTGTAGTTTGTCCACGCTCAAGTTTGCAGAAGACCCCAACAGATTTTGACGGCTGGATCTTGAGATATCGAAGAGAGAAGGTGTTTCTCTCTTTTTTCTCTCCTTTTCCACTAAAATGAAGGTTTTAATGGTGGAAATGATGGGGGAAGGCTTGGAATGGCCTTGGGAGGTGCTGGAGAGTGTGGGGAGCTGCTGGAGAGTCTTGGAGATGCTGGAGTTTGGGACTTAGGGTGAAAATGAGCAAGATGAGGGTTAGGGCCAATTTTTTTTCACTTAACCCTCATGATTTGAAATGAATGGTTGGGATTCCACCATGGGTGCCTTGGATGCTTGCCAAGTGTCCCATGAGCAGCCCAAGATTAGGAAAAGGCTGGTGGATTGAGAGGGATTGCCTTGAGCCAAGAGGGGGGGCACCACACCTCTTTTCCCTCATTTGGCTAAACCAAGCCTAAGCAAGGTTTAGGGAGCTGGTTTGTGGCCTCTTAGGGAGGGAAATCAGTCCCTTTTGAGCAGGTGGGAGCAGGTTTTGGGAGAGGGGAAGGGCTTGCCCATGTGGCATGGTCAAAAGCCCATGATTTTGCCTCATTTCAACATAACTTGACCCATTGACTTGTTGACTAGTCAATGATGACTAGGATGTGCATGGGAGGAGTCAAATGTGCTGTAAGAGTCAATATCAAGGGACATGGGGCCATGGTGTTGAGACTCTAAGTGAATACATGAAATTGGAGAGGGTTTTGACCTCTCCAAATGGGTTGACCAAGTCAACCCAAGGGAGGATTGACTTGGAAATCTTTGGACATGTCATGAGTGTCCAAACAAGTGTTTTTGAAGCATTAAATTGGTTTGAGATGGATTCAAATGTTGAAAATAACAATAGTTGGGTTAAAGGTGGATTTGGTCAACCATAGTTGACTTGGTCAAACAGGTCAAACCAAGGAGTGGGTTTGATTTCAATGGGTCTCAAATATCATAAAATATTCATTGGAAGGGGTTTCAAAAGTTTAAAATGTTGAACGATGTTAAATTTTGGTCAAAAGTCCAAAAACCCCTTTAAAGGGTATTTTGGTCATTTTGACCCCGGATGAATCCTGGGTCGAGGTGGGTCCAAAAAGATGTAGATTAATGTTAAACACATCAATATCAAGGGTCTAGAGGTGATTAGAGGGTTTGGGGGAAATTCCAAGGTCAAATTTCCCAAAATAATGGGTCCAGTGGCACAGGCCGTAAATATTTGAAGGTTTTACAGCCTTGGGATTTAAATTTAGTTTCTGGGGTTAGAGACTCCAAAATGGACTCAAACTTGGAGGTTTGCCTCTAGAGACGTATCAAATCAGTATGCAACTGACAGATCATGAATCGGAGGTCATTTGACTGGGGTTTGAAATGTTTGAAAATTCCCTGAAAAAGGCTTTTAGGACTCAGGTATTCGGCCTTGAATTCTGGATTTGGAAATCCGGATTTGATATAGATTTTGGGTTTGAATATCTGGATTTGAATCATCTCAATCATTCATGATCATTTGGAGTGATCATAAGTGTTTGGAAATGATTTGAACTAGATCAAAGGCAGGATCAAGATTTGAACTAGAGTTTGAATTCTGGACTTGGCTGAAGTCTGGGTTTTGATTGAGGTCTGAACTGAATCAAGGTTTAGATTGACTTAGGTTCAGGATTGATTCGAAGTCTGGATTAGGCTCTAATGACCTCATATAAAAATGAGGTCAACAAATGGACCCCCAATATGTGTGATAGAATGAAATTCTATTGCACATATTGGCGTTGACCGAATTGAAAGGTGAAGTCTAGAACTTTGATCCTAAGGAAAGGAGGGAAACCTTAACCTTAGAGGACCAGGTAGAAGGTAGAACTAGGATGGTGCCACAGAGGGCTTCTCCAACACTAGTGATTCTAATCCTAAGGAAAGGCAGCACCTATCCTAAAGGAAGAGAAGAAAAGGTAGAACTAGGATGGTGCCACAAAGGGCGTTATCCACCACTAACGGATGATCATATGAGGAGGAAGCTTGCTCCACACAGAGGATCAGAACTGGATTAAAACTAGGATGGTGCCACGAAGGGCGTTATCCACCACTAGTAGATGATCATGTGGGGAGGAAGCTTGCTCCACACAGAGGATCAGAACTGGATTAAAACTAGAATGGTGCCACAAAGGGCGTTATCCACCACTAGTAGATGATCATGTGGGGAGGAAGCTTGCTCCACACAGAGGATCAGAACTGGATTAAAACTAGGATGGTGCCACGAAGGGCGTTATCCACCACTAGTAGATGATCATGTGGGGAGGAAGCTTGCTCCACACAGAGGATCAGAACTGGATTAAAACTAGGATGGTGCCACGAAGGGCGTTATCCACTACTAGTAGATGATCATGTGGGGAGGAAGCTTGCTCCACACAGAGGATCAGAACTGGATTAAAACTAGGATGGTGCCACGAAGGGCGTTATCCACCACTAGTAGATGATCATGTGGGGAGGAAGCTTGCTCCACACAGAGGATCAGAACTGGATTAAAACTAGGATGGTGCCACGAAGGGCGTTATCCACCACTAGTAGATGATCATGTGGGGAGGAAGCTTGCTCCACACAGAGGATCAGGACTGGATTAAAACTAGGATGGTGCCACGAAGGGCGTTATCCACCACTAGTAGATGATCATGTGGGGAGGAAGCTTGCTCCACACAGAGGATCAGAACTGGATTAAAACTAGGATGGTGCCACGAAGGGCGTTATCCATCACTAGTAGATGATCATGTGGGGAGGAAGCTTGCTCCACACAGAGGATCAGAACTGGATTAAAACTAGGATAGTGCCACGAAGGGCGTTATCCACCACTAGTAGATGATCATGTGGGGAGGAAGCTTGCTCCACACAGAGGATCAGAACTAGATTAAAACTAGGATGGTGCCACGAAAGGCGTTATCCACCACTAGTGGACGTGATCCTAAGGAAGGGAGGAATCCTATCCTAAAGGAGAAGGTGAGCAAGCGTAAAATCTGAAAGATATATAGACATAAAACACACTTGATTCAAACTGGCATATATTTTATTGATTGGGTCCGAGCTACATCAAGCATAGTACTTCTTAAGGAAACGCCCGTTAACAGGTAACATCGGGTGGTTTCCCTTACAATCGACTAGCTGATACGAGCCCCCTTCATAGACTATCTCTATAACGAAGGGTCCTTCCCAGGTTGGTTCAAACTTCCCACCGATCTTTCGATGGGCTAAGATAGGCCTCCGAAGAACCAAGACCAAGTCTCCTACTTGGAAAGTTCTAGGTCGCACTAACTTATCATGGGCTTGAACCATTCGGGCCTTATATAACTCTAAATTTTGTTGGGCTTGGAGACGACGTTCCTCGAGGCCTTCAAGCTCTTCAAGTCGAAGCTTTGCATTCTGCTCAGTTGTAATTTGATTTTGAATGGAAATTCTGAGAGAGGGAATTTGCACTTCCAAAGGGAGTACGGCCTCGGACCCATACACCAGTGCAAATGGTGTGGATTGGGTCGGTGTTCTATAAGTGGTCCGATAGGCCCACAGAGCTTCCACCAACCTCTCATCCCATTGGCGCTTATTATCATCGAGGGTCTTTTTAATAATTTGCACCAAAGTCTTGTTGAAGGCCTCGGCCAATCCATTAGCCCGAGGGTAGTAGATTGTCGAGTATCTCCAATCAATATTATGGCGTCTTACAAAACTGTTGATTTTTGTAGACTTGAATGCGGACCCATTATCAGATATGATTCTGCGGGGCACGCCGAATCGATATACGATATGGTCACGAAAGAAATTTAGAACATGGTGTGATGTTACATTACGTAAGGGGATCGCTTCCGCCCATTTTGAAAAATAATCAGTCGCGGCTAGTATAAAGCGATGACCCTTCGAAGAAGGAGGGTCAATCGGCCCGATAATATCTGTGCCCCAACTTTCGAAGGGCCACAAAGCTATCGTGGGGTGCAATACATTAGGCGGCTGATGTAAGATCACACCATGAACTTGGCATTGATGGCAACATTTTGCAACATTCATGCAATCCTCAATCATCGTAGGCCAGTAGTATCCAAGTCTTTTAATCTTCAACTTCATTTTTGGACCCGATTGATGGGCACCGCATAGTCCAGAATGGACCTCATTAACGATCTTCAGGGCTTCCTGCTTGTCTAAACAACGTAGCCACATCTGATCGAACGAGCGGCGGTATAGCGCATTGTTGACTAAAGTGTAGGATAGGGCACGTTTCTTGATCTGGTTGGCGAGGGACTTGTCCTGGGGAAGTTTGCCACCTTCGAGATAGTCGATTAATGGTTGTCTCCAATCGCCCTCTTCCTTAATCTCTGAAGAGGCAGAAAGGACTTGAGATGACTGTTTGTTAATGTGCTCTAAGTCTATGGGAGATAGGACCTTACGACCCTGAATCTCTATAAGAATTGAGTCTTCTTCCGGGCACGCAAATTCCTTTGCAAGCTTTGCTAGGGCATCGGCCGCAGAATTACTTCCACGTGGAACCCTATACAAAGTTACTACAGGGATCTGCTCAAGTAGGTGATTAGTGTATTGATGGTATTTGAAGAGATTATGATTCAAAACCTTATAGGTTCCTGCAACCTGGTTGATCACCAGTTGAGAATCACCAAAGATTTTAATCTCTTTAACCTCCATCAAGATTGCAAGTTCCAAGCCAGTTATCAGAGCCTCATATTCAGCCTCATTATTTGTGCAAGGTTCTGACAAATGATAGAAAAAGTGCATCATCCCTTTCCCTGGTGTTATGAAAATTAGGCCAATGCCAGCTTTCCCGGGGATAGTAGATTTTTGGGTTTTGTCCCGTCGAGAAGAAGCCGCACCATCAAAATACAACTCCCAGACAGGATCATTGGATTCCCTTAAACTCATGATTTGTTCGTCTGGCAAATCATCATTCAAAGGAGAATCTGCCGGCAGCGGGTGTGCTGCGAGGAAGTCGGCCACGGCCTGCCCTTTCACTGCACGCAGGGGAATGAATGTAATTTCAAATTGAAGCAATATCATGGACCAGCGAGCCAAGCGTCCTGACAACGTTGGCCGGGTCATAAGATATTGTAAAGGGTTGACCTTAGAAATCAAACAAACTGAATGAGACAGCATATAATGTCTTAGTTTTTGGGCTGCAAAAACTAGAGCAAGGCAATGCTTCTCGATTGAAGGATATCGAATTTCCGTAGGAAGAAGCCTCCGACTAAGGTAATAGAGAGCGTTCTCCTTCCCTTCATCATTGACCTGAGCTAACAGGGCACCTAAAGACTCATCTAGGGCCGCAGTGTAGAGGATCAAAGGTTTCCCCGGAATAGGGGCTGCCAAAACTGGTGGATTTGTAAGATATTCCTTGATATTGTCAAAAGCGCTTTGACACTTCTCATTCCAAATGAATTTGGCATCTTTCTTAGCAAGGGCCGAGAAAGGTTGACATCTCCCAGAGAGATTAGATATGAATCTTCTTATATATGCCAACCTACCTTGAAGAGACCTTAATTGAGTAAGGCTCTTAGGAGGTGGCATATCTAAGATGGCTTCAATTTTCAAAGGATCAATCTCAATCCCACGGTGCCTCACTACGAACCCTAGGAATTTCCCTGATGTGACACCGAAAGCACACTTTAGGGGATTCATTTTAAGGTCATAGCGGCGCAACCGCTCGAAAACAACTCTCAAGTCATAAAGGTGAGACTCTTTGACTTTACTCTTGACAACTAGATCATCAATATAGCACTCGATTTGATTGTGGATTAAGTCGTCGAAGATGTAGGTCATGGTCCGCTGGTAGGTTGCGCCGGCATTTTTAAGACCAAAGGGCATCACTTTATAACAAAAGATGCCTATAGGGGTCCTGAATGCAGTATTTCTCTCATCTTCTGGGGCCATCCTGATTTGATTGTAACCAGAGAAGCCATCCATAAAGGAGAAAACAGCGTGCGAGGAGGCAATATCTACCATAAGCTCGGGTATGGGTAAAGGAAATTCATCCTTGGGACATGCCTTATTCAGATCCCTATAGTCGACACAGATCCGGATTTGACCATTTTTCTTTCGAACCGGCACGACGCTAGCTACCCAAGAAGGGTATTGTTCTTCTCGAATAAAGCCAGCCTCAGCCAGTTTCTTAATCTCAGAAACGACTTGTTGCTCGATCTCTAAACGCATGCGTCTAGAGGCTTGCTTGACAGGAATGGCATCGTGTCGAATTCCAAGTTTATGAACTACTACCTCGGCGGGTAGACCTGGCATTTCATCATATGTCCAGGCAAAACAATCCCTAAACTCAGAAAGGAGTTGTATTAGATCCTGAGACTCATCCTCACTTAGCAAAGCACTTATAAAAGTAGTGCGAGGGTCGTTGTCAGTTCCTAGGTTGATTTCTTTTAGCTCGTCGACCGTCGATTTAATCTCTTCCTCAAATTCCGGGGGTGCATCCCGAACTTGAGGCTCATCGGGATCGTCTAAAGTCTCCAGACAAAGCCCGTCAAGGGGACTGACGGCTTCAGTAGGGACATTTTGAGATTCAAGATGATAAGTTATCATTAAGCAGTATTCGTCGTCATCAAACGAACTAACGGTACCAAAGCCGATACCACATGTTGAATTTTTATTGATCTTTGTTTTCCAAATATTTTCATGGTATCTAGCTTGACCCTTAGTCCATCGATACGGTACGGGACCTTTAGAAAAAGTGTTCTTTACACAAACAGGAAAGTAGCCAAAAGGTAATTCCATTAATTCATTGAAATCTGCCTCCTCGAGGGTTACATCACCTTCGTCCCTTGAGGAGGAGGAGCCAGGGAAGAATTTTCGGGCTTTCCTTATTTCACCGCTTAGGTTAGGGGCCTCTTTAATCTCTAACCCTGCAACTTTGCCAGCCGACAGTGGGGTCAAGGATAAGGCCTCAATTCTCCTACTAAGCTTTTCATACATTGTCAATTCAGGCTCGTCACTTTTAATCTTTGGGACATCAACCTCGGGGTCACTATCCTTATCTAAAGTGAGATCAAACTTTGGAGCAACATTTTTATTTTGATAATCAAAAGGAATTTCAATCCCCCGTTTTTCCAGCTCTTCATCGGAGCTTGACTCCGGATTAACATACACCGGGGTCGTTCTTCTTTCAAGTGAAACACGGCCTCGACCCCGTGCCCTTTGAGCCATCCTCCCATCTCTTTGAGGTAACATGTTCGGAGGCCTAAGGACAACGATGTCGAGCTCGCTTTCACTATCAGATTCTTGTATCTTTTGATCTTTTTCCTTTTCTTTTTCTTTTTCTTTTCCTTTTGATTCTTGATTTTGATTGGAGCTTTGCTCACTTTTTTGTTCCTCAATTTTGATCTCAACTTTAGAATAAGGGGAGGACCCTTTTGGTATGAAATATGCAGTATCCTCGTAGATCCCTATCTCTTGAATCGAGAATGGTTGCAAATCACCCCTAATTACATGTTCAATGCCATCTCGTTGGTACTTGACGCATTGATGTAGGGTAGATGGAACCATTCTGTATTCATGAATCCAAGGCCTACCTAGAAGTGCATTAAAGGACGTTGCCGAATCAATAATATGAAACTTTGCTTCGGTTTTCAATTCTCCTATCTCTAACAAGAGGGTAATCGAACCCAAAGCCCTCTCACCTTTCTCGTTGAACCCACGTAGCACCAACCTGTCAGTGGCGAGTTTACTGGTATCAACTCTAAGGTAGGCGAGGGTTTTCACATTCATCACGTTGACCGATGCACCCGGATCAACAAGGACTCTTGATAACTTAAAATTCCCTACATCAACGGTAATGTAGAGAGGACGATTATGATCAGCAGTTCCCAATAGTAGGTCTTCATCTGAGAATGTTACTCCTGGAACTTCTTTGAAGTAGAGGGCTTCATCTTTTGAGGTTGAAGCCAGTTGAGCAAGGCAAATCTCAGGGTCGAGAAGTGCCTTGATTAAAGACTCTCTCATTTCCTTAGACAAAATGAGGGTATCATAAATGCTCAACTTGGCTGGCAACTTCCTAAGATGGGCTAGGACATTGTAATCAACCTTAGGAGCGACAGACTCAAAACCCTGTGGAATCAATGGAAAATCAGGATGATGAGGAGAATCTGGAATTGGATCGCTAGAGACAACTCGCTTGCCTTTTTCCTGAGGAGGAAGCCTAGGGGGTAAGACTTTGCCACCACGAAGTTGTACCTCTACGATTGAATCGGGAGGACAAACTGTGGGGGAGTCTACACTCTCCATAGGCTGCACATCGTCGCTATCTTAAGAGGAGTCAGAATCTAAAAGTTCTATCATGATAGGTTTCCCAGTGAAATTAATTTCAGGGAGGTCGCTATCTGATAAGATCTCAAGCTCGACATCCCCTATAGAAGTCAAATCTGGAAGATCAAATTTTTGAGGCTTTGGATCGATCTCAATAGAATTTTGAACTTCTTTGGAAGAATTATCAATTTGCATTTCACTCTCATGGTTAATCATCAAAATTGAAGCAGAAGGATGTTTTTTATTAGACTTACGACCCTTTGCCTTTGATGGGGCAAAGTAAAAGTCAGATAACAAGAGTGGGGATGGGGCTTTAATGCCACCATCAGCCGCTCGAATACATCTCTCATCAATATACTTCCTCTCTACAATAAGATCTCTCTTTTCTTTTTCATTCAATACAGTAGTTCCTACGACTACTGGAGAGGGAAGTAGCTCAACATCCTCCTGCGAAGCATCCAGGTCAACCTCCCAAATCGGGCCCTGGGCTGTCGTGGGCATCTGTTGAGAGAGATGATAAGACTTGTTAATCGACCTTTTAAGTGTCCGG
This sequence comes from Dendrobium chrysotoxum, assembly GCA_019925795.1. Taxonomy (NCBI): domain Eukaryota; kingdom Viridiplantae; phylum Streptophyta; class Magnoliopsida; order Asparagales; family Orchidaceae; genus Dendrobium; species Dendrobium chrysotoxum. The sequence goes on from CM034307.1 coordinate 55,520,669, forward strand.
GATAAAGCAATATCCCAACCATCTTCAATTGAAAGAGAAGGGTTAGAATTGTTACCTGAAATTACCTTGACGGACCCTTGTTCCGGATTGACCAAATACTCTTTTGGAAGCACAATATTACCTTGTTTGATATTCCTTTCAAACCAATCTTTGAAAACAATGCAGTCCTCGATGGAGTGGCTGACCATGCGGTGGTAAGGACAGTAGTTTGGATCATCCTTTCTCTTTATGTCATCTGGCCGCCTCGCTTCTGGCAATTGAAAATCTGACTTCTTCGAAAGACTCTTAAAGATTTTTCCTATCACCTCCCTCTTAAATAGGTAAGGTTTTGTCAACCTTTCTTTGAAGGGAATGAAAGAGGAATCTCTTGTAGGTTGTGAGGTCACTTGAAAAAGTTGTTTCTGAGCTAACTGTGGTGAAGGAACACTAGGCTGGCTAACAACTGGTTGTTTCCCCTTATCAACTGCTGAAACTGTAGCTCTCTTTTCAAATGATTTGATCGGCTTATCAACCTTCTTTTCTCCAGAAAGATCCTTCAAGAATGGCATCCTAGGAGCCTCTTCCTGTAGGTTACTAGCTTTGTTTAGAAGTTTTTCAAAAGTTTTTATAGTGAAACCCTTCAGAAGAAAAGCAACAGGGCCGTGGATATTCTTCAAAAGAATTTCCACTGCATGTTGCTCTTGTAGCTGGGGTTCACACTTCATTGAAAGGTTTCGCCACCTTAAGATGTACTCAACCAGAGACTCTCCCGGCTTTTGTTTTTCAACGACCAGATCGCCCACAGTAGTGCGCTGCTGTGCTCCTGAAAATCTCTTTAAGAATAGATTTTCAAGTTCAGTAAAGGTTCTTACTGAACCGTTGGGCAAATCTGCGTACCATTCAAAAGCTATGCCAGAAAGACTACTAACAAATTGGCGAAATAGTAGAGCATCCGACCCCCCGGCATTGCAACAGCTTGCACGAAAGTGGGCCAGATGCTGTCTCGGGTTTTCAATTCCAGTAAAGATTTTAAAAGATGGTGGCACGAAGCCCTTAGGGTAAGGAACCAAATCATATTCCTCAGGGTAAGGTCTACCCTTTGGAATAGATGTAGCTCCTTGCGATTGGGCTAAGGCCTCCCTTACCTGATCCTCAATTAGTTGCTTAATATCTTTTTGAGCTGGTGCTGGAGGAATGATCGGAGGGACTGAAGAGGCTGTCGGCTGAACTGGGAGATCTGGTAATACTGGCTTTTAGACAGGCGGAAGCACCGATACAGACTCTGAGATTTTATAACTGGCCTCTGCCCTTTTTGCTCTGTCGGTGGCTTCCCGAGCAGATTGTTGTAACTCAAGGGAAGTCTCATGTGACTTGTCCAACTGTTGCTGCATTTCTTTAACCTGTAGTAACATTTCTGTCACTTGTGCTTCCAGGTTCTTGATGTGATGCTCATCTCTAGCTCTCACTGACTCATCTGAATCTGAATCCACAGCTGCTGAACCCTCCTCTTTGCCAGATCGGCGTTTACTTGATTCAGTTTCTTTAACGGACCCTCTAGTTTCAACCATGTAAACATCACTAACAGGGAGATCCTCATCTATCAACATATCATCCAATTCTGGGTCAAATGCTTCGTCAAGTTCCTTTCTTTTCAAGATATCTTTAATTTCTTGTACCACCTCATCGACTGGCCGGCTTCCTATCTCCTCAGGGCCTATGGGTAGGTAACCTTTGTATTCTACCATATCATAAAGCTCATCCTGCTGTAGGCTAGAGATAATGGCCTGTAACTTAAGCTCATTTGCTGTTGGAGGTTCAGCTATTAACTGCTCAATCATCGCATGATCTTCATCTTGAACTGGTTCTTCCCCTTCGACTGTATTAGAGTCGGTAGTCAGAAGGGTGGCATCCTCTACCAGGTGAGAGACATCTACCTCAATAGATGGTGTAGGAGTTTGGAGGGTGAAAGTTCCTACATCAGGTAGGGTAGAGTCCTCAGACCTCCGAGTAGGGAGCTCAGGGGTAACAGGTAGGAACTTGGAGCTATCAACTAAGGTATCAACTGGATCCGCAACTGAGATATCTGAACTGGCAATCAAACCAACTGGGGTCTGGGTAGCACTGGTCGGAAATCGTGGTAACTCGACTGGGGACTGGAGTAATCTAGCTGACGGAGGAGGAACATCAACTCTACTGATCTTCTTAGGAGTATATCTCTTTTCTGGAGACTGAGGCCTCTTTCCGTTGACATGAATTATTCTGTTAATTTCAGGATCTTGTTTGGTCTTGACTATCACTGAGGCCAACTTCTTAAACTTTGGGGAAGGGACCGGCGGCCTATTGGTAGGATGGCGACCTTTCTCGGACCCGGTAAGTACAATACCCTCCATTTTAGAGGATGGAGGGCGTGGCACCCAATGATAACCATCAACTAATACTGATGTAGCAGGCTGTCGGATAAACTTCTTGTTCCCCCTAATGGGTTGAAGAGTCAAATTCTTAGCTTCAGATGCCTCTTCTTTTAAGATTTCTTTCTGGAAACGGTGGGAGATAACTCCTTTCAATTGTTTCATGTACTCCTCTTTTGTTTGCCCTGATTGAGCAGCACAAGTGTGGATTATATTTCTCAATGTCCTCGTTCTTTGGAGATGCTTTTCTTTAAGGGTTCTCTTGGTTGAGTAGTCGACCGGGCATGGCGGGGAGCTAGCTATCCTGGCTGCCCTCTCTTCCCCTTCTGCAGCAGAAAGGGGGTGAAAACGACTCCCTTTAAGGAGTGGGGAGGAAGCAGGAATAGGCAGGTCCTCGACAGCCTCAGGCTCTACTTGGCTCAAAGTCTGGACCCCCACAGCCTTCCTTGACTTGGCTATTTTCTTCCTTACTCGTCTCAGGTAATTCTTTTTCTGATTCTTACTAGTAAATGGGATCCCTGAACTCGATCCCTCCTCAAAAATAGACTTGATAGGAGTGGGGGATTCAACAGTTAGCTTGGGTTCTTTCTCCTCATCACTGAAAACAAGGGGACCTGGTCCTGTCCCTATGATCAACTCTACTGCAGGGGGATTGTTCTTAGTAGCATCCAAATCAAGTATCTTATGTCCATCCATCGACAGCTCAAGGGTGTTGAATCCTACCCCAAACAGTATGTTACTTCCTAAGTCAATCTGCTCACAGACAAGGTCTTTGTCGAAGGAAAAGATCAACTTACCAACCATTGTTGTGGAGTTTGAATTTCTGAAATTGAAGCAAAAGGATCAGAATTAGAATTTTCTCGAAATTGAAAATTTTTTGAGAGAGAATCATAACGAAATCTATATTTCATATCACATATCGAGCTATAGGACATATAACCCGATGTATGATAATAAAATATAAGGATTTGTTATGACAAAAAAAAGATTTAAATTCCCACGACACATGCCAGACTACAACATTGCGTCATAAAGTAGCATATGCCGGTGTTAATTCAAGATTGAATTTTAGGAGCGTAACAGAATTTTAAGGAATTGATGAATTTTCTTTAGACTTTGAAACTCAACAAGTCAAGTTTTCACTCAACCTAGAAGTTCACAAAATCATTAGGAAAATTCAAAAAGGCTTTGATTGCTTGACTCCTCCACATTACCAATCTGCTTGGGGGTAGAGGGTCAAAGCTAAGAATTTGGAAGATTGAAAAGTTTTGAAAGTTGAGAGAGCTATTTTTTTTTTTACTTTAAAACTCAACATATTGACGGAAGACTCAATAGTCAAAATTCGTAGAGTTTGAGAGTAAGGCTCTCAAGAGATAGACCCGACACTATCGCTCCACCAATTGACTTGGGGGCAGAAGGTCAGGGTCTGATATATATATATATATATATATTGATGGAGGTAATACCTCTTTTTTTGACATGTCTTTTCTTTTTGATGTTGGCCGCACTCATCCGAGGGAGAAATGGGTAGAGGGACCAACAGGAGAAAAGGTAATCAAAATTACCGATGCAACAAAGTTTCGCCATTATTAAAGATGGAAAGAGAGATTAAGTCCCACCGTGGTCGCCATTTTTTTGTTGGTGTTTGAAAGCGGGTTTTGAAAAATTTAGTCTTCTTTGGGAATTTTTGAATTAACATTAAAATTTAATTCTAAAATCAAACATCCCATCAAAAATATTATACCACCTCGGGAGGTGGAAATAAAATTTCAGAATGGGGTTCAGATTTAGAATTAAGAATCCTATCTTGAATATCGTAGCCAAATTCAAGAGAGAACTTCATATGGCCCCTAAAGGGCCAACATAAGGTTCAGTCAAATATCGAGCTACAATAATCAAGAGGAGCGATCGTTAATTTTATATTCGAATTCATTTTAACAAAAGATATATCTCCTTGAAGGGAGAAGATATCATTTGTTAATAATCGTTCGAACATAACGATAACGATCATTAGTGATTTGATTTTTCCCAAAGATAACTAATCGAGTTTTAAAAATTAGTTTTGAAAAATTAGATGTGGGTTCTAAATCTCCTACGAGCGCAAGCCCTCGTAGTTAATTACATCGTGGGAGACCGGAGTCCCCTACGAAAACTTTCGATTAAAATAATGGCAGAAATTTTATTTAGAGATTTCTAGGAGTGATACCAAAGAGGTGAATTTGGATTTTGAAAAGGGATTGGAGCAAGATTGAACACTTATTTTGGAATCAAATGAGGAAGGGTATGGGACACTTTAGGATTCTGAAACAATTCAGAAGTGCCCCGATCTAAGCTAAGTGTTGGGCTTTAAATTTTGGATTGAAAGAATATTTAATTTGAGTTGAGCATTTTATTAGAAATTTGGGATTATATTCCCGGAGGTTGGGGTCTTATGATTCAAAAAGAGACCTGCCCCAGATCTTAAATCTAAATTTAGACACTGAAACACAGTAGTCCGAACCTAACTAATGCAGTGCAAAATCTGGACTTACCCCGGCCTGGATTGGGGAGCCGGCTAAACCACCTAAACGCTTCAAAACCATGAGTCCGGTCTTTTGATGCAGAGTGATCAGGGACGTTATTTAAGATTGGTTTAAGAAGTTGGGGTCGACATCTAGAGCAGATTCCTAATTGACCCCTTGACTTATGTCGGGTGGAATGCTTAGACTAAAATGCAATTAAAATTTTAATTTAATAAGTTTCTAATGCGATGCATGCTGGTTAAAGTATCCAAATCTGGTATGCATGAAATTTTAAAAAAGGCTTATAAAATAATTTTTTTGAAAAGACTAGACTTCCCCAGATCCAGCACCTCATCCTCATAGGTCGGATTATCTGGACTCTACCCACGGGCGGGGAAGTGTCTTATAGCAAGGAGGGAGAAGTGCAGTAATATGCATGCGACCCCGGACGATTCCGGCTATTCCCTAGGTCGTTAAATTTCTATGTTATTTAAATCTTAAAATTTTAAATATATGTTATGAATAGAAATATTTTTGGTCCTTAAAGAGCCTAACGAATTCCATGCTAAAACAAAAATGACATGCAAGCGCCAAGAACTAGAAAAAACAGGCAATCCTATACACAATCAAATTAAATCACAACATATTAAATAATCAAATTAATTAAGTAAATGTCCATAGGCAAATTGCCTTGCTTATTACAACCCAGATTTACATAAATTAAAAGTGGCCGGGCACCACTAACAACAACCCGGATTCTAATCCTAATACAGACGCAAGTGACTTTGAGTGGGATACTCTATGTCTTCAACTTCTCGGTCTTCTCTTCCTCGAGCTCCTTAGATTCTTCATGGTTGGATACCCAAATGGAAAAGAGAACTCTTCCCTTGAGGGGGAGGTTACTCTTTCCACTTTGGGTAGTAAAGCGACCCAAATTTGGAGTTCCAAATGGATAAAGACTATCCCCCAAAGGGGTATCCTTTCCCCTTTAGAATCCAACCTTTGGATCTATGTATCCCAAAATCAAAGTGTCACTTTCACAACTCAATACTCAAACAAATTACATGAATATAAAAATAAAAAAATTCTAGACTCTCCTGCAGGGTTATCCTAAGCATTTAAATATTAGAATACATCCCAAGCAGTTATATGTATATACGTGCAGAAAAGTAAACACACTTGGCCACGCTCTTTTTATTTGGGGGCTAAGCAGCTGAAGCACCTGTAGCATTTATATTTATGATTTATTTAGCCCCCTTTATTGCCCTGCACGAGCGTGGCCACCTGCAGAAAATCCAGTGAGCATCCAGATCGTTCCTAACCTAAGGGTAATCTAATCGCCCATCACATCAATCCACAGAGTGCAGTAAAAGTAAATAAACACATCAATCAATTTCAATCACAACATGCAAAGAAAACTCGAAAAACTCGGCACACAGCAGAAAAGGAAACACCGGCCTAGCCTAGATCTAGGGTTGGTTGTCCTAGCAAACCATCTAAAGTGTGTGTAGTAGGTCGTGTGGCTAGGATAGATCCTGAATAGGGTATTTGATTGAAGTTGTTGAATGTTCTGATTGGTTAAAAGGCTAAGGGAGATTTTAATTGAAGTTTAAATCTTAATGGTTTAAATTTGATTTTAAAATTGATTTTAATTGTTTGTTGAATACCACCTTTGTTGCACACCGAGGCCATGAAGTTTATTTCACCTTCCTTGGGGCTAATTTAATAGCCTCGTAGGCCTGGGTTACCCAGTGGTACCCGATATAATTAAGTGATTTGAGTTTGATTAAAGTTTGAAGATTAATTAACTTTTAATTAAACTGATTGGTTGCTGGTTTTAAAATAAAATTGATGTTTTCTGGAATTTTGAATGATTTATTGAATTTTAGAATTTTATGGATTATTTTAATTAGTTAATTAAGGGGTCCAAAGTTGACTTTTCAAATTAAAATTAATTTTGTAAGTTTCAGATTTTTAATAAATATTAGACCTTATGACGAGTTGTTAGACTGTTAGTACACTCAATTTGGAGTTTTCTATGAAAAGTTATGATTTTTCGAAGTTCGAGCCTAGTTTTGAACTACGGTTGACTGAAAAGTTGACTTTTTGATGTTGACCAGATTTTGGAGGTTTGACATTTTTAGAAAATACTAGACCTTAATTGGAGTTGATTGACACTAAGTTTGCTCAATTTGGATTTTTCTGTAATTAGTTATGCATTTTCAAAGTTTCCTTAATTATTGAATTTTTAAAATTGCTTAATTAGGAAGGTTTTGATCATTTATATCCAAACTCATCCAAAACTGCATGGAATCAATCCAAAAGGTCAGGAATGACCCACAGGAGTGTTTCCAAGTGTTTGGAAATTATTTGGGATTTTTAATAATTTTTAATTAATTAATATAATTAATTATTGATTTTCATTAAAAGTCAAATTAAAGTTAAAATAGGAGTCCAGTTAAGGGGCTTTTATTTTTTCTAGGTAGAGGACTACATTCTGGTCAATTTGAGGTATTATTTACAATTTTTGGACTTAATATGGATTTATTGAATTTTTTTGAATTTTCTGGGTCCTTAAATAGGCTGAAACTTTGGGTAATTAATTTTCTGACCTAATGATCTCCAAATTCAGTGAAATTTGGACCTAAGGCTCATTATGTCACTAAGTTTACTGTGTTCAAATTTCACCCCTATTGGGAGTGTGTACAATCCTCTAGGCAATTTCTAAGTTTTCTAGACTTTTCCCTAAATATTTTCCCTAGGTGTTTCTATTGTTCAAATGGGCTTGAAATTTGGTGTGACTAACCCTGACCCAAATGCACACACACAGCACAAAACATGCAGCCTAATTCTACAAAGGAAGGGAGTTATGAATTTTCAAAGTTTTGGGCCCAAATTGGACCCATAACCTTAAAAATTCACATCACAGAAAACTATTAAGCATCTGACCCTAAAAAAATTATGGAACATGCCTAAGATGCTTAAGAACATTCCACCAAAATTTGATTTCCATTTGACCCCTGGATTGCAAGAAAATTGAGAAAAATAATAATCAAACAACTGCAGTTTTCTCTCAATCCAGAGATCAAAATAACTCAAATTTAATTTTAATAAATTCTACACTGAATTACCTTTCCAACGATACCAAAAACATCAAATTTGGTGGAAAAATGAATTTTCTGTGAATTTTGGAAGTTTCTGGGCATTTTTCTGAATTTTTTAAGACCAATAATGGTCAAATCAGCCGCCGGCGCCAATCATTGGCAATGATTGGCACCGGAAACGGCGGCGGCGTGTCCAGCCATGACACGTGGCGGGCGGGACCCGCCACTTAAACACGTCGACGGTCCATCGGGACCGTTGATCCAATCGCGGAACGGACGGACGGCAGAGATGGCGCCACGTGGCCCGCCTTGACCGCGGGAGGTCGCGCGTTCGATCCCAGGGGCAGACCGCGCGGCTAAGGTCGGTTGGCGTGGCTAAATCTGGGCCGTCCGATCGCGCTAAAGGCACGATCGGATGGCTCTGGTTGAACCATGATTGGAATTCTTTAAATGCCCATAACTTTCAAAATACTGAACGAAATCTTACGAAATTTGAAACATAGCAAGGTGGTATCATGAACTTGCAATGCCTAGAGTTTGGAGGCTCCATGCATTACATTTTTCTTGCAGTTTCAAAATGAAAATCTACCTAAAAGTTGAGATATCTTACAATCTACCCGGTGGATTTTTGTGTTCTTGGGCTCTCTGAACTTGTAGTTTGTCCACGCTCAAGTTTGCAGAAGACCCCAACAGATTTTGACGGCAGGATCTTGAGATATCGAAGAGAGAAGGTGTTTCTCTCTTTTTTCTCTCCTTTTCCACTAAAATGAAGGTTTTAATGGTGGAAATGATGGGGGAAGGCTTGGAATGGCCTTGGGAGGTGCTGGAGAGTGTGAGGAGCTGCTGGAGAGTCTTGGAGATGCTGGAGTTTGGGACTTAGGGTGAAAATGAGCAAGATGAGGGTTAGGGCCAATTTTTTTTCACTTAACCCTCATGATTTGAAATGAATGGTTGGGATTCCACCATGGGTGCCTTGGATGCTTGCCAAGTGTCCCATGAGCAGCCCAAGATTAGGAAAAGGCTGGTGGATTGAGAGGGATTGCCTTGAGCCAAGAGGGGGGGGACCACACCTCTTTTCCCTCATTTGGCTAAACCAAGCCTAAGCAAGGTTTAGGGAGCTGGTTTGTGGCCTCTTAGGGAGGGAAATCAGTCCCTTTTGAGCAGGTGGGAGCAGGTTTTGGGAGAGGGGAAGGGCTTGCCCATGTGGCATGGTCAAAAGCCCATGATTTTGCCTCATTTCAACATAACTTGACCCATTGACTTGTTGACTAGTCAATGATGACTAGGATGTGCATGGGAGGAGTCAAATGTGCTGTAAGAGTCAATATCAAGGGACATGGGGCCATGGTGTTGAGACTCTAAGTGAATACATGAAATTGGAGAGGGTTTTGACCTCTCCAAATGGGTTGACCAAGTCAACCCAAGGGAGGATTGACTTGGAAATCTTTGGACATGTCATGAGTGTCTAAACAAGTGTTTTTGAAGCATTAAATTGGTTTGAGATGGATTCAAATGTTGAAAATAACAATAGTTGGGTTAAAGGTGGATTTGGTCAACCATAGTTGACTTGGTCAAACAGGTCAAACCAAGGAGTGGGTTTGATTTCAATGGGTCTCAAATATCATAAAACATTCATTGGAAGGGGTTTCAAAAGTTTAAAATGTTGAACGATGTTAAATTTTGGTCAAAAGTCCAAAAACCCCTTTAAAGGGTATTTTGGTCATTTTGACCCCGGATGAATCCTGGGTCGAGGTGGGTCCAAAAAGATGTAGATTAATGTTAAACACATCAATATCAAGGGTCTAGAGGTGATTAGAGGGTTTGGGGGAAATTCCAAGGTCAAATTTCCCAAAATAATGGGTCCAGTGGCACAGGCCGTAAATATTTGAAGGTTTTACAGCCTTGGGATTTAAATTTAGTTTCTGGGGTTAGAGACTCCAAAATGGACTCAAACTTGGAGGTTTGCCTCTAGAGATGTATCAAATCAGTATGCAACTGACAGATCATGAATCGGAGGTCATTTGACTGGGGTTTGAAATGTTTGAAAATTCCCTGAAAAAGGCTTTTAGGACTCAGGTATTCGGCCTTGAATTCTGGATTTGGAAATCTGGATTTGATATAGATTTGGGTTTGAATATCTGGATTTGAATCATCTCAATCATTCATGATCATTTGGAGTGATCATAAGTGTTTGGAAATGATTTGAACTAGATCAAAGGCAGGATCAAGATTTGAACTAGAGTTTGAATCCTGGACTTGGCTGAAGTCTGGGTTTTGATTGAGGTCTGAACTGAATCAAGGTTTAGATTGACTTAGGTTCAGGATTGATTCGAAGTCTGGATTAGGCTCTAATGACCTCATATAAAAATGAGGTCAACATATACCTGTCAGGCTATCAATGGTTACAGATCAGTAGAACACTTAAATTTTCTTTGATTCTTGAAGTGTTGTTGAATGCAAAGAAATATATAAAATTAATTTCCATTAGAAATTAAAATGCATAATCAAAATTTTGATTTTTTATAAACAAGCAAGTGACTCTTCCTGAATGCAAAAAAAATATAAAATTAATTTCCATTGATTCCTCAAATCTTTCATACAGATCAATGAAGTTCCTAGCATGAAGTATGCCAAATAATACAAATACAACTTAAATAAACCACATCTAAATAAAAAATCTAAATCTTTCTACAAGAACCTCTCAAATAGAGGCAAAACTGAGAAGAAGAGGAAGATCAAAGGAAATAAAACTAGCGCTAAAAAACATATACTGGCCTGTTTTCAAAATCTATTCAAATTGGAGATTAAAAAACAATAAATATACAAGGCCTCACAGTAAATCCCATCAGAATCGATAATCAAATAAACTACTGACAAATAAATCCACGCAACAATAGCAGGTGGATCCTATCCTGTTGTAGAGATAGGCTTCAACTGTAAAACATTTGCTTTACTCTCAGCTAAACCAGCATTTTTTACCTTCGGTGACGTTTGTCCTCATACACGCGAAGTCGCAAAATATGTCGCAGGCCCACAGTCGCCGGCTACCAGTCCGCCGTCCACCCGTTTGCCGTCCAGTCGCAAGCTGGCGAGCCGCTGTGAACAAGAAGATCCCATTTGAACGCTTCTAGGTTTCGCCCTTTCAGTTCCCGTCGCAACATGAGTTCTGTCCGCCAAATAAACATTGCAGAGGTAATTTTAGAATCGAATAAACCCTAAAATTTACTTTTAATTATAATTAAAGAGTAATAAATATATTTAATTATACCTTAATTAAAAAGTCAATGGGGGCCGTTCCCCCACGACCCCCATAGTAAATCCTCCGCTGGATATAAGCATATAATTGAACCATCAACATGAATATAACCGACATATTATTGATATTTATTTCACAGTAGCATTTATTATAGATTTATAAACTTTTTATTAATTTTTTTATAGATTAATAGACACCTTTTTCTTAGTGAGAATATCTTATTTTACTAATCGCATTGCTTTTTACTATTGATTGACATTGATTGCATAGATTATTTATCATTCATATTGATATCTTATTGACTTATATTGATTAGAGCTAAAACAAATATATTGAATCTTCTGTCTTGTATTGAAGGCAGTAATAAGTTTTGGTTAGTTGTTAGACTTTGTAATCTCATTATTTAATTTTTACATGATTTCAAGTAAAGATAATAAGTCTGTTGCTTGAAGTTAGATAATGATAATTGTTGCGGACTCAAATATACGCGGCGATATATTTTAATTTTTCATCTCAGTGTTGTACGTATATCCAGCACACAAACAGAATCGAAATAGTAACACCAGGATTTTTACGTGGAAAACCCTGGAAAAGGAAAAAACCACGGGGCCACGCCCAGTTGAAAGAGTTCCACTAGTGTTGTTTGAAATACACGAGGCTGATTCGTCCTTTAAATTCAGGACGATCAGATTACAATGAGTATCAGTTACAAGGACAAGCAGAGTTCCGACGTCACTCGGGGTGTCGAGCAAAATTCCGGCGTCACTTGGAAAGAAGTCCGGCGTCACTCGGGCGTCGGGTAGAATTCCAGCGTCGGGCAGAATTCCGACATTGCTCCCGTGTCGGGCAGAGCTCCGGCGTCCCTCGGGCGCCTGGTGGTGCTTCGGTGGTGTTCCAGCGATGTTCCGGCGGTGTTCCAGCGGTGGTCGAGGAGGAGTTATTCCCTCCTAGACTTCTCTTCTCTTCTTCTTCTCTTCCGGGCTTGGGTCCCTTCTTAAGAGAAATGAGGGGCTATTTATAGTTTTTCTAGAGGGATCAGGGGCAAATACGGAGTGATCCGGATGAACGGTTGATATTGAATCCCTTGATCATGAACTATTTATCAAGGATTTGAAGGTCTTAATGATATCAGAATTCTACGATCTTGGGCTCGTTGGATTCGTTTCGTCGAGACGCTCGATTCGACTATAAGTTTGTCAAAATCAGAGATCGTTTGGTAACTCAAATAGCTGTTTGATGCTTCCAACAGTGCTTCGGGTACTTGATTTGGACTCACTTGGGCTCGGATTGAGTCGAATTTGGTGTCATTGGATTCGTATTTCCGAGTCGCTCAGTTCGACTATAAGTTTGCTGAAATCGGAGTTTAAATGGTCTCCAAAATAATTTTTGAAGTTTCTAACTTGAGTTTTTCCTCGAGATTCGTGCCCGATCAAGATGATTTTTTGGCGATATATCAGTTGCCCCCCTATTTTCGGACGTCGAAGCTCCACGAGTCCGAAAATACTTGTTCCGGTATTTTACATTGGCCGAATCGCAAAAAATTGCGTTCCAAAAATTAAATGTTTGCTCGAACCCAACCATAGAGGCCCCGTTGAGCTCCGAAAGTGTCAAAATTGAGTCCGGAACGTCGAAAAATGTGTCCGGGGATCCTAAAAACGTCGAATTTGGACCGTCCGGGCCCGAAATTGGAGCCCGGGAACGCGTAGGCGACCGAACCGGCCGGCCGCCGCCTGCCGCCGCCGCCCGCGGCGGCGCCTGGGCCAACCGGCGCGTCCGCACGCGGAACCGCGCGGTTATAACCGCGCCCGCGCGGTTAATTTAAAAAAAAATATTTTTTTTTTAAAATGTGGGTCCCACATGGGATTAAAAAATCCCAAAAAATCCGAAAAAATCCCAAAAAAATCCAAAAAATTCTGAAAAATTTAGAAAAATTCGAAATTTCTTCTAGAAGCCCTCTCCCTCCAATTTTTAAATATTTTCCTCCCTTTTTCTTCAATAACTCCCTCTCTTTTTATCCTATAAATACACCCCTTGGGGTAGGGGTCAAAATGCTCCTTTCTTCCTCCTCTCCTGGCCTTCTAGCTTTTGGCATTCTGAGGCTTTCCGCTATTTTTAAGTAGGTGACTTTCCCTACTTGATTCGGCGCCCCTCCTTTTGCGCAGAAGTTAGCGGCTTTCCCCCTTCCTCCCTCCGTTTTTCCTCCCTTTTTCTTCCTACTTTGGAGGCTTTCCGCAGTCTTTCGTAGGTGATTTTTCCTACTTAGATTTGCGCCCCTCTTTAGTAAAGGAAGCAAAATGGGTGACCCTGCCTCCTCAAAAATTCCTTCAGAAGACCGTCCTGCGCAACGATTTGAAGTTCCAAAGAGGACCCAAAAGGCGCCGAAGGTTGACGATGTGATTTCTACCGTCACTGAGGACTCTTTCATCTCATTTAGAAAAAAATTTTATTTTCCTAATGATTTGGTGATGAGGGTGCCGGCCAGAACTGATCGTGCCTGCTTCCCTCCCCCTGGATATGTGACGGTGTATGAATTTAGTCTGCAAGCGGGACTACGATTTTGCTCCTTCCTCCGAACTGATCGACATTCTGACGATTTGTGGGGTATGCTTGTCTTAATTTTCCTACAGAGCAATATCGATCGTGATGGGCCTGATCGTGCGTTTCAGAGACCGTGGAGTGGTACTTTCCTCAGAGTGCCTTTCTCGGATGGGGCGTCTTTTTAGCGATGCGCAGGGACATATTTTATTCAGGTCCAAGTGGTTGGACATCCGCACTCGAGACCCCTCGAAAGGTTGGATCAGCAACTTCTTTTATGTACAGAATGATTGGGGTCTTCAAGAGAAGTGGGGGAAGTTGAAAGAGCTACATGTCCCCCTTCACATCGGAGCAGAAGATTTGCTGAGGATACTCAAACTCCTTAATTTGGATGCTCTACACTACGAGGTGCGTTACTTGAGTAGATATGTAGATGAGGAGTACTTGTTCAAGGTCGGATTATCTACTCAAGCAGGGAGATCACATGCTCAAATGTTGAAGAAGTCTGCTAGAGTTCCAGAAGTTGTCCCCCAAAAGAACCACTCCAAGCGACAAGGGAGCGAGGAAGGTTTGCAGGCATCGAGGAAGAAGAGGGCAGATGAAGTTTTGACAGTTGTTAGCAAAGGTCCCCGAGCTTCTCCATCCAAGTCATATATTCCAGAGGATGTGTTAAACCATCAGTGTATCGGCCGCCGACGGGCTGAGGAGTTGGTGAGTTCTCTTTTACTTCTTCTCCTTTTTTACATTTCTTAAGGAATATATTTCTGATATTTTTCTTGTCTCAGTATTCTGATTTCAAGCTTAAGATGACCAAGACTCTGAATGATTGGTACAAAGAGTTTGTGAAGGTTAAATACCTTCAGGGAGAGTACAAGAAGAAATATGACAGTAAAGTGAAGGAGATGAAGGTGGTGGAGGATCAGCTTGAGGGGTGTAGAACAGAGTTGGCGAACAAGATCACTTAAGTCTCTTCTCAGAATGAACGGATGGATCGTCTGCATATAGAGTTGGTGGAGGCATAAGCGACAATCAAGCAGCAGGAAAAGGCTCAGCAAGTCCTTGAGACTGAGAATGAGAGGCTTCAGAGTGTACTGTCCGAGAAGGAGGCCCAGCAGTTGCCGTCAGTAGTTATTGAAGAGTTCAAGAAATCTTATGCTTTCAAGATCATCATTGAGGACCACATTCAGGAAGCTCGCAGTCATATTTATGATGTGGAGGTGAAGGCCTTGGAGGCAGAGTGCGTAGAGGGTGGCTTCATCAGGGGCTTCATGAAGGGTGTTCGGACAGTACATCGCAAGACTGGAGCAGAGATCGAGGGACTGACTCCCAGCCAGGCTTCTGGTGATGCTTCTTCAAACTCTGGTGGTGAAGAGCTGGAGAGTGAGTTGCAGCGAGCTTTTGCCTTGGAGGAGGACGAGGATGATGTTGAGATTCTATAGGATGTCTTTGATGTAGTTTTGTATCTCTTTGCTTTCTTTCTAGTGATTGTATGTATGCTCGATGTCGTTGTTTCTATTTGGTGTACTCGATGTTCAGTGATACATAAAGAAGTTGTTGATGTTCTTTTCTCACATGCGAATGAAATTCACTTAGTTTTACTTCAGTTTGGATTTTAGTGAGCTCTCTTTTGACTTGAACAAAATGTGAGGCATCCCTTTCTTTAAAGATTTTGACCTATCCGGGGTTATTAGTGAAAGCATTTTCTTGATACCCTTAACCTGTCCAGAAAAAGGTCAGATCAACTCCCTTTGGGATTGATCACCAAATGATTTTGATATTCAAAGTATCCTCCTAGGATGCTTGACCTATCCGAGGTTGTCAGTCAAAGCCTTTGCTTGATGACATTAACTTGTACGGAAGAGGTCGGATCAAATTCCCCTGGGATTGATCATTCAGTGATTGAGATATAATATAGATTGTGTACTTCTCGAATCATAGAAAAAGAGTTTGGAGAGAAGAAACATTAGCATGACAAAGTGAATATCATATTGCTTCGTAATATGAGATAGCAGTTCCCTAGAATAACTTAGGGATACAAGAAAAAAGTTCTTCTATAATCAACACATAAGGGATGTACGAAAAACTTTATAACATGACTACAGGAGAAGATAAAATATAAGACAAACATAACACATAGACAGATAGCAGTATCAACTCCTACTGATAATATTTATGAAGATTGCCCACGTTCCAAGTTCGGGGAAGCATTTTTCCACCAGCATCCTTCAGTTTGAAGGTTCCAGGCTTAATCATAGCCGCTACCAAATAAGGACCCTCCCAGAGGGGGGAGAGCTTATTTCGCTGAGGGCCTTTTCCAGCGGCTTCAATGCTTCGTAGTACTAAGTCCCCAATAGTGATAGGGCGAGATTTCACCCTTCGATTGTAGTGACGGGTAACTCTTTGGTGGTATGCAGCGGTTCTGAGTGAGGCTTCATCTCTTACTTCTGGGAGGAGATCCAAATTTGCTCTAAGCTTCTCCTCGTTACTTTTGAAGTCGAAAGTCTGAACTCTGTGGTTAGGAACTCCGATATCAACCAGTATGACTGCTTCTGTACCAAAGCAAAGGTTATATGGGGTTTCCCTTGTAGGAGTTCTAGCGGTGGTCCGATAAGCCTAGAGGACATTGGGGAGTTCTTCGGCCCATTGCCCCCCAGCCTTCCCTAGACGTGTCTTCAGCCCTTTCAGGATTGTTCGGTTTGTAACCTCTGTTTGCCCATTAGTTTGAGGATGGGCAACATCTGTGTGAATGAGCTGAATATGAAAATCACTACAAAAAGATGTAAAGATCTTCCCGGTGAACTGTGTCCCATTATCAGTGACGATTTTTGCGGGAATGCCAAAGCGACATATTATGTTCTTCCATAAAAATTGCTTGGCATTTGCTTCAGTAATCTTCGCCAAAGGTTCTGCCTCCACCCATTTGGTGAAGTAATCTACAGCCAAAATAATGAATTTTCGTTGTCTAGTCGCTATAGGAAAAGGTCCCATTATATCAATCCCCTATTGGGCAAAAGGCCAGGGGCTTTGAAGGGATGCAAGCTCTAGAGCGGGTGTATGAGTGAGGTTAGAATGCAGTTGACAGTTTTCACACTTTCGTGTGAATTCAAGTGCATCATGTTTCATTGTAGGCCAATAGAATCCCTGTCTCATGATCTTGTAAGCTAACGCTCTTCCTCCCAGATGTTCTCCACATACTCCTGAATGAACTTCCTGAAGCGCGTAATCAGCTTCTGATGGTGGGAGACACTTGAGGTATGGCCCAATGAAGGAGCGCTTATACAACTCGTTGCTGATAATGGTGAAATTTGCAGCTTGTCTCCGAAGTCGTATTGCAGCTATAGGATCTTCGGGTAGCACCCCATCTTTCAGAAAAGACAAGATGGGTTCGATCCAAGACATCTCTCTTGGCTCGTCAATTGACTGTATGACCCATGGACCCTGAATGCTTGGAAAGTGGATTTCCTCGATACATCTTCTCTTATAGATGTCCCCCGTTGTTGATGTAGCAAGTTTAGAAAGAGCGTCTGCTCTTGCATTTTGTTCTCGGAGGATATGTATGATTTGATGCTCCCCTATACGGGCTAAGAGTGGCTTCATAATGCTACAATATTGAGCCAATTGTGGGTTGTGAATATCAAAATCCCCCTCCGCCTAAGAGGCGACTAGTTGGGAATCAGTGTGGGCTATTAGGTTCTGGACTTCACAGTCAATTGCTAGTCTCAACCCAGCAACAAGGGCCTCGTATTCTGCTATGTTGTTGGTTGCCGGGAACTTGAGTCGAAGCCCGTACTCAAGGGTAACCTTCTGTGGAGAGATTATTAAAATTCTAGCCCCAGCCCCAGAACTCCCTGAAGCTCCATCGACGTACAACGTCCAGCATGGAGAAGAAGGTGAAGCACTCGGTTGTATATCAGATACTGGAACGGTGCATTCAACTACGAAATCTGCTAGTGCTTGAGATTTAATATCAGGTCTAGGCAAGTAGTGGATATCAAATTCTCCCAGTTCTACAGACCACTTAACAAGCCTGCCTGATGCTTCTGGCTTTTGCAGAATGCTTTTTAGCGACAGATTCGTGTAAACTCCAATTGAATGGGCTTGAAAGTAAGGGCGTAGTTTTCTGGCGGAATAAACTAACGCCAATGCTGTCTTATCTGCCAAAGGATAACGTCCCTCTACTTCAGATAAAATCTTACTAACATAGTAGACAGGACGTTGTATAGCATTTTCTTCTCAGACCAGAACCGAACTAATGGCTTGGATAGATACAGCCATATACAAATACAATCTCTCTCATGGTATTGGTTTAGAAAGTAGTGGCGGGGATGCCAAATACTTTCGCAATTGTTCAAAGGCTTCTTGACATTCATCTGTCCATTGAAACCCGGAGCTACGAGCACCTCTAAGTATCTTGAAGAAGGGCAGATATTTGTCTCCTGAACGTGCCAGGAAATGAGATAGTGCCGCAATTCTCCCATTCAGCCTTTGGACCTCCTTGATGTTCTTTGGCGGCACCATGTCCCTTAGTGCCTTGATCTTCTCCGGAATGGCTTCGATTCCTCTATGGGTTACCATAAACCCTAAAAACTTTCCAGAAGCGACTCCAAAAGCACATTTAGTGGGGTTGAGTCGCATATTGTAATGCCTCAATAAGTGGAAACATTGTTCCAGGTCAGAGATATATTGGGTTTTTTCAAGACTTTTTACCAACATATCGTCTACGTATACCTCCATATTACGTCCAATGAGGCTTTTGAAAACCTTGTTCATGAGACGCTGATAAGTTGCTCTAGCATTTTTGAGCCCGAAGGGCATCACCCGGTAGTAGTACAATCCTTTGTCTATTTGAAAAGCTGTTGCTTCTTCATCAGCAAGATTCATCTTTATTTGATTGTAGTCGGAGTAGGCATCCATAAAGCTCAACATCTGATGACCAGAGGTGGTATCAACTAACTGGTCGATGCGAGGGAGCGGAAAACTATCCTTTGGGCAAGCTTTGTTGAGATCAGTGTAATCTATACACATTCTCCAAGCTCCATTCCCCTTCCGTACCATGACAACATTTGCTAACCAAGTAGGATAGTGCACCTCTCGTATGAATCCGGCTTCTAAAAGTTTATCTACTTCTTGTTCAATTGCTTGCTGGCGATCTGGTGCAAAGTTTCTCTTCTTCTGGATAATCGGTTTGCACGTTGGATTGACTTTGAGGGAGTGAACGATCACTTCGGGGTCAATTCCAGGCATATCTGCTGGACTCCATGCAAAAATATCCTGATTTTTTTGTAGAAAAGTTGTAAAGTTTTTCTTCTCATCATCTGAGAGAAGTGATCCAATTCGCACTGTCTTTGAAGGATGCTCTTCAGATATAGATACAGTAGTACGGTCTTCCACAGGGGAAGCTCTCTGAGGAATATCTTCACTCCGTAGATCAAAGTCCTCGATGCTCAGGGTAATCGTTGGATGAGACTTGATCTGCCTAAGATAGCAAGTTTGCGCTATTTGCTGATCTCCACATACTACACCGACTCCTGATGGGGTATGGAACTTCAGCTTGAGG
Source organism: Dendrobium chrysotoxum (assembly GCA_019925795.1). Taxonomy (NCBI): domain Eukaryota; kingdom Viridiplantae; phylum Streptophyta; class Magnoliopsida; order Asparagales; family Orchidaceae; genus Dendrobium; species Dendrobium chrysotoxum. Next base: position 55,540,009 of record CM034307.1, read on the forward strand.
TGAGGAATGGATGCGATGATCCCAAAAATTGACTGGAGCGGCCTCCCGAAGATGGCGTTATAAGCTGATTTTGACTTTACCACGATGAATTGAATGGAGCATGTAGTCTGTCGAGGAAATTCTCCAAGGACTACCGGGAGACTGATTATTCCTTCTGTTTGTACAGGCCGATTATCAAATCCATATAAAGGACCTGCAGCAGGTTGAAGTTTTTCTCTTGAGAGACCCATGTTGAGAAAAGTAGAGTAGAACAGGACATCTACGGAGCTTCCGTTGTCCACAAGAATTCTTTTGACCTTGTAACACGGGTCACCAATGCCTGCGTTTATGATAAGCGGATCTTGATGGGGGGTTTTTACTCCTTCCAGGTCGGAATCATCAAATGTGATGGAGTGATCAATACGAGCCTTTTTTGGAGTTGGGTTTTCTTCCACAGTCAAAAAGACTTGGTCGGATAGTAAGGGGCCTCCTGCGATTATTTTAATTTCGCCCACCGTTATCTGGTTATTCACTGGCTGCCTTTGTGATTGATTCTGCCCCCTAGTGGGACGAGCTTCTTCTCGGGTAGGTGGATTTCCAATAAATTGTCGAAGATAGCCCTGACGGATGAGTCTTTCAATCTCCTCCTTAAGTTGCCTACAGGACTCAGTAGTGTGGCCACGACTACGATGAAAGTGGCAGTACTGATCTTGGTTTCCTGTATTCGGCTTTAAAGGATGCGGCCACTTCACTTTGTCCTGATCTTGAATCGCCATCAACACATTTGCTCGAGAGGTGTTGAGCGGAGTGTACTCCTTCTCCTGTCGGGGTTCTTGTCGTGGCAATGGGGGTCTAGGAGGTAGATTGCTCTTCCCTTGCTTTTTCCGTTGTGATGATGGATTATCCATCTCAGGTGCTCCCTTGCACTTCCCAGTGGGTTGCTCGAACTATTTTCTGTGAGCGTTTATTGCCTCATCTGCTGATATCTGTGCTTCCACACGATGGATCAGATCGACATATGAATGAACAGTATCGCGCATGAGTGCCGAATAGAAGGGGCCAGGACGAAGTCCTCCAAGAAAGACCCCTCTGAGCAATTCTGGGTCTACTCCTGGGATTTGTCGAGCCTCGATAGAAAATCGTCGAAAGTACTCTTTCAACGATTCTCCCTCGCTTTGAAGAATCCCGGAAAGGTGAGAAGAATCCTTTATAATTCTTCGGTTGGCTACGAACTGCTCGACAAACACCTTGGCCAATTTAACAAATGTGGGGTTCGTTCCGGCTGGAAGTGAATAGTACCATGTTCGAGCTTGTCCTTTAAGAGTAGCAGGGAAAACCTGGCAAATGAGTGCATCTGAAGCTCGTTGAATATGCATGATGGTCCTGTAATGGTCGATGTGCTCGTACGGGTCGGATGTCCCATCGTAGGATTCAATGCTTGGCAGCTTAAAGCCAGCCGGAATAGGGTGTTGAAGAATGACTTCTGCCATGGGTGACGACTCCTGGAAGTCCCACTGATGAAGAGGTTGCCTTATGCCTCCTGTAGGGAATTCCTCCCGGACTAATCGTCGTAGTTCGTGGCGTAGGGCATTGTGAGGGAGCTCAGCAATGTGAGGTTGGGCTAGCTCCTCATGGAGGTCTTGAGGAAGGCGAGATTGCTGACTTACGTGTGGAGGATGGGTAGAACTTGCTGTATCATCCAGCTCGTTCTCTTGACGTGAATGCGAACGCCTCCTGGGTGGAGGAAGAGGATTCTCAGCCTGAAGATGTTCAATTTGAACAGCTTCGACACGGGGTGGATCTCGAGGGAGAAGAACCTCCTCCTGAGGTGCTAGGGTCGGCTGTCGAGTCTCTCGCAAGAGTTGTAGGATCTCGTTTTTAGATTCTTCCATCTTTCGAATTCTCTCTTCTAAGGAGGGTCCCGAGGTCCCTTCTCTAGGTGCGTTTTGCCCCCCGGGGTATAAGGAGGCAGATATCGGGCGTCTATGATTCATAGGCTGATTTCTGGACTGGTGGGAGTTGGAGCGAGAAGCTCCAATGATACGACTGCTGTGCCTGTTGACCATCGTAGCAATACTTGAAGTTGTGGGATGGAAATTTCCACAGACGGCGCCAAACTGTTGCAGACTCAAATATACGCAACGATAGATTTTAATTTTTCGTCTCAGCGTTGTACGTATATCCAGCACACAAACAGAATCGAAATAGTAACACCAGGATTTTTACGTGGAAAACCCTAGAAAGGGAAAAAACCACGGGGCCACGCCCAGTTGAAAGAGTTCCACTAGTGTTGTTTGAAATACACGAGGCTGATTCGTCCTTTAAATTCAGGACGATCAGATTACAATGAGTATCAATTACAAGGACAAGCAGAGTTCCGACGTCACTCGGGGTGTCGAGCAGAATTCCGGCGTCACTTGGAAAGAAGTCCGGCGTCACTCGGGCGTCGGGTAGAATTCTGGCGTCGGGCAGAATTCCGACGTTGCTCCCGTGTCGGGCAGAGCTCCGGCGTCCCTCGGGCGCCTGGTGGTGCTTCGGTGGTGTTCCGGCGGTGTTCCGGCGGTGGTCGAGGAGGAGTTATTCCCTCCTAGACTTCTCTTCTCTTCTTCTTCTCTTCCTGGCTTGGGTCCCTTCTTAAGAGAAATGAGGGGCTATTTATAGTTTTTCTGGAGTGGCATAGCCCGTAAATATGTGAGGGATCAAGGGCAAATACGGAGTGATCCGGATGAACGGTTGATATTGAATCCCTTGATCATGAACCGTTTATCGAGGATTTGAAGGTCTTAATGATATCAGAATTCTACGATCTTGGGCTCGTTGGATTCGTCTCGTCGAGTCGCTCGATTCGACTATAAGTTCGTCAAAATCGGAGACCGTTTGGTTACTCAAATAGCTGTTTGATGCTTCCAACAGCGCTTCGGGTACTTGATTTGGACTCACTTGGGCTTGGATTGAGTCGAATTTGATGTCGTTGGATTCGTATTTCCGAGACGCTCAGTTCGACTATAAGTTTGCTGAAATCGGAGTTTAAATGGTCTCCGAAATAATTTTTGAAGTTTCCAACTTGAATTTTTCCTCGAGATTCGTGCCCGATCAAGATGATTTTTTGGCGATATATCAATAATCACTTTGGTTTTGTTTAAATTCTATGATTCATATGTATTCTTTTATAGTAAGCAGTGACTATTATATATATATATGCTTTTGAGTTTTGGTGCTTATAGCATAATGTAAATATTGACGGTAACAAAGTAATTATATTTTTCTTGCTATTTATTTATTTTTTTAGTACAATTAATCAACTCTAGATGTCAAATTGATCCGGTTGTAAATAAATGAATATTAGTTGTTAACTGAAAAAAAATTATGTACATAATGAGTTGAAAAGATAATAAAGAGAAAAAGAAAGAAATTCATCCGCTTTAGATATTGGATGTTAGAAAAATTTCCCCAATTTTATAGCAATAACAAAAGTATCTAGGGATTTATATTATCTAGATATATTGAATAATCGAACAAATTTGGTCATATTTTATTTATTTGTTAAAGTATATATTCTGTCATCGATTTTAATTTTAACTTTCTTTTATTTTCGATTGCTAATTCGATTTTTGCTTTTATTAAACAGTATAAATAGAAAATAAATTATATTAATTTTTAAATTATAAATTAACAAAATTATTTAAATAAATATGTAACATAAATATTAATATGCACATTATATATTTAACATATACATTTTAATAAATATTACGTATTCTTTTAATATATATTGTTTAAGTTAAAAATAATTATAATTATTAATAAAATTAATTATATTTTGATTCATTCAAAATTAAACCAATCTGACTAAATTAAAATTTTATTATATTTAATTTGATTCGAAAAAAATAATCTGATATGTTTTTTTTTTAATTTTAAGATCTAAATTAATTGAGTTAGCTCTCACGTGAAGCCGTGAAGGGATCCCGCTATGTCGCGCATCGATCGGGTGCTTCAATTGGACGGCCAAGATGTAACACGAATCACGGCGTATCTACAAATGGCGAAATGGAATGATCTACAGCCGTCCGATTTGCCTTATGAGGGGATTAGCAGGCTGATGCTAGTAAAACGGCCTCCAACCCAAATGGCCTCGGCGTTTAGATAAATCGCTGTGTCTGTGTGTGTGTCTCTCTCTCAAATTCCGGCAATTTAGGCGGCGGCGTGGGCATGGGGGAGAGATTGTTCTCGTCGGAGCCGATATCGTTGAGGATGGATAGGAGGTCGCCAGAGGCGGTGAGGTTGCGAGAGGCGGTCTCTAAGAAGCTATTGGACTTCCTCGGGAATTACTCCGACGACGTCTTAGCGGTATAACTTTCTCTAAAGTTAGCTCTCGTCTTATACAATGGAGTTTCGATCACCTTTCCTTTGTATAATTTGAGATTTTATCCGTTTAAATGTGAAATTCTGGACATTTGGATTGAATTTTGTTGTTGGCCTATAGATGTGCTTGCATTCTAATGGTTAGTGTTTCGGCTGCTTCTGTGATGCTATATTTGTTTTTTGCTTAGTCGATGGCCGTAGATGTGGCTTCCGAGCTTGCCTTAGGCTTCGGTGTGATACTGTAGTGTCTCTTCTGGATTGTGGATAACATTAGCTCAAGCGTGACTGTCTTAGTTAATTTTTTCTTCTTCTTTTTATTCGATGAATTGGTTTTCTATTCTTTGGTGCAGTATAATGGAGTGAACTAAAGTTATGGCGATGGTGTGGGATTACCTAAGCTTTGTATGCTTCGGTAGGAACGTCTTTGGAGAGGTTGTGTTTAGGTTTTGTGGTTTTGGTCCTTCGGATGATGTATGGATTGAATTAATTGTGTTTTATTTTGGATGGCGTACATAATGTGACCAAGGGATTTCGGTCGAGGCTAGAAAGAGATGTGGGGGAGCTAGGGTTTCGATTGGAGAACCATGCCTGATGGCCCGATGAGGATTTGATGTGGATCCTTTATTGCTGATTTAATTAGAGCTTCCTCATATTCATCTTGCTTGAAATTATTTCTCTTTGTATTGAACCACAAGTAGAAAGAAAGAAAGATTGTGCGTGTAAGGGGTGATAGCGGGTTGGCTATACTAGAGAGAGAGAGAGAAAATAATTTTTGGCTGATCAGAATCTAACTTCAAATATCTGAGGTTTCCTTAAGCTCACATTTATAGTAATAGGAGGGAATAATGAACTTTTAACTACATTTATATTGCAAGTAGCTAGTTGTCTAGTTCATAAATTAAATAAAATGTATAATCATCATACTTAATTTATCATCATCATACTTAAGCTAAGGAATATGGTATTCCTGAAGAGGATAGTAGGTGATCTTGTCCTTAGCCATGGAACGGTGGCTGACAGACCATATGAAGGATAGTATGGCTTTATGTTGTGACACTCAATCATGATACAAAACTTTTTGTGCTCTAGTCTCCTTGTAGCCTATTTATTTATGTTGGCTTCTTTCATGTAGATTTGCATTTTACTCCGTGCATCCATGGACCTCAACATTACTTAACCTATTGGTCTAGTTAGTTTGAATTTTCTTAACTCTAGAGTCCATTAGCCCAAATTAAGCATTTAAGTGGAATTGATCTAAAGTTACTAGTCTGGCCCTAATTGGAGGAGTGCCTCCTGGATTATGGCTCCTTATATCAGGTCATTTGAACATTTGCAAATTAGCATCAAAGTTGAGGGTTCTAACTTTATATTGGTCTTCTGATTTTATATGATCTTGTCTTCCTCTTGCTGGAAGATTGAAAACAGAAAACATTTGCAAAGGGATTAGCGGTAACTGATTGATAATGTAGCTTCTGCTTCTTTTTTGCTTAGGACGATTTCTTGTTTTTGGTGGATAAAGAGCCCTCGTCTTAAAATAATTTTGTACCTATGCAAGGAGGACTAGCTTGCCTGGTTCAATAATTCCAAGCTTTTTCTTGTTTGGATGAACAATACTAATAGATGATTTCTTGCTTAATTTGATAGTGTTGATATATAGTAGTCCTCTTTTTATTCTACAGAGCATTGTCATTACATGTACTGCTATCTTGCAGGGGAGTTATTGTTTGATTCATGATATTCCATCATGTTTATAATGACGGAACATTTGAATATGTGGTTGTGAGACAGGTTGCATAAACTTGAATAAGATCTATGTAATGCAACAACCTAAAATAAGAGCTTTCCTATTGCACCTCTGTGGCCTTGTTGGACGCAAGTTTGGACCCTTAATCCATGTTGTTTGTCAACTCTTCCAGGACACATATTGTAGATGCTCAAACATGTTTGGAAATAAATTAAACTCACATAGGATACAAATAATTCCCCTTATTTCATAGGAAGAAACAACTTATCTCGAATTTATGGGGGGATATCATATATAACTAGCTATAAGAGAGTTTATATGTGAAACTTGCATACTATACATATCTACAAAAAGACATATCATAAATCTAGATGACTACTATTTTTTTTAAAGAAGGATTGAGACTATTTCATTTCCACATCTTTTGCCCCTAAATTAGCTAAGAATCTATTTACTTCAATGTCATTTACATAACACTATTATTTAAATATCATTGCAATTCAAAATAACTTTATCTTTCAAATCTAATGAGTTTGATTAAATTCTATCTTGCTTAATAATGCAATTTTATTCAAAATAATTGATGGTTATTAATATATATCTTTTTTCCCCTTATTTTTAAAGGCATCAAAATTATGGTAGTCGAGATAACTTTTTACTTGGCTGCTATTTTGAGTACCTCAACCTTAGTATTAATGTTATTACCTCAATGTGAAAGATAACATCTAACCAATCAACAGTTTTCCTACCTAACCTGACATTTTTTAAAGGAAACATTGAATCAAACAATCCCTAAAAATTTTCTTTTAACTACTTCAAATCTTAACTTTGCAAAATATGTGATGGAGAGTGAAAGACATGGATGAAAATAGACTCTATCCTTCTAAAAGGATATTAGTCTAATTCTGTCTTACTCTTTCTATCTCTCTCTTTTCTTCTGATATATTAAAGTTCCTTCTGTTGGTATTTAAGTTGCGTTTGTTATCTTTTTAAAGAAACGGTTATCCTTGTTGAATTAATTTGCATTTGTAGTAAGTGTGACATGAATATGGGCGTTATTGACATTTTTATTTTCACTATGAAGGAGTACATTGTGGTGCTTGTTTGTAATGGCAAGCATCAAAATCAAGCACGTGATGACCTACAGGCATTTTTAGGGGAGGAGAGCGGGACATTTGTAGCTTGGTATTTTTGACTCCTGGCCTTTCAAGCTACTTGCTTTGGCTATTTTATTTCTCATTAAAAAAAGCTATACCTTATTGTCCTGATTTTTTTACTTATAGCCATATGCAGTGATTTTTAATTAATAATTCTATGTTTTGTATTGCACAGGCTTTGGGATTATCTTTCCAAAGAATTCATTTTGAAGGCGACTCGTGACCTCGCTGATCCAACAACTAATCATGGTAAAAGTTTGGACAGGGAAAATATAAGTAGCATTCTTGCAAATCATGATGCTCAATCAATTGGGCCACCAAAGGTAATCATTTGATCTTAACTAGGCATCAAGCGCTTTAGTAGCGTTCTGATAGCATTGACTAACTGATGAATTTGTAGACTAAGAATGGATCATTGGAACTGCCAATCTGCAGTACAACTTCAGAATACTTAAAACCTTTCCAATTGTCAGAGAAGCTCCAGCCTTGCCCCCCTAATTTAGATGAACGTTCAACTGCAGTAAATATGGAGGGGCTCAAATCACAAGAGATTGTTCTTCAGAAGAGTTTCGGTTCAAAGAGTGGTAATTTCACTGCAGCAGCAAAAAATATTTTATCTTCAATTACGTGCTCTCATGAAGTTTCACCTGTTGGCAATCAGTCTTTGCATTATGAACTTCAACACCGGAAGGTTGATAGACAAAGCCTTTTGTCTTAGTTTGTCAGACTATTTGTAGAAACAATGAGTCTAACTGCATCATTCCATATGATAGTACAGATACCAAAAAATGGTTCCAGTACTGTACCTTCTCAACGTCTGCCTGAACCAAAGACAGAACAGACTGCAATATGTTTGCAATCTGTCATTGCAGGCAAGGCCTTATTTCTGACTTATGTTCTGACTGCTTGATTTTTATGCTGGGATTTCTTATCCATATACATTAATTATTATTGTGCACTGTAATTTCAAGAAATTAGTCTCAATTTTCATTTCTCAACATTGCTTAACCTTTCCACTTGTTCACGTATTAAATAATCTGGGCATTGTTTCTTGTTAGTTCAAGTTTGTTTTCTGGCATCTGTGCTTGGCCCATGCTTCTTGATGACTAAAGTTTGAATCTTCATCACATTTTTTTTTCTGCAGAAGAACATCAATTGAGGCCTTCATCCAATAGAGATTTTGCTGAAACAAGGCTGCCTTCAACTGCTATGGATGATTTATCGCATCAAACGGTTCGTTTACGAGGCAATGTTTGGGATAGATTAGGAAGGCCTCATGTAGAAGATCAACGACCAATTCAAAGAGAACTATCTGATCATCTTGATTTAATTGAAAGTGGAAAGCTAGACCATCAACAAGAACCTCCAAATCCCAGGTTGACAAGAATTTCATCAGTAGCTAGCACAACTAGCAGCTTGAATAAACATTCTTATGCAGTTGATAGAGGGCATGCAGAAGGTATATCTGTTAAACTATCTGGTGAGTGTAGAACTTCAGATAAAATGGTAGATGGAAGTACATTAAAAAGGAAGAGAGAGATGGGTGAGCTTAACACCAACAATGGCTCATCCTGCAAGGAGAATTATCTTCAAGACAAAGGACATTATCAGCATGAACGGCATTCAATTCCTGTCAAGCAGAATTGTCAACAAAGCGTGAACAAATTTGCTAGAGTGGCTGAATCTGATGCAAAGTTTTGTTTAATAAATCATGCTGATATTGGACAAGATTCCAAAGCCTCTGTAGTTTCTCAATCTCAAGTGAACAAGAATTCAATTACCTCACCTACGGAGAATCTGGTTCCTGTCAGCACAACATTACCAACTAATTCTAAATCTCAAAGTAAAACAGATGGTGGGAAAGCCAACCAGAAGCCTGTGCAAGAAGAAGTCAGTCTTTCTCACCAACAATCACCATCCCCTTTTTTCTTACCCATTTTTATTATGCACTACATTTGTTTCTTGTAGGATGTTCTTGCTGTTAAATTAAGGCTTCATCAGATTGAAATGGATATGCTTAAGCTTCGTTCAAAGCAGGCGGCACGGAGCACTGATGGAAAACAAAACGTGTCTTCAGGTTTTCAAACAAAAAGTTTCAGAATCCCGACTTTATCTTCTGTGCTGATTGTGGATGCACAGAAACATGTCTTTTATTGTTTGAAGTTTGAATAATTTTTTCCTGCAAGTTAAAAATATGGTTAAAGCATCAGATTTTATGCATTTCTTTTCTCTTAAAAAGTATTCATCAGGGTTAAAGTATTGTTAGAAAAAACTTTTAATCAATCCGTGCCATCTTTGTTGAAGTTTTCCTAGCATTTTATGGCTTCTTGAAATTTTTCCAGAATAAAGTGGATTTGCTTATCGCAGTGTACTGTGTGATCCTAGCTTGATTTGGTAGTGCCTTGATAAGAGCTGCAAGGTGATTCCTCGAAAGGATAAATTGAACTGAATTCCCAGGAAGGCAGATGGCAATTAGCGTCCTTGTATTTAAGAGAAGAGTAGCTTATGGTTTTGGAAGCATTCCTGGGCAAAGAAGAATGGGTTTGTTTCGTGGTTAGCCTTGCTTTAACTTTAGTTATGGGAGATATCATCAAGCCTATCATTTAAATTGGACAAACAACTTATTTTAATTTTTGTTGTCTAAACTTACCATTTCTTCAATTTTCATCTCATGCAAAGTCTGTCATATTAAAGGATGCAAGTGATAGAAGAAGAATGACTGCAGTGGATGCATGAAGTGTTTTGTTTCTAACCCCAAAATCGACTTGTCATGATTTTAACCAATTTTTGCTAGAAGTGGTTGAGGGTAGATTCATGGGATGTTAGCAACAAGTAAGACGCCATACTTAGACTAATTATGGTAATGAAACGATGATTGACTAGGACATGAAAAACAACTAAACTCAATTAGTTTAGTTTACTATTCATTTGGATGCTAGATATGTAGTTAGTGCTCTTGTTGCTAACTTAGATTAGAACATAATTTTTAAATTAATTTTGGGTAGAAATGAATGAATTGCTACACTTAACCTAAGAAAGAGTGGTTAATTATTGATGGTGATTTTAATGGACTTATATAGGTTTCAACAAGGTGGATCATGAGAGGATTGATCATATTAATGTTATTTTGAGAAAATATTAATTGAGACCATTAAAAGAAAAAAAATCTTTGAAAGGGTTGGATGAATATAATGATGAAATAAATATCGATGTAAAAAATTAAAATTGAATTAGTTTTGAAGACGATGGATAAAGGTAATGCTTCGCATTTAAATGAGATATCTATTGAAATTCAGGTGGGTATTAGTGATATTGATATTGTTTGGCTAATGAGTAGATAATAGTTTAGCATGGAGACTTTGAAGTAGATTTTATTGAATTGCATATTGGCCAGTTTTGCTGTATGGATTCAATTGATGAGGAATAAGAACTTTCACGTGCAATTAAAAGATAGTGATAGAAAGGTGAATATTAAGATTTATATGAAATATAAGAAGGATAGGGTGAAAGTTTATTCTATTAGTCTTATTATGGGATTAACAAACACTGAAGGCAAGTTTAAAAAAAAAAATTGATGGTTTGGCCATGAGAAAATGGTTAAAATGGTACTTGGACTATTTGTGAGGATCATTTTAGTACTAGAATATTTAAAATATCAAATGTAGTCCCTTGAATTCTCAAATATGATCCAAAATAATCCCATGGTTAGAATCGCTCTTTAATTTGGCAAAAATTTCACAAATGATGTGGGGAAAAAGGTTATTTTTAGGAAATGAAGTTTTTAAACATAATTTGCATAAAATATCCTCAATTCCCACCTCATTTATGAACTTTGCGTGAAATTTTTGTCAAATTAAGCAACGATTCTAATTGTAAGACTATTTTAAATCGTATTTGAGGAGTCAATAGACTAAATTGGGCATTTTAAATATTCTGGCCAATAAAAAAAAGTCCAAGATTCATTTTAACCATTTTTTCGTGTAGGCATATATGATGGACGGTAGAAGATGCATCATAAAACTTATAGTTAATTAATGTGAATGTGCTCAAAAAGGAGACCTTAGGATTTTTAGTATGCAAATAGCATTCTGGAATGTGAAAAATCAACGAATACGAAAAAAAAAGCATAGCCCACAACACATGCACACAGATGTGAAAAATAATTTACCATTTAAACGTCCGTTTAAAAAAAATCTTGAAATAGAAAATCAGCTAAAAATTCTTGCAATCCGAACTTATCCCAAAGACACTTATCATACAAATTAATTCACAAATATCCTTATGTTTTATCAAAGATGCGGTAACTTCATAAGAGAATGATAAGAATAGCAAAACAAAGAACTAGTAAAGAATAGCAAGAACAAAATAAGGATTATGTTATTCACCATGGTGGGTGCCTACATTCATGTGGAGAAATTGAGACCTAGTTATTATGGAATCCAATATTCAACTTATTACACATATCAAACTTTCTATTTTTCTAGTTCTACAGATTTATGAAGCTAGCTAAAATTTTCTTTGGTGCTATTTGGTTGGCGGAAAAAGGATTTTAGTATAAAGGAAAGTAGTATAAAAGGAATGCATTAATTTGAAATCTTTGGAGTTTTTTTGGATGTGTAGAGTAAATTCAGGTGATTATTATTATTTTATTTAGCTTGAAGTAAAATGAATGCAGTGTAAAGTCCAAAGATGATGGTGGGCGGTGGTTGGTGGTCGATAGTGGCGACAATGGTGGCTGTTGTTAGTGGCTGGTGGGGGCTGAAGGTTGTGGATGGTGGCAAATGGTAGCGGCGAATGACAGTGGTCGGTGGTGGCGACGGTGAGTGGTGGTTGGCAGCAGCGGCTAGTTGGTCATTGACGATCGACATTGGTGGGTGGTGGCTATTGGCGGCGGTGGTAGGTGGCGGCCTACGGCGAGGGCCAGCGGCAACAAGTTAGCTTGCTTACCATGAAAAATGAATTCGGTCAAAACTTGCCGAGTTTTATCCAAGTAAAACGTCAATATTTTTAAAATCTCTGCATTTGGAATACTTTATAACCACTTTACTTCAAACCAAATAGCCCCTTTATCAAAACCAAATACTTGAATGGAAGAAATCAATAAAGGAAGACATTGCTAGTGTCAAACTTTGATTTTTCAGATGATTTTGAAATATTCATGTTGTGATAGCGTTGGATGTCAATGTTGTGAAACCTAGCTGCGATCTGCTTGATAGAAATGAAAATGGTATGTTCGAGGAATGAGATATTGAGTGCAGGCAATTGATTAGGGGTTGTTGAAAGGAAATAAAAAATTTAGTTTTTTCTTTTTAATTAAGTAGTTGTAGAGATGAGGATGCTCAGGTGGATGAGTGGCTTTACCCTTAGAGATAGGATATGAAATGAGCATATACGTGAAAAGATTGGAGTAGCTCCAGTGAAAGATAAGATTAGAGAGAGTCGCCTTAGATTGTTTGGTCACATAAAACGGCGGCCTTCCGATGACCCGGTTAGGAAAGTAGAGGTATTATATTTGACTTATGTTAAGAAAGGTAGAGGTAAACCTAAAAAGACTTGGTTAGAAAATATTAGATTTAGACAAGAATTTGACTTTTAACATGACACAATGGAGAAAAAAGATTCATGTAGCCGATCCCACGTAGTGGGACAAAGGCTTGATGTTGTTGTTGTTGTGTGTTAACACCTCATGTAGAACTCAAATGGCCAAAGAGGATTCATAAAGTTGACTCTAAGTAGTTGGGATAAATAATGATGGTGATGATTATGGTCCTTCTTGCTTGATTTCTAAGCACCATATTTCTTAGTTTTATATATAATTTATTCTATTTTAGTTCATCCTCCTCCTATAGAGATCGAACATGCATAGTGACTTCTCACCTATTTGTTTGCTCACTAGTTTGATGATTGGCATCAAGTATTAGATCAGTCATCATTATCCTCTTGTTCATTGTGCAACTTTTTCAAGATGGATATGTATTGAAAAAGATGTAGATCAGTCATCATTATCCTCTTGTTCATTGTGCAACTTTTTCAAGATGGATATGTATTGAAAAAGATGCGAGGGTTTGTGATTTATTCTTTAACTTGCTATGATTTTGTTCTTCAATATTAAACCTTAAATGTCTCTTAGACATGCTATGAGAAAGCTTCTTATGCTATATTATTTGTTTACTGGTTGTGCCTCATTGTTATGAAATCTCTTTATCATATTTAAATTGCAGTTTATGAACTGGTCAGTTATTCTAATCCCAGTTTTTCTTAATGCAGTTTTGCAAAATCTATCCGAGGAAGGTATCGAGTCAAGAACAGTTCTGGTGGCAAATGTACACACTGCATAACTCGTTATATACGATGCACACAATTCTTTGAATTTTAATAGTTTCTATGAAGGATTATAACAGAAATGAACGACTTATGTAGTGGAACTAAAATTGTGATCTGATCTGTCTCGGTGCTTGTTTCAGACTTTCTTTGCACAAGCATTATCTTTCAGTGGTGTTGGAGTGTACCCAGTCGTTATTATGATGAAAATAGATTAATTTGTTGTGGGAAATCATCTCCCTTGCTGAATATTTATTATGGGAGTAGCCTCTGGATGAGCATGAACCCCAAATGAATATTGGCCAGTAAATAAAATCTGTACATTGTTGGTTTTCTCAAGATTTAAATATTATATTTTGCAGTTTGCGTGGTGAACTTGAGTAGTTTTGATTTGGCTTCGATATAACACCACATAATTCTGCTGTCTCATATGCTACCGAGTTCCCGTAGTCTTGTATACATTTGTGTTTGTTAGAGTAAGAAAGAAAGCATTAAATGAAACTTGTTTGATCTTTTTGATACTTTAGGACAAATAAAAGCTTGTCGACAGGCATTATTTTATGTTTTGTATTAGATAACCACGGCGTATTCACTTAAACAATTTGGAAAATGTTATCTACGTATGGTAAATCATTAATTATCTGCAAGTTGCAACATTTTACCTAATAGAGATTGATTGATAGTCTTTATACTCTTGTTTGCTCTTAAGAATGTTTCAAATTGGAACATATCGTTGCAATGATATGTTCACCTTTTCCATTTTTGTATGGTATAAATTATCTGCAAATTGCAAGGTGCAACATGCTTGGTTGTTTTTGCTCTTTCCATAGTTTGTTTACTGTGATAATTTTACCTACAATAAAGTACTTTTGAATAAAAAATGTTGATTTTGTCATATTTTCCTTTGTTTAAACCTTAGGTACATTTTGCTGCAACAAGAGAATCTTTGATTTCACACTTTGGAAAGTGCGGCACTATTGCTAAAGTAATAATGTTAACTGACGCTGTAACTGCTTTGCCTAAAGGGTATAATCCTTATTCTTTTGAAAATTGATGTTTTCCCTAGACCAGTTAATTATATTTCTTATGAAAAAAAAAAAAAAACATTTCTGTTGTTTACAGGGCAGCATACATTGTTTTTGCGAACAAGGAATCAGTTGACAAGGCAATTTCCCTTAGTGGCACCTCGTTCTTCTCTCGGATTCTTAAGGTATGACTTGGGACAAAGTTACAGATCCTTCGAGGTCCGAAATTCTTAAATCTGCAAGACTGAGTAGAGGGTATGCAAACAAATGGAGTTTATATTAATATATATACCTTTTTTATCATCTTATTAAGGTTATTCGGAAGGTTGAAGTTCCTCCAGATTTCTTGGTTCCATCGCAGCCTACTCTGAAGCAGCCACAGCCATTTTATCCTCAGCCTTCCTATGGGAAGATTCCCATGCAGAAACCTTACACAAGCTCTCACCTTCAGTGGAGGCGCGACCAACGCTCCGGCGGGGAAAGCTCGTTAACTGCATCGTCGAATGGGTTGGGATCATCAAATTCTGGAAACTAGGATTCCAGGTTCAAATTTTATGCAGAAATCTTTGATGGAAGGTATCAATAGTTAGCTTAGGGACTATTAAACTGAGGAGGCTGTTAGTAATCCAGGATAGTTTGTGCTGGAAATGAAGTATCTTTCTGAGCAGCCATTGCTTGAGAAGGATAATGGGACAAATGCTAGAAATATTATATTTGATGAATAATTTGTATTGGTTCAATTTTCTCGGCATCTTTCCTGTGTAACGATTTAAAGCCTTGTGCCCTTTTTTCGAGCCTGTGCCAGCCCATTCTCTTGATCATAGATATGTTAAATGTTTTACTTGAGAAGTGGATGGAGGAGCTTCTGATCAGGAAAGACGTATTGCAATACTTGAAATTTATTTTAGCATTGAATGACAAAGTTGTGACTATCGGTGAATTTGATTTATATATTTGTTGTCATCTTACTTGTCATAATTATTCGACAAGTTTTATGCTGGTTGTCGGCTACCTAACGCAACCCTCTACTTTTCTCATTTAGGGTTGGGGATCTGGCAATGGCAGTGTTAAAATTTGGACCATTTCTAGTTTTATGCGTGTCATCCTTGCGCAGGGGCTATGCTAATCTTCTCTGTATCATTTCAATTTTATGGAGGTCAATCGTAGAGTCTAAAGGTTTTCACTTGAGCAGATTTAAAACGGAATATATGGAGTGTAATTTTAGTAGTAATAGACCTAGGGAGGGGATTGTGACTTTGGGCGATCAAGTCATTAATAAGAGTACACGTTTTATATATCTTGGATCTATTGTTCAGAGAGATGGGGAAATAGATGGGGATATTATCAGTAGAATTCAAGTTGGATGGTTGAAGTGGAGGAATGCATCAGGCTTGTGTGATAGAAAAGTCCCCCTTAAACTTAAGGGAAAATTCTATAAGATGGTGGTGAGACCTACAATGCTTTATGGTGTTGAATGTTGGCCATTAAAAGAGAAGCATAATACTAAATTAAATGTTGCAGAGATGAGGATGCTCAGGTGGATGAGTGGCTTTACCCTTAGAGATAGGATACGAAATGAGCATATACGTGAAAATGTTGGAGTAATTCCAGTGGAAGATAAGATTAGAGAGAGTCGCCTTAGATGGTTTGGTCACATAAAACAACGGCCTTCCGATGACCCGGTTAGGAAAGTAGAGGTATTAGATTTGACTTATGTTAAGAAAGATAGAGGTAGACCTAAATAGACTTGGTTAAAAAATATTAGAAATGATATTTCTTTATTAGATTTAAACGAGAATTTGATTTTTAACAAGACACAATGGAAAAAAAAGATTCATGTAGCTGATCCCACGTAATGGGACAAAGGTTTGATGTTGTTGTTGTCGTCATCATCTTATTAAAAGAGTCCAATCTTACTAATTGACATGAGCAACTCTATCAGATTCAGATTTTATTTAAGATAATTTTTTTAATTATTTTTTAAAGTAAATTTTAAATAAAAAATTTTAAATTCAATAAATTTTTGTATTAAAAAATTATTTTAGCCTCCTCTGCCCTGTAGATAAAAATCCCATTTGATTACATCAATCCGGTAAATAAAAATTCCTTTTTTTCCCAAAAAAAAAAAAAAAAAATTCCTTTGTTTCGTTGTGATCGAAGAAACAAAATAAGAATGAGATCCCAATAGGGCCTTTAAAGGAATTCAAAGTGCTGAATTAGTGATTAAAAACAGGGAAGAAGTAATGTGCTCTTATGGTTAGTGCGTTACAAAAAAAAATGCAATTTTCCTGGCCGACCATCTTTGAATATTATTTACTATAGTCTTTTAGGTTTTATAAATTAAAAAAGAAAGCATATGAGGTTTCCATTTTCCAAGTACTTATCGTTTGATGGTTGACACAGCCTCCTCTGCCCATCGAAAAATTATTAGGTGTGGAGAATAGACTTAGAGATACATTCGGACATCCACTTAAAATTTATCATGTGGAGTGCGCTTTGGTTGTATTTTTTTTGCGTTTTACTTGTGCTTTAGTTGCACTTTAGTTGCGCTTTGACTGTTCTTTTGTTTCGCTTTTTTACTGCGCTTTACCTGTGCTTTACCTACGCTTTGGCTGCACATTTGATGTGCTTGGCTTAAAGTTCTGCTGACACATTAAATATATAAAGTTAAAAATAAATTCAATTGAATATCCACATATTCACTCCACATGTCAATATTTTATGGATGTCTGGATATAGAGCTACGTCCAATCTCTTTACCTAATAATTTTTCCTGCCCACATGCCTAGTTGAATACTTGAATCATTAGACAAAAGAAAGCTAGGGAAAGGTGTTAAAATTATTATTATTATTTAAATATTTTATGGAGACTGACTGCTTGTAGAAAAGTATCTAAAGGATTATTTTATTCATTACTTTTAGTAAAATGTTAAAATTTACTACTGCCTAGTGGTGGATAAGGGCACACAAAAAAAATTTCCCAAAATTTTATAATTCTTTTTTTTTTCTTTTTTTATTTTAAATTTATCTTGTTATTGTTTATTTTTTTATTGGTATATATTTATTGTTTATAGTATTAATATTTAATTAAATTCAATAATTTTCAAAACTATTTTGATGAAATGATACAATTTAAAAAAAATTGAGATGAAAAAAAGAATACAATAAGAATAAATACATTTCTTAATCACATTACTACCATTGGCCATTTTTTTTACTATTTTTTAAAGTAGTTTTTAGTGTAAAATTTTTAATTTTTTTTTTTTAAAAAATATTTTAAGAAGTAGTAAGAAAGACGTTCCAAATAAGGCCTAATAATATTTCATACTGTCCACAAAGCTCTATCAGGCGTAAGGGGATGATAAGGTAGAGTGAGGTAAAGGAAGTATAATTGATATAATAATTAATATGATATTAATTTTCACCTCCTTATTTGGTTGAGAAGAATTAAATTTTATTTTATTTTTTTGTTAAAGGGGACATAAATTACAACACCAACTTAATATTTTTTCCCTTGTTTCTCACTAATATTGGGTAAAATTTTGACAAGAATATTCTATAAAAATTTAAGTATTTATTAATTACTTAAAAATCACATAGTTAAAAAAAAATAAGATTATGAGCCAATTATATTTGCATCTTCCCAAATTCTGTCAAAGCAAATGTATTTCAAAATTTAGCTAAAGAACAGAATAGAAGATTGTATGCAATCCAAGTTACTATGACTGCAAAATTTTTTTGTGTAATCATTAAGCAAGCACATAATAATGTAGCCATTGTAATAATTACATTTACTTTTCTTTCCACTCCTATTAATCTAATCAATCGTAATGCAAGTGCTTGCATCTCTTTGTCATCCAACTTTCTTCTAAAAATTTTCTGTTTTAGCCGCTTGAATCAATAATTTTTTAGGCAAGTTGCAAGGTGTGGTCTTTAGCTGTTTTTACTCGCTTAAAAAAAAACTTTATACTCCTAAGGCTTTGTTGGGACAACTTTTTCGTTGCTTTCTAAATAATTTTTTAATACAAAAAATTTTGGCTGCTTAAAAAATAATAAAAAAGCTACCCCAAATGAAGCCTAAGGCTTCGTTTGGGACGACTTTTTTGTTGCTTCTTAAAGCAGCTTTCTAGTATAAAAAATTTAATTTTTATGTTAAAAAATTATTTTAAGAAGCAACAAAAAAATCGTCCCAGCCTTATGCCTTTTCTTTCTGCCCAAATTTTTTATGATGAAACCAAGAAAGTGATTTCTCTTCATCAAAAAATCCTGCTCTCGGTTCAAATGGTTTTAATTTTATTTTTAATCAAGCTGTGTTGGGAGGTGATTGGAGATCAAGTGTGCTATGCTACCAAACCCTACTTCATTAAAGCTACATCCCTAAAAAAAGTCAGTCACAGGTATTGCCCTCATCTCTAAGAACCATTAATGCCAGTAACATTTCATATTATAGGCTTATATCTCTTCACACAACTTCTTACAAAATAATAGCTAAAATTACTAATTTAAGGCTTAGACCGATGATCATGCTTCACATTATTCATTCCACTCAAGTTGGCTTCCTCCAAAATAGAAGATCTACCATGTTCTTTTTTTTTTTTTGGACATTAGGCCAATTAAGACAGACTCATACACACATCGCATATATAAGACTCGAACCTAAGACCTCTTATTTGATAGCCTAAGCTCCCAAGCAACAGACCAAGATGAGCTGTGTTACCAGGTTCTTATATCATGGTGATATACACATTAGAAAGTTGCATCTCATTGCTCGACACAACACCTATAAACCAAGACATTTTAGCCGTTTGGTATTGCTGCTCTTTTTGCCTTAAATTAAGCTTATAAATGCTCTCTTATTTGGCATATGCTTACAACTGATAGGCTCCTTACTCCATGGTGGAATTATACGTATATATATCATTTTGGAATACTTCTCATTTCTAAAAGATGAAACTAGTAATGAAATTTCATTCAGCAAACGAAATAAGCAAAAGGAACCTAACTGCTAACAATATTTATTTATAAAGATAGAACAGCAAGAAACAACATAGCAACTCACTTTCTCCCCACTTGAAGAGTCCTCTAATTAAATGCGCAAAAAACCAGCAGTTTTCTAGCTTTCTTCATTTTCCCTCTGCCATTTCTTTTTGTGCTTGTTTCTCCTATTTCTGCTCAGAAATCATTATTGCCTTTACTTCAGTCCACAGTCATGGGCAGGGTCATGCAACATCTGAAACGTGCACGGCGAACAGAAGTGGCCAGTTCACCTTGAACATTTTCGAGCAATTTTACAATGTCTGCAAAGGGTGGGCGAACATCAGGGTTCGCGTTCCAGCAACGGGTCATAATCTCGCCTAGCACTGCGGGGCACTCACTTGGTATGATCGGTCGGGCGCCCCTGTTGACGACCGCAAAAGCAGCTTGCACGGCTGTCATGTTCTGGAATGGGAGCATTCCTGTTATGAGCTCCCAGAGCACAATGCCAAAACTATAGACATCAACCTTCTGAGTATAGGGTCTGCGCTGTATCATCTCACTGCATATTGATTCAAATTTTAAGAGAAATTTGAGAACTACTGAAGCAAAAAAGAAATGGGTGATTGAGGTGCTGGTCAGAGAATACAAATGGGCAAGAGAAACAGGATAGTGCAAACAATTCAGATTTCTGCTGATAATTAGATAATTAGGTTTAATGCAGTCTTCTATTAGAATTGAAAACAGAAATTACAAACTTAGATTTCTGTTTTGGGTGCAAGGTGAACTGATTTAGGATTTGTTTCTGCTAGTACTTTTATAGATAAATCAGGCCCATTTCAAGCTAAAAATTTCCCATCCTCTATGAACCTTACTGCTTTCATCTATAATGAATAGCTACGTCCTAAACATGAAGTAGAAAACGTTTCTTCCACTTCTTAAGCGATGAGAGATTTAGAGAACACTGATGTTGGTGGGGGTCAATTTTGTGACTGCCTGTAAGCTGATTGAGGGCAGTTTGTGGCAACCAGTTGATCCAAAGCAACGAGCTATAATACTTGCAATAAATTGAAGGATGCAGTCTATGTTCATGTGTCAGTTTAATAGTAATGAATAAAAAGTACAAAGAAGAGAAATCAAATAGAACAGATACACAAACGCTGTTAACCTGCAATGCGGTTAAGCTGGCAGAGAAAACAACAAAGGAACAAGAAGAAGAGAAGAAGAGACAGAGAAAATCTTTTCTGTATATTGCCCTTTTCCTCTTGGTAAACATGAGTATATATAGACTTTACAATACACGTCTGTACATATATTTAACAGAAATGACAGCTGTACAAGACTTCCTACTAAGTATGTGTTTCCTTATGCTTATCTGTTAACATACCCCGGCAAACTGATGGCACGGTTGTGACAATGAGTTTGTTAGCCAGATATTTGAAACGAGATGTGGATAAGGATTTAGTAAACAGGTCAGCTAGTTGATCTTTTGAAGATGTGATAAACTTGTATAAACTGATTTTTGATGTGTTCCCGAATAAAGTGACAATCAATCTCAATGTGTTTGATTCGAGCATGATAAATAGGATTATTTGCCAGAGCAATTGCAGATGTGTTGTCACAATATAGTGTTGTGGGTTGTTGTTGAGGACAGTCAAGTTCTTGAAGTAACCGGCGAAGCCATATAATTTCTGTCGTGTTGACGAACATTTTCGCATCGACCCGACCTTGATCGAGCCCGACTAGGCTCGATCATGCTCGATCAATTTAATTAAGCGTCGTCGAGGCGAAATCTGGGCCGAATTTGATGAAATTAAGTCTCAATTTCGTTAAATTGGCCCAATTTAATTAAATTAAATCAAATTTAATTTAATTTAAATCGAATCAAAACAATTTGAACCCAATCGAGCCGCGTCGAGCCCAATTCGACGCAAATCGGCATCGATTCGAGTCCAATTTCGCAAAATTGGCTCGATCGGACCCACTCGGACCCAAACCGACCCAAATCGGTTCGGGTCAAGTCCAATTAGGATTCAATTTCAGCCCCAATTATTTCATTTGGGCTGAATCAACCTTCCCAAATCCGATTTTGAGATCTAGGGCTGAGATTTCCCCTAAAATCTCACCCAATCTCATATCAAACCCCACAAAATCCACTCAAGTGGATATTCCCTCGTTTCGCGCATTAAGGAGACCACATTGGGCCATTTGGGCGGTGGACCTGCGCCTGGCGTGCGAACAAGAGAGCGCAAGAGGGAGATGGGGAGCCATTCGGCTCCCCTTGTTCGTTTCGTCCGTCCCGACCCCGAGCAGAGAGCGAACGAGAGCGAGAGAGAAAGAGCAGGAGGAGTTCCAGGCGGAACCCCCGTCCGCGCCGAGGCCTCCTTCGCGCGAGCATCGCCCCCGTCCGGGCCTTCCGACGCCTCCAAGGCGTCCGTCTCCCTTGGCCGCCGAGCCCTCCAGGTCCGTTTCTCCAAGGCCGGCCGAACCCCGCCCTTCCTGCAAACATCTCTTGGAGTTGAAGCTAAGTGAAGAGAGGCTCCTGTCTTCTCTATAAGAAGATCTTTTCTTCTTGGCGATCTGCTTTCCTTCTTCAACCAAGAAGGAGGAACTTCTTTTTGCTGCTGTTGGTGGTTTCTTCTTCCAAAAAACTAAGGCAAAGGGTGTTGAAATTAGTCACTGCTGCAGCCAAGAGGAAGTAGGAAGCCTCTAGTTCCTTCCAAATCATCTCCGGCGACCTCTTGACGACAAAATCACCATCCGGAGACTTCCAAACAGTAAAAAAAACTGCTGTTTGGAGCATTTGGACAGCACATTTGGCATCCGGAGTGCTTGGACAGCAGTTTGGAGGCTTTTGGAAGCTTCCAAACAGCACTTGGAGCTTGGAGAGGAGCTTGGACAGCAGCGGCGACGTCCGGGGAGCTTTGGACAGCAAGTTGGAACCTTCGACGGAGCTTGGACAGCAATCCGGAGCTTGGATTGGAGCGCTAGGACAACCCGGGGAAGGTAAAACACTAAAACTTAGTGAAACCTAGAGTCCCCAAGGCCAAATGATCGTGTGGTTGACGCTCCCTAAGCTTTAGGTCCCTAGAAACTTCATTATTTGCTTCCCCAAAATCCTTTACTAGCTGTCCTCTTTGCAAAACAGTGAAAACTTGGTGGTTTTCACGTGTTGGCTCTCATGTGAGAGTCCGGAGAGGATGTCATCGCGTGTAGAGATGTTGGATTGTTATCCAACACCCCTCAAATGCATGTTTGAGCATCATATTGAGCTTAATACCTTCGCCTATGTTCAAATCCTAGGATGTGTTGTTATGCATAGGCAAATTGAATGTGTAGCTTGCATATTCCTCCAACTCCACGTTGCATACATATCCCTAACCAACACTAGTGTTATGACAAATAGACATATGGTTTAGGAGTTTGTTGAAGCTTGTAAAGTTTGTCATAAGTCTTGCAATATGTCTAAAATGCTTTTGATGACTTGTTGTAGGATTTATTATGAATCCCAAGGGTTCATTTCAAAAAAAATCCTAAAGCAAGTGTGTTTGATTAAACTCACTTTTGGGCATGTTGCATAACTTATGATAAAAATATTTATGGCTCATTATTTTGTTTATGCAAATCTTTCAAAGTTCGCAAAATTGTTTCAATGCCTTTAATGATTCAAATCATGTCAAAAATGATTTGACTCCTTAAAAGCCTTGAATGCAAATTTCCTATCATGCAATGATTTAAGCCATATATTATGTTTTTTCTTGTTTAGGTTAGTAAAGTCTTTTAATTTACAAATTTTCCTAAATATGCTCATTTAATCTCAAGTGTTTGTGAAGCTAAGTTTGGAGTGTTTCATGGACCTCAAAGGCCCATGATTAATACTTCATCACACTTAGAGATTACTTAAGCTTATTTTTGTTTAATTTGCAAATTAACATGACCAAATGCAAGCTTCTAAATTCCTAAACCATATTAGGTTTGATGTAGGGAAAACTCTTTTCGCACATTCATCTCTAGGATTCCCTATAGAGCATAGCAAATCGATCCTTAGGACCTAACCATGGACATTTAAATGATGATCCTATTCTATGCCTTAGGTTTCTCTAGATGCCACCATAGGTCTCTTCCAAATTCAAGTCGTAGGATCAATCCTTCTTACCCAAATCATGCCAAAGTTGATTTGGAAATCATCTCGATGCGTTGGAGACTCTCTAGTGTAGTCTTCTCCCTCTCATGCATAATACTTGGAGCATTCTCAAAGCTCCTTCCATTACATGAGTGTCCTTGACTTAGGACTCTAAAAAAATCCTAGGTCAATACTACCTCTTTGCTTATGAACCCGAAATTTATAAGCAATCATCTAAACCTCCTAATCATGACAAAATTGATTTAGGAATTCTCCCAAAACTTTAGGAGAACAATCCATCCCTTCTCCTAACAAATCCAAAATTTTCATACAAACAAAAAAAAAATCACCTCTTTCACGCATGATTATTTGGAATTCCCTAAGTCTCCAAAATATATCATTGCACAAGTCATTTGAGCTTGAGGCCAAATCTCAAGCTCTTTTATCTTGTTTGTTGGAGCACCAAACCAACAAATATTTCTCTTATATGTAATATTTGAAGCCACCTCAAGGCTTTAAATGTCATATATGTAAATCGTCGTAGCTTGGAACCAAACTCTAAGCTATCCACCTCTCTTGTTGAGGCAAAATCAACAAACGTGCACTTTCCTTTCATGCATGATGCTTGGAGTTTTCTCAAAACTCTAAGTGTTAGATTGCATGAACCCTAGCATACATTAGAAGCTTTCTGG
This sequence comes from Dendrobium chrysotoxum, assembly GCA_019925795.1. Classification (NCBI taxonomy): domain Eukaryota; kingdom Viridiplantae; phylum Streptophyta; class Magnoliopsida; order Asparagales; family Orchidaceae; genus Dendrobium; species Dendrobium chrysotoxum. The sequence goes on from CM034307.1 coordinate 55,564,389, forward strand.
CGTATCCCCTTCCTTCACATGCATAATGGTTTGGAGCACCTCAATGCTCCAAACACCTCATTACATGAAACATGTGACCTTATAACCAAATCCTAAGTTAATGATTTGTTTGTTGATTGATGCACTAAAATCAACAAACAATCATCTTTTCCTCATGCATCGAATGTGGAACCTCCTCAAGGTTCCAAATGTCACACTACATAAGTTTTTGAACTTAGAAATAAATTCTAAGTCACTTCCCTTTTGTTGAGATAAAGAAAATCAACAAACATGTATATCTACATGTGTGATATTTTGGAGCTTCTCCAAGCTCCAAATGCTCCATTACATGAATCATTAAAACTTTAGGAATAGATCCAAGATTTTCTTTTCATTTGCTAATAACACAAAATTAGCAAATGGACATGTCTCTTTCTCATGTATGATGATTTGGAATTCTCTAAAGTTCCAACATATCATTATATGAAGATTCTTGAAGCTTAGAGTTAAATTCTAAGCTCCTTTTGTCATTTGTTGAGACAACATCAACGAATGAACATTCTCCTTGGGCTTAGGATTCTAATCCTAATCTACCTCATTTGCCTAACCTACGTAGGTAGATGACCTTATGTCATTGAGTACAAAACTTGATGATTTTCCTCTTTGTTTGTAGTTCTAAAACTACAAGCTATCTCTCTTTTATGCATGACATTTAGAGCACCTAAAAGTTCCAAACACATCATTGCATGAATTCTTTGAAACTTGGAACCAACTTCCAAGTTCTTCCACCTTATTTGTTGGAGCATAAAACCAACAAATATCCCCTTCATATGTGATATTTTGGAGCACCCTCAAAGCTCTAAATTATCCTATCACATGAATCTCCAAGACCTTAGGGTCAAATCCTAAGTCTATCCTTTCATTTGTTAAGACATGAAATTAACAAATGAACAATCCTCTTTCATGCATAATGCTTGGAGCATTCTCAAAGCTCTAAGTTTTAGATCGCATGATCTTAGGATCAAAATCCTAAGCATACCCTTTCATTTGTTTATGATATAAAATTAACAAATGAGCAATCCCCTCTCATGCATAATGCTTGGAACACTCCTCAAACTCTAAGTGTTAGATTGCATGAACCATTGACAACTTGGAACCAATTTTCAAGTTCTTTCATCTCTCTTGTTGGAACATAAAACCAACAAATATCTTCATGCATGATTATTTGGGGATTTTTCAAGTCTCCAAGAAAAACATAATTGCATAAATTATTCGGAGCTTAGAGCTAAATCTTAAGTTCCTTCCTTCATTTGTTGAGTCATGAAATCAACGAATGAATCCACCCAACCTATCTTCCTCATGTTTTGTATTGCGGATTTCTATAGGTCCTAAAATACATCATGTCATGAGTCTTTGAACTTAGAAGCAAAGTCTAAGTTTATCCTATCTCATCTGTTGGAGCAAGAAGCCAACATGCAATTTTCCTCCTCATTTGCCTAGACTCAAACTAGGCAAATGCACACTTCTCTTCGGACACCAAATGTCTAAAGAATTTTCTCCAAAGCTACAACCTCCAAGTTGTACTTTCCTTCCTCCTTCACTTGTTGAGATACGAAGTCAATAAGTGGATATCCCTCCTTGTGTATGTTGACTTGGATTTCCCTAAAGTCCTAAATGCATGCCAAGAGACCTTTAACTTGGAACCAAATCCCAAATTCTTCTATCATTTGTTTTGTTGGAGCACAAAACCAACAAATGCTTTCCTTGCTAGCAGCCCTCAAAGCCTATGTAGAGGTACCCAAATGACCTCTAGAGGGGCCTAAAAGGATACAAGCAAAACTTAGAGTCAAAGCCTAAGTTTCTCCATTTTCTTTGTTGGAGCACAAAACCAGTAAATGTCTTCTTTGCTAGTGACCTTCAAAGCCTATATAGAGGTTCCCAAATGACCTCTAGAAAGGCTCAAAAGGGCACAAGCAAAGCCCTGGGATTTGAATCTAGGGAACGCTCCACCATTCGCTTAATTTAAATTAGGCGAATGTATGTATTCTTCTTTGGATATCAAATATTCAAAGAAGCTCCTCCATTCACTTAACCTAAATTAAGTGGATGAATTCTCCTCTTTGAACACCAAAGGTCCAAAGAGTGTCTTCAATTGGCAACTTCTAAGTTGCATCATCTTCCCCCCCATCTCTCCAACCCAAGTTGGAAGAATGGATCTTCTTCTTTGAATGTCAAAGTTCAAGAATCTTTCTATAACTCGTAACATACAAGTCATATGTTCCTCCCCTCTTCCTACAACTCAAGAGTTGTAGGGAGTTCCTATCATTTACTTAATCCAAGTTAAGTAAATCAAGCATATATTAAAATCCACTTACTTGTTGAACCAAAATCAACAAGTAATTTCGCTCCAAGCACATGAACCAAAGTCATGTTCCCAACTTATCCTTCCAACCCAAGTTGGAAGGGTAAAACCTTTTCTTTGAACACCAAAATGTTCAAAGAGCATTCAAGAATTTACAACTTCCAAGTTGTATTTCCCTCTCCCTTTCCTACAAGCTAAGATTATAGGAGAGCATCCAAATCTACCTTCATGCTCTCAAATCCAAGTGAGGAGAATGAATTCTCCTCTTTGAACCCTAAATGTTCAAAGAGGTTTCAGAAGCTTGCAACTCAAAGTCGCATCTTCTCTTCTTCTTTCTACAACTCAAAAGTTGTATGGAAGACTCATTCACTCAGCTCATGTTGAGTGGATCAATCTTATTCCGAATCATCTATTTGTTGAATCAAAATCAACGAGTACTTCAATCCGAAATCATTTATTTGTTGAACCAAATTCAACAAATAATCCCATATCGAGCAAATGAATCAAAATCTTAATTTTCTTTCATTCTCCTGACCTAAATTAGGTGAATGAATTTTTCTCTCTTTGGACACTCAAAAGTCCAAAGAATTCTTGATGTGTAGGCCAAAAATACATATCTTCCTCTTATGTTTGCTTTATCTAAATTTAGCAAACTAAATACCCATCATTGAACATAAAATTCAATGATAGCTTCACTTGATTTGTAATCTCAAAATTGCAAATCTATTCACTTATCGAGTTAAAATCGATTGGTGATTCATTTTTCTTATCCAACCTCTAAGTTGTAGAGGATTTTCCTCTCTTTAATGCCAAAAGTTAAAGAGAATCCTCTCTCCCTAGCACCAAAAGCTGGGGAGGATCTTCCAACACTTGGCTCAAAGGCTAGTGTTGGACATTTCCTCTTCTCCTTCTTAGCTCCAAAAGCTAGGAAGAATCTCCCAACATTTAGCTCCAAAGCTAAGTGTTGGATACCTTTCTTTCCCCTTCTTTAGCCTCAAGGCTAAAAGAAGCTTCTTCGTTCTCCTCCTAGCTCCCAAAAGCTAGGGAGAACTCTCCAACATCTGGACCAAAACTTTATGTTGGACACCCTTCCCTTAGATCCAAACTTTAAGTGGAATACCCCTAGTGTGACATACCACACGAGCCCCTCACACACTTAGGTGCACAGCCCCTTAGGCATACTAGGATTAGGATTTTTCTTTGTGTGCGCATGTGGTTGATGTTGTGGCGTGAATGCCTTTTGGATTGTCTGCGTGTGGGCACTTGCCCTTAAATGGTTAGTATAGAAATATATACATGTTTTTTTTGTGTGCAGGTGGCCATGTCTAAAAAAGGGGATGCTTAAATCATAAATAATAAATTGCTTGCATGACAGGTACCGCTTAAAACCCCCTCCAAAGATGTGGCCAATAGGATAGAAGTAGATGCTTGGCACCCTAAGTGTTAGGCAAATTTTGAGTGTGATATTATTATATAAGCTGTCTACTCACTCTGTTTTGCAGGTTTGAGTCTTTTTCTTTTTCAAAATGTATTTGATTAGATTAGGATGTAAAACTTGTGGGGGTTTGAATCAAAGGAGAGGTGGACAGAGTAGGATGTGCTTCTTGGAAGCGATGCCCAAAGCTCCACCTAGAAGATGAAGCTTGAAGACCCCACAAGTAGAGTCTGTAAAAATTAACTGGATTGTATAATGGCAGGCAACTCAGCTGCCAAAATTATTTGTAATAACTGGGACATTACTCGCACCTCTGTCATGATTTATTTATTAATGCATATGTTGTTTGTTTACTGTGTGCGCACTAGAACAGCATGCTTTTTTCTAGGTTTCTTCACTTGTTTGTGTGGGTGTGGCTTGGACTATAATGCGGTAGGCTCTTAGGATAAAATAAATTTTCTACCCATTAAAACATAAACAACCTAAAAAATGAAATTTAGGCTCCACGATTTTCTAACAAAAAGAAAATTGCATGGCTCTCTTTCAAAGAGCCAAGTTTTCAAAATCAAAGTGATCATGCATAGCCAAAAAAGAGTCACATGTAGAAGCCCTCACTTAAGGATTAGATAATAAAAAAATCTGCATCCGAGTCAGCATTCTGCATACCTTGCATACTTAGGCATCTTGGCCTCAAAGCCAAGTTGTAAGACCTATTTCCTAAACAACAATTACCCACCACTCTTCATATGCATTGAGACCAGAAAGCATGATTTTAAAAACGATTAGGAGGAGTCTAGCTGGTAGTCCTTTCCAAGCAGGACAATAAATCCAGGGGTCGGGCTGGTTATGCCTCTTGTGAGGTACAACTTGTAAGTCCTTTTGCATCCCTTAGATTTAGGTTCGAGGCCCTACCTCTCAGTTGGCCTCACCTTAGCTTTAGGGTCTGAGGCATTAGTTGATTTCAATCACTATATAAGCCCTCAACTCTCGGGCAATTTCTCCAACAAGTGTTGTTGGAATGTAAGCCCCAATCTTCTAATGAAAAACATCAACTTGAACAAAAATCAAATCTCTAAAACATAAAGCCCAACATAGGGTAGTTTGAGCATTTCTGAGTTTCCCTCAGAATCAAATGCTCCTACTTCATTCCCTTTGGCCCTCATTCCAAAAATCTGATTCCAAATCGATCCTCTATTCCTTGAAACTCCTAAAGGACCAAAAATCCTTTAAACAAGATTTTCATGGATTTTCAAAATCAAAATCAAACTTTGATCAAAATTTAGATGACTCTAAAAAAAAAATAATAAGAGGAAACCACTAATTTAATCAAAAGTTTTCTCAAGTATCAAAACTTGAGATGTAATTAACCATAGGGGCTTGCCCCTATGGGGCATCTGTACCCCAGAATAAATAAACCCCGTTCAACCAAACATTGAACGGGGGAATCTCTGTTAAATTGTAAATTTTGTCATTGAGTCCATAAGGAAACGATATTTTTATCCTTCGGGGTAATATATCGTCATTCTTATTCCGTACTCAATCATAAAGTATGCAATCCGTTAAGAGAAACACAAAATTCTCACAACATGTCGTAGCCGTGGCTATTGCTCTAAATTCGGCTTCGGTAGAGGATCGAGCTATTGTGGATTGTTTCTTTGCACACCATGAGATGAGCGTAGAGCCTAAGAAGTTGCAGTATCCTGTGGTGGATTTACAATCTTGATGATCGCCGGCCCAGTTAGAGTCTATATATGTGTGAAGTGTAAGTGATCCTGCAGTAATTGGTAAACCGAAATGTAGTGATCCCCGAAGATAGCGTAGGATCTGTTTTAGAGATTCAAAGTTTGAATCAGTTGGATGATGCATGTGCTGACAAGCCTTGTTGACGGCATAGGTGATGTCCGGTCTTGTTAGAGTGAGGTATTGAAGTGCTCCCACAAGTTGTCGATATAACTTTGGGTTGTTGAAGGCAGGAGACTCGGAAGATGAAGAAGTCTTTGGTGTAGTGGGAGTAGATACCGGTTTGCTATTTAACATTCCCGCACGCATTAGGATTCATTTAGCATATCTTGATTGATGCAGGACTAGTCTAGTTGGCGTAGGTTCAGCTGTAATACCAAGAAATTGTGTTAATGTACCTAGGTTGCGCATATTGAATTGCTGATGCAAGCGATTGAGGAAAGTAGTAATAGATTGAGTATTGTTGCCTGTTAGAATGATGTCATCAACGTAAATTAAAAAATACAGGATAATACCATTTTTCCGGTAGATGAGTAAAGACGGATCCGAATGACTAGTGACGAAGTCCAGTTCATGAAGAAAACCTGTTAATGTTTCAAACCACTTTCGTGGTGCCTGTTTGAGATCATATATGGCCTTGTTCAGCTTACATACATGTGTGGGGAAGTTTTCGTCGACGAAACCCGTAGGTTATTTCATGTAGACCGTATCTGAGAGAGAACCGTGTAAAAAAGCATTTGATACGTCTAATTGACGTATTGGCCAGTTATGATATAAAGCTATGACTAATAAAATACGAACTGTAGGTATTTTAGCTACATGACTGAATGTTTCTGTGTAATTTAATCTGAATTCCTGATTACAACCTAACGCAACTAATCGAGCATTATAACGAGCGAAAGTTCCGTCAGAGTTATATTTAGTTTTGAACGTCCATTTGCAGCCAAGTGTATGTTGAGTAGGAGAAGATGGCACAAGTTCCCATGTGCCTTGTGATTGGAGAGCTTGAAACTCTTGAGACATGGCGGAACGCCAATGTGTATGCTTAGCAGCTTGTGTGTAAGTAGTTAGATCGGTATCAAGAAGCTGATGAGTGAGATCAAGTATTTGTTTTGGCTTAAGATTGCCTGTTTGAAAACGGGTTTTCATAGGATGCACCGGAATTACGGGTGTGGTGGACGGAGAAGTCAAAATTGGTGCAGCAGGATTTGATGATGAGCTGGAAGGTGAGGGGTTGGGCTGTCTGATGGGATTTGGAGGAAATGACGAGCTGAGAGATGACTTGTTGAATTGAAAATTATGAGTTAGTGATGTGGGCACAAGCAGTGGAGGTGGAATTTGAAGAGAGGTGGTAGGAAGGGCTGAATGAGTGGAAACAGATTGAGGTTGTTTGAATGGAAATATCTTTTCATTGAAGATAACATGTTGAGATACATAGACACGATTTGTGGTAATATCTAGACAACGATATCCTTTTTGGGTTTGAGCATAGCCAATAAACACGCATGGAAGGGAAAGCGGAGATAATTTTGACTTGGCATAAGGACGCAACCACGGGTAACATAGGCAGCCAAAGGTTTTGAAATGTGTGTAGGTGGGAGTTTTGTTGTATAGTTGTTGAAATGGCATGTTGTTTTGAAGAATGGGTGTGGGAAGGCGATTGATTAAGTATATAGCCGTATGTAGTGCTTCTACCCAATGATGAGAGGGAGCGTGTAAGTGAATAAGGAGACTCCGAACGGTTTCAAGAATGTGACGATTTTTCCGTTCTGCCACATCATTTTGAGAGGGTGTATACGGACAGGTGAATTGATGTTGAATGCCCCAATGATTGCAGTATGAATTGAAGTTATTATTTATACACTCTCCTCCACCATATGTGCGGATGGTTTGGAGAGCTGTGTTGAATTGACATTTGATACTTCGATGAAAGTTTACAAATGTTTTCGTAACTTCAGATTTTTGAAAAATAGGAAAAATCCAACAATATTTGGTGTAATCGTCGATAAACGAAACAAAGTATTGATAGCCTTGTATAGAAGGAATCGGGGAAGGACCCCAAACATCAGAATGCACAAGTTGAAATGGTACAGTAGTGTGAGAGGTAGATTGAGGAAAAGCTAAACGTCTGCTCTTGGCAAGACAACATGTATTACAAGTAGTATTGAGAGAAGTACATATATTTGAATGAGAACGAACTAAGTGTTGTAAAACAGTAGCAGCAGGATGCCCGAGACGGTTATGCCACAAGTCAGAAATGGTTTCCGCTGAAAGCAGAGCGAGATGCGGAGTTTTGGAGTTGGAGGGGACCTTGTATAGACCGTTATGGCAGGGCCCTTGAAGAAGAAGGCAATGAGTCTTCGAATCCTTGATTTGATAGGCGTGTGATGAAAAAGATACAACGCAATTGTTGTCAGTAGTTAGCTGATGAACCGAAAGAAGGTTGAAAGAAAGATTTGGAACATGATGAAGTTTGTGAAGATAGAGAGTACCTGTGGGAGTAGACAGGAGTCCTTTACCTGTATTTTGAATTGGAAGTTGTTGGCCATTGCCAAGAACGACTTGAGAAGAACCTGTATAGGGCTCGGTTGTACTCAGCTGAGATGGATCGGCTATGAGATGCGAGGAAGCGCCACTGTTAAGAAACCAATCTGCATGACAAGCCGTATCTGATGCAGAAAACAACGCCGAATTGGATGGGGTATCTGAGTATGTTGGATCGGTTCGATACCAACAGCGAAGGGCGGAGTGACCCGTCTTATTATAGATTTGACAGATTGTGGTACGATGAGGATTTTTGTCTCCGCATCCAGTCGGTGGAAAAGAACAACGACCTCTGTTTCCTCGAGATTGATTGTATCTTTCTCGACCTTGGCCACGAGGTGCAACAAGTGTGATGGAGTTATCCGTCATGTGCAAAGATTGAAGATCTTTCGTTGCTTCATGGGTTAATATATGCTCTTCACTGCATAGCAAGCTGTAAAGATCGTCAAGATTTAGCGGCTGTAGGTTCGTGCGTATCGCCGTTTAAAAGACTGATACGAGGAGGGAAGGTCGTTGAGGATGTATAGGATCATGTCTTCGGGATCGATGGTGTTACCGGTGGCCTGTATAGCAACGACTTTGGATTTGACATCAAGAAGATACTGCGTCATTGTTTTATCACCTTTTGACAGGTGATGCAATTCATTCTTTAACTGAATGATCCGGGACCTCGTCGTAGCTTGAAGACGATGCGCAAGAGCCATCCATATGTTGTGACAGTGCGTTAAGGTGAGCACGTAGGGTAAGATTGATGGCGAAATTACTGAATATAACGCAGCAGCAAGATTTTGATATGTGAGTGTCTAGATTTTGTGCAGAGTCATAGCACCTGATGCGGACGAGTCATTTGGATGAGCTTCAGACGAAGGACACATAGATGTGCCGTCAAGAAAGCCTTTGAATCCATTAGCGTTGAAAACTTTTTCTACTTGGGAAAGTTATAGCGGGTAATTGTTCGCAGCTAAGGAGTTAGGAACGAGATTATTGATATTACTCATCAAGAACTTGAATTGAGGAGGAATGGTGATTGAAATGAAAGAAGAGTTTGAATCCACCGTAGGTGGGAAAGTGAATGATCTAGCCATGGATCGGCGAACGCGCAAAGTCGAAGCGGATGGAAAGGGAAAGGGGAAAAAAATTGTTAACCTTCACAGAAGATCTCTGATACCATGTTAACCTGCAATGTGGTTAAGCTGACAGAGAAAACAACAAAGGAACAAGAAGAAGAGAAGAAAAGATAGAGAAAATCTTTTCTGTATATTGCCCTTTTCCTCTGGATAAACATGAGTATATATAGACTTTGCAATAGACGTCCGTACATATCTTTAACAGAAATGACAACTGTACAAGACTTCCTACTAAGTATGTGTTTCCTTATGCTTATTTGTTAACAAACGCAAGCACATAAAATTTGCAGGATTCGGTGACATTCACCTATGTCCACGGCCACACAGAGATTGAATAATACATTAAACTTAAAGAAGGATACATGAAGAGATTAAAATTTATATAAATAAGAATGCAAGTACCACTCTGCCTATGTTATTGGTGGAGAGAAAATGCATCCATCTATAATGATGATGAAGGTTGGATGTGGAGAAGAAGATGTTGATGTCATTACTCTTTTCCTTTTGATGTTGTAATAGTCCAATGAGAGGTTTTCCTTTAATAGAACCAAAACTACAAACACTTGTTTTTTAAAAATATGGAAGTCTCCCTTCTGAAAGCATCAAAAAATTTATGTCTTTGTTCCCCCAGTTGATAAACTCCCGCCGCTTTCCCTTCCCTCTTCTCTTTATTTCCCTGTGGTTGTGAGATATCAAACCTAAATTCTAAAGCTCTATTTATAGTGATAACACTGAATGATTTGAATACAATTTATTACAAGATTCTTAAACATACTATAATATCTCTCAAAGACAATAAAAGATATCACAAGATCACTCGGACTCAATAAATGAACTTTTAAGATCTCCAAATAATTCTTGTAGCCTCAAAAGAATTGATTGATTGGAGTCTACATTTAAAGAAGAGATTCAACAATACTTTGTAAACACTTTATTATGAGAAAACTGGCTCCACAATTCCAACAATCTCCTACTTGAAAACATAATTTTTGATGTACCTAATCAGTAGTTGCATCGGAATACTTCTTTGTGCAGTACCTCCTTTTATTAGTCATAAAGGTTAATTGAATATTCGTAAAGCCTCACTATATTTGCGTGTGCAACTTTAGAGAGCATATTTGTTGGATATGTTGCTCCTTCAATTTTATAAAGATGCAAAACATCCTTTTCCAGCAAACTACAAATGAAGTAGTGCTTCTGTTGTATATGATTTATTTTAGAGTGGAAGGCAACTTTTTTTGTCAAGCAAATTCGCTATGGCTATCACACGAGCGTGGCATCCTCCTGTGTTCTTACTAGTTCTTAAATAAATCCTTTAAACCGAATTGTCTCGTTGTTGGTTTTAAGTAATTGCTATGTATTATGCTTTTGTTCTTGATATTGCTACTATTTTCTGTGATTGTGACACCCACTAAATGAGGTGACATCCAAGGTCAAAATGTACCCTATGACACTTCACCATGTGTTTAGTCCACCTCCCAAACCCACATCAACATATCACTGCAAGTTTAGACTAACTTTTTTAAATTATACATAGTGATTTATTGTTTCAAGTAGCGCATGATCCACTGAAAATCCAAATGTTCATTTCATGGATTTGGCATATGCCTACTGACAACTGTTGCATGAGCAAAGTAGTATATGTGCAAACCATGGCATGCAATAGATAACTAGCTATTGAGATACAGAGAACCAACTGTTGAGGTGCAGGAAAATTTAGCCATATAGTTCATCTCTTTATTTGGCTTCACGAATGCTCCTTTTAGACCTTGAAATGGCTAGTAATGGGGTAGCTAACCGGCTTCATTTTCATCATGCTGAATTTGTCTGACAAAATTTCAATGCATATTGATTATAATATGTTTAGAATACCTGCAACTTTGATGTGGTCAATTATCATCGCCGATATCTTTTTTGCTTACCCCAAATCCTTTATAAAATTCTTTTGACAAACATCTTCAAGTCATTGATTTTTTTAATATTTGCCCCTAAAATTGACATGTTGTTAACATATAAAAGATAGTAGTTTTTTTTTTGTTACTTTTATGTAGCAATAGTGATTGCGTGACATTTGTTCAAATCAATCTTATACATGAAGCCATCAAACTTTTAATATCACAAGCGAGGGGCTTGCTTCAAACCATAGAGACTTTTGTTGTGCTTGTAGATTAAGATTTCACTTCTTGGTACAAAAAAGCCTTGAGCTAAACCATACAAAAATCAAACTCAGCATGCTTAAGGTGCAAGTTTTTGTAGCTACAATGCTTAATACTAATCATATAGTTGTTGATTTAACTACAATAGAAAATTTAAGAGAAGTAAATATCTCCCTTCTATTGAAAGCCTTTCTCAAATACCCTCGCCTTACAACGTTTACTTCCATTTTGCTTCTCCTTGATTTTATAGATCCATTTATTTTGTAATGAAAATTCTTTAACATAGGCTGCAATGAAAGTTCTTTATATATGTAGAGAGCATTTAATCTTTTGTCTGATCAATTGTCCCCCCACCCATTGGTGGTATTTTGAGCTTTGAGCTCTCCGATTAGGTCTTAGCAAGAGTGGCATTAAAGAAAATACTTGATTAAGAGATACTATTTATATAATAAAAAGCTAGGAGGATGATCAATTAAAAATTTACAAGAGGTTTAGGAGATTTGTATAGGTAGCGTGTTAATATATTTTAAATCTAAATTAAATAGTAGTGTATTTTGCATCTCAGGCTTACGGATTCCTATAGTAAAATTATATAAAAGAACACAGTTGAAGCCATGATAGATGGATCATAGGCTCTAGGAGTATAAAAAAATAAATGTTAGACCACATTTTAGCGCTATTAGTGTTGCTGCCGATACTCTTGCTTAGATGATGGCACTAGTAACTTGGCCAATTCAAGATTCTCGATCTCCCTCTAGTGGACATAATAGCGCTATAATGAAAGGATACTTAAAGTTGTTACATGCAAACCAGCCCTTTTTATTATAGAAGCTAAAGGGTCTATTGAAGTTGATAATTGATTAATTGTTGAAATATAGTTGATGACATATTCTGTCCTGAGGAGAAAAACTATCATTTATTACATTTGCACTAAAAGGTGAAGTGAAGAGATGGTGGTGCGGTTAGCAACTAGAGAAATTTAGAGGTCAACCAAATTTTTGATTAAGTGGGAAAAGTTTATAAAGATGTTTCAAGTGTGATTTGTGCTTTTCTACAAGAAGGCAAATGCAAGACAAATTTATAAGATTGGTGCAAGGCGATCATTTGGTAATGCAATAGGAGGCATAATTTATAATGCTTTCAAGTCATTTGCCTCAATTAATTCATAATGCAAAAGAAAAATATTATCAATTCATATGTGGACAAAGGGATATGATTCGAAAACCCATAGTTCTTATTATAAGCATCAATGATTATTTTGTACATAAGCTAGAAAACCTTATGTCCACTTCTCAATAATTTGAAGGTCTTCAAGAAAAAAATAGAATTAATTATAAAGCCAGATGTTATTTGATTATGTCTCCTAATCCATATAAGAATCAATGATGTTTTTTCTTAACATTAGGAATTGGTTGAAATGCATAACTTGCAAGCATTATAAATTATGCCTCGCATCACATTACCAAACTATCTCATTACACAAATCTTAGAAATTTGCCTTGTATTTGCCTCTTTGCAGCTAGAGGCACAAACCACCTATGAAATATCTTCACAAATGCTACCTAAATTTTCAAAATTTAAGCTGATTTCCAAATTTGTCTTATTGATAAACTTTCCACCATATGTTTGCTTCATCATTCAATGCCGACTATGGCAAACGGCTATTTCTCTCTTCTACGCAGAACATATCATTAATTATCTTCTTAATAAACAAACCAATTCCCAGCTTTAATATGCCATTTATAGCCTCAATAAAAAGAGATGGTTGTATGTCTTGAAACATGTTTATGCGTCTATCTATATTAGTAATACTATTTCCACCAATTTGCAGCCAAAACTTCGACTTAACTAAGTTACTGCCACCATCATTTGAGTAAGGATGCACCAACAACATCAAGCCTTTATCCCACTATATTGGGTTGGCTAAATGAATCATTTTTCTCCATTGTGTCCCATTAAGAGTCAAATTTTCATTTAAATCTAATAATAAAAGTTCATTTCTAATATTTTAAAACCAAGTCTTTTAGGTCTACCTCTCCAAACTGGGTCATTGAAAGGCCGACGTTTTATGTGAACAAACCATCTAAGACGACTCTCTCTCAAATTTTATCTTCCACTGGAGCTACACCTACCTTTTCTCGTATATACTCATTTCGCATTCTGTCTCTAAGAGTGAAGCCACTCATCCACTTGAGCATCCTTATCTCTGCAACGCTTAACTTAATTTTAGAAATGACAACAATACTAATCCTGCATTTGCTTCTTATTAGCCCACAGGCTAACATTTGCTTCTTGTACTCCCGAAGAATGACATACAATTATTCTGACTTCAACTATATTCCATATGTAACTTTTTCTACAGGAATATATAAGCATGAGTGCAAAAGGCATTAATATAATACATATTCAAACCACCTAGACCTCTTCTAAAATTTGTATTGATCAGGATAATGGCTCTTTTATAATAAATATTATCCCTTTAATCCAAAATTTTATTTGATACTACTCATGCATTCAGGTGACCAAAAAGGAACCAAATAAGAATGAAATTCCAATCAATAAAGAAAGCCCCAATATCTTTCTAGTTGAATTGTCAAAAGTGTCGCCAATTACAATAATAGAATTTATAATTGACGTACTACCAAGCTCAAAACCAGTGGTAAAGGTACTGTATCGGATGAGAATTAATAAATTACATGAGTTGAAAAGTAAATTACAAGAATTATTGGAAACATCATACCAATATGTTACCTAGGGGAGCTCCAATAATATTCATAAAGGAAACAAAAACAAAAGTCCAGGATTATACATTGATTACAAAAAATTAAACAAGCATACAATTAAAAACAAATATCATTTACCAATGGTTGATAATTTATTTCATCAACTTGAGTGAGCTTCAATTTTTTCTAAAATATATTTGAGGTTCAATTATCATCAACTTAAGGATTAGACAAGAAGTCATTGCCAAGACAACATCAAGCATGAGATATGATCATTATGAATTTGTAAATATGTCATTCGCACTAGCAAATGCTCCAATAGAGATTATGGATCTTACAAACAGAATCTTTAAACCATTCTTGAGCTTATTTGTAGTTGTATTCATAGACAAAATACATGTCTATTCAAGGACCAATGCTAGTCATGTCAATTATTTGCATGTGGGAGAAAATGAGTTATAAGCAAATCTTTTTAAGTTTAAGTTTAGGTAGCATTTTGATGCAACATGATCGAGTAACTATCAATGTTGCTAGACAATTAAAGAAGAGATATACCACACGACCTTGAGTTGATTGTTTTTGTGTTTGCACTAAAGATATGAAGACATTATCTGTATCGAGTTCATTATGAAGTTTTACAAGTCATAGAAGTCTAAAATATAACTTTACACAACAAGAGTTAAATATGAGACAAATACAGGTCGAAACTTATAAAATATTATTAAATAGATATATAATATCATCCAAGAAAGTAAATATTCATATTTATGTATCTTTTAGGTACAAATTAGATAGTACTCATATGACAATTGTATTTAAAAGGCTATAATATGATATCTTCATGACTTTAGGATAAATTAATGATCATGAGTTCACTCTTTTTATTCATCATTATTTTTGACATGAAATGTAAAATATAAATATTAAATATGATAAGATTGGCATGCATATTATTTCCTCTTCCTGGGGTAAAAAATGCATTTCTTCATATATCCTAAATAAATCCAACAATTAATTATATGCATTGAAACCAAACATTGTTAAGTCCCTCCGACTCAAACGAACCCTAAGAGTCTTAAGGGTGCATGCCTGTTCTTGTCAGATCAGTCTACACTTGCATTTCACTATGGGACCTAATAGGTTCAGATCTTTCAACTTGTATCTACTATCATTGTTTTCTGTATTAAGGCGGCATTCCAGACTTTTCTAAAAAACATTGAGGAAATTAAGTAATAGAATAATAAAATAAAGCTTGGAGCATATAATTGATTATCATTAGCTTTTTAAAAAACCTGTGGATAACCATAAAGACAAAACACATTGTCTACTTACGGAGCCATCCACCGGTAGGTCCCAGTTTCGGGTGTCATTCCTTCCGTCTGCACTTCAATACGGGCCACTCCAAAGTCGGCAATTTTAATCGACTTATCCCCAAAAATGAGAAGATTATCCGATTTCAAATCCCTATGGATGAAACCTAACCCATGAACATACGCCATTCCCTTTGCAACATCCAGCGCTTGTCTCACTGCAATTTTCAGAGGCACCGACCGATTTTGCCTCCTCATCAGAAACTGTCGAACTGATCCACCTTTAGCATACTCTGTGACAATGCACCAAACCGACTGCTTTCTACAAGCCCCGATGAATCTGACCACATTGAGATGCTTCAGTGTAGCAAGCATCATCACCTCCTGCGCAAATTGCTGCTCCATCAACTTAGCTCTATCAGGATCGTTTTCGGGTTTCTCCAACAGCTTAATTGCCACATCTTCTCCATTGTAAGATCCCCTGTAAAGCTTCCCAAATGCTCCTTGCGCAAAGGGCTCCCCCAAGTTCAACTGCCTAAGATCAAGAGTCCACTCATCGTAGTTGTCAAGGCCTTGAGTGGGGAAACCCGGGTCCAGCAGAACCTGGGCTAGGGCGTCACTGCTTAAGGCATGCCTGACGCGACCAGCGCGGAAAACGCTATGTCCAACCGAGCTTCCGCTGGCAGCAGCAACCTGGCGGAGAGCGTTGTGGTGGAGGATTCCTGTTCGTGAGTCGCTCGACCCAACGCTGCTGTTCGCAACCGACATCGCCACCGACCCGCCCCCGGTGCTCGACTGGATACTATCCACCGACATGTTCGTCTCCTCTCCAAGCTTCCGATAGTACGCCATTTCATAGAAGCTTCCCCCGCCACCACCGCCACCTCCGGCGATAATTCCAGTGAATTTCGTCGAATCCATCCCGCAGTGTACTACTCCCGACTTCAATATCGGAACTGAAAAGATCGATCTGTATCTACTTTTCCACGGAGGCCTTCCGAGATGAAAACATCAGAGTAATATGAAAAACAGAAAAAATACAGTGGCGGAATGGAGAGCAGCAGAAAAATAGCTCGATCTACCAGCAAACACCACTGTTTTCCACTGGGCTCGACCGGATATCTTCGTCAAGCGAGCTCAATGAGGAAGGCGAGATCTAGCCAGCGAGGAGGGTGAAGATCGGAGAAAATGGAGACGTGGATGAAGGAGGAATTTAGGAATGACTCTTACTGCAGCGAAGAGGCAAAGTGATGACCAAGCGAGAAGAAGCAGAATAGCAAGCTATCGTTTTCTTCGTTGTTTTGTCCTTTGAGCAGCGGAGGCACCACGTGGCTCATGCACCTGTTTCGTCTTACGCTGCATTTTATTGTGTGTTTATAAATGCTTGACGATTAGCGGGGCCGGTCTTACGGAATTGAATTCGCGTAAGCAGACGCAAATTTTAAATTGAAAAGTAAAACCAAATTAAATTCAATCGACTGAATTGTAATTCTTTTTCTTAAAAGAATTACTAAATTTATACAAATCTGTCATTTATTAGTCAAAATTTTTTATAAATAAGTATATAAATAAAGATTAAATTTTAAAATAATCCTCCAATTTTTCATATTAGATCATTTTTTTGCAATCCCTTAAGTAAAAGAAGCTAAATTTCTAAACATCGAGGTGTCTTTTGGTGTAATGGTTGAAATTTCATTTTAGAAACTCCGTAGTTAAGCGTGCTCATCTCAGGACAATTCTGAGATTGGTGACTTACTGAGAAATTACACCAACAGGACAAAACTGTGAGGTCCTTAGCCAAAATGGATAATATCTCTATAGTTAAGAGTTTGAGCTGTTATAATTTTTAGTCCCAGAGTATAACTTCGTTATAATTTAGTTCCTCAGCTATACAAAATTGATCCAAAATAATCTATTTGAGATTAAGATTTCATTTGGGACGACTTGCTCAATGCTTTCTAAAACTGTTTTTTGGTTAAAAAAATAATTAGAAATTTTGTACTAAAAAGCTGTTTTAGAAAATAATGAGAAAGTTATCTCAAACAAAGCCTAAATTGAGTCCAATTTTATAAAGTCGATGAACTAAATTTGGATTAATTTTATATCACAATTATAATATGAGAAACAATTTTGAATCAATTTTATATAATCGAAGGATTAAATTTATATAATTGATATTTTAAGATTAAGGTTTCGTTTGGGACAACTTCTTTGCTGCTTTCTGAAACAGTTTTTTAATATAAAATTTTTTTGAATTGAAAATTTTTGTACTAAAAGATAATTTTATAAAGTAGCAAAAAAGTTATTTGGGACGGTTTTTTTAATGCTTCTTAAAGTAGCTTTTTAGTATAAAAAAATTAACTTTTGTACTAAAAAGCTATTTTAAGATAAGAAAAAAGTCGTCTCAAATAAAATCTAAATTGATTATATATAAATAGGCCGACGATTATTTTGAAATTTTTATGATATATATACTATTTTTGACTAAGTAACTTCGATGAGGCTTTCAAGTAGATTAAAACTGAAATGGTTAAATAAAGGAGAAATGGAGTTCCTATGGCAAATTCTCTCATATTGAAATGACATATAAAAAACGTGTACTGCTAGTTGGATTTTGGCGGTGGATTAAACACGAAAAAGTCAGAACCGTCGAAAATAAAGAAAACTCCTTGTCTTGAAATAAGAACTATTTAAATTTTAAATATACCTTCGGTCTTTTTCATGGTTTTCGTGTATTGCTGTTTTATTCTCAGTTACGGTGCTTAATTAGATTGGATCAAATAAATCAATGTCTGAAAAGTCTTAATTTATATTTCATATGATTAAAAAGATAAAATTAACATTTTTTTATGGTAAGATTTTATTAGGTTATATTCTGTCATTTATATTATTATGTGTTAGAAAATTTTTAAGAATAGATGATAAATTGTAATGTCTCAGCTTTCATGAAGATCCAACGCAAATACAGATAAAAAGAATGTTGTTGACATAAGAGTTTTTACGTGAAAACAAGAGTGGATAGGGGGCCTAGGGGGCATGTGCCCCCCTCCCTTCCAAAATTTAGAAGTAACCACTTACTCCCTCCTCGACCTTCCATTGCCGCTACCAAGAGCCTAGCCAGCTTCGATACGTACGAGCCATTGGTTGCCTCCAGCAAGAGGTTTGCTTCCATTGCCACTGTTGAACGCCCTATATGCTCATCATCGTTCCCTTAGAAAGAATCTGTTTTTGACAACTTGGATTGTTGTATCGGTCCTTCCACCAATGCTAGAACGGATGTTGACGTCTCCAATCGCGTTGGCGGCTTCTTGTCTGGGGAGCAGGCTGAAGCATCGGTAGAGATTGTGGTTAAGCTGCTGAGAAATGCGGCTTGAGAACCAGGAAATGCGAAGTTTCTAAAGATCCATACGGGGAATCAAAGGATTAAGGAAGTGATTGGGGATGCGGTAGGAGGGTTAGAGCTGCTGGAATGTGTCGGGTTTAGGATCCAGGAGAAGGATGGTGAGAAACGGGCAACATATAGTAGGTAAGTCGATGCAAGAGAGGATTGCTGTGATCCAAGAGGCGGTTTATTTGTTGGAGAGGCGCAAGAGAAAGGATGCTGTGGCGCTGAGACTGAGACTATGCAAAGATTGGTTCCGGAGAAAACGAGCGAGCAAAAGTCAATTGACCGCAAGGTAGTGTGCTTTCTCTGCCTCGTTTTTTTTTTTTAAGGATTTAACATCAAACTCAACTTTGGTGATTTTAGCTTTTTCTCACCTTCCACGAGGAGGAGGATGAGAAATCTAATAGCTTCACAATCAAAATTGTGATGAAATATCTGATCCATTGAGAATTTATTTAAGATCAATGTATGTGTTGCGGGCGAGAAAATACACCGCAGTAAAGTAAGATAATATAGCCTCTTAGCAATGTACGTATATCCAGCACACCAACAGATATTCGAGAGAGAAAAAACACAAGAGGCTTTTCCGTGGAAAACCCGAAAATGAAAAAACCACAGGGCCTGGCCCAGATGAGAAAATTCCACTAAGTTTGAATGAATTACAAATCTTGATTTGCCTCTTTGCTGGGAGACGGTGGATTTACAATAAATTAGAGAATCGGGTAAGAGTCCGGCGATGACGGGAAGAACTTCGGCAATGGTCGGTGAGGATCTCTAGCGACGGTCAGGAAGAAAACTCCGCTAGTGGTCAGCAGGAACTTCGGCTGTGATCGGCAGGAACTCCGGCGGTGGTCGACAGGAACCCCAGCAGTGGTCGGCAGGAACTCCGACAGTGGTCGACAGGAACCTTAGCAGCGGTCGGCAAGAACCCTGGCAATGGTCGGTGGCAAGAGAGCTCCCAAATTCCTCCCTTCTTTCGGAAGCATCGGTAGAGATTGTGGTTAAGCTGCTGAGAAATGTGGCTTGAGAACCATGAAATGCGAAGTTTTGAAAGATCCATATGGGGAATCCGAGGATCAAGGAAGTGATTGGGGATGCGGTACGAGGGTTAGAGTTGCTGGAATGTATCGGGTTTAGGATCCAGGAGAAGGATGGTGAGAAACGGGCAACATACGGTGGGTGAGTCGATGCGAGAGAGGATTGCTATGATCCAAGAGGCGGTTTATTTGTTGGAGAGGCGCAAGGGAAAGGATGTTGTGGCGCTGAGACTGAGACTATGCAAAGATTGCTTCCAGAGAAAAAGAGCGAGCAAAAGTCAATTGACCGCAAGGTAGTGTGCTTTCTCTGCCTCTTTTTTTAAGGATTTAACATCAAACTCAACTTTGGTGATTTTAGCTTTTTCTCACCTTCCACGAGAAGGAGGATGAGAAATCTAATAGATTCGCAATCAAAATTATGATGAAATATCTGATCCATTGAGAATTTATTTAAGATCAATGTATGTGTTGCGGGTGAGAAAATACGTGGCAGTAAAGTAAGAGAATATAGCCTCTTAGCAATGTATATATCCAGCACACCAACAGATATTCGAGAGAGAAAAAACACCAGAGGCTTTTTACGCGGAAAACCCGAAAATGGAAAAACCACGGGGCCTGGCCCAGATGAGAAAATTCCACTAAGTTTGAATGAATTACAAATCTTGATTCACCTCTTTGCTGGGAGACGATGGATTTACAATAAATTAGATAATCGGGCAAGAGTCCGATGATGACTGGAAGAACTCCGGCAACGGTCGGTGAGGATCTCTAGCGACGATCAGGAAGAAAACTCCGCTAGTGGTCGGCAGGAACTTCGGCTGTGATCAGCAAGAACTCCGGCGGTGGTCGACAGGAACCTCAACAGTGGTCGGCAGGAACTCCGGCGGTGGTCGACATGAACCTTAGTAGTGGTTGGCAAGAACCCTGGCGATGGTAGGCAGGAACTCCGGCGGTGGTCTGTGGCAAGAGAGCTCCCAAATTCCTCCCTTCTTTCTGAAGCATCGGTAGAGATTGTGGTTAAGCTGCTGAGAAATGTGGCTTGAGAATCAGGAAATGCGAAGTTTTGAAAGATCCATACGGGGAATCAGAGGATTAAGGAAGTGATTGGGGATGCGGTAGGAGGGTTAGAGCTGCTGGAATGTGTTGGGTTTAGGATCCAGGAGAAGGATGGTGAGAAACGGGCAACATACGGTGGGTGAGTCGATGCGAGAGAGGATTGCTGTGATCCAAGAGGTGGTTTATTTGTTGGAGAGGCCCAAGGGAAAGGATGTTGTGGCGCTGAGACTGAGACTATGCAAAGATTGGTTCCAGAGAAAAAGAGCGAGCAAAAGTCAATTGATCGCAAGGTAGTGTGCTTTCTCTGCCTTTTTTTTAAAGGATTTAACATCAAACTCAACTTTGGTGATTTTAGCTTTTTCTCACCTTCCACGAGGAGGATGAGAAATCTAATAGCTTCGCAATCAAAATTGTGACGAAATATCTGATCCATTGAGAATTTATTTAAGATCAATGTATGTGTTGCGGGCGAGAAAATACGCGGTAGTAAAGTAAGAGAATATAGCCTCTTAGCAATGTACGTATATCCAGCACACCAATAGATATTCGAGAGAGAAAAAACACAAGAGGCTTTTTACATGGAAAACTCGGAAATGGAAAAACCACGGGGCCTTGCCCAGATGAGAAAATTTCACTAAGTTTGAATGAATTACAAATCTTAATTCGCTTCTTTGCTGGGAGACGGTGGATTTACAATAAATTAGAGAATCGGGCAAGAGTCCGGCGATGACGGGAAAGACTCCGGCAACGGTCGGTGAGGATCTCTAGCGACGGTCAGGAAGAAAACTCCGCTAGTGGTCAGCATGAACTTCGGCTGTTATCAGTAGGAACTCCGACGGTGGTCGACATGAACCCCAGCAGTGGCCGGCAGGAACTCTGGCGGTGGTCGACAGGAACCTCAGCAGTGGTCGAAAGAACCCTGGCGGTGGTCGACAAGAACTCCGGCGGTGGTCGATGGCAAGAGAGCTCCCAAATACCAACCTTCTTTCTCTCCTTCCCCCCCCCCCCCCCCCCCCCCCCCCTCGTGAGAAGAGTTGGGCTATTTATAGTTTTTTGAGAGTGGCACGGCTCTGTTGACCTCATTTTTGTATGAGGTCAGTAGGACCAATCCAGACCTTAGGATCATTCCAATCCTTAGGATTTAATCCTGACCCTAGGATTAGTCTAATCCTAGATCAATCCAGTTTCAAATCAATCCTGACCCCAGATCCTAGGATGTCCCTAGGACTTTTAGATTCCAGGATCTTCCCAGACTCCAGTCCCTAGGATCTACACTAGACCTTAGGATTCCCTTAAGCTGATTTGGACCCTAGGACCTATTCTAAACCCTAGAATTCTTCTAGATCAATCCAAGCTTCAATTCAATCTAGAATTAATTCAAACCATATCATTCAAATTCAAAATTCAGCTTAAAACCAGATTTCCAGATTCAAATCCAAGGCTAAAGGTCTAAGTCCTGAAAGCCTTTTCCAGTTAATCTTTGAACATTTCAAAACCCTATCAAATGACCTCTGATTCAAGATCTGTCAGTTTCACACTGATGTGACAAGTCTCTAGAGGTAACCCTCCAAATTTGAGCTCATTCTGAGATCTCTAACCCCAGAAACTGAATTGAAATCCAAAGGCTGTAAAACCTTCAAATATTTACAGTCTATGCCACTGGACCTGCCATCCAGTGGATCCTGACCTTTGAGCTTTCTCCAAAGCCCCAAATCACTTCCAGACCCTTGATTATAACCCATTGAACAATAAACTGCATTTTGTTGGACTCAATTTGACCCCCAGTTGACCAGGGGTCAAAATGACCAAAATACCCCTATGGGGTGTAACTGGTCACTTGAACCAAATGAGCTCCAAATCAAATGCAGTCACTTCCAGCAATTTTTAAATGTCAAACCAAACCCATTGAACCCAGAACCAGCCTCTGGGTCAACCTGGTTGACCAAGTCAACCTAGTTGACCTAGAAGGCCCCTTTAGGGTCAAAACAGGTCATTTTGACCAAATGACCTCCTCTGACCTTGGGACCACCTCCATTGGTCTCCAAATGTCATTTCAAATCTGTTGAACCCATTTCCAGATCCTGGACCTACCTGGTTGACCAAGTCAACCAGGGTTGACCTAAAAGGCCCATTAAGGGCCCAAATAGGTCATTTTAACCAAATGACCTCTCCAGACCTTGGGACCACCATCAATAGACTCAAAATATCATTCTGAATTAATTGAATCCAATCCTTGACTCTGGGTCAACCTGGTTGACCAAGTCAACCTAGTTGACCCATTAGGCCCCTTTAAAAGCCTAAGTGGGTCATTTGATTCAAATAACCTATTTAAACTCCTGAAATGCACCTATAAGACTTCAAACATCAAATTAAATCTATTTGAACCTAAACTTAGGTCTTAGATTAACTCAGTTGACCAAATCAACCAAGTTTGACCCAAATACCCTTTAATATTTTAATGGGTTATTCAAACCCATTTGATAGTTCAAACCTCATTCAAAATTCAAACCAGCTCCAAACCATAGCTCAAGCATGCCTCAAACCTTGGCCAATTAAATCTAAGTGGCATTTGACCAAAGTCAACTTTAATATTTGGTCAAACTTCTTCTCATGTATATGTATACATTCAAACCTCAACTCTTTCTAGCCTCAAACTCCTTCCTAACCAACATTCAAGCTTCATTCCATATCCACCTAGGCTTGAGTTGACTGTTTGACTAGTCAACCAGTCAACAAGGAGTATTAATAGCTTTAGGTAAGGCCAAACTTGGTCAAAAGGCCCCTCGAACTTGATTCATCTCATTTAAACTCTTCTAACTTACCACTTTAGTTCCCTAGGCATCCTTTCATGCCACATCACCAGTCAACAAGTTAAGTTGACTGGTCAAACGACGAAATAAGACTAAGGAATGGTCAAATTTGGTCAAATGACACCCTAAGCCCAAACTCCTCTAATCTAAACCCTTCCAGCTATTCAAGTTTTCTCTAGAAACTTCTTAGAGCTCATCACAACCATTGGATTAATATCCAACAGCTCCAATTTCTCCTATGCCTTAGTGGGGACCAAACCAAACTTTACACCTAGGATGTCCTATAGTCCTTTGATTTCCTGCCATCCCAACAACCCCAGCCAAGTGTCAACCATCAGGAGATGATGCCAAACAAATCCCAGCCGTCCAAATGGCCTAGGGACGTTTGAATAGGGCAATACCCTATTTTGAGCCGTCATTGAACTCCTCCCATTATCTCTCCACATTTAAGCCCTCAAGCTGAGAAGTCTTTTCGTTCAAGCTCCCAAGGGCTTCAACAATACTCCCCAAGTCCAAATCCGGTGGTTGAAGGCCGCCGCCGGCGATCCTCCGGCCACCTTGGCCTTGAGTTCGTCCAGGGCTCATATTACCCGATCCGACGCGTCTCAAGCCGTGGTTTCTTCATCAAATATTTACGAGGACAAACTACAAGTTCAACCGAACCATTTGCCCTCAAATCTCACGGTGAAATTCTTCAAAACCCCTAGATCTAAGTCACATCATTTGGGTTTAAATAACTTTTCGTTAAGTACGTTTTAAACTTTCAAAATTGGTCCACAATGATGCTCTTCATTATTATATTCTCTGTTTAAAATTTCATGCGATTTAATCAAACCGTTACCAAGAACGAAGGTTTTTTTTCTATTCTAGGGTTTTAATTCGTATTGCATGAAAGGTATGGGTTCTGGACCGTTGATCGCGCGATCAACGGTCCAGATCGCGCCATTCTGTAGCTTTTGAAAGCCGCATAGTCCGCCTGGTGATCCAGATCTCGGTCCGCCGAGATCATGATCGTTCGATCAAGCAGCGGAGCATCCAATGGCTCCTGTTCCACGCTGATGCGGATTATGGAAGCCGCGTGGACCCCACACATTAAATGGCGATGATTGCCGGCGGCGCAATCATTGGCATTTAATGCGCCGCCGCCGGTAATCATTACCGCGTTTTGATCCGACGAACCGCATTGCGCCACGTGCCCCTCCAGCCGCCAATGGTCATTTAAATACGTTTTATTTATTTTAAATGTATTTTTAAACCTTAAAACTTCAAAAATTAATTTTAAATTAATTACAAGTCCAAATAATATGTGTAATATACCAAAATGCTCAGAAAATTAAAACCTTTAATTTAAAATTAATATCAGTTTAAAATATCATATATACTTTAAATTATTTAGAACATTAAATATTTAATGTTTTTAACTGATATTTAATTAAAATAATTAAAATGTTTTTTTCAAAAGTTAAAAAGGATTATTATATTTTAAATACTTTAAATAAATTATTAAACACTATTTCAATATTTCAAAAGT
Organism: Dendrobium chrysotoxum; assembly: GCA_019925795.1. Classification (NCBI taxonomy): domain Eukaryota; kingdom Viridiplantae; phylum Streptophyta; class Magnoliopsida; order Asparagales; family Orchidaceae; genus Dendrobium; species Dendrobium chrysotoxum. The sequence continues at coordinate 55,589,584 of CM034307.1, forward strand.
TAAATTTTTTTTATTAATTAATTTAATTCATTTCAATTAATTTAAATTATTTGATTATATTAATATATATTTAATTTTTTATTTAAATATGGTATTGAATATTTTCAAAATTAAAAATCTATTTTCAAATTATTTAAAGAAAAATCAGAAAACCTCTCAAGCATTTAAAATTATTTTAATAATATTTTTTTCAATTATTTTATTTTAAGAGTTTATATACTAAACATATAGGTATATATCCATACATGTGTATATTTTGAAACCTATTTTAAAATTATATTTATTTAAATTTTCATTCTTAAGAGGTCTCTTGAAATCTTAAACCTTGAGTGAGCATATTCGAATAGCATTAATGTGGAATGGTGATTATTCAATGATTAATTGCTTAAGTTAATTATTCATTGAATAATTTGTTAAACTAAATAAATCATTTTAATTTTTACATGTATAGGTGCACACACCACCTAGTCTTAGGGTTCTCCTAGGCTTAGGAATTGATTGTAGTTATGTGTATTTATCATGCATATGTTATGTTGAGGGTTAGAGACTTTGATTTGAACCCAATTAACCTAGTGTCATTAAGGACAATAATTAAGGACTCATTTAGAAAATTAAAAAAAATTCTAATAATTAGGATACAATCCTAATTGACTTGAAATTTTGAACATTTGAACATAGTGATATTCTCAGCCTTAAGAAAAATTCCCACTGAATTTTGAAGTCATTAAGCCCCTTAACTAACCTAATCAAATTTGAACCTTAATTAAGCCCTTAAACCTTCCAGAAATTCTAATAAATCAAATTTAAATCCAAAAAATACAATTAACCCCTCTAACTGACCAGAATTAAACCCTTAATCAATGAAAAACAAAATCCCCTTGACTGGACTACAAAATTAAGTTTAATTTGAGTTTAATTGAAATTTAATATTTAATTAATTTAATTAATTAAAAATAATTAAAAATTCCAAAAATTTCTCAAACACTTGGAGATCATTCCTTAGGTCATTCCTGACCTTTGGAATTGATTTCAAGAAGTTTGGAAGTCATTTGAATTCAAATCATAAAAATGGCTTTAATTAAACAATTTAAATAATTCAATAAATACTCAAAACTTCAAAAATTCATAACTAATTCAAATGAACTCTAAATTGAGCAAACTCAAAGGCATACAACTCATCTCAAGGTCTAATATTTATTAAAAATATTGAGTTTCCAGAAATCAATCAAATTTAAAAAAGTCAACTTTTGGTCAAACTTAGTTCAAATTCAAGTCAAAACTTCAAACCTTCATAATAAAATGTAGAAAAATCCAATTTCAGTGTACTTACTGTCTAACTGATCGTATTAAGGTCTAATATTTTAATAAAATATTAACTTTCCAGAAAACCCTTTAAATCAAAAAGTCAATTTTTAACCCCTTAATTAAATCATTAAAATAATCAAAAATTTCCAAAATTCAATAAATTGTCAAAAATTCCAGAAAACATCAATTTGAACTTAAAACCAGCAACCAACCAATCTTAATTAAAATTAACCAACCTTTAAACCTTAATCAAACTCAAATCATTTAATTATATCGGGTACCACTGGGTAACCCAGGCCTACGAGGCTATTAAATTAGCCCCAAGGAAGGTGAAATAAACTTCACGGCCTCGGTGTGCAACAAAGGTGATATCCAACAAACAATTAAAATTAAGTTTAAAATCAATCTCAAGTCATTAATATTTAAATTCAAATTAAATATTCCCTTAAGCCTTCAACCAACTTGAACCTCAAACAACTTCAATCAAATCATCCTATTTAGGACATATCAAAGCCACACAGCCTACCTCACACACTTTAGATGGTTTGCTAGGACAACCAACTCTAGTCTTAGGCTAGGCCGGTGTTTACTTTTCTGCTGTGTGCCGGGTTTTCGAGCTTTTAATGCATGCTGTTTGCTAGTAGTAGAATTGATGTGATTGTTTATTTATTTAATGCACTCTGTGATGTGATTGATTGTACGATTAGATCTACCCCTAGGCTAGGAACGATTTGTACTAATTCAATCTTATGCAGGTGGCCATGCTCATACAGGGCATAAATTAAAGGGGGCAAAATTATAATTATCAACTTGCACAGGTGCTCCAGAGAACTGCTAAGACCCCCTTTAAAATTAAAAGAGCATGGCCAAGCGTGGCTGGTTTGAGCATTTAAATTTCAAATATATTAACTGCTTGGGATATCAAATATAAACTGCTTATTATTAGGATAACCTTGCAGGTTGTTGAGTCTAGAGTTTTTTTTTTTTAATTTTCATTAATGTAATTTGATTTGATTTCGAGTTGTATTATTTAAAGTACTTTGAGATTGAGACATTTAAAATCCAATTTGGAATCCAAAGAGGAAGGAATATCCCTTAGGGGAGAGTTCCTATCCATTTGGAGATCCAAATTAGGATGAAGTTCAAGTATCCAAAGAGAAAAGATAACACCCATATTCAGGGGGAGTTTCTTTTCATTTGGATATCCAGACCCGACGATCCAAGGAGTTCTAAGCAGACGAAGAAGTGAAGAACGAGAAGAATCTCAAATCTCAAAGTCACTTGAGTCTTAGGAGTAGAATCCGGGTTGTAGTCAGTGGTACCCGGCCACTTTACTTTACTGCAGACCCTGGGTTGTATTATTAAGGGCACTTGCCTATGGACTTTCAGTTTGAGTATTTATTTAATTAATTTAATTAAATGTTGATTTGATTACTTGATGTTGATTGCGATTAAGGACCCGCATGCTTTTAGTAGTTTATTTGGCGCTATTGCATGTCGATTTTGATTTAGCTTGGAACCCGATCGGAGGCTCGTGAGGGTACGGTCATCAACCTTTTCTACTTAAACAAAATTAAAATATTTAAGCTCAGATAGAAACTCTAACGCTCTTAAGAAGTAAGCCCGGACTCACCGGGAGTTTTTCATGCATACATTTTGACTTTTCTCATCCTTGTTAGGCACCTCCCCGCCTGCGGGTTCTGGCAGACCACCTGACCTATTAGGGTGCAGTTCTGTCCAAGGGGATGTTGTGCAATCTCTAGGATAAAACCTATTTTTTAAGCCTATTTTAAAACTGCTTCATATTGATTTAAGCATTTCATCGAGTCAACTAGCATGCATTGCATTAGATACAAATTAAAAATCGAGTCTAAATCTTAATTGCATTTTATTTAGACATTTAACCCAACATATGTTAAGGGGTCAATTAGGATCTGCTCTAGATGTCGACCCCAATTCTTTAAACCAATCTTAATCAATGTCCCTAATCACTCTACATTTAAAAGACTTTGACTCATGGTTTTAAAGCGTTTAGGTGGTTTAGCTGGCTCCCCAATCCAGGCCGGGGTAAGTCCAGATTGCATTGCATTAGCTAGGATTCGGGTCACTGATTTTCAGTACCCAATTTTAGACTTAGGTTCTGAGGCATGTCTTTAATCTTAAGACCTCAATCTTCCGGGAATCTAATTCCCACTTTCTAATAAAATAGATCATTCAAACTAAATATCTCTTTCAATTAAATTCAAGCCCAACACTTAGGATAGGTTGGGGTGTTTCTGAAGCAATTCAGAATCTCAAAACACCTCCTACTCTTCTCCCTTTGACTCCAGAAATAACTGCTCAAATTTGATCCAATCCCATTTGAAAATTCAAGTCCTTAACCTCCTTTGATATCAATCTTTGAACTCTTAAATAAAATTCGTATCGCTATTTTAATCGAGAGTATTCGTAGAAAATTTTCTGGTTTCCTACGATGTAATTAACTACGAGGGCTTGCGCTCGTAGGAGATTTAGAAACCCAGACCAGATTTCAAAATCAAGTTTTCAAAACCTTCAATTGATTATCTTTGGGAAATTCAAACCTTACGATCATTATCATCATATTTGAACTATCGATAGTAATTGATATCTTCTTTCTCTGGATAGATATATCAATTACGATCATAATTTTAATTATGAAATTAATGATCTCTTATCTGAATTATTATAGTTAAACAATGGATTAAACACTATTTTGATTCTTAGGGATCATATATTGTTTCTCCTTGAGTTTGACTATGATAATCAGATAAATTCAAATATTTATAATCTGAACCTATTAGGGAACGATATGTTCACTTTTCGAGGTGATATATCATTCATAATAAGTGTTCGATTATAAAATTTAAATTCAGAAATTAAATATTTCTCAAAGAAAATTAAAACACTTTTCAAAATAATATATTATTTTTCAATCAAACAAAAAATGGCGACTCCGCTGGGGAGAAATCTCTCTCTCCATCTCTAATAGCGATACAAATTTTGTTACATCGATAGTTTTGACTATCTTTCTTCCGTTGGTCCCTCTACCCATTTCTCCTTTGGGTGAGTGTGGTCAACTCAATTAAGACGTGTGAAAAGAGAGGTGAGTATAGGAAATCTCTCTCAAAGTCTGGCTTTGACATTTTGCCTCCGAGTTCATTGGTAGAGCGAAAGAGTCAAGCTGAGCTTTTCAAAGTCTTTCTGTACATGTTGCAAACTTGCATGCAAATAAATCATAGCGTGCTAAGTTTCACAATTTACAGAAGATTTCTTTAACTTCAAAGTTATAATTTCAAATGTCTAGCAAAATTCCATTGTCTTCAAATCTCAATCGATTCCTATATCTTACCATTACACATAGGATTGTAATTCCTATAATTCAATATGTGTGATAGGATATAGATTCCTCTTCCAAATTTTAATCCAAAATTTGAAATTTTCTGGTTAATCTAACCTTCGACATTTCAATCCCGAATCACTAGTCGGAATGAAAGAGTCGGGTTAGCTTATAACATTCCCCCTGTTTTTGCAAACCGTTATGTTGAACATACGTTCAACACTTCGAGTTTCAAAATAAGGGGAAATGCTGCCGAAATTTCAAAATTTTCAAACATCTATTTTCAAGTCATAATAATCAATGCAACTATATATTCTACGATAACGATTGTAGTTGTATATAGTCAAAATACTTTCAACTTCTCCGGTCGCTTCAGTCCTTGACATTCTATTCTGAATCACTCATCAGAATGAAAGAGTCAGGCTGATTTCCTAGAATCTCCCTCTTATGGGTTTGTAAACCGTTATGTTGAACATATGTTCAACACTTCAAGTTTCAAAAATAAGGGGAGATGACGCCGGATTTTCAAAAAATTTTCAAATTCCTTTTCAAAGTCAATCAAGTTTAAACTGCATTGCTATATATTTTTCTATAACAATCGTTGTAGCTTAATATATGCAATATTTATTCAAATCTATTCGGATAAATCAATCTTTGACATTTCATTTTGAATCATTCTTTTGAAACGTAAAGAGTCAAGTGATTTTCCCTAGCTTTCCCTAATATTTGTAAACCGTCGAGTTGAATGCAAATTCAACACCTCGAGTTTCAAAATAAGGGGGGGTGCTGCCGGAAATTCAAATTTTCAGAAAATATCCGTTCAATTCTCTTCAAGTTTTAATCATCACGTGTCGAATGTTCTTCTACAATACTTCTTGTAGATGAACATCGATAATTTAAATTCATCATTGATTTTCAATGTCTTTCAAATTTTTGAACTCTGACATTTTATCTTTGATAAGATATAAAGAGTCGAGTTCCTTCCTGTAAAATCTTCCCCAATCTTTGTAAACTGTCTTGTTGAATGTAAATTCAACACCTCGAGTTTCAAAAATAAGGGGAGATGCTGCCGGATTTTTGAGTCGTTCAAATTCCCTTTCAATTCAAAATCAATTTTCACTGTCACATGTACTACTACAACATTCTCTTGTAGTATAACATGTACTATTTCCAGATTCAAATTTAATCATCTAGTCTTTTCATCAAGTCAAACCTCTGACATCTTATCCCTAGCCTGATCAGTGGGATATGAGAGTCGAGTCAAAACTCCTTGACTTTCTTTGATATTTTGTTAACTATTAAGTTGAAATCAAATCCGACTTATTGGTTCCAAATAGTCAAAGGAAATCTTTCAATCTTCAAAATTTCAAACCCACGTCAAATCCTTTCAAATCAAATCCAGACCATTGTTGTTATACGTTCCCTATAATATTCTCTTGTAATTGAACATATACTACAAAAATTCAAATTTTCTTCAAGTCAAAATTGATATCTATACTTTATCACTATATATCGGATTATAGTTCATATAATTCGACTTATGTGATAAAATACAGAAAATTTCTTGTCAAAATTCAAATTCAAAAGTTTGATTCAAATCTTCTCTTTCAAATTTCAGACAATCAAATCTTCTGCAGTGGCTGGAAAACTTCTGTTCTCTATTGACCGAGACCTCCAAGTCGAAGAGTTAATTCATAGCAGTGCGATTCAGTTTGGGATGGATTTCAAAACTCTGAAACTGTCTGTTAATGGTGGAACAATCATCAATCTCGCTGCTGAGGGCGAGAATGGTCCAGTTGTAGAACTAGCTGTGGGAGCTACGAGTGACCTTCCCCCAGTGTTGGAACTGGCAGCAGGTGCTACCCTTACACCTTTTGCACCCTCAGTCCAGAGTCAGGACAAGAAAATTGAAGTAAAGTCTACTGTTGAAAAAGGATCTTCTAGTTCTGCAGCATTGTTTGGCACTAAGAGTGCTAGGAAGAACTACCTGAGAAGGATAAGGAAGAAAATTACTAAGTCAAGGAAGATAGCTGAACAGAAAGCCTTGAGTTTAGTTGAGCCTGAGGCTGCTGAGGAGCTGCCTATCCCTGCCTCTTCTCCACTCCTGAAAGGGAGTCGTTTTCACCCCCTCGCAGCTGCTGCAGGGGAGGAGAGAGTCACGCGGATTGCTAGCTCTCCACCTAGCCCAGTCGACTACACTGTTAAGAGAACCACCAAGGAGAAGAACACTTTGAGAACTAGGATGTTAAGGAACATCATTCATACCTGTGCTGCTGAGACAGGTCAGACCAAAGAACAATATGTAAGACACCTGAAGGGGGTGATCTCACATAAACTTGAGAAAGAAGTTCTGAAAGAAGAAAAATCTGAAGCAAGAAACCTGACTCCTCAGCCAGTGAGGAGAAACAAAAAGTTTGTTAAGCAGCCAGTTGCCTCAGTATTAGTGGATGGATATCATTGGGTGCCTCGTCTCCCAGCTGCCAAGACTGAGGAGATAGTTTTAACTGGGTCTGGTAGGAGTCACCCTCTCAGTGGTAGACCTCCAGTTCCCCCTTCAAGACTTTCAAAGTTGGCCCCTGTGATAGCCAAAGCAAAAGAAATTGTTAGAGACTTACAACCAGTTGATGTTAAGGGCAAGAGGCCCATACCTTTGGATGAACCTTATGTGCCAATGAAGATAAGCAGAAATGTTGGGATTCAGATTAGAGAAACACCAGTTAAGACACCAGTTCAGTCACCAGCTCAGTTACCAGTCCAGTCACCTGTTAAGGTCCCCCGACTCTTTATTCAGGGATGCGAGGATTCTCCTCGGATTGATGTTGGAGTTCCTATAAGTCAAACTCCTTCGTCACCTGTTAAGTTAGATATCCCTCACCCTATTGAGGATGTCACCCTCACGACTACCGACCCCGGGACAGTCGGAGGGGAGGGGACAGAACTTGAGGATGATCAAGAAATGTTGGATCAGTTAGTGGCAGAACCTACTGCTGATGACTTGAAAATTCAAGAGGTCCTCACCCAGTTCGGAGATGAGGAATTTGAAGAGATGATTAACTATAAGGGGTACCTACCAATCGACCTTGAATCAATTGAGGGTAGGCCGGTCGATGAGGTGGTACAAGAAATAAGGGACATACTCAAAAACAAAGCAATTGAAGCCTTTGATCCAGAAGCAGATGATCTGATGGAAGAAGATTTAGCTGGGAACATTTGTATGGTTGAGACCAGAGCATCAAATAAAGATGCTGAGTCTTCAAGACACCGATCTGGTAAAGAAGAAGCCTCTGCAGCAGTAGATTCAGACTCTGATGGATCAATCAAATTGAATGAGAAAGATGAATACATCAAGAGTCTGGAGAGTAAAATTGAACAGATGATGCTCAGAATGGAACAGATGCAAAATCAGATGATCAAGGCACAACAATCTCAATCCGAGCAGTTGCAACCTACAACACACACAGTGGGTGAGCACAGCAGGAAAATAGAATCAAGTCCTAGAACTCCAGAGGTTGCTTCCCCAACCTCTCCAGCCGACAAAGATATCCGCCAGATGATTGAAACCCAGGTAAGGGAGGCCTTAGCCCATTCTCAAGGGACTGTATCCATTCCAAAGGGTAGACCCTACCCTGAAGAATATGATTCAGTTTCTTATCCTAAAGGCTTTGTGCCACCTTCATTTAAAGTTTTTAGTGGGTTAGAAAACCCAAGACAGCACCTGGCCCACTTCCGAGCGAGTTGTTGCAACGCAGGAGGGTCAGATGCTCTACTCTTTCGCCAGTTTGTGAGTAGTCTATCCGGTATTGCTTTTGAGTGGTACGCAGATTTACCTAATGGTTCAGTGAAAATATTCACAGAGCTCGAGAGTCTATTCTTAAAGAGATTCTCAGGAGCTCAGCAGCGTGTAACCGTTGGTGATCTCGTCATCGAAAAACAAAAACCGGGAGAGTCTTTGGTTGAGTACATCTTGAGATGGCGAAATCTCTCGATGAAGTGTGAACCCCAGTTGCAAGAGCAACATACAGTGAAGATTCTTTTAAAGAACATCCACGGGCCTATTGCTTTTCTCCTGAAGGGTTTCACTATCAAAACCTTCGAAAAACTTTTAAATAAGGCTAGTAATCTACAGGAAGAGGCTTCCAAAATGCCATTCCTGAAGGATTCTACCGAGGAAAAGAAAGCTAGCAAACCATTGAAATCCTTTGAAAAGAGAACAGCAATGGTTTCAGCTGTTGATAAGGGGAAGAAACCAATGAATGTTCAGTCCAGTAATTCTCCAACACAACAAACTCAAAAATCTCCACCTTTTCAGGTAACTTCTCAACCCACAAGAGATTCTCACCCGATTTCTTTTCAAGAGAGATTGGCTCGCACATATCCATTTAAGAGAGAGTCGGTGAGAAAGATCTTTAAAAGTCTTCAGAAGAAGCCAGATTTTCGATTGCCGGAGGCCAAGAAGCCGGAAGAGGCAAATAAGAAGGACGATCCAACTTTTTGCCCCTACCATCGCATGTTAGGCCACACAATCGAAGACTGCATCGTCTTCAAAGATTGGCTAGAAAAGAACTTCCGTCAAGGTAATATTATAATTCCAAAGGAGTACTTAGTCGATCCAGATCAGGGGTCTGTCAAGTCTATCTCAGGTATGAATTCTAACTCTTCTCTGTCCATTAAAGATGGTTGGGATATAGCACTATCTCGGGCATTTAAAAAGTCGATTAATAAATCTTTTCGTCTTTCTCAACAGTTACCGACGAGAGCCCGGGACCCGATCTGGGAGGTTGACCTCGAGGCTTCGCAGGAGAACGTTGGGACAGTTTCCTCTCCAGTAGTCTTAGGAACTACTGTACTGAATAAAAATGAAAAGAGTGAACTTTCTGTAGAGAGGAAATTTGTTGATGAGAGATCTGTACAAGTGGTTGATGGTGGCTCAAAACCTCTGTCACCACTGAAATTATCTGACTTTTACTTTGCCCCATCAAAGGCAAAGGGTCGAAAATTAAATAAAAAGTCTGATCCTTCTACCCATATTTTGATGATTAATGTTGAGAATGAAAATGTAAATGACTCTTCTGTTGAAAATAATCAAGAACAAGTTGAGATCAATCAAGAAATTCAAACACTCAACTCTCCAGATTTGACTCTTCAAGAGAGAAACGAATCTGATGTCTTATCAGATAGTGAAACCCCTGAAATTAACTTTCAAGGGAGTCCTGTCGTGATAGACTTTTCAGATTCGGACTCTCGCTCAGATAACGACAATCAATCGCCTAAGGAGAGCATAGACTCCCCCGTAGTTTGTTCTTCCGATGAAGTCGTGCAAGTACAACTACGTGGTGGGAAGGTTTTACCCCCTAGGCTACCTCCTCAGGATAAAGGAAAACAAGTTGTTTCTGATGATCCAATTCAAATCCCCGCTCAACAATCAACTCCAATTCTTTCAAATCCACCGGGTCCCAACATTAATGTTCCAAGTGTTGATTATAACATCTTAGCTCACCTTAGAAAGTTGCCTGCCAAATTGAGCATTTATGATGCCCTTGTCCTTTCAAAAGAGATGAGGGAGACTCTAATTAAAGCACTTCTCGACCCAGAGATTTGCTTAGCTCAATTAGCCTCAACTTCCGAGGAAGAAGCTTTGTACTTTAAGGAAATCCCTGGGGTTACCTTCTCTGACGAAGATTTACTCCTTGGAACTGCCGACCACAATCGTCCACTTTACATCACAGTAAATGTGGGCAAGTTCAAGTTATCAAGAGTCCTAGTTGACCCGGGTGCATCGGTCAACGTGATGAACATAAAGACTCTCGCATACCTTAGAATTGATACTAGCAAGCTCTCAACTGACAAGTTAGTGCTTCGTGGGTTCAATGAAAAGGGCGAGAAGGCTCTAGGTTCAGTTACCCTTCTTCTAGAGATAGGAGAATTGAAAACTGAAGCGAAATTTTATATAATTGATTCGGCAACGTCCTTTAACGCGCTCCTAGGAAGACCCTGGATCCATGAATATAGGATGGTTCCTTCTACCCTACATCAATGCATCAAGTACCAACGAGATGGTATTGAGTTTGAAATTAAGGGTGATCTGCAACCATTCTCTATTCACGAGATCGGGATCTACGAGGATGCGGCGTACTACATACCTAAAGGGTCCACTACTTGTTCTAAGGTAGAGATCAACGTCAAGGAGGAAAAAGCAGAAAATCAAAGTTCAAAAGCAATTCAAAGATTGAGAAAAGAAAAAGTTAAGAATCAAAAGAGACAAAACTCAAGCAGTGAAGACGACGTCGAGCGTGTGATCTTCAGGCCTCCAAACATTATACCTCAAAGAGGTGGGAGGATGGCCCAAAGAGCACGCGGTCGAGGTCGCCCTTCAATTGAAAAACGAAATTCCCCGATCTATGTCGAACTTGAAACAAGTTCTGATGAAGATTCAAGAAAAAGGGGTGCCAGATTTGCTTTTGACTATACAAAAATCAATCCTCCTCCGAAGTTTGATCTCACTTTAGAATCGGATAGCGACCAGGAGGATACAAAATTAAAAATTCAAAGTGACGAGCCTGAATTGAGTTTGTATGAAAAGCTTAATAGAACGGTTGAATCCTTAACCTTAACCCCACTGTCTGCTGACAGGGTCTCAGGGTTAGTAATTAAGGATGCTCCGAACTTAGATGGAGAAGTAAGGAAAGGCAAGAAGTTCTTCCCTGGCTCTTCCTCTTCAAGGAATGAAGATGATGTAATCCTTGAAGAGGCAAATTTTAATGAATTAATGGAATTACCTTTTGGCTACTTTCCTGCTGGTGTTAAGTCTCTTATTTCTAAAGGTTTTACTCCGAGTCAATGGACTAAGGGTCAGGCTAGATACCACGAAAGTCTTTGGAATTCAAAATTTAATAAATATTGTACCAGTGGTATCGATTTTAGTACCGTTAGATCGTTTGACGATGACGAATTTTGTCTAATGATAACTAGTCGTCCTGAATTTAAAAATGTCCCTATTGAAGTCATTGATTCGTTCGATGGACTTTGTTTGGAGACTTTTGATGATTCTGACGAACTTCAGGTTCGGGATGCACCCCCCGAATTCGAAGAAGAAATTAAATCAACAGTTGATGAACTTAAAGAAATCAACCTTGGAACAGAGGATGACCCTCGCCCCACTTTCATAAGTTCTTTGTTGAGTGAGGATGAGTCTAAGGATCTAATTCAACTTCTATCCGAGTTTAAAGATTGCTTCGCCTGGACATACGACGAAATGCCGGGGTTGTCCGCTGACATAGCAGTCCATAAACTTGGAATCCGGCATGATGCCATTCCTGTCAAGCAAGCTCCACGTCGTATGCGTCTGGAGATCGAACAACAAGTCGTTTCTGAAGTCAAGAAGTTGGCAGAGGCTGGATTTATTCGAGAAGAACAATATCCTTCTTGGGTAGCCAGCGTCGTGCCAGTTCGAAAGAAAAATGGTCAAATCCGGGTCTGTGTTGACTATAGAGACTTGAACAAGGCATGTCCTAAGGATGAATTTCCTTTGCCAATCCCAGAACTCATGGTGGACATTGCCTCTTCGCATGTTGTTTTCTCCTTTATGGATGGCTCGTCTGGTTATAATCAAATCAAGATGGCCCCAGAAGATGAGAGAAACACTGCATTCAGAAGTCCTATAGGGATCTTTTGTTATAAAGTGATGCCCTTTGGCCTCAAAAATACTGGTGCAACCTACCAGCGGGCCATGACTCATATCTTTGATGACTTAATACATAATCAAGTCGAATGTTATATCGACGATTTAGTCGTCAAGAGTAGAGTGAAAGAGGCTCATCTTTATGATTTAAGAATCGTTTTCGAGCGGTTGCGCCGCTACGACCTTAAAATGAATCCCTTGAAGTGCGCTTTCGGCGTCACGTCAGGGAAATTCTTAGGTTTCGTAGTCAGGCACCGTGGAATCGAAATTGATCCTGCCAAAATTAAAGCTATCTTAAATATGCCGCCTCCTAAGAGTCTCACTCAACTGAGATCTCTCCAGGGCAGGCTGGCGTATATAAGAAGATTCATTTCTAATCTTTCTGGAAGATGTCAACCATTCTCTGTCCTAGCTAAAAAGGACGCAAAGTTCATTTGGGACGAGAAATGTCAAAATGCTTTCGAAAATATCAAACAATACCTGACAAATCCGCCAGTTTTGGCAGCCCCCATTCCGGGAAGACCCTTAATCCTTTACACTGCAGCCCTTGACGAATCTCTTGGGGCTCTTCTAGCTCAAATCAATGACGATGGGAAAGAGAATGCCCTCTACTACCTGAGTCGGAGATTACTTCCAACGGAAATTCGATACCCTGCAATTGAGAAACATTGCCTAGCCTTAGTCTTTGCAGCACAAAAACTAAGACATTACATGCTTTCTCATCAGGTCAGTCTGATTTCCAGTGTCAACCCCCTACAATATCTTATGACCCGGCCCACGTTGTCAGGACGTCTGGCTCGTTGGTCTATGATATTGTTACAATTTGAAATCACTTTCATTCCCCTGCGTGCTGTGAAAGGGCAGGCCGTCGCCGACTTCCTTGCGGCACACCCGCTACCGGCAGAATCTCCTCTAAATGATGATTTACCCGACGAGCAAATCATGAGTTTCGAGGAATCCAATGTTCAAACTTGGGAAATGTATTTTGATGGTGCAGCGTCCTCTCAAAGGGGCAAAACACCTCAATCTACTATTCCTGGGAAAGCCGGAGTCGTTCTGGTTTTCATAACACCGGATAAGGGAATGATGCACTTTTCCTACCATTTATCAGAACCTTGTACGAACAACGAAGCTGAGTACGAAGCTTTGATAACTGGTCTGGAACTTGCAATCCTAATGGAGATTAAAGAGATTAAGATCTATGGTGACTCTCAACTGGTGATCAACCAAGTTGCAGGGACCTATAAGGTTTTGAATCCTAAACTCCTGAAATATCATCAATACACAATGCACATACTAGAGAAAATTCCCATTGTAACTATGTATAGGGTTCCTCGTGGAAGCAATTCCTCGGCAGATGCCCTAGCAAAGCTTGCAAAGGAATTTGCTTGCCCAGAAGAAGATTTTATCCCTATAGAAGTTCAGGGTCGTCAAGTCCTGTCCCCTGTAGACATGGAATACCTCAACAATCAATCTTCCCAGGTCCTCTCTACATCTTCAGCAGTCGATGAAGAACAAGATTGGAGACAACCAATAATCAAATATTTGCAAGAAGGCAAGCTTCCCCACGACAGGTCTCTTGCCAATCAAATTAAGAAACGTGCCCTATCATATGCACTAGTCAACGATACGTTGTACCGACGATCGTTTGATCAGATGTGGCTCCGTTGTTTAGACAAACGAGAGGCCCTGAAGATTGTTAACGAAGTCCATGCTGGACTGTGCGGTGCTCATCAATCGGGTCCTAAGATGAAAATGAAAATCAAAAGACTTGGTTATTACTGGCCTACGATGATTGACGATTGCATGAAAATTGCAAAATGTTGTCATCAATGCCAAGTTCATGGTGTGGTTTTACATCAGCCGCCTAATGTGTTGCATCCTACGATAGCCTCGTGGCCCTTCGAAAGTTGGGGCACGGACATCATCGGGCCAATTGACCCTCCTTCTTCAAGGGGTCATCGCTTCATTTTAGCAGCGACTGATTACTTTTCAAAGTGGGCAGAAGCAGTACCACTAAGAAATGTAACATCACATCATGTAATGAAATTCTTTCATGACCATATCGTATATCGATTCGGCGTGCCTCGCAGAATCATATCCGATAATGGGTCCGCTTTCAAGTCTACAAAAATCAATAACTTTGCAAGTCGCCACGGTATTGATTGGAGATACTCAACAATCTATTACCCACGGGCTAATGGACTGGCTGAGGCCTTCAACAAAACTCTGGTACAAATCATCAAAAAGACCCTGGATGACAATAAACGTCAGTGGGATGAGAGGTTGGTGGAAGCTCTGTGGGCCTACAGGACCACATATCGAACCCCGACCCAATCCACACCGTTTGCACTAGTGTATGGGTCCGAGGCCGTACTCCCTCTGGAAATTCAAATCCCTTCACTCAGAACTGCAGTCCAGAATCAGATCATAACAGAACAGAATGCACAACTTCGACTTGAAGAACTTGAGGGTCTTGAAGAACGTCGTCTCCAAGCCCAGCAGAATCTAGAACTCTATAAAGCCAGAATGGTTCAAGCTCATGATAAGCTAGTGCGACCTAGAACCTTCCGAGTAGGCGACTTGGTCTTAGTACTTCGGAGGCCTATCTTAGCCCACCGAAAGCTCGGTGGAAAGTTTGAACCAACCTGGGAAGGACCCTTCGTAGTGGAAACAGTTTACGAAGGAGGCTCGTATCAGCTAGTGGATTGTAAAGGAAATCACCCGATGCTTCCTGTAAACGGGCGATTCCTGAAAAAATACTATGCTTGATGTAGCTCGAATTGCGAATCAATAAAATTTTCAAATTTTGAATCTATTCAGCTCAATTTTGTTCAAGTTTTGAAAATTCGAAATCAAATTCAAGATGAATCAAAGTCAAATCAACTTTCAAATTCAAATTGTCAAATTCAGAATAATCCAAATCAAATTCAAAACACATCATAGATTTAAAACTCTTCAAATTCAAATTTGTCAAATCAAATTTCAAATCAAAACATCTTCAAATTTAAAACTCAATCAATTCAAATTCAAAAATCTTTCAAATCTCAGATTCCAGAATCCAGGCCCGATCCTCTATGTAGAGCAAGTTTCCTCTACATAAGATCATCCAGACTTGATTCTCTATGTGAAGCAAGTTTCCTTCACATATATTCATGACCCGATCCTCTATATAGAGCAAGTTTCCTCTATATACGATCAATCTAGACCCGATCCTCTGTACAGAGCAAGTTTCCTCTGTATATGATCATTCCAGACTCGATCCTCTATGTGAAGCAAGTTTCCTTCACATACGATCATTCCTGACCCGATCCTCTGTATAGAGCAAGTTTCCTCTATACATGATCATTCCAGACCTGATCTTTTGTGTAGAGCAAGTTTCCTCTGTACATGATCATTCCAGACTCGATCCTCTATATAGAGCAAGTTTCCTCTATACAGGATCATCCAGATCTGATCCTCTATGTAAAGCAAGTTTCCTTTACAAACGATCATTCTAGATCCGATTTTGTGTGAAGCAATGCTTCCTTCTCACAGGATCATCCAGTTTCTTTTCCTTAAGGACAGATGTGAGTCATCGTGCTTTCTTTCCTTAGGATGAGATCCTCTAGTGATGGAGTACGCCCTCTGTGGCACCATTCTAGGTTCAAAATCTAGATCTGACCTTCTGTGGGGAGCAATACTTCTTTCCCTCAGGGTCCTCCAGTCTTCTTCTCCTTAAGGACAGATGTGAGTCATCGTGCTTTCTTTCCTTAGGATTAGATCTACTAGTGATGGATAACGCCCTCTGCGGCACCATTCTAGTTTCAAATTTCAAATCTTTAAGTCTGACCTCCTATAGGAAGCAATACTACCTTCCTATGAGATTATTCAGTTCTCTTTTCCTTAGAGTAAGCATTCTCCTTCTCTTAGGATTAGATTCCCCAGTGATGGAGTAAGTCCTCTATGGCACCGTCCTGGGTTTAATTTTAAAATCCAGTTCTCTCCTCCTTAGGGTAGGCATTTCTTCCTTCCCTTAGGATTTAATTCCCTAGTGATGGAATAAGTCCCCTGTGGCACCGTCCTGGAATTAATGTTAAATTCCAAAATTAAATTCTCTTCTCCTCAAGGTTAGGCTTTTCTCCTATCTTTAGGATTAGACTCCCCAGTGATGGAATAAGTCCTCCATGGCACCGTCCTGGGTTTAATTTCAAAATCCAGTTCTCTATTCCTTAGGGTAGGTTAGCCTTCCTTCCCTTGGGATTAGACTTCCTAGTGATGGAGTAAATCCTCTGCAGCACTGCCCTAGTATCATTTCAAACTCAATCTTCTAGGGCTAGGATTTCTTTCCCTTAGATTCTTTTCAAATTCAATCTTCTTAGGGTAAGGTTTTCTTTTCCCTTAGAATCAAATCCGAATTCAATCCTTTATAGTTAGGAGTTCTTCCTTCCTATAGGATCACCCAGGTTCCTCTACCCTTAAGGTTAGGATTCTCCTACCTTCAGGACCAGACCCACTAATGGTAAAATATGCTTTTTCTAGCACTACCCTAGTATCTACTCAAACTCTGATTCCCCAGGGATAAATTTATTTTTCCCTTAGGATCAAAACTCCAGACTTGACCTTTCTATTCGGTCAACACCAATATGTGCAATAGAACTACATTCTATTACACATATTGGGGGTCCATTTGTTGACCTCATTTTTGTATGAGGTCAGTAGGACCAATCCAGACCTTAGGATCATTCCAATCCTTAGGATTTAATCCTGACCCTATGATTAGTCTAATCCTAGATCAATCCAGTTTCAAATCAATCCTGACCCCAGATCCTAGGATGTCCCTAGGACTTTTAGATTCCAGGATCTTCCCAGACTCCAGTCCCTAGGATCTACACTAGACCTTAGGATTCCCTTAAGCTGATTTGGACCCTAGGACCTATTCTAAACCCTAGAATTCTTCTAGATCAATCCAAGCTTCAATTCAATCTAGAATTAATTCAAACCATATCATTCAAATTCAAAATTCAGCTTAAAACCAGATTTCCAGATTCAAATCCAAGGCTAAAGGTCTAAGTCCTGAAAGCCTTTTCCAGTTAATCTTTGAACATTTCAAAACTCTATCAAATGACCTCTGATTCAAGATCTGTCAGTTTCACACTGATGTGACAAGTCTCTAGAGGTAACCCTCCAAATTTGAGCTCATTCTGAGATCTCTAACCCCAGAAACTGAATTGAAATCCAAAGGCTGTAAAACCTTCAAATATTTACAGTCTATGCCACTGGACCTGCCATCCAGTGGATCCTGACCTTTGAGCTTTCTCCAAAGCCCCAAATCACTTCCAGACCCTTGATTATAACCCATTGAACAATAAACTGCATTTTGTTGGACTCAATTTGACCCCCAGTTGACCAGGGGTCAAAATGACCAAAATACCCCTATGGGGTGTAACTGGTCACTTGAACCAAATGAGCTCCAAATCAAATGCAGTCACTTCCAGCAATTTTTAAATGTCAAACCAAACCCATTGAACCCAGAACCAGCCTCTGGGTCAACCTGGTTGACCAAGTCAACCTAGTTGACCTAGAAGGCCCCTTTAGGGTCAAAACAGGTCATTTTGACCAAATGACCTCCTCTGACCTTGGGACCACCTCCATTGGTCTCCAAATGTCATTTCAAATCTGTTGAACCCATTTCCAGACCCTGGACCTACCTGGTTGACCAAGTCAACCAGGGTTGACCTAAAAGGCCCATTAAGGGCCCAAATAGGTCATTTTAACCAAATGACCTCTCCAGACCTTGGGACCACCATCAATAGACTCAAAATATCATTCTGAATTAATTGAATCCAATCCTTGACTCTGGGTCAACCTGGTTGACCAAGTCAACCTAGTTCACCCATTAGGCCCCTTTAAAAGCCTAAGTGGGTCATTTGATTCAAATAACCTATTTAAACTCCTGAAATGCACCTATAAGACTTCAAACATCAAATTAAATCTATTTGAACCTAACTTAGGTCTTAGATTAACTCAGTTGACCAAATCAACCAAGTTTGACCCAAATACCCTTTAATATTTTAATGGGTTATTCAAACCCATTTGATAGTTCAAACCTCATTCAAAATTCAAACCAGCTCCAAACCATAGCTCAAGCATGCCTCAAACCTTGGCCAATTAAATCTAAGTGGCATTTGACCAAAGTCAACTTTAATATTTGGTCAAACTTCTTCTCATGTATATGTATACATTCAAACCTCAACTCTTTCTAGCCTCAAACTCCTTCCTAACCAACATTCAAGCTTCATTCCATATCCACCTAGGCTTGAGTTGACTGTTTGACTAGTCAACCAGTCAACAAGGAGTATTAATAGCTTTAGGTATGGCCAAACTTGGTCAAAAGGCCCCTCGAACTTGATTCATCTCATTTAAACTCTTCTAACTTACCACTTTAGTTCCCTAGGCATCCTTTCATGCCACATCACCAGTCAACAAGTTAAGTTGACTGGTCAAACGACGAAATAAGACTAAGGAATGGTCAAATTTGGTCAAATGACACCCTAAGCCCAAACTCCTCTAATCTAAACCCTTCCAGCTATTCAAGTTTTCTCTAGAAACTTCTTAGAGCTCATCACAACCATTGGATTAATATCCAACAGCTCCAATTTCTCCTATGCCTTAGTGGGGACCAAACCAAACTTTACACCTAGGATGTCCTATAGTCCTTTGATTTCCTGCCATCCCAACAACCCCAGCCAAGTGTCAACCATCAGGAGATGATGCCAAACAAATCCCAGCCATCCAAATGGCCTAGGGACGTTTGAATAGGGCAATACCCTATTTTGAGCCGTCATTGAACTCCTCCCATTATCTCTCCACATTTAAGCCCTCAAGCTGAGAAGTCTTTTCGTTCAAGCTCCCAAGGGCTTCAACAATACTCCCCAAGTCCAAATTCGGTGGTTGAAGGCCGCCGCCGGCGATCCTCCGGCCACCTTGGCCTTGAGTTCGTCCAGGGCTCATATTACCCGATCCGACGCGTCTCAAGCCGTGGTTTCTTCATCAAATATTTACGAGGACAAACTACAAGTTCAACCGAACCATTTGCCCTCAAATCTCACGGTGAAATTCTTCAAAACCCCTAGATCTAAGTCACATCATTTGGGTTTAAATAACTTTTCGTTAAGTACGTTTTAAACTTTTAAAATTGGTCCACAATGATGCTCTTCATTATTATATTCTCTGTTTAAAATTTCATGCGATTTAATCAAACCGTTAATTAAGCCCTTAAACCTTCCAGAAATTCTAATAAATCAAATTTAAATCCAAAAAATACAATTAACCCCTCTAACTGACCAGAATTAAACCCTTAATCAATGAAAAATAAAATCCCCTTGACTGGACTACAAAATTAAGTTTAATTTGAGTTTAATTGAAATTTAATATTTAATTAATTTAATTAATTAAAAATAATTAAAAATTCCAAAAATTTCTCAAACACTTGGAGATCATTCCTTAGGTCATTCCTGACCTTTGGAATTGATTTCAAGAAGTTTGGAAGTCATTTGAATTCAAATCATAAAAATGGCTTTAATTAAACAATTTAAATAATTCAATAAATACTCAAAACTTCAAAAATTCATAACTAATTCAAATGAACTCTAAATTGAGCAAACTCAAAGGCATACAACTCATCTCAAGGTCTAATATTTATTAAAAATATTGAGTTTCCAGAAATCAATCAAATTTAAAAAAGTCAACTTTTGGTCAAACTTAGTTCAAATTCAAGTCAAAACTTCAAACCTTCATAATAAAATGTAGAAAAATCCAATTTCAGTGTACTTACTGTCTAACTGATCGTATTAAGGTCTAATATTTTAATAAAATATTAACTTTCCAGAAAACCCTTTAAATCAAAAAGTCAATTTTTAATCCCTTAATTAAATCATTAAAATAATCAAAAATTTCCAAAATTCAATAAATTGTCAAAAATTCCAGAAAACATCAATTTGAACTTAAAACCAGCAACCAACCAATCTTAATTAAAATTAACCAACCTTTAAACCTTAATCAAACTCAAATCATTTAATTATATCGGGTACCACTGGGTAACCCAGGCCTACGAGGCTATTAAATTAGCCCCAAGGAAGGTGAAATAAACTTCACGGCCTCGGTGTGCAACAAAGGTGATATCCAACAAACAATTAAAATTAAGTTTAAAATCAATCTCAAGTCATTAATATTTAAATTCAAATTAAATATTCCCTTAAGCCTTCAACCAACTTGAACCTCAAACAACTTCAATCAAATCATCCTATTTAGGACATATCAAAGCCACACAGCCTACCTCACACACTTTAGATGGTTTGCTAGAACAACCAACTCTAGTCTTAGGCTAGGCCGGTGTTTACTTTTCTGCTGTGTGCCGGGTTTTCGAGCTTTTAATGCATGCTGTTTGCTAGTAGTAGAATTGATGTGATTGTTTATTTATTTAATGCACTCTGTGATGTGATTGATTGTACGATTAGATCTACCCCTAGGCTAGGAACGATTTGTACTAATTCAATCTTATGCAGGTGGCCATGCTCATACAGGACATAAATTAAAGGGGGCAAAATTATAATTATCAAATTGCACAGGTGCTCCAGAGAACTGCTAAGACCCCCTTTAAAATTAAAAGAGCATGGCCAAGCGTGGCTGGTTTGAGCATTTAAATTTCAAATATATTAACTGCTTGGGATGTCAAATATAAACTGCTTATTATTAGGATAACCTTGCAGGTTGTTGAGTCTAGAGTTTTTTTTTTTTTAATTTTCATTAATGTAATTTGATTTGATTTCGAGTTGTATTATTTAAAGTACTTTGAGATTGAGACATTTAAAATCCAATTTGGAATCCAAAGAGGAAGGAACATCCCTTAGGGGAGAGTTCCTATCCATTTGGAGATCCAAATTAGGATGAAGTTCAAGTATCCAAAGAGAAAAGATAACACCCATATTCAGGGGGAGTTTCTTTTCATTTGGATATCCAGACCCGACGATCCAAGGAGTTCTAAGCAGACGAAGAAGTGAAGAACGAGAAGAATCTCAAATCTCAAAGTCACTTGAGTCTTAGGAGTAGAATCCGGGTTGTAGTCAGTGGTACCCGGCCACTTTACTTTACTGCAGACCCTGGGTTGTATTATTAAGGGCACTTGCCTATGGACTTTCAGTTTGAGTATTTATTTAATTAATTTAATTAAATGTTGATTTGATTACTTGATGTTGATTGCGATTAAGGACCCGCATGCTTTTAGTAGTTTATTTGGCGCTATTGCATGTCGATTTTGATTTAGCTTGGAACCCGATCGGAGGCTCGTGAGGGTACGGTCATCAACCTTTTCTACTTAAATAAAATTAAAATATTTAAGCTCAGATAGAAACTCTAACGCTCTTAAGAAGTAAGCCCGGACTCGCCGGGAGTTTTTCATGCATACATTTTGACTTTTCTCATCCTTGTTAGGCACCTCCCCGCCTGCGGGTTCTGGCAGACCACCTGACCTATTAGGGTGCAGTTCTGTCCAAGGGGATGTTGTGCAATCTCTAGGATAAAACCTATTTTTTAAGCCTATTTTAAAACTGCTTCATATTGATTTAAGCATTTCATCGAGTCAACTAGCATGCATTGCATTAGATACAAATTAAAAATCGAGTCTAAATCTTAATTGCATTTTATTTAGACATTTAACCCAACATATGTTAAGGGGTCAATTAGGATCTGCTCTAGATGTCGACCCC
Organism: Dendrobium chrysotoxum; assembly: GCA_019925795.1. NCBI lineage: Eukaryota > Viridiplantae > Streptophyta > Magnoliopsida > Asparagales > Orchidaceae > Dendrobium > Dendrobium chrysotoxum. The sequence continues at coordinate 55,611,671 of CM034307.1, forward strand.
AATTCTTTAAACCAATCTTAATCAATGTCCCTAATCACTCTACATTTAAAAGACTTTGACTCATGGTTTTAAAGCGTTTAGGTGGTTTAGCTGGCTCCCCAATCCAGGCCGGGGTAAGTCCAGATTGCATTGCATTAGCTAGGATTCGGGTCACTGATTTTCAGTACCCAATTTTAGACTTAGGTTCTGAGGCATGTCTTTAATCTTAAGACCTCAATCTTCCGGGAATCTAATTCCCACTTTCTAATAAAATAGATCATTCAAACTAAATATCTCTTTCAATCAAATTCAAGCCCAACACTTAGGATAGGTTGGGGTGTTTCTGAAGCAATTCAGAATCTCAAAACACCTCCTACTCTTCTCCCTTTGACTCCAGAAATAACTGCTCAAATTTGATCCAATCCCATTTGAAAATTCAAGTCCTTAACCTCCTTTGATATCAATCTTTGAACTCTTAAATAAAATTCGTATCGCTATTTTAATCGAGAGTATTCGTAGAAAATTTTCTGGTTTCCTACGATGTAATTAACTACGAGGGCTTGCGCTCGTAGGAGATTTAGAAACCCAGACCAGATTTCAAAATCAAGTTTTCAAAACCTTCAATTGATTATCTTTGGGAAATTCAAACCTTACGATCATTATCATCATATTTGAACTATCGATAGTAATTGATATCTTCTTTCTCTGGATAGATATATCAATTACGATCGTAATTTTAATTATGAAATTAATGATCTCTTATCTGAATTATTATAGTTAAACAATGGATTAAACATTATTTTGATTCTTAGGGATCATATATTGTTTCTCCTTGAGTTTGACTATGATAATCAGATAAATTCAAATATTTATAATCTGAACCTATTAGGGAACGATATGTTCACTTTTCGAGGTGATATATCATTCATAATAAGTGTTCGATTATAAAATTTAAATTTCAGAAATTAAATATTTCTCAAAGAAAATTAAAACACTTTTCAAAACAATATATTATTTTTCAATCAAACAGGCTCGTAAATAAATGGAGGATCAAGGTCAAAATGGGAGTGATTTGAATAGACGGTCGATATTGATCTCCTTAATCATGAATTGTTTAATGGTCATTTGACTGCCTTAATGATATCAGAATTTAGTGATCTTGGGTTCGTTGGATTCATCTTGTCGAGCCGCTTGATTCGACTATAAGCATGTCACATTTGGAAATTGTTTGGTAATCCAAATTATAGTTTGAACCTTCCAAAAGTGCTTCGGGCCTTTGATTTGGACCCATTTGAGCTCGGATTGTGTTGAATTTGGTGTTGTTGGGTTTGTATTTTCGAGACATTCAGTTTGACTATAAGTTTGCTGAATTTGGAAATCAGATGGTCTCCGGTTTAATTTTTAAAGTTTTCAACTTGATTTTGCCTCAAGATTCATGCACGATCAAAATGATTTTTTTTTTGATGTTTCAGTTGCCCCCCTATTTTTGGATGTTGACTATTGCAAAGTCCAAAAATACTTGTATAATTTCAGCATTTAAAATGTCCAAATCAAACTTTTGCGGGATAAAATTACATATAACTTAACTAACTAGTTAATATTTAATGTCAGTACTAAGCTATCGATTATAATCGATATTGTCACGACCCAGCCCGGTAAGCTCGCATAGGCGAGGCGGGAACGGACGGTCAGACGGTAGAATAAAATATCAAATATCTAAATCTATCACCATAACATTTGGAAGAGCCACTAAAACATCAAATTCGAAAACATACAAATATAAAATCATTAGGACTCATTTAATTACCTTTCTTCTTGCGCGCCTCTTCTACGATACACGTTTCCATCCCTTCTACTCATTATAATTAAAATAAGTATACTTGAAAAAAATTGAACAACTAACAGTAAGCCAAAGCTTAGTAAGTAAAACATGTCTCTAAACTACAGTAATTCAAGGCAGAGAAATAATATGCTAAAAGTCACGTTTCATTTAAACATATCATAAATCTTATATCTTATAAACATAATGTTAAGCATACACATAAATCAAAAATCCATAACATTTCTTAATCAGTTTACATTCATCATATTAGCATTTGTAACTTCATATCACTTTTTATTTATTCATATCATTTGTTTCATCGAAACATTAAATGTATAGCGTTATGTGTAAAACATAAATACATATCATATCATAATCAGTTTACTTTCGTCATAATTGTATTCATATCTTTCTCATTTTCATATAATACACCCGTCACAGGAGCCACCGTCTAATTTGGTACGAATGAAGGTACCCCTTTACCATTTGGCTCAAAAGAGCCCCTTTTCCATTGGCTCAAAGAGCCCCTTTATCATTTCTTTTACCATTAACGTACACGAGTACAGCGTCCCCAGCCAGTATCATAAGGGGGTGAGCTCCATCTATTCAGCATGCACATACAAGCTTTTAATATAACATTCATATCATATCATATCATTTCATATATCACATAAACTCTATTATATAAGGCCATAAAATATAACATATAATTTGCATGATCAACCATTTGATGAGAGTAAAGAAGCATGATTGGTCTATCAAATCGTATAACATGTGAGAAACAAGAAACATTACTGAAATTAAGCACATACAAGCTTTCAATATAACATTCATATCATATCATATAACTTCATGTCATCTTATTTCTATAACATAAGAACTTTATCATATAATGCCATAAAATATAACATGTAATTTGCATGATCAACCATTTGGCAAGAGTAACAAAATTATGTGCTAAATTAATCATAAGGATTTCATAAACATGCTTGAACTTTCAAAACATATAACTGGATAGAAACAAAGGTAATTACTATAAATAAAGAACCATGCATACTTACAGAAGTTAGGAATTTGATTCCCTTGCTAGTCCTTTTTCCTTCGATGTCACCACGATTAATCACCTATAAACATTAATTTCGCATACATAAGTTATTTACTAATTCCAAACTTAGTTCTTTTTTTCTTATAAATATATCCCAATCTCTTTTTCTCTCTCTCTTAATATATATAAAAATTTGTATAAATTCACTATTTACCCAAATTAACCTATTTCAAAAGCCTAAATTAATTAAAATACAATTAATTTTCAGATTAATTTAAATTAAAAATTACAAAAATAGCATTTTAAGTAAAAACTCTAAATTTCACCTCTTAAATCCTCCCTAAGTCTATTTGGAACCATAATACTTAAGGGTTTTCATAATTAGGGTAAAGCCCTAATCTTTAAAATTTGAAATTTCCCATAAACATCACATTACCTTCCAATAGAGGCTCTCTAAAGTCATTTAGAAACTACCTACAAAGAAATTTTGAAATGATTGAAAATTGGAGAAAAACCCTAATTCTTAAAACCTAAAGTTTTCAAGAAAACTTTTCATTTCCATACACAACATCATCTCCTAAGTCTTCCCTATCACTTTCTCAAAGAAATTTGAAGTTTCATGCAAACCCTAAAATTATTCCTTAGAGAAAACTCCATAAAAAGAAGAGAAAACTCTTGCAAAGAACTTACCTTAGCCTCCTCTTAACTTTCCCTTCAAATCCCCCTCGCAAATGCCGCCGGAAACCGCCCCTACAAGCTCCCGTCGCCCCCTACCCGTGCGCCTCTCCCCTTCGCCTCCGCTCGGTTCGGGCCTCAAGCAAGGAATGGGGACCGAAATATTTCGGTCCCCTATTTAGAGTGGGGTATTCATTCCAATGGCTTAAGGTCCAAAAGGCCCTCACTTGAAATATCTCCGCTTAATAGTCCTTAGGGGTACTTTGGGTATTAAGAGGCTTTTATAAATTTTAACTTTCAATTTACACAAAATTTGATATGGGTTCTTTATATCGTTTCGCTCAGAATTTTGCGCTCTATTTTATAAAATTAATTGCGTCGAATTCCGACAATTTTGAAATTTTCACTTAAAGTTCGTCGCGACGCATCGAAAAGCGTGTGAATCCTAAAATGCTATTTGATGGGTTTTACAGATATATTTATATCAATAGGCTTTATCAAAGCCTGGTATTTATACTTTATAATAAGTGATGTCGTTTGGACGTTATAACATCCAGCCTCTTAGCTTTGATAAAAGTTCGATTTTTTTTTAATTATAACATCATTTTTTAGAAATATTATAATGGAGTTATTACTTATAAAGTTACTCATATTTTAAAGTTCACGTTATAGTTATAAAGTTAATATTATAATTAACTTATGTAATAAAATTAACTATATAACTTATTATAATGCACATATATCTTTAAAATATTATAATATTATAATAACTTTATTATAATATTAAAGTTAACTACATAACACTTTACTATAACATATAACTTTATACTTTATTATAACATTTTATAAGTTAACGTTATAGTTAACTCATACAGTAATCTTATATAATAAATTTAGATAATAAAGTTACGATAACGATATAGAACTATTATTATAATAATATTATAATTGTTATTATAACCAGTGCATTGCTTCGGGCACTCTAGCCCGTAATGCTTAATAGTAACGTTATATATAAGTTATAATAACATTTATATATATAATTATAAAGCCTTTTTATATAACTATTGTGTAACTTAAGATTAATGGTTGAATTTATAATTATTGTATAACATTTTAATCATTTAATGTTAAAATTTCTGAAATTTATTTAAAAATTCAGAAATTTTCTCACCAAACTTCATTTGAAAAGCTATAAATACCCCCTTAGGGGCTAAGGAGAAGGCACTACTTCTCTTAGTTGGTCCAAAAATTTCTCCTACAATTTTAGGAGAAGTCGGACTAACAAAAATTTTTAATTATTTTTTTTGCGGTGGCGATTGGTGGGAAAATTTATGTCACCACGTAGATTTTGATTTCTCCTGTTTTGTAATCGAATAATGCATCCAGAATAAAATACAGTCTCGGGAGACTAACACAATATTCTATAATGGATTCAATATCAAAACAAGGTTTTAGAAAATAATATTTCTATAGTCAAACACAATTCTATGAATAACATATCATCTCGAGAGATGAACATAAAATTCTGGAGAATGTGTTTAAAAATAGAAATATAGTTTTAAAAAGTTCATCCATCCCTTTATTTAGGTGTAATAAGGAGAATATTGTATCATCTGAAAAGACGAACATAACATTCTTCAAAAACACCCAAAAGAAAGAATGAGTTTTATAAAAGTCATCATTTCTAAAATTGAATATAATAAATAGAATATTATATTACCTGGAAAGATAATAATAATATTCTATAAATATATTTAAAATTAGAAATGAGGTTTTAAAATATGTCTGCGTTCCCAAAGATTTTTCCCTTGTTTTATAAGAATAAAACAAGGTTTATTTTAATCTGGGGTTCTCAAATCCCTATAGGGGCAAGCCCCTATAGTTAATTACATCCTAGGAGCGGTACTCCTAAGAAAACTCTCGATTAAAGCAGTGATTTCTTACCCTTTGATTACAAAGTAGAAGCCAAGGAAAGAAATAAGAATTTTTAAAGAGAAAGCTCAACGTTGAACAGTTATTAACGAGTCAAAGGAAGAAAAATAGGAGGTACCAGATTCTGAGAAGCTCAGAGGCAACCTCAGTCTACCCTATGTTGGGCTTTACATTTTAGGAGAGAAATTTCATGTTTAAGTTGACATTTTATTAGAAATTTGGGATTATATTCCCGGAGAGTGAGGACTTAAGATTTGAAAATCTGCCTCAGAACCTAAGTCTAAATTGGGTAGTACAAAGTAGTGACCCGAACCTAGCTAATAAAGTGCAAATCTGGACTTACCCCGTCCTGGATTGGGGAGCCAGCTAACCACCTAGGCGCTTCAAATCCATGTGTCCAGTCTTTTATGAAAGATGGGTAGGGACGTTATTTAAGTTTTGAGGAATCGGGGCCGACATCTAAGACAAAACCTAATTGACCCTTTACTTATGTAGGGTAACTGATGCCTGAGAGCATAATGCAATTAAAATTTTAGACTCTTTTAATTTATATCTAATGCAATACATGCTAATTGACTCGAATGCATAAAATGATTTATGAAACAGTTTTAAAATCAGGCTTAAAAATAGATTTTTTCCTAGAGATTGCACAACATCCCCTTGACAGAACTGCACCCTAATAGGTCAGGTGGTCTGCCAGAACCCGCAGGCGGGGAGGTGCCTAACAATGAAGAGAAAGTAATAATATGCTTATGCTGACTCTCAGCGGTCCGAGCTTACTTCTTAGATTCGTTAGAGTTTCTATGTGAGCCTAAAAAAATTTATTTTAAATTTCAAGTAGAAAAAGTTTATCGTGGTCCTTACCAAAAAAACACTCCGATTCGTATCCAGGCTAAAACAAAACACAGCATGTAAGAATCCTAAAAAAAGCTACTGCACAAATAATGTAAACACTCAAATTAAGTTATCCAAAAATATAATGTCCAATGTCTAGTTTATTTATAACCCAGGGTCTGCTGAAAAAGTAAAGTGGCCGGGTACCACTAACAACAAACCCGGATTCTAATCCTAAGACTGGCGCAAGTGATTTCAAAATGGGATATACTTTTCTTCTTATCTTCATTTCTTCGTCTTTTTCTATTCGTCTCCTCATTTCATCTTCTCTTTCTCTACGAGCTCCTTGGATCCACTACGAGCTCCTTGGGTTCGCCGTGCCTGGATATCCAAATGAAAAGAAACTCATCCCCGAAGGGGTATTTTCGTTTCTCTTTGGATATTAGAACCACCCTAACTTGGCTTTCCAAATAGAAGAAAATACTCCCCTGAGGGACATTCTCTTCTCTTTAGATTCCGAGTTGGGTGTGATATTCCACTTTTGAACCACTTTCACAACACTTGACTTTAACAAATTATTACATTTACATCTCAGAAAGAAAAAGAAAATCTAAACACACCTACAGGGTTATCTTAGACATTTATAATAAAATCATTTCCAAGCAGTTATATATTCACATTAAATTTATCAGTCACACTTGGCCATGCTCTTTTAATTTTAAGGGGGTTTAGCATTTTCTGAAGCACCTGCAAAAATTTTATGTTAATTTAAATCTTTAATTTGCCCCCTTTTTATTCAGCCCTGCACGAGCATGACCACCTGCATAAGATTCTGTGAGCATCCAGATCATTCCTAACCTAAGGGTAATCTATCGTCCGTCACATCATATCACAGAGAGCAGTGAAAATAAATAAACACTCACATCAATCATGCATAACATGCAATGAAAATCGAGAAAGCCCGTCACACAACAGCAAGAAAGTAAACACCGGCCTAACCTAAAGCTAGAGTCGGTTGTCCTAGCAAACAAATCTAAGTGTGTGCTGTAGGCTGTGTGGTTTAAGGATATCCTAGGTTTACTATTAGTTAGAGTTGTTTAATTGATTGAATTTTAAGTTAAGATTATTACTAGATCTAAGGTGGGATGTCACTAAGTTTTCTATGTTCTGTGTTTCTATCATAAAGTGTGCATGCAACCTAAGTCTAAATTTTTTAAGACTCAGTCCTTAATTTTTGTCCTTAAATATCACTAATATTGTATAAGATAAAAAGTTTATTATTACTAACCCTCAGGACATTGCACATGTGTAAAGGGGTTTAAGGATCTAAAATAAAAATAAAGTAATCTTGATAAAATTGAAGTTACTACAGGGACCTAGAGGAGAGGAGTTTGCACTAAACACACCACGGCCTACCTAGGGACTTTCTAAGTTTTAAGAATACTTACAACACCGGGGGCTACGACCCGGTGGATGTCGCCCGTAGCACCTCTACCCGGTTGGATAGAGGCGACTGACACCTTTAATCTGCTTCCTCTTGTTCACTTGTTTGGTACCGTTCCTCATATTTTATGCAAATAAAGAAAAGAAAATAGGGAATGATTAGAAGAATATTTAATAATTATAAATGAAACAATTGAAATTTGTTAAAAATAAAACGTACCTTTCTTCGGGCTTGAAGACCGGCACAAGAAAGGAGAGTAGTAGAAGAAGGAAAAGAGAGGTAGAGAGAGAGAGAATCATTGCTTTTCAACCTTTACCCAAACAACTTAGCTTCCTAAATCCACACCCCTCATTTCTTCAAAACAACTCAACCTTCAACAATTACCATGCTTTACTTTTCACTCTTATACTTTTAATTTCCTCTTTAAAACATAAATAAGCCATCTTTTGAAACACACAATTATTAAAACTCTTTACCCTTCCAAAGCAAACACTTTACTTTCCCATAATTTCCCAAAGATCACTTACTTTTACTTTTCAAAAAAAAAAAAAACCATATACCTCTCTTTTAACATAAGCACTTTTCAAGATATTTCATTTTCCTACATAAACATTTTTTCAAAATACATATGTTTTACTTTCCAAAATCTACACACATCACCATTCAAAGTCACTCTTCTACACTTTTCAAATCATATAATTTCCAAAGCATTTCACTTTAAAACATACACAATTACAAAGCACTTTACTCTTCAACACACAAACTTTCCAAACTCTTTACTTTTCAAAACCCTACATTTCACCTTTCACCTTTCTCACACAATCATCTTTCGAAACATACGTTTTCACTTTCTCGAAATCCCAAAATTCACTTTCCAAACCAGACACACACTTTACATTTCTAAAACACACACCTTTCCAATTTCAAAATCCCAATTTACCTTTTAAAATATACACCTTTCACCTTTCAACATACACATGCGAGTCGCCTTTTCTTATCAAACTAAACACTTTGCTTTTCATCTTCCTCACATAACCACTTTTCAACACACATACACTTGTCAAAACACTTTACCTTTCCAAAATCTCTTTTCTCCATTCAACGTTCATATATTTACAATTGAATCACAAAGTACAAATATGCTCTCCAACATCTTCCCTTTCACCAAATCAAAGTAAGAAACCCTTCTTGATGCAAGTGTAAAGAAAGAATTACTAGACTTCAAATTGAACCCAACTTGCCACTATAAGCTTCCAACTTACTTATTCCAAATCAATACTAATGCCAAATGAAATTTGAGAAAAGAAAAGGAAAACTATAGCAACTCTATAAGAAATCTTTTGAGGAGAGCTTTAAATCCTTGAAACATGATATTAAAATACCTTTACTCAACAACGAAAGCCAACAAAGATATCAAAAATCATGTTGTGATGAAAATCAATGAACGTTTGACTTGTATGTGATTACAATTTGCAACAAATACGCATATATAAAGTCTTCTTGTCTTTCTCTAACTCATAGATTTCTTAAGATTACGAATGGAATAAAACATAGACATGCATTCCCAATAACTCTTTATTTAACCAAAACTCATCTCATTCCTTGATAGACAATAACACAAATACCTTTTATGCATTTGACAAATGATGCTATGATTTCCTCCAATCTATACATAGAGTTCTAAACTATACATTTCATGATACAAGCCACAATAAGTATAGTATTCTACAGATTTTACACACAAAAAGCTTAGTTTCAAACAGCATGGATCTTTCCATAAACTCATTCATGATTCATGAGGCTATCTATCCAGCAAAATTTATCCATAAAAGAAAGAACAATTAGAGGAACAGGAGTAGGAGAAGAATCAAGAAGCAAAAGTTTACCACTTTCTCTTACCTTTGGCCGAGCAAATCAGAAAATGATGAAAGCACGGACAAGGCTAGGGCTAAGGAGTCAAAGTCGGAGTCCCTTGCACACGAGAGAAAGGTAGGAAGACATGGGCTTCAGCCCTTGGTGTCCCACGAAGCAGAGGGGAGACCGGAAGAGAGATTCAGTCCTAGGGCTTGCGAATGGGAGGAGATGAGGCTGAGATTTTGCAAATGGCGAGGGAGACCGAGTGCTGGAGTCTTCCGATTTTAGGCATGCCAATGGGGGGGAAACTCCGCCTGGGCTTTTCGAACAAAGAGGGAAATGGGAGCAGTTCGCCAATGAGAGCGTGGGGGGTTTTCGTTTTTGTGAATCATCCTGGGAGGAGATGGGGGGAGATTTTTAGAACTGCCGAGAATGAGTGGGAGATAGAGAGGGTTCGCCAACTGGGAGGAAGATGAAGAGTTCGTTCCGTTTTGCCAACTGCCGCCAGTGACGGGCTAGGAGCAGTTTCGCGAAATGGAGCCAAGGGCCGAGAGGTTCTATTTTGCGAATGAATAGATTGTGGGAGCGGGAAAGGTTGGAGAAGTCCTAAACAAACTCTAATGCATGGTTAGGCTCATCCGAACCCTATTCCTATCTCGATTCAAATTGACGATTAGGATCTATGGATTGATTTAAAAACTATTTGAGTTGATTATTTTAATCATGATTATACCTGATTTAATCAAATTAAATTCACTTAATATCATGTTTAATGAATATTGATTTTGATTTTATTTTACCAATTTTAAAAGGTTTGATTTAATCAATTTAGTCCAATTAATGTTGATTTGATTTTACTAGGTTTGAGACGAGTTTAATTTGGATTTAATTGAAGTCGTCATTTGTTAAATTAAATTTGAGCCGAGTCAATTTTATTTGAATTAGTGGTGATCTAGGTCGAGTCAGGGGGTTGAGTCGATGCTACGTCATTAGGTATCCACCTAAGGGAAATCTAATGGAGGTGATGTCTACGCTAAACTACGAAGACCTAGGAGCTAGAGATTGATTAAGAGGAATTGACCTCGAATAATGAGGTCAACAGCGATCAAGACCCGGTACTTTTACTCAGGCTCCAGTTCACTCCTATTGGGGGAAAACTGTCCGGCAAGAGTCTAAACACCGGCGGCGGAGGCAATCAAGACCCGGTACTCTTACGTAGGCTCCAGTTCACTCATATTGGGGGAAAACTGTCTGACAAGAGTCTAAATATCTGTGGCGAAGGTGATTAAGATCCGGTACTCCTACGCAGGCTCCAATTCACTCCCATTAGGGAGAAAAACTGTCCGGCAAGAGTCTAAATATCGGCGGTGGAGGCTATCAAGACCCGGTGGCTGCAGTTTTCCCCTGTTGGGAGGCGAATGTCGTCAACTAGAGGTGACGGTGCCATGAATAATACCCAAAAAGGTGGTTCTGGCCCATCCAATACAAGACAAGCTTCAAAGAACCAAGATGATGTTCCAGGCAGCAGGCCTTTAGATATGCTAGATGTTGTTCCTTCTACTCATAAGGTGGTTGAGCCGGTGAGAGCTCTTCGGACTATGGAGGTCGATGAGAGTAGGAGATCAACATTAATTGATGATGTTTCATCCTCAATTACTTCAGATGGTTTGATTATTATTCGCAAGAAATTTCATCTGCCTGATGACTTAGTGATGGTTGTCCCTAAAAAGACCGATCGAGCACGAGATCCTCCAAATGGATTTTTCACCATGTACGAGATGACTTTGTGTGCAGGTTTGAGGTTTCCTCTAGCCCCTGAGTTGCTCGAGATTTTTAGGGTATGCGGTGTCCCCTTGGCTCAATTCTTATAGAGGACGATTATGATCATTGTGGGATTGACGATTTTTTATAGGGAGCGTGGTGTCAGGCTGACTGTTGACCACTTATCCAAGATGTGTAGGTTTACAAGTGATTTCCAAGGGCGTGTTTTATGTAAAGGTAGAAAGTGGTTAGATTTTTCAACACGCGATCCTTCTAAAAATTGGTCTAGCTCATTCTTTTTTGTAAAGAATGATTGGGGACTTTTTAAAAAATGGGGGAGGTTAAAGGAGCTGCCAAACATCCCACGCATAAGAGAGGAGGATATATTAAAAATTCTTAATTTTTCTGAAACAAAGAGTCTTCAGGAAGAGTTACGTCATATTAGTCAGTATGTGCTGGAGGAAAAACTTTTTAAAGTTGGCCTTTCTATTCACGTGGGAAGATCTCATGCAGTTCAGTTGAAGAAGTCTAAGAAGGTTCGTGAAGCAAGTCCCAACATTCTAAGATCTTCATCCAACAATCCTTCAAGAGGACATGGAGAGGAGGGATCTTCCCTTGTAAAGAAGAGAAGAGTGAATGATGTAGTAGGCTTGCCAAGCGATGATATAGTATGTAGGGAGGTTATTTGCCCTTTAATGGTCGATGTTGCTACCCTTAATTCAGATAGAGAGGTTCAGCCCCTCAAAGTACCAATCCTTGAAGAGGTATTAAAACATATATGTATTGGACGACAACGTGCGAAAGAAATGATTAGTTATCTTGATCTCCTTTTCCTCCTCCTCCTTTTTTTTAAGCGTTCATAATCATATGTCTACTGCAGATGATACAAAAGATGGATGTGGAGTCCCAGTTTGACACAGTGCTGGATGAGTGGAATGTTGAGTTCGTGAAGGTTAAATATCTACATGGGGAGTATAAATGAAAGTTGGATACAAAGATTAAAGAGATGTCAGCATTAGAAAGCCAACTAGTAGAGTGTCGAGCTGAGCTAGCGACGATATCCACCACTCTTTCCATTCAAAATCGAGAGGCTGATCGTTCTCGCACTGAGTTGATTGAGGCTCGTATGGAGACCAATCAGAAGAATGAAGTCCTGAAGGCACTTGCAGCAGAGAAGAGTGCCATTGAGAAAGAAAATAAAGAGTTACAGGATCATCTTTTGGAGAAAGAGGTAGTCATACTAGATGCTCTTGCCCGTATAGAAGCGATATCACTAGAGGCTGTGGAAAAATTCAAGAAGTCTTCAGCTTATCATCGAGAGACCCAGAATCACGTCGAAGAGGCTTATAATAAGCTATTTGATGCCGAGGGAAGGGATCTGGAGCGTCGATGCCTTGAGGAAGGCTTCGTCCGAGGTTTTTTAAAGGGTACTCGATTGGTGCAGCGTAAGGCAGGGGTTACGATCAAAGTGTTGTCTCCTAGCCAGGCCTCCGAGGACTCCTCTCTAGACGTAGATGATAATGATATTGAAAGTGAGCTAAGGAAGGTCTTCTCCAGTGATGATGATGATATTGAAATCATGTAACATGTAGTATTTTTTTGGCTATATGATTATCTTTTTTTTATTATTTATCTCAGTATGTATGTTTATTTTTTTAAGATATCCATGCTTTGATGATATATTTTTAGAGTGTCATAATCTATTATTCAAATTTGTGTTATTTATATTTTTAATGAAGATTCTCATATAGGTAGCCTTGCATCTTTGAAGGCTAGAGAGAGCTTATCAAATACTTTAACCTTTCCTTAATCACATATTGGGGGGTCACTCAATGAAGTTAGCTAATTAGGAAGAGGTTGAGAGATATCCACCTAGGATATTTGACCTATCCGAGGTTATTTGTCAAAGCATTGCTTGATGACATTAACCTGTGTGGAAGAGGTCAGATCGAATCCCCCTGGGATTAATCATCCAATGATTGAGATACCATAGATGTTGTATATTTCTCTAATCAGTGGATCTTAATATTAGAGTTCACAAGTTCACAGTATGTGTGAAATGGTTACTATATTTTTTCTCGGAGAAGAAGATAATATAAACGGACAAAGTTTTACATTATTGAGTAACACTAAACATCCCTATTATAACCTAGGGATACAAACGATAAAGATAGGAGAAACAATACTCAACACTGAAGATAAGTAGTATTATTATTCTCTACTGATAATATTTGTGAAGATTTTTTATATTCCATGTTCGAGGGAGCATCTTTCCCTCAGCATTCTTCAACTTGAAAGTTCTAGGCTTCACTATGGCTGCCACCAAGTAAGGACCCTCCCAAAGGGGGGAGAGTTTGTTACATTGAGGACCTTTTCTGGCTGCCTCGATGCTACTTAGAACTAAGTCTCCAAACGAAATATATCGAGGTTTCATTCTTCGATTATAATAACGAGCAACTCTTTGATGATATGCAACAACTTTAATCATCGCCACATCTCTTACTTTCGGAAGGAGATCTAAATTATTTCGGAGCTTCTCCTCATTACTATCGAAGTCAAAAGTTTGAACTCTAGGACTTGGAATTCCAATATCGACATGAAGTACTGCTTCTATACCAAAATAGAGATTATACGGAGTTTCTCCTATTGGAGTTCTGATGGTGGTACAATAAACCCAGAGAACATTCGGGAGTTCATCAACCCATTGCCCCCCAGCCTTCTCTAGACGTGTCTTCAGCCCTTTCAGTATAGTTTGATTTGTGACCTCTGCTTGCCCATTTGTCTGAGGATGGGCAACAGCTGTATGCATTAGTTGAATGCAAAGATCTTTGCAGAACATCGTAAAAATCTTTCAGATGAATTGAGTTCCGTTATCTATGATAACTTTAGCTGGAATGCCGAAACGACATATTATGTTCTTCCACAGGAATTATTTAGCATTGGCTTCAATAATTTTTATCAGTGGTTCTACTTCCACCCACTTGTTGAAATAATCTACAGCTAGGATGATGAACTTCTGTTGTCTGGTGGCTATAGAAAAAGGACCCATTATGTCGATCCCCCACTAGGCAAAAGGCCAGAGACTTTGTAGTGATGAGATCTCCACAGCAGGTGAATGGATAAGGTTGGCATATAGTTGACAATTGTTAAACTTTTGTATAAATTCCAATGCATCTTGCTTCATCGTGGGCCAGTAAAATCCCTGCCTCATAATTTTACTGGCTAATATCCTTCCCCCAGATGCTCTCCACATATACCTGAATGAACCTCTCGTAGCGCGTAATCAACTTCCAAAGGTGGGAGACACTTGAGGTACGACCCTATTAAGGCTCGTTTGTATGACTCTCCATTAATAATAGTGAAGTTTGGTGCTTGCCTTCGAAATCGCATTGCCGCTGTTGGATCTTCAGGGAGTATGCCATCTTGTAAGAAAGATAAAATGGGATCGATCCAAGAAGCTTCTTTCTGCTCATCAATCGATTGTATAACCCATGGGCCTTGGGCACTTGGGAAATAAATATCCTCGATATATTTTCTCTTGAAGATGTCACCAGTTGTCGAAATAGCCAGTTTAGAGAGAGCATCTGCTCGTGCATTCTGCTCCCAAAGGATATGAATAATTTGATGCTGGGCGATTTGAGCCAAAAGTGATTTTGTTATGTTGCAGTGGGCCAACAGTGGGTTATGGACATTAAATTCCCCCTCTACTTAAGAGGCGACCAATTATGAATCAGTATGAATCACCAAGTTATAAACTTCACAATCGATTGCTAGCCTTAATCCTGTGATAAGGGCCTCATATTCAATAATATTGTTTATTGCAGAAAACTTCAGTCGAAGTCCATACTCAAGAGTAGTTTGTTGTGGAGAGATCAATAGAATTCCAGCACCAGCACCAGAATTGCCAGAAGCTCCATCGACGTATAAGGTCCAACTCGGGGAGGAATAAGAAGTATCCAGTGGTTCATTAGAAGTAGGATTAGTACATTCGACCATAAAATCTGCTAATACTTGTGATTTGATGTCAGGTCTAGGAAGAAAATGAATGTCGAATTCTCCGAGTTCTACCGACCATTTGATTAATCTTCTAGATGCCTCAGGCTTTTGAAGAATGCTCCTCATGGGTAGATTTGTATAGACTCCAATGGTATGGGCCTGAAAATAAGGATGTAATTTTCTGGCCTAGAAAATTAATGCCAAGGCTATCTTATCTGCCAATGGGTAACACACTTCTGTCTTAGAGAGTACCTTGCTAATATAATAAACAAGACGTTGAACAACATTCTCTTCTCGAACCAAGACTGAACTTATGGCATGCGAAGAGATAGCCATATAAACATACAATATTTCACCGGGTACCATTTTTGAGAGTAGTGGAGGGGAGGCTAGATAACTTTGAAGTTGTTCAAAAGTCTCTTGGCATTCATCTGTCCACTGGAACCCCAAGTTATGGGCTCCTCTCAGTATTTTGAAGAAAGGCAGACATTTGTCGCCTGATTCGGCCAAAAATTGAGAAAGGGCTGCAATTCTTTTGTTCAGATATTGGACTTCCCTGATATTTCTTGGGGGTACCATATCTCTCAGTGCTTTGATCTTCTCAGGATTTGCCTCGATCCCGTGGTGGGTAACCATGAATCCCAGAAATTTTCCTGAAGTGACTCCAAATGCGCACTTGGAAGGATTGAGGTGCATGTTGTAGGATCGAAGATGATAGAAGCATTGTTCTATGTCAGAGATATGCTGTGCTTTTTCAAAACTTTTAGCTAGAATATCATCCACATATACTTCCATAGTAAGCCCTATAAGATCTCTAAATACCTTATTCATGAGGCGCTGATATGTGGCCCCAGCATTCTTGAGCCCAAATGACATGACCCGATAACAATATAGTCCTTTATCCATTTGAAATGTCATTGCTTCCTCATATATAGGATCCATCCTTATCTGATTGTATCCAGAGTAAGCATCCATAAAGCTCAGCATTTGGTTCCCAGAGGTGGCATCCACTAGTTGGTCAATACATGGAAGCGAAAAACTATCATTTTAGCAAGCTTTATTGAGGTTTGTATAGTCCACACACATCCTCCAAGCTCCACTAGCTTTCTTGACGATGAGAACATTCGCTAGCCAGGTGGGATAGTGCACTTCTCGTATAAATCCTGCTTCTAGGAGTTTATCAACTTCTTTCTCGATAGCTTGCTGGCGATCTTGTGCAAAATTTTGTTTCTTTTGGATAACAGGCTTACACGTTAGATTTACTTTAAGGGAGTGCATGATTACTTCTGGGTAGATTCCCGACATGTCAGCTAGACTCCATGTAAAGATGTCTTGATTTGCACGTAGAAAATCTATATATTTTGCCTTCTCTTCCTCTGAGAGTAATGATCCAATCTACACCGTTCTGGTAGGGTGCTCATCTGACAGAGAGACACAATCAAGATCCTCTATAGGAGAAGCCTTCTAAGGGATGTCTATATTTCATAGATCAAAATCCTTAATGCTTAGGATAATTAATGGGCGTGGCTGAGCCTGCCTAAGATAGCATGATTGAGCTACATGTTGATCTCCACGCACTATATCGACTCCCGTCGGGGTGAGAAACTTTAGTTTAAGGTGTGACATAGAGGCAACGTTTCTAAAGATCGCCTGGAGTGGTCTTCCAAAGATGGTATTATAAGCCGCTTCTGACTTCACTACAATAAATTGGACTAAATGTGTAGTATATCGTGGAAATTCTCCAAGCACAACTGGGAGGCTGATTGATCCTTCTACTCATACGGGTCGGTTATCAAAATCATACAGCGATCCTACAGCTGGCTGGAGCTTTTCCCTAGCCAGGCCCATACTAAGAAAAGTGGAATAAAATAGGACATCCACCGAGCTCCCATTATCAACTAAGATCCTTTTGACGTTGAAGCATGGGTCGTTAATTCCTGCGTTAATTACAAGTGGATCTTGATGAGGGGTTTGAACTCAATCTAGATCAGTATCATCAAAAGTAATAGAGTGGTCAGCACGAGACTTTTTTGACATTGGCTCCTTGCTAGCTGCAATTAAGACATAATTGGGTACTGAGGGGCCCCCAGCAATAGTTTCAATCTCTTCGATCATTTGATGATTATTTGATGGTTTCCTGTGTTGTTGATTCTGCCCCCTAGTAGGACCAGCTTCATCCCGAGTAGGTGCGCTTTGAATAAATTATCGAAGATATCCTTGTCGGATCAGCCTCTCAATTTCTTTCTTGAGTTGTCTATAAGCTTCAGTTGTGTGTCCCCGACTACAGTGGAAGTGACAATATTGCTCCTGATTTCCTACATTTGGCTTCAAAGGATTCGACCACTTTACATTCTCCTGATCCCGGATAGCCATCAACACATTGGCCTGAGATACATTGAGCGGTGTATACTCCTTCTCTTGATGAGGCTCTCGTCGTTGCTGTGAGGCTCGAGGGGGCAAGTTATAGTTTTCTTGCTTCTTCTGTTGTGATGATGAAACATCCATCCCCAGTGCATTTTTACGTTTCCTGGTTATTTGCTCAAATTACTTCCTATGAGCATTTATGGCCTCATCTGCCGAGATTTAGGCCTCCACATGATGAATTAAATAAGCATAGGAATGGACTGTATCTCGCATAAGTGCTGAATAAAAAGGTCCAGGATGAAGTCCTCTAAGAAAAACTTCTCTAAGCAGTTCAGGATCCACCCCTAGAATTTGTCGAGCCTCTGTAGAAAATCTTTGAAAGTATTCTTTAAGGGTCTCATTTTCATTCTATCGAATTTCAGAGAGATGAGAAGAATCTTTAACCATCCTTCGATTGACAACAAATTATTCAATGAACACTTTGGCCAATTTGACAAACTTGGAGATGGTTCTAGTAGGAAGCGAGTAGAACCATGTTCGAGCCTGCCCTTTAAGGGTAGCAGTAAACACTTGATAGAAGAGCCCATCTGAGGCTCTCTGAATATGCATAATGGTTCTGTAGTGATCGATGTGCTCATAGGGGTCGGATGTCCCATCATAAGAATCAATGCTCGGTAGTTTAAACCTTGCAGGAATAGGGTATTGAAGGATGGCTTCGCTCAGTGGTGAGGTCTCCTAGAACATTGATTGAGAGATTATCTTCCACCCCTACTAGAAAATTCTTCTCAGACCAACCGCCTCAGTTTGTGGCGTAGGACATTGCGCGGGAGGTCAACAATGTGAGGTTGGGCTACATCCTCAAGAATATCCGATGGAATGCGGACTACCTGACTGGGGCAAAAAGGATGGGTAGAGCTAGCGGTGTCGGTAATGTCAATGTCTTATTGTGCTTGAGGACGACCCCTTGATTGAGGGATAGGGATGTATGCCTGAATATGTTTGAGTTGAACACCTCTGGCTAGTGATGGATCTTGAGGAAGACGAACCTTCTCCTGCTCTGCTAGTATTGGTTGTCGGGCCCCTCATAGGAGTTGAAGGATCTCCTTCTGAGATTCCTCCATTTTCGGATGCGATCTTCCACAGATGGTCCTGATGTCCCTTCTCCAGTATGGTTTTGCCCACCAGGGTGAAAAGAGGCAGATGCATGGCGTCGTTGATGCTGGGACTGATTCCTAGACTGGTGAAAGTTGGAGCGAAAGGCTCCCTGGTGGCGATTGCTACGCCTGTTGGCCATTGAAGTAATGATTAGAATTGTGGGATAGTGTTCTCACAAATGATGCCAAACTGTTGCGGGCGAGAAAATACGCAGTAGTAAAGTAAGAGAATATAGCGTCTTAACAATGTACGTATATCCAGCACACCAACAGATATTCGAGAGAGAAAAACACCATAGGCTTTTTACGTGGAAAACTCGAAAAGGGAAAAACCACGGGGCCTGGCCCAGATGAGAAAATTCCACTAAGTTTGAATGAATTATAAATCTTGATGCGCCTCTTTGTTGGGAGACGGTGGATTTACAATAAATTAGAGAATCGGGCAAGAGTCTGGCGATGACAGGAAGAACTCCGGCAACGGTCGGTAAGGATCTCTAGCGACGGTTAGGAAGAAAACTCCGCTAGTGGTCGGTAGGAACTTCGGCTGTGATCAGCAGGAACTCCGACGGTGGTCGACAGGAACCCCAGCAGTGGTCGACAAGAACTCTGACGGTGGTCGACATGAACCTCAGCAGTGGTCAGCAAGAACCCTGGTGGTGGTCGGCAGGAACTCCGACGATGGTCGGTAGGAACTCCAGCGGTGGTCGGTAGCAAGAGAGCTCACAAATTCCTCCTTACTTTCTCTCCCCGTCCCCCCCCCCCCCCCCCCCCCCTCATGAGAAGAGTGGAGCTATTTATAGTTTTTTTAGAGTGGCACGGCTCGTAAATAAATGGAGAATCAATATCAAAATGGGAGTGGTTTGAATGAACGGCCGATATTGATCTACTTGCTCATAGATCGCTTAATGGTCATTTAAATGCCTTAATGATATCATAATTTAGTGATCTTGGGCTCGTTGGATTCGTCTCGTCGAGCCGCTTGATTCAATTATAAGCATGTCACATTTGGAAATTGTTTGGTAATCCAAATTATAGTTTGAACCTTCCAAAAGTGCTTCAGGCCTTTGATTTGGACCCATTTGAGCTCGAATTAGGTTGAATTTGGTGTTGTTGGGTTCGTATTTTTGAGACGTTCAGTTTGACTATAAGTTTGCTGAATTTGGAATTCATATGGTCTCAAATTTAATTTTTAAAGTTTTCAACTTGATTTTGCCTCAAGATTCGTGCACGATCAAAATGATTTTTTGTGACATATCAGTATGTAATATAAGTTGATAGAGCTTTACTATGAAATAAAATTAGAGAGTAGGGAATAAATAATATTTTAATCACTTATATTAAGAAATAAATATTTGATTGTATTAATAATAAAATACTAATTTAACTCTTTCAGAATATGAAGAGTATTATAAATTATAAATTTTTTTATCATCTTATTTTTTTATCTTTTTAAATAAAATATTTAAATAATTTTTTTTAAAGCTATCAATGTTATCCTCAAGTACGAATAAAAAAAATTGAGAGAATATCTAAAACATTTAATTTGCACCCTCATAAAATTTTTTTTTTTGCTCCGCCACTATGTGAAAAGCTCCAAAAGAGAAAGAAAAAACATTGAATTGAAATTAGTTATTGTATATCCAAGCTTTAGAGTAGCCTATTGAGTGACATAATGATATATTTTATTTGTTGGGATGATTTTTTTAGATGACAATGGAATATGGTGCTAAGGCCTGAATTTAGTATCATATTGTTATTAATTATTTATATGTAATTAGAAAATTAATTCAGCCGAATACAAATATTATCATAATTTTTAGATTTTGAAATATCGAAGAATTTGAATTAAATATTTTTAAAATAAAATTATAGTTTATTTAATCCAAATCTTAATAAGCTGTTAGTTAAATGAACGTGTTGATGAGGAGAACCCAACAATATCAAGAATGTCTCAATTTGAATTTCAGTGGACTAAGACAAGGCACTTTGAAGAATAGTTAGAAATTTTGTGCAACTATTTGAGTGACCAAACGTCCCGCAGTGCTCTGTTTTTATAATTGAGATAAACATCTTGATGAGCCCAATATAGCCCAATTCTGATATCGCTAAGCCCTTAAGATGTCTAACAAATTTTGTATGATTAAGGGGGTTCAACATGAGTCACCTAATAATTTTTTCATATTTTTTGACGAAATGATCAGAATGTCCCTTTCAAAAAATCTAAAAATAAGCTATACTTCCCCATGTTTGGGATGAGTCCATAAGAAGGATTCCATATAAGAAAATCTAGAGCTATGTTTGTTAGCACTTGACATCTGTTATTGACAACAACGTTGGCACCCTTCATTATCTCCAAGGCTAAGTCTTGTTGTCGACACCAACTTTGACACCCACTATTGCCAATAAGGCACAGCTGTTGTACACACTAATGCCAATACCTATTGTTGCCAACCATGTAGATGCCTGCTCTTGATATCAATGTCGACATTCATTGTCATTGACATTCATTGTCATCACCAAGGCAAACTCTCATCATTGATACCAATGTTGACACTCGTTGTCAACACCAACGTTAGTGGTATTCGTCGACTTTATCAAGGCAGATATTCAACTTCGTAGTCATTGGTCTTCCCTCATCATTGAAACCAATGCAACACGATGTCACACCATGATTGATTTTCATTGTCTCTATCAAGGCGTATATATGGCTTCTTGGTCATTTATCTCCCCTCCTATAACGAGAACAATCAAATAAACCATTTATTAGTACTATAAGTGAACCAATACATTCAATGAATAACTTGAATTCAACTCAACTAATACTCATCATTCAAGTTATTATTAGAATAATTTTGGACATTTTTATGAGCTTGGAGATTAAAGAATCAACCTTGAACATAATCCCACTTATTTATTTACATTCCTAAACAACTTGCACCTTATTCCATAACTAATTTATTAAAGATAATATTAAACTTGATAATGGCTCATATAATGTACTATTAAAAAAATTAAACACAACTTAGTATATATTTATTTATCTCTTTTTTTTTTATTATTTTTCACATATCATTTTGCTCTTTTATTCTTTTTAATGTCTACTCTTTTTGATATAGCAACTTATAATTAATTTAATACATGTGGACTTGATGTACACTAAATTTTATTATTATTATTTATATAAGTGAATTCTAAGTCCTACCTAGCTCATTTTGGTCTGTTGGTTGGTAACTTGGTCTACCAACTAAGAGTCTAAGAGGTCTTAGATTCGAGTCTTGCGTATGTGATGTGTGTGTGAATTTATCTTCATTGGCCTAAATGTAAAATAATAATAATAATAATAATAATAATAATAATAATAATAATAATAATAATAATAAATCCCAATCACACCTAAAAATAGAGAAATTATTCTGTGCGGTCACCGGACGCCGTCCGGAGGCGAATCAGGATGCACCATATCACTTTTTTGCTGGGTACAAATGCTGTGTATCAGGTGATGCGCCGCATCCTGATTCATCTCTTAACGGTCCGATGATCACATAAAATAATTTCTCCCAAAAACCAGTGATGACCCTTTTTGAAACTCCAATCTTAATTCGTAACTCATCCTTAATATAATATAATAATTGCTATATTGCCATTGTAGCATTTATAATTGCGCCTCTTCTACATTAGGTGGGTGATGGGGGTCACGATTTAATAGTGACTTTAGCCCAATTATTGCGGGAGAAATTTTATATCATGAATACATATAATACATTTAGCTAATTAATTATTTTTTTTATTATTTATCTCACAATAAATTAATAATATTCAAGAGCCTAACTAATTTTTCTCTTTTTGAGAGTGCAAATTCATTATTTTAATAGCTAAATATATAAAAATAGAAAATATATAAAATAAAATTCAATCTTTGAAAAACACAATTTTATGTGGCAAAATAATTTTGGAGGATTTATATAGATATCATTTTATTTCATGTTATTTATATATCTAACATCTAAAATTTTAATATTCCATATCTACCACCTATATACAATTTTAATATCAAATATGTCACCCTTATATTTCATTTCTACCACCCTGCAAATTTTAATATTTCATTCCTTGCATCAATATTTGCTCTATGAGTGTTAGGAATGAAACATTAAAATTTTAGGTATTAGATACGTAAACAATGATATGTATGTAAATCCTCTAATAATTTTTTTAAGAGTGCAAATTCCCGAAATTACACCTCCTTATAAGTAAATTTTGATTCTGAGGGTAAGCCGCCCCTAATATTGCTGAAACTTTCATAATTTGTAATTAATTTTGCTTACTTTCTCAAAAATAAAAAAAATTCAATTATTATAAAATATATTGATTCATAATATTCTTGCCTAAGTTTTTAATTGCTGCCCATCTTGAATATAAGTAAATTCATTTGTGGAGATGGAGCTTCTGGCTTATATTGCTGGTGATAAGCAGATATTTTTCTTTTATTTTTTTTATCTATATGTTGATGTGGACTATTCTCTATCCTAGTCTAGCGGAGCACTACAACAGCGGACTTGTTGCTTATAACAAACTTACGTCCTCCACTACTTTGCTATTATGCTATTTTTCATAGTTTCTATTTTACTGTTTCATTGCATGTGCCGAGTACTGGCAACCGTAGGACAATATTCCTTCTTTGAGCATTTTCCTTTCAGCATTACTGGAGAGTATATAAGCTCCATAGGAAGAAGAATAGGGGATATTGATGATTATTAATTCCTAAAAATGGATTTCTGCTATCTTCCTCCTTATCTCGGTTTCTTCTTCTTTGCTCTGTTCCCTGTTTGCTTCTCTGTTTCTCTGTTTTTCTCTACAGGTTATTGCGGTTCCACACCACATTGGTATCAAAGCTCGGTTGTGGGCATCAATGGCGGAAGGAAGCAAACGTTCCACTCTCAACGACGATTGGAGTTTGGAAGCCCTGTGGAATGCTCAAACCAACATCGCACGGCAAATGGAGGTACTCACAAATGAATTCTTCCGGTTGTCTACAGAAATGCGAGCAGAGCTCCAATCTTTGAGAACGACGAGGCCGATGGTCACGGGGGACTGACCGCCAGCACCGGCAGCCTTTCCGGTCCATCGGCAGCACCCCCATCGACGTCTCCCTACAGCAACACCGATTGGGTCCGATTCGGATAATGAACCAGATCAGCGGCAAACCTTGGATGCGTCGGATTCTGCAGAAGAAGAACGACCAAATTACTACGAGCACCCACGCCGACCACCATTGCAACATCGCCCACAAGGTGAATTTCGCATCAAGCTTGATATCCCCTTCTTTGAGGGGCGGTTGAATATAGAAGATTACCTCGACTGGGAACGGGCTGTTGAGGCCTTCTTCGATTACATGGAGATCGCACCGGAAAAGCAAGTGAAGTATGTCGCTTGCCGTCTGAAGGGCGGTGCAGGAGCATGGTGGATGCAGCTGTTGCAGTCGAGACGACGAGAAGGAAAGGGAAGCATAACGAGCTGGTACCGAATGAAACGACTGCTACGGGGACACTTCCTCCCGACTGATTTTGAACAGATGTTTTATCTTCAGTATCAACATTGCTCACAGGGTGGTCGAACTGTGAATGAATACACCGAAGAATTCTACAGGCTAAGTGCTCGAAATAATCTGAGTGAATCTGAAAACCAACTTGTGGCACACTACATTGGAGGTCTGAGGGAAGCTCTGCAGGACAAACTGGAACTGAACTCCGTCTGGACTTTATCTCAAGCAGTGAATTATGCTCTTAAGGCAGAACAAGAACTTAACCGCCATCCGAGGAGTCGCACCACAAGTCGTTACACTACCGATCCAATCGGCGAGACTAGCAGACCACCTGTCATTAGTGGCAGCAAACCCACAACTCCCCAACCTGGAGGTGCCAGAATACTTGGGGCAGAACCGAAATCGGCGACCTCACTGCGGCCAAAATTGCCTACCAAGGAAAACAATCCTTATGCCCGGCCTACTACACTTAAGTGTTACCGTTGTTTTCAACCGGGACACAAATCCAATGACTGCCCAAATAGACAGCAACTTCATCTTGTTGAGGGAGAACAGGAGAGTGAACATCATTTGGCGGAGATTGTTAATGAGCAGGATTTCGAGGACCTACAGGCGGATGAAGGAGAGCAATTGATTTGCATCCTGGAAAGACTTCTATTGGCCCCGCGTCAAGCCAATAACTCTCAGCGTCATGCTATTTTTTGCACGCGGTGTACCATTAGCGGGAAGGTTTGTGATATGTTGTTCGACAGTGGGTGCACGGAGAACATTATTTCGCGATCAGTGGTTCAGAAACTCCAATTGAAGACGACAAAGAATCCACAGCGGTATAAAATCAGCTGGGTAAAGAAAGGTGTGGATATTCTTGTGTCGGAAATGTGTCGGGTGACCTTCTCCATCGGGAAGAACTATATCTGCGAAGTTTTATGCGATGTTTTGGAGATGGACGTGTGCCACATTATTTTAGGCCGATCGTGGCAATTTGATGTCGGAGCTACACATGATGGTCGTCTAAATACCTATACTTTTGAATGGAAAAATCGTAACATCCGGCTGTTACCTCATTCGCCAAATGATAACAACCAAACTACACCTAAAAAAGCTGCTATGCTTATAGTTACGGGACAGAGCCTTATACACTCATGGAAAGAATCATCCAACATGCTAGCCTTACTCGTTTCAATGCCCAACCCGAATAGCAAATTCTGCCAGCTGCCCAAGGAAGTGCAAGATGCCCTCCAGAACTACTCAGATATTTGGCCTGATGAACTACCCAGTTCGCTACCACCACTACGAAACCTCCAACACCAGATAGAATTACAACCGGGGGCGACACTACCAAATTTGCCTCATTATCGAATGAGCCCGCAGGAACATGAAGCTTTACAGAGTATTGTCGAGGAGTTGTTGCAGAAAAATCTGATCCAACCGAGCTTGAGTCCATGTGCCGTTCCCGCTCTACTGGTGCCGAAGAAAGACGGAAGTTGGCGAATGTGTGTTGATAGCCGAGCTATCAACAAAATTACAATGAAGTATCGATTTTCAGTGCCTCGCCTCGAAGACATGTTGGATAAGCTCACCGGAGCCTCTGTTTTCTCCAAGCTTGACCTGCGGATCGGATATCACCAAATTCGCATCCGACCCGACGACGAGTGGAAGACCGCCTTTAAGACCCGCGATGGCCTATACGAGTGGTGAGTGATGCCCTTCGGCTTGTGCAATGCCCCCGCAACATTTATGAGGCTTATGAACGACATCCTCAAGCCAGTCCTCGGGAAGTACTGTGTCGTCTATTTCGACGATATTCTTGTTTATAGTGCCACCCCGCAAGCTCATCTAACTCACCTTCTTTCAATTTTTGAAATTTTGAGAGAAAATAAACTGCACTTAAATTTTTCTAAGTGTGAGCTTGCAACAAATTCAGTCCACTTTCTTGGGTTTATAGTCTCGGGCAGCGGTATACACATGGACCCTCAAAAAGTGGTCGTAATTACGGATTGGCCGAATCCCCACTCCGTCTCCGACGTCCGCAGTTTCATTAGACTCGCAAACTTTTATCGCAGGTTCATCTGTGGTTTCAGCATCCTAGTGGCTCCACTCACGGATTGCCTCAAAAACAAGTCATTTCAATGGACACAAGTCCAGCAGAGTAGCTTCGACGCTGTCAAGGCAGCATTGAGTTCTGGCCCTGTTTTGGCGATTCCTGACTTCAACAAGCCATTTCATGTGGACACGGATGCATCCGCAATCAGCGTAGGCGCGGTCCTGTCACAAGAGGATCGGCCTCTTGAATTCTTCAGCGAAAAATTGAGTCCCGCTCGTCAGAACTGGTCAGCTTACGAGCAGGAGTTGTATGCTGTTGTTAGGGCCTTAAAGCAATGGGAGCATTATCTTATACATCAAGATTTCGTTCTATGCAGTGATAATCACGCGCTCCAATTTATTAACAGTCAAAAGGCCATTAACCGGATGCACGCGAAGTGGCTAACTTTCCTGCAGCGGTTTAGTTTCGTGTTGAAACACAAATCTGGTGCTCAGAATAGGGTCGCAGATGCTCTTAGTAGGCGCACAACTTTGCTTACTCAGCTCCAAACGGACATATAGGGACTGCATAACCTCCAAGAGCTATATTCCTCGGACAAGGACTTCTCCGAACCGTGGACTGAATTATCTAAACATCCCGCTGCCTCATTCCATGACTTTTCCTTGCGGCATGACTGTTTGTTCAAAGGAAATTTACTATGTGTACCTGACTCATCCTGGAGGGAGTACTTGATTAAAGAAATGCATAGTGGAGGACTGGCTGCGCACGTTGGCCGAACTAAAACATTGGAAACAAATGCAGAGCAGGTTTTACTGGCCTCACCTTCGCCGAGATGTTGTCAAGTTTGTGGAAAGGTGCCCCATTTGCCAATTATACAAAGGGAATGCTCAGAACACCGGTTTGTACATGCCTCTACCACTGCCCAATTCCATTTGGGAGGACCTCAGCATTGATTTTGTATTGGGATTGCCACGAACAAAGCGAGGTGCCGATTCGATAATGGTAGTTGTTGACAGGTTCTCTAAAATGGCGCACTTTCTCCCTTGCAAGCGAACCTTCGACGCTCTAAATGTTGCTATTCTTTTCTTCAAAGAAATTGTCCGCCTACATGGCTTACCGCGCAGTATCACATCCGATAGAGATGTAAAATTTGTTAGTCATTTTTGGCGCGAATTATGGAAGCGATTGAGGACTGAAATCAAACTTAGCTCAGCTTATCACCCGCAATCCGACGGACAAACAGAGGTGGTTAACCGTTCTCTAGGTAACATGTTGCGATGTATAGCCCATGAGCACCCCAAACAGTGGGATGATTACCTAAGCCAAGCAGAATTTGCATATAATTCCATGGCCAACCGTTCGACCGGGCAGTGTCCATTTAGCATCGTTTATACCAAAGTACCCAACCACGTAGTAGATATCGCTGTCCTTCCCAAGTGCAAGAGTAAATCAGCAGCTAACACAGCTGAAACATACTCAAAGATGCTACAGGATATCAAAGTCAAGCTGTCCACTTCCAACGAAAATTACAAACAGATGGCCGACTCACATAGGCGAGAAAAAATATTTGGTCCTGGCGATCTCGTCATGGTTCGCCTTCGCAAAGAAAGGTTCCCACCTGGCACTTATTCAAAGCTTAGTCCACGAAAAATCGGATCGGTGCCTATTATTCGGCGTATCAATGATAACGCCTACATTGTCGATCTTCCGCCGGGATTTCTGACCCCTTCCACTTTTAATGTCGCCGACATCGTTGCTTACAACTCTTCCGACACCGGTATAGCTCAAACAGTATCCTCTGGTGAGGAATCTTTTGAAGCCGGGGAGACCTAATGTGGACTATCCTCTATCCTAGTTTAGCGGAGCACTACAACAGCGGACCTGTTGCTTATAACAAACTTACGTCCTCCACTACTTTGCTATTATGCTATTTTTCATAGTTTCTATTTTACTGTTTCATTGCATGTGCCGAGTACTGGCAACCGTAGGACAATATTCCTTCTTTGAGCATTTTCCTTTCAGCATTACTGGAGAGTATATATGCTCCATAGGAAGAAGAATAGGGGATATTGATGATTATTAATTCCTAAAAACGGATTTCTGCTATCTTCCTCCTTATCTCGGTTTCTTCTTCTTTGCTCTGTTCCCTGTTTGCTTCTCTGTTTCTCTGTTTTTCTCTACAGGTTATTGCGGTTCCACACCATATGTTGCAATAGTATTTTTCATCACTTCAATCATTTAATAAATTTCAAATTGAACATCTTGATAAGATGAACCCAACAACATCAAATTGATCTGATATGTGTTCAAATGAGCTCAAATCAAGAACTTAAAGTAAAGTTGAAAACTTTTGGACATTAATGAATAGATCAGACATTCTCCATATTTATAGTTAAATCAAGTGACTCAACTAGACGAATCTAAAAATTCTAAGATCGCTTAATTCTGATGTCATTAAGACTTAAATAATAAATGAACGACCTCTGATCGAAGGATTCAGTTTGAGGCGTTCCATGCAGCAGTGTAATTTTAGACAAATTTTCAAAAGTGTCACTCATAAAATTTTATAAATAGAATAATAGATAATCATTATCCACATGAAGGGGATCTGAACTCGTGTTTGGAGAGAGCTTGGAGATCTAAAGAATTTTAAAACTTTGCTTGACATGATGATTTTTGTCAGACACCATCATTGTCAAAATGTCATTTTTCTATCATCGTGGTCGACTACAGTCATCCGAACTTCGTGGCCTGACAATCATTATCTAACCACCATCTCCTGATCGTCGCAACCTCTTCACCATCGTCCGACTGCCATCTTCTACCTACTATTATCCAATTATCATCGTCCGACTATCATCTCCCAACCGCGGCTATCCGATCATTATCACCCGACTAACACCATTCAACTATTGGATCTCCAACATTCTCCCTCACATTTATAGAAATATAAACTTGTATTACATATTTTGTAATTTATATCATCACTAACTAAGAGGAAGAATAAACTTTTATAACTTATCTACGTAATGAATCATTTTATCTAGATCACTATAAAAATTATAGTGTCTATTATATTCTTTTATCAGTGTACATATTTAATCGCGGTGCGAATTTTCTAAATCCTATAAAAATTATAGTATCTTAAACTATTTTAAAATAAATCTAATAAATTTAGATTCGATTATAAAAGATTGTCTTTTTTATATATATATTTTCACTTTCTGTAGATAAAATAATTACAACTTTTCTTATTTGATTAGCATTTTCATATTAAGGATACAAGCAGCGTGGAAACCATCCAAATTCCAAGCATCCTAACCACGCTAATGAAGGGGCTGTTAACCACTAATTTACCTTTGTACCCCTGGACGCTCCCGAATTAGTAAGCCAATTAAACCATTTCCAAAAGGGCATTCAAGTAATAAATAGGTCCTTCAACAGCCGTCGACATCGGAAAGGTTGGTCGCGCGAGGAACCGGAGAAAGCTAGCAGAGACGCGAAACGAACCGTAGTCGTCCGGCGATCTCGCGGGAACCATCGTTGATCGACGGAGTCTTCACCAGTGAGGAAGATTAAGAAGCAAGGTAAGACGATCGGCAATGGGCCGAAGCGATTGATCATTCTCTTCCACCGCCAGGGGTGAGACGACCTGCACAGATGGGGAACTGCCTCTCTTCCAGGGATCCTAGGGCTCTTCCTAGCAGTAGCAGGAAATCAGGTGATCCTATCTCCTTTATCATCTTCTCTCTCGTAGCATTTTTTGATGGAATGCCTTTGAAGCGTAAAAAGATAATGGCGCTATGGATTGTTGTACCATTATCAGATTTTCGTGTTTTACTGGATCTTTGAGGGGAAGGGGAATGCAGAAAAGGGGTCTGAAGTTTTCTTGCGTTGTGAAGATTGTGAATGTGTAGATGTCAGAATGTAGAAGAAATTACGAAAATCTAGAAGGAAAGTTTTTGGAAAAATGGTAGAGATAGTGATACTTGATACCCTGCTAAAAGTAACGCGCTGCTTGGGTAAATTGAAAAAAGATGAATGCCGAGTGTAAAATGAATTTTCTCTTGTTCCTTTGGGACGTTTTCGTAGCTGGTAAATTGGTAATGGATATAAGGAATATTGTAAGCTGCTATCCAGAATTTTTTTTTAAGGCGGGGCACTATAAGCAAAAATAGGGTTTACTGTAATAATTTCAATCATATAAAATGCAAAACTCTTCTAAGAAAAAGGTAGGAGGATGGCCTCACTAACAGCCGGCATGAGCCGCATAACACTGGTGACAAGTTGATGACGCCTTCTCAAATAGGCATAAAACTGGTGATAAGTTGATGGCGTTTTTTCAAATAGACTATGAATATCTGAGGTGCATTTACGAACACCTTTGATCCTCCAACCCTTTATGCATCAAAATTTTCAAATCTCCGGACGTAATATTCATGAATAAAGAGGGGCGAAGGGTGGTTTGGATGTCCATTCGAGGGGTAACTAAGCTTTTAGACCCGATCTAATTGGTGCATCAGCCCCCAGTGCCCCATGCCTTGTCCGCATCTATTTTGAAGATTGTTTTTCTTAAGGTAAGAATAAAGAATTGATACATAGTTCGGAAGCTAAACGAGCACCTTAGATGAAGCATGTCCGAATGTCAAGGCTTTCTAAATTTGAAATTAAATAAGCATTCTCTTGACAAATATTTGTGAAAACAACGAACATGCACGGTGGCTTACTTTCAGGTCTTCCAATTATTGAATATAAGTGTTGGATATTGGTCCTAGATTTAATATTTTACTTTCTTTAGTTGTCTTGAATGGCTTGTATTGCCATTAGTGTAGCATTTTGAGCATATATATAAAGGCTATAGGTTGTAATAGAGGATATGATTAAGCAATAAGAATTTAATTTGCTTCTCTCCCTCTCTCCTCTTCCCTCTCTCCCTCCTCTCCCAAGAAGCTCAAGAAGAAAGTGCTTCTTTTTCTTATTGAAGATCCTAACATCTGGTATCAGAGCTTGTTGGTGGAAATCAAGCTAGGTGGAGGAGGAGAAGGTTTTCTTGTCTAAAGAAACCGATTTAGAGCCTCGTTGAGGTGATCAAGGAAGTTTTCTTGCTCAAGAAATCAAATCAGGCTAGGGTACGTGAGGTGGCCTATGCTTGAGATTGGAAGTGCGAACAGGCCGGGGAGTTTGAAGCCTGTGGCTGGGTTGGACTCGGCGGCCTTGCTAGACGTTGGATCAGGAGAAGGACGGACAGAGGAGGAGGCGTGAAGTGCCCGGCTTGATATTTGGTTTAGGCAGCACAGTGGATGCATTGGAGAAGATACAAGCTGACAGGAGCTGTGCGTGAAGACCTAGGGAAGCCGATCTTCATGTGAGGTGGGAAGCGGACGGGCTATGGCGATGGAAATCAGGCTTTATAGCAGGCAAGAGGAGATTTGCAACTGTTGTTTGGTGCGGCCAGGAATGGAGGAGGAAAAGATCGGCCGATTGACACCTAGGTGCGATTGGTTGTCGCCATTGATGGGAGCAAGGCCGGAACCGGGCTAGCCCACATCTACAGGTAGGCCTGATCCTTCTTGATTCAAGAAAGGGAGTCTGTGTTCGTGAAGGTGGATAAGTTAAAGCCGGGGACACACTCTTTCGGTGATGGTTCTTGAATTGAATACATTGTTACAGAAGGGTCGGGCAGCATCTACCCAGCCCCGACAGTCGAAGATCTCTGAATGCATCGTCAGAGATGAGACATGACTGTCATTTTTACCGCTCGCAACGACCAAGTTGATATGATGAAGGTTGGTGCCACAGTGATTCTCCGCAATGCTAAAGATTGATATGTTCAAGAAGACGAATCAGGCATGGCTGGTTGGGCTGCAGGTCAAGTGGGGGTTCATTTGCATGAAGAATTGGACGCAGGGCGCCCGAAGATTGTGAGCAGATCGGCGGGTTCGCGAGTGGTGGTTGCCGAGACTGGTTGGAAGTCATATCTTTCATTTTTTTGATTAAAGATCAGTACGATCTTTGAGGTAGAGCTTCCGGAAGCAGGATCGAGGTGCAGGCGACTTGCATTAGAAGCAGGTATGCCGTACAGGCAAGTGCGGGGCGCTCAGTGGAGTGCTGGCGTGCAGGGAGATCGCACGGGAGCAGGCGAAGGCCGTGCAGGGCGCAGGTGAATGCACAGGGCATGGGATTGAGACGAGCAGGGCGCGGGCATTGCGTAGGGCTCGGTGCGCGGGTGGATACGTGCAAGATGTCGTAGGAGTCAGACCACATGAGTGCAAGGCGCGGGCGCGGGACTTGAGGCGCAGGGCTCGGACACGAGACGCAGGGTGTGAGTGGACGCACAGGGCGCGAAAGCAAGATGCACAGGGTGCGTGGTATTGGCTGCGTGGGACGTAGTGCGATAGGAGCAGATCTGTCTAGTTGATGGTGCAGTTATCTTTTTGTTGTTGTGTAAATTTAGGACCAAGGTGGAGATTGTTGGATATTGGTCCTAGATTTAGTATTGTACTTTTCTTTAGTTGTCTTGAATGGCTTGTATTGCCATTAGTGTAGCATTTTGAGCCTATATATAAAGGCTATAGGTTGTAATAGAGGATATGATTAAGCAATAAGAATTTAGTTTGTTGCTCTCCCTCTCTCCCCTTCCCTCTCTCCCTCCTCTCCCAAGAAGCTCAAGAAGAAAGTACTTCTTTTTCTCATTGAAGATCCTAACAATAAGTTAATTTGAAAGTATTGGTACAACTTTTATTTAATTTCCCAAACTCCAATACACTCATGATTCTTAATCAATGTTGTGTGGTCTTGAATTTTGGCATTTACCTTGATCATTTTAAGGCACTAACGATCATGAATTCAAGAGCGCAGAAAAGAGAATTTCTATGCTCTTGTGATACTCAAATAATGTGCTAACAACGAAAAAAATTATTGTATATTCTTGAACCAATTCGTGCACTGTTGCATTTACCGTGCTTATATTTCTTCAGCGCTTATCCCAAAGTAATTTGTCAGAACATGAAATGTTCTTTACTTTATTTTTTAGAATTTGTAAAAATTGAAATTAGTTTAATGATTAATTATTTTCCCACCATTTTTGTGTTACTTCTGTAGATAAAATGCACCCACTACCCATAAGTCCTGGTTCATGTTCATGCACTGTAATATAAAGCTTTGCAAACTTCTATGTTAGCTTAGTTGTAGTTTATATACGTATGGCATATCCTTGAATTTCTTCCGCAAATATGACAAACAATTGTTTAAATAGCCTACCTCAAACCTGAAACTATGGTTTAAACAACAATTTAATGAATAACTCATGATTTTAAATTATATCTAAAAAATCCGGGTAAATTTAATTCATTGTATTTCTGTATGATATCAATATCAGCAAAACTCTGAGCTTCTAGATGTTTGCTGATTAAGCTTAGTACCATGAAATGGCGATGTCATATAATTTCAGAAAGCATGCTTGCTGTATTATTCAACTTGGCAGTTGCAACTCTATAGATATAAAGGTTTCCGTAATTTCTTTTTGATTAGATGGAAGTTTCAATGCAGTTATTCCATCAAATAGATTTGCAGTTGCACCGTCAAGGAGCAAAGCTCCCAGGCCTTCAAATAACAAAGCTGTCGTACCATCAGAAATTGATGTTACTGCGCCAAAATATGCCAAGGCGGCCATACCATCAGTGAAAGCTTCAATTGCACTATCACTTTCTCCAAATGAAGATGCAGACAGAACTAGCTATGTGGAGAGCAAGCCAGTGATGCATGGAGATGTGGAAGACTTTCAACAAATAACTAGTTATGGAAATGTTGTCATATTTACATATGATGAGTTGAGATTATCAACCAGGAACTTCCGAGAAGATCTAATCCTAGGAGAGGGTGGCTTTGGGCTTGTTTATAAGGGAGTCATAGATGAGAACATTCGGCCAGGTCTCAAGCCCATGTTTGTCGCTGTTAAGGATCTCAACCGTAATGGTCTACAAGGTGATAGGGAGTGGCTGGTGGGTTTCTTGTTCATGCTATGTTTATCCTTGCATTCTTTATATTATGCTGAATATATTTTATTAGCTTCTCATACATTTCTCGACTGGATAAGATTAAAAGAATCCAAAAAGGATGAAGATTGAAACTGCTGACAATTATACAGTATAACATTTGCTAAATTAATGTTGCATTCTAAACTTGACCACAGCTTTTTACCATAAAATAAATCTCGAGTTCTTCTATCATCCACTAACCATGAAGCTGACTGAGATCTTATTGAACTTCTTGGTGTTTGAATATATTGTTGCGCTTTCTAGCTGAATATATTAATTTGCTTTTTCTCAGAAGTTAGCATCTCATTATGATGATGATATGTGTATAAGAAGGATTTACGTGCTTTAAATGTTTTGCAGGCTGAAGTTAATTACCTCGGGCAATTGAGCCATCCTAATCTTGTCAAACTCATTGGATACTGTTGTCAAGATGATCACCGGATATTGGTTTACGAGTATATGGCTTTGGGTAGCCTAGAGAGGCATCTTTTCCAACGTATGCTGATGAATTCTTAAAGATATCATAATAATGCGTTATTATTATTTAAAGTTCTTTATAAAATAACCATTTTATTTTAACATTCATATTTGGAAAGTGGTTTTTCCTTGGTATCAGCACTTTTATGGAAGCCCGCAAGTGATTTCTTCAAGTTAACCAACAAACACCTTTGATACTGAGTTCTTGTGGAGGTGTAGTCATAATCATAAATGATGCCTACGGATGAAAATGATTACGAAAGACTGAAGCAGCATGTTATGTGAAAAAAAATGTTCTTGTCATTGTACCACCCTTGGAAGAAGATTTTCATGCTTTGTACATAATGATTGATCATTCAAATTTAAGAACGAGTAGCCAGCTTCTTTAGAAAGTAGAAAGAAAATTCCACATAAAAAATCAGATTGGTGACCAATCAATGACAATATCTCTGGCAATCTTTCTTCTCTTCTCCAGAATTTTTTATTTATTTATTTCATTTTGATTTGTTGAAAATTTTGCCTCTTTTTTAGGTAACTGTATTTTTGCAAAGGGACCCACTGCCCAGCTTTTTAATGGGGAGTGTCATCTGTATGTTTAAAACATTTGCTTTGCCTTGTTATCTCTAATCGAACTCTCTGAACAGGGGCACCTCAAACAATTGCGTGGGACACTAGGATAAAAATTGCTTTGGATGTTGCAAAGGGGCTTGCTTTTCTTCATGGAGCTAAAAGACCCATAATCTATCGTGACTTCAAGACCTCTAACATCTTGCTTGATGCGGTTTGTTTACTTAAAATATTGTTGCAACTTAAATCTTTTTCGTGCAACTTTTCATTTCAAAATATGTGAGGGAGAAAATTCAATTTCTTTGAAAAGTTAAAGGTTTTTTGAAAATGAGCTAGATTTGAACTTGAACCTTGTTTTCTGTCTTGTAACTAATTAGAGGAGAGTTGAGTTGTGTTTAATGCTCAAAGAAAGAAAGGGTCGAAGGAGAAATAAATTCTCTAAAGGATCGAGTGACTGATAATGAAATAGTTAAATAACAATAATTTTCTTATCATAATTTCCTTCCAAGTTCTTGTTATTTGAATATTGTTTCTTTACTTTCGCTACAGGATTACAATGCCAAGCTTTCGGACTTTGGCCTTGCAAAGGAGGGACCAATAGGTGACAAAACACATGTTTCTACAAGAGTAATGGGTACCTATGGATATGCAGCTCCAGAGTATGTGATGACTGGTAAATTACGGAACAAAAGTAGTTATCAGATGTTATGTAGTTTTTTTTTTGTGCGTAAAAGATGGAAAAATTTAGTTGATTGGTATAAGGACATGGAAACACATATAATCTTAACCTTGAATAGATGTTGCTTCGATCCCAGTATTCTTCATGGCAGTATATGAGTCCTTGATTTTCCTATAATAGGGATAAAGCTTATTCTTAATATGAACATAAACCTACTTTTATGGATTATGAAAAGTATTTTCTCATCAATTAGTAATTGTTTTCCCATTATTTTTTGATTGGTAGTAAATTTCTTAATGTTGGCCTAATGTCAGTGTTCTTGTTAAGCTGTCAAGGGGCTCTTTGAATGCATGTAGTAGTAAGTAAATCCAGGTTTAATAATTCTGTATATCCCGATTACCGATTGCAATTAGATGTCAAGGATGTTAAATGCTAAAAGCTGTTTGGAAATCTGTATCCTTAATCCAAACTTACCTATGAAACTTGATTGTATGCAAGAGAATAGAGAATTTAAGGAATTTAGATTAAATTTGCATTATGATTTGATTAACTGGACAATTTAATAGCTAGTAATAAGACTAATTGCTGGGTTTAAGGTAATATTTATCTTTGAGTGTAGGTCATGTTAGCCTGGAGCAGTAGAGAAGTTGCCTTTGTGTAATTTGGAGGTCCCACTCCCAGGTTTGAGCCACGAAAATAGTCTTTCTAAAACTATATGGGTAGGCTGTGTACATCAAACTTTTATGGGATGGTTGTGCCCTTTTAAGGTTATATACTTATATTACTATTAAATTATGATTAGTAGAAATGATAATTAGTTAGTTGATTAATTGGCTAGATGATGGGGACATCGGAGCTTAGAAAGTCTGTCAGAGGTGTGGCCACCGATCTACGGCCACGATCACGCCGATATATTTTTAAGCTGTCATATGTATTTGCCTTTTATTTATTTATGTTTGTATTTGCTTTAGTTGTTTTCCCTTTTTATCCCTTACTTAAGGGTGGTCATGTGTAAGCCCAAAGGGCATTGTCGTCTTTTATTTCGAGTCCATTATATAAGGCTATATATAGCCCTTATGTTCTTTTTTTATGGTTAATGAATGATTATTAAGAAAATTCTGCATCCTTGTGTTTATGATAGCTTGAGAGCTATGGAGAAGAGACCCTAGGAGAGGGAAGCGGATCACCCATCAACCTTGGAAGTGTCCGGATTCGTGGTTTTTATTTTCTATCTTCTTCCCCTGCTCCCTTCACCACCGCCGGCCCTACCTTGCCTTTCCCCACTCACGGCCCAACCTCCCACCCGAGCCTTTGGTCCGTCGGCCTTCCCCTTCCCACCGTCCCCTTCCCCACTTAAGGCCCCACCATCACCCCATAACCGCCAACCCTAGTTCCCTTATCCCCTTCCACCACATCATCAAACCCCAAATCCTAACCTAACCCTAGACCTAGCCGCCGGCCACCCCATCCCCTCTTGCCTCCAAAATTCAAATCCCCTCCATTATTTCTTTCCTTTTCCATACAAATTAATTTGGGAAAGATTCCAATCCAATCACCCACTCAAAATTTGAAGTTTGAATTGTTTCCCAAAATAGAGTTCTATTTTAGGAAACTTCTCCAATCTAATTCAAATTAAAATTAAATTAGATTGGAATCAATTTCTCTCCTTTAATTGGAATTCCCAAAGAGGCAAGTACTAAAACCTTTCCCCAAACCCCTTTCCCCTCATTGAAGCCGCCGACCCCTCTCTCCTATCTGCCGCCCCCTCTCTCTCCAACCTCCCTCCTACATTAATTCCTCTTCCCCTTTAGCATCACAAGCAAGGCTCTCCACAAGGACAATTTTCTCTCCCTTCCCCTTTGCTTGAATTCAAATTTCCTCAACCCTAATCCCCTCCCAAAACAAAATCTGAACTTTCCTCTCAGATTTTGACAAGGGAACTCCCTCTCACCCTTCTCCACCATTTGAAGGCTTGAAAGAATTTCTTTCTTTCAAGGGTTCTTTCAAGGGGAATCATTAAGGAAGACAAAGGACATCGTCTACAACACATCAATCCTATGAAATTGATGCATGGCCGATCCTGAACTCGACTTCGGCATTGTCTACGACAAGCAAGGTTTCGTCCACATCCTTCATTCAACTTTCTTCGACGTCAATCCAGAGATCGATAACACTCGAGGAATACGTGGAGCACATCATATTCACTCTCTCTGAAGCCATAGACGAGCAGCTTGGTTCCGTTCAATGGCGGATTACTTGCAAACCGTAACAAAGGTCTTCCAATCTCCCTACTGTTGTATCTTCGTAGTTTAATTCTTTATTGTGGTTTGAACTTGATTCATGAAGGTCTTGCTAATCAATCTCTGCCAAGCTTAGTAATCGTAGGAATTGAGTTTTACTTTCTATGTTTCTAATCTCATTGTTAGCGTAGGAATTTTTATTGAATGACTACTTAATTCGTATATTGTTGAAATTCTAAATTGTTTTGATAATCAAGTTCTTAGCATGTGATTTGGTCTAAGCGTAGCTACCCCTCTTACGTTTTCTATTATCGTTTAGTGACTAACAGTCTTAATTGTTATTTGCTCTTATCTAAATCGTGCAAGCTCTTATCGCATTCGTCTAACGCATGCTTAGTCCTGCATCACTAGAGTAATTAATAACTATATACTAGGGTAATTAAAGAGTAATTAGGGCTTTAGTTAATATCATGAATGTTTTATCATCATTGTCATCATCATCATCATAATGTTGATTTTATTATCATAGATAGGATTATCAATTATGATAATTACTTAATTGGAATAATTTGCTAAATTTATTGTAATGTAAGATTAGGGCACAAAATTGATTGTGGATTCACCAATAGGAAAAAAAAAAGACAATAGGGAGCCAAATTTGTTTGTGTTTGATTTTAATATTCATAAGAATGATTTGCTTCATACATGCATCCCTTTATTATTAGATGAATTTTGAAATGTAAGAAAATAGATTAAGGAAAGCAATTAAAAGAAATCCTGATGAATCTTTTTTAAACATAACTATTTAATGAATGAATCCTCTAAATGAAGCAATACTTTGGTTAGATTTTTATGTTTTTGACTAATCCTAATAAAGCATATGCTGACATATCTAAATATCGTGAAGCCAAAATAAGCAGGTCATAACATATAATAATTATTTCCAACTTCAACTCCCTGGGGCGTGAAGAACTTTTCTATCAAGAGTTGAAAACTTGTAGTTGGCGTCCATAGTTGACATGCTTTATAATCTGATGATTCTGGTGGTGTCCAAAAACCATTTTAAGTGATCAATGGAGATGTCAATGTTTTATCACTGTTAATATTTTGGTCCAATTTCGTTTTAGTTTTAGGTGTACTTTTTTTAGGCTTTTCTTATGTGTAGCCTTGTAGTCTATAAATAAGTTGTAAAAGGATGTAATAGAGAACCCAAGCCAAATAATCATAATTAAGTTCTGTGTTTCCTTTCCAAGACTTGTGCTCTCTCCCTCTCCTCCCTTCACTCTCTCTTTCATTCAAGAACTCCTCCAAGAATCCCAACAAATCGGTATCAGAGACTGATGGAGGCGATCTCGAGGTGGAAGAAGGTTACTATTCAAGAAAGGACGAGGATGAGGCGATCAGAAGAGGATCGCACGGACAGTGTCGCCGAGGAGATCGCTCGTGTCTGCACGTGGAGAAGAGGCCGAAACAGATCGCATAGAGGTGGATCATGGAAGCAGGTTTGGGGGATCAGGCCAACAGAGTGTTTGGGTCAGATGCACGGGTCATGGGAGCACGTGGAAGGGCTGCGTGCAGAGCTGGTGCAGGTCGCGTGAGGTTGAGCAAAGCGCGCGTGAGCGGGAACGCACAGGGCGGACATGTAGGGCTCGGGGCGGATTGCGGGGTGCGGTCGGGGTCGGTGTTGCGGGCGTGGAAGGAAGGAGATGCGTGAGTGATTGCAGGAGCTTGGTGCCGCTCAGGTCAGAGCGGCGGGCAGGGTCGAGTTTGGAAGTTTGGGATCAGATGCGGCAGGGGAGGTTTGGCTTTGTGGTCTCGGGGTCGGACACAGGCGTAGGAAGTGCAGACCCGTGGGTTTGGGATCACAAGAAGGCTATTACACACATGGAAGCAGGCATGAGTTCAGGCCCGGGGAAGGTGTTCAGTCCGGACAGTGTCACACGAGCAGGGCGCTAATGCTGGAGTCGTGGGAGAAGGGACAAAGACAACGGCACTGGTTTGGATTGTGAGTTCGTTCATCTAAATGAAGGCGGGGCTGAGGTTTTGCGGCTCGGGTATAGTTCTTACGGTCGAATTCGGGTTGCAGACGAATAAGGCACAGTTTGGGTGCTGACGGATTGCAAGAACACTGCAGAAATTCTTGATTAGAGATATCTTTAGGATCATGCCGATGCAAAATTTTGAAATTGACAAATTTGCTGGTGAAAAAGATTTCAATTTATGGAGAATTAAAATGAAGGCTCTTCTTGTTCATCATGGAAATTCTGAGAAATTCTGAGGCGATTTCCATGGAAGATCTTGCTGCCATAACCGATAGAGCAAAAGGGCTAGGCAAGCCCAATTAAAGGCTCATAGTACGATTCTTTTATCGCTCAGTGATGAAGTGTTGAGAGAAGTAGCCGAAGAAAGTTCGACTATAGAAGTCCGGGAGAAGCTGAAATCATTGTATTTGAAGAGATCGTTGGCCAACCAATTGTATCTGAAGAAATCTTTATACGCATTGCAGATGAATGGATTGATTCAAAGGTTCTGTGAGGGTCAATTGGAAGTTGGATCAATGTGGAGATTGTTAATGTTTATTGTGATCCAACTTAATTCCTTTTTGTATTTTTTGTGAAATTGGACTAAAGTAGAGATTGTTAATATTTTGGTCTAATTTCATTTTAATTTTAGGTGTACTTTCTTTAGTCTTTTCCTATGTGTAGCCTTGTAGTTTATAAATAAATTGTAAAAGACTGTAATAGAGAACTCAAGCCAAATAATCAGAATTATGTTTTGTGTTTCCTTTCCAAGACTTTTGCTCTCTCCCTCTCTTCTCTTCCCTCTCTCTTTCATTCAAGAACTCCTCCAAGAATCCCTGCAATCACTCTATGTAAAATATGGAGGTGTTGGAGCTAGACAATAGACATCAACGGACGTCATAAATGAGATTAGAAACGTATGCAAGAAAAGGGTTGACTCGAACCCGACCCGTTTAACTATATGAGTCTACTTGCTGATCCCAAACCTGACCCGCCAACCCGCCAAATGACCCAATATCCCAATCCATTTTTTTTCTTGCAATTTTTTTCCTCAAATGAATTTATGAAGGAAAATAACCAAAATGTGCAAATTCAAATTATAATAAAATATTAAACAGTAAAATTAAAATTTTATTAATTCTTTACATTTTAAAAATACATTACAAATTATAAAATCATTACAATTTTCTG
The DNA here is from genome assembly GCA_019925795.1 of Dendrobium chrysotoxum. Classification (NCBI taxonomy): domain Eukaryota; kingdom Viridiplantae; phylum Streptophyta; class Magnoliopsida; order Asparagales; family Orchidaceae; genus Dendrobium; species Dendrobium chrysotoxum. The sequence continues at coordinate 55,653,331 of CM034307.1, forward strand.
AAATTGAAAATACAAAAATACATTACAAATTCATTACATTACAATTTACAATATAATCGCTTTGCTGAATTGATGCTTTTGAATAGTTGCATATGTAGTTATTCATCTGAACATGTCACCAGTGAACCTGTAACAATAAAATAAATAAAAGCACAGCCTCACTGCCTCAGGGCTCAGGCTCAGGATGAACCTAGCAAAGAACTATCAGCTGCACAATTTAAAAAAATGTGGCCTCCAAGGTTACAAATTGGGAATATGGATTTAATCAATTTAGCATCTATTCAATTAAATAGTATCTGCCCATGCCAAAGAAATCCCCTTTCCCCAATTTATAACCTGGTTGCATCTAAACTGTGTTGCTACTGTTGTATAATTTCACCAGGTTCTTCATCATAGCCATGTAACATATTAAGAACTAATCACTAATCAGCAATGCATCCAACCAAGTGAACCTCATAATCAAAAGGACAGCAGACTGCAAACTACAAAGACTGAAAGCCCACAAGCTTAATGGAAAGCAAAAAAAATATGTTACGCATACGCTTGAACCAGCCCAGGAGGGACCGGTCCACGTCTATGCGAGACGGAGGCGGAGCCAGGGGGATCGGGCAGAAACCGTAGGGAGCCAAGGAGAAAGTTTGGGAGGGAAATTTTGAATGGGAGGGGCTGTTTAGACAATTTGTAAAACTCCTTTATTGTTAATTAGGAGGTTAGGAGGAAATTGGGGGGGGGGATTATCTGTAATTTGAAAGTGAATTTGAGATCTAGGTTTTCTTGCTTGGGCTCTTGGCGTTGCCGGAGATTAGGAGAGTTGTTCTTCCTCTCGGATCGAAGAACGTTGTATCTTTTATTGTTTTATTGCATCAACTAGTGAAATACAAGCCTCGGTGTGGTTTTTCCTTCAGAATTTCATCTGTTTTTCTCTGTTTTCCCTGGTTTGGTTGCTATCCACTGCTGAAAACAGCAGTTTCCTGCTGTTTTTCCCTTTTCGGAGCGGTAGGAATACTTGAACCTAAGTATTTCCTATCAAATTGGTATCAGAGCATCGTCGTGGGACCTTTGGCGGCTGAAAACCTGAAATTTCAGCGGGCTTTTGGGGCTTTCGAAGGAAGTTTACTTGTTGTTCGTGGAAGAAAAGATGGCCGGAAAGAAAGTGAAAGTGTTGGAAGGCGAGTTCGGACAACTGAAATCAGATTTGGAGGGAAAGTTCCTTGAAATCTCTACCAACAATGAAAGGTTGGAAGGGAGGTTCTCCGCTATGGAGGAGATGATGAAAAAACTATTGGAAATGAAGACCAATCCGGCGACGTCGGAAGTAAGACAGACCACCGACGGCCATGGCGTGGGGGGAAATCCGAACCCATTCCGGGGGAGGAGAATTTCGGAGGTGGAGATCCTTGACGGGGAGAACGACATGCCTCCTTTAGAACCGCTGTCTAGAGAAGAGATGAGTTTGAGATATGACAGAAGGGGTGCTGATTTTAGTGGGAGAATGGAGGAATTTCATCGCTGATGTGCTGATTTTGAAGGTAGAAGAGATGACTACGATGAAGGGTTCGGGTATAGTCGTTGGAGGGATGATCGGGACACTTGGGGAGCACCTCCTCATCGAGGAATGGGAGGATACCGAGGATATGGAGGAGATCCCAAGGTGAGAAAACTGAAGATGCCCATCTTTGAGGGAGATGGCCATGGATGGATATACAAGGTGGAACGTAACTTTCCCGTCAACGGGTTGACGGAGGAGGAGAAGTTGATGGCGGCAGGTCTGTGTTTGGAAGGAAAAGCGTTGGCATGGTATCAATGGCGAGACAGGAGGGAGCCCATCCGGAACTGGAGAGAGTTCAAAGAATGCTTACTAGAGCATTTCCGAGCCGATGGGGGAGGAGACTTTTATGAGCAATTCTTTGCCCTGACTCAGGAGGGGACCGTGGCGGATTACCGCGACAGGTTTGAGTTTTTGGCCAGCAGGTTGGATCATATCTCGGAGTCAGCTTTGGAAGGCAATTTCATGAAAGGGCTGAAACCGGAGATACGATCAGCAGTCAGAGTGTTGGAGCCGAGAAATTTAGGGAAAGCTATGGAACTGGCATAACTGGTGGAAGATCAGAAGAAGTCAGAAAGGGGAGCTCGGGGGAATTACTCAGGGGGATCGTACATAATGACGACCACCTTCTTACCATCCAAGGGGCCAACCCCAGGAAGTTTGAAGGAAGTGCAGAAGGAGAAAATATGAGGAGGAAATGGAGGACAGTTCAAAAAGCTGACTGAAAAAGAATTACAGGAAAAGAGGGCAAAGGAGGTGTGCTTCCGATGTGATGAGAAGTACATGCCGGGACATAGGTGCAAAGACCGGACTCTTCAGGTTCTCCTCGTTTGTGAAGACGAGGAAGACGAAGAGGGAGGTGGGAGCAGGTCAGAAGAGGAGGAGAAGTTGCACCTAGATGTGGCGGAAGTCTCTCTGAACTCCGTGGTGGGATTCACTTCGAGTCACACCATGAAAGTGAAAGGGGTGATATCTGGCCATGAAGTGGTGGTATTGATAGATAGTGGGGCAACCCACAACTTCATTTTCATCCAAATTGTTGAGCTGCTTGGAATGGAGTTAGTGGATACAGGAGGCTATGGGGTGATGATGGGCACTGGGAAGGTAGAAATGGGTAGAGGAGTTTGTAGGGGAGTGGTGCTGACTATTTAGGGAATACAGGTGAGGGAGGATTTTCTTCCCTTAGAATTGGGAAGTACGGATGTGATTTTGGGGATGAAGTGGCTGCAAACTTTGGAGGAGACCAAGGTGAATTGGGGAGAACTGCGGATGGAACTGGTAGTGGGAGGGAGGAGAATGGTGATACAGGGAGATGTCGGCCTGTCTAGGACGGGGGTGTCTCTCAAGTCCATGATCCAAACCATCCAGGAGGTTGGGGGTGGATACTTGGTGGAGCTGCAACGATTGGAGAGAGTCAGTGTGGGGGAAGAGGGAGACATTCCTCGTGAAGTGCAACCGGTCATATAGCAGTTCAGGGAGGTTTTTCAATCTCCACAGGGTTTGCCACCTCAGAGGGAGCTGGAGCACGCCATTACTTTGAAGGAAGGAGAGACACCGATCAGCGTTCACCCTTACCGCTACCCTCAGATCCAAAAAGATGAGATAGAGAGGCTGATCCGGGAGATGTTGGAGGCAGGGATCATAAGACCAAGTGTAAGCCCTTTCTCTAGTCCAGTCCTCCTGGTCAAGAAGAAGGATGAGAGTTGGAGATTCTGTGTGGACTACAGGGCTTTGGATAAAGGCACTGTACCAGACAAGTTCCAAATTTCAGTGATCGATGAACTATTGGATGAACTATTTGGGGCAGTGGTATTTTCCAAACTGGACTTAAAGTCGGGATACCACCAGATCAGAATGAAAGAGGCAGACATTCCCAAGACAGCTTTCAGAACACATGAAGGGCATTATGAGTTTCTAGTAATGCCCTTTGGTTTGACTAACGCTCCTGCTACTTTTCAGTCTTTGATGAACAGGGTCTTCAAGCAGTGCCTCAGGAAGTTCGTACTGGTGTTCTTTGATGACATTTTGATGTACAGCAAGACTGAGGGGGAACACTTAGAGCACTTGAAGGTGGTTTTGGGAGTATTACAGCAACATCAGTTACAAGCCAACCTGAAGAAGTGCAGCTTTGCCCAGGCCAGTGTGGAGTACTTGGGACATGTGGTATCCCAAGGAGTGGCGGCAGACCAGAATAAAATAGAAGCAATGCAGAAGTGGCCAATACCTAGAAACCTAAAGGAGTTAAGGGGGTTCTTGTGGTTGACTGGATACTACAGGAGATTTGTGAAGGGATACAGTGCTATCGCATGGCCTTTGATTGAGCAACTGAAGAAGGATGGGTTTTTATGGGGAGAGGCAGCAACCCGGGCTTTTGAGAAACTAAAGGAAGCCATGACTACAGTTCCAGTATTAGCACTTCCAGATTTTAGCCAGGTCTTTGTAATGGAAACTGATGCATCGGGATATGGGCTGGGGGTAGTATTAATGCAGAATCACAGGCCAATAGCATACTTCAGTCAAGTACTGTCAGCCAGGGCTAGATTGAAGTCAGTATATGAGAGGGAGCTAATGGCCATTGTCTTGGCTATTCAGAAGTGGCGGCCTTATCTTTTGGGAAGACATTTCATTGTAAGGACTGATCAAAGAAGTTTGAAATATCTGTTAGAGCAAAGGATGATGACTGAGGAGCATCAGAGGTGGTTATCCAAATTATTAGGCTATGATTTTGAGATCCAATACAAGCCTGGTTTGGAGAACAAAGCAGCCGACGCCTTATCCAGATGTGTTTGGGAACTGCAGGAGTTAGCAATGTTAGTTCCAATGATTGATGCATGCAAAGGGGGGGTCAAAACATTTTGGGTTTTTTCTACTTGTCAGCTTATTATTTCTTCTTGTCCAGCTCATTAATGTCTACTAAGTTGTCTACTTTTTAGCTCAAAAAGGTGTTGTCCAAGTTCTTCCCCTCCTCTCTTTGCCTTTTCGATTCCTTCCCCTTCCTCCTTGTGTCTCTTCCCCTTCCTTTGTGTCTCCTCGGTTTCTCCCTTCCCTCTCGGTTTTGGTGGCATTTTGCTCTTCCCATGGCTGCTGGTTGGTTTCCCCTGGTTTGCCTCTTCGGCTCCTTCCCACCTGGCTGGTTCCGTGGACTTACCTGATGGGCTTCTTGTGCCTGCTGCCTTGGTTGCTGGTTTGCCTCTTCGGCTCCTTCCCACCTGGCTGGTTCCGTGGACTTACCTGTTGGGCTTCTTGTGCCTGCTGCCTTGGTTGCTGATTTGTCTCTTTGGTTCCTTCCCAGCTGGCTGGTTCCGTGCCTTTTTTGGCTGGTTGCTGTGGGATGTCTCTTGGGTTCCTGTACCAGATTTTGGGCTGCTGTTTGGAGGCTTTTGAGCTGCTGTTTGGTGGCTTTTGGGCTGCTGTTTGGTGGCTTTTGGGCTGCTGTTTGGAGGGTCTTTTGGCCTTCCATTTCCTTATTTTAATTAGGATTAAATATAGGTTTTAGGGGGCTGTTTGGCTGCCCTCTTTTAGCTATATATATGTGGTGTTTTGTAATAGAAAAGAGAGAGAGATAATGTGAGAAAATATTTGGAAACCTGAGGGTTCTTGGAAAAGCTTGCGAGCTTGTTCCGTGCTTCTCTTCTCCTTCTTCTAGGATGGCTTGCGAGCTACTCCTCTTTCGTCTGAGCTTCTAACCTATTTCTTCTAATCCGCAAGTGTCCACCCCACCTGTATCCTTCTTCTCCAAAGCAAGTTTAGGATGACGTTGTTTCTAATGTTTGTTATATGAGTTGGTGTTTGTCATTGTTAAGAGTTGTAAGCGTCTTTATCTTATAAAAGTCTTATGTTTTTATAATTTCTTTATCTTTATGTGTTCAAAGGTATAGGTAAGAGTCTTTATTTTTTGTAAGCAAAAATTTGGGCTTTCTCCAAATTTTTGCTTGCATCAATTTGGTATCAGAGCAAGCTAGGGTGTCCTAGGTTTGGTTGTAATGTGTCCTAAGTTGTCAAGAAAGTCTTGGTGCCTATTGTAAGGTGTCTTTGTGTCTTGTTGTTTGTTTTAAACAAAAAAAAAAAAAATGGAAAATAAAAATGAAGTCAAGTCTATTGTTGGTGAAAATCAGCCATGTGATTTTGAAGTCCCAAGTCCAACAAGTCGATGGGTTCCGACGCAAGGCGAGTCTACCAATCCTATCCAGAAGGAACTCTACAAGATTCAGGAAAGGATGATCCTAAGCAGAGAAAAGTTCGAAAAGAAGAAGAGACAACTCCATAATCAATTTGTTCAAGAGCAAGAAGAGATCAAAAGAAAATTCGAGGCATTGATCAAAGCTGAGGATTTGGCATACGAAGAAAAAATGCACAAATTAAAACAAGATCATCAGAGTAGTGCAGCAGAAGCATGGTTTGATTTCAAAGACAACTCATCGGGAGATGAGTTTTTCAAGTAGGGGAGTTTTGATGCATGCAAAGGGGGGGTCAAAACATTTTGGGTTTTTTCTACTTGTCAGCTTATTATTTCTTCTTGTCCAGCTCATTAATGTCTACTAAGTTGTCTACTTTTTAGCTCAAAAAGGTGTTGTCCAAGTTCTTCCCCTCCTCTCTTTGCCTTTTCGATTCCTTCCCCTTCCTCCTTGTGTCTCTTCCCCTTCCTTTGTGTCTCCTCGGTTTCTCCCTTCCCTCTCGGTTTTGGTGGCATTTTGCTCTTCCCATGGCTGCTGGTTGGTTTCCCCTGGTTTGCCTCTTCGGCTCCTTCCCACCTGGCTGGTTCCGTGGACTTACCTGATGGGCTTCTTGTGCCTGCTGCCTTGGTTGCTGGTTTGCCTCTTCGGCTCCTTCCCACCTGGCTGGTTCCGTGGACTTACCTGTTGGGCTTCTTGTGCCTGCTGCCTTGGTTGCTGATTTGTCTCTTTGGTTCCTTCCCAGCTGGCTGGTTCCGTGCCTTTTTTGGCTGGTTGCTGTGGGATGTCTCTTGGGTTCCTGTACCAGATTTTGGGCTGCTGTTTGGAGGCTTTTGAGCTGCTGTTTGGTGGCTTTTGGGCTGCTGTTTGGTGGCTTTTGGGCTGCTGTTTGGAGGGTCTTTTGGCCTTCCATTTCCTTATTTTAAATAGGATTAAATATAGGTTTTAGGGGGCTGTTTGGCTGCCCTCTTTTAGCTATATATATGTGGTGTTTTGTAATAGAAAAGAGAGAGAGATAATGTGAGAAAATATTTGGAAACCTGAGGGTTCTTGGAAAAGCTTGCGAGCTTGTTCCGTGCTTCTCTTCTCCTTCTTCTAGGATGGCTTGCGAGCTACTCCTCTTTCGTCTGAGCTTCTAACCTATTTCTTCTAATCCGCAAGTGTCCACCCCACCTGTATCCTTCTTCTCCAAAGCAAGTTTAGGATGACGTTGTTTCTAATGTTTGTTATATGAGTTGGTGTTTGTCATTGTTAAGAGTTGTAAGCGTCTTTATCTTATAAAAGTCTTATGTTTTTATAATTTCTTTATCTTTATGTGTTCAAAGGTATAGGTAAGAGTCTTTATTTTTTGTAAGCAAAAATTTGGGCTTTCTCCAAATTTTTGCTTGCATCAATGATGCTAGATTGGGGGGCCATCAAGGAAGAGAGTATGCAGAATGAAGAGTTGAGGAAGATCAGGGAGGATCTGGGGAGGGATAAGAGTAGTCACCCGGGCTACTGCATGGAGGGGGAGAGACTATTGTATCAGGGGAGGTTTGTGATGCCACGAACTTCAATACATATTCCCCACTTGTTGCAGGAGTTTCATGGCAGCGCAATTGGAGGCCATTCAGGAGTTCAGAAGATCTACAGGAGGCTAGCATCTGAGCTGTACTGGAAGGGGATGCATAAAAATGTTGAAGAGATGGTGGCAAGGTGTGAAGTGTGCTAGAGAAATAAATACATGGCCATGGCTCCGGGGGGACTGCTACAACCATTGACACTTCCAAATAGAGTTTGGGAGGAAGTGTCCTTGGATTTCATTGATGGCTTACCAAAATCAGAGGGGTTCACAGTCATCTTGGTGGTGGTTGACAGACTTAGCAAGTACGCACACTTCATCCTCTTAAGACTTCCTTACACCACAGTGTTAGTAGCGGCAGCTTTTATTAGGGAGGTTGTAAGGCTACATGGGGTCCCTGAATCAATTGTGTATGATCGAGATAAAGTGTTCCTCAGCCAGTTCTGGAGGGAGCTGTTCAGGATGCAGGACACTGTTCTAAAGAGAAGCACCGCCTATCACCCACAGACAGACGGACAAACAGGGGTGGTAAACCGAGGTTTGGAGACCTATCTGAGGGGTTTTGCTTCTGAAACTCTACGGTTGTGGGCAAAGTGGTTGCCTTGGGCTGAGTATTGGTACAACACCTCGTACCATTCCGCGTCACAGATGACCCCATTCAAAGTGTTATATGGAAGGGACCCTCCACATCTCGTGCACTATGGGAGAGGTAGTACACTAGTATCGTCAGTTGAGCAGTACCTAGAGGAAAGGGACAAGATGCTAGAAGACCTGAATAAACATCTGATGAGGGCACAACAGATCATGAAGAAGCAAGCGGACTCACACAGGAGAGACATGCAGTTTGAAGTGGGGGAGAAGGTGTTCTTGAAACTACGACCCTACAGGCAGAGAACAGTGGCTAGAAGGAGGAATGAGAAATTGGCACCAATGTACTTTGGCCCCTATGAAGTGTTAGACAGGATTGGAGCAGTGGCATACAGATTGAAGTTATCCCCCTCAACCACTATACATCCAGTGTTCCATGTGTCTCAGCTAAGGAGAGCCATAGGGGAGCATGCAGTGAGTGCAGAACTACCAGCCACTATGACGGAGGAACTAGAAGTGGTTTTAGAACCACTAGAGCTTGCAGGAGTCCGATCAGATAAAATAGGCAACAAGGAGGTGCTGATCAAATGGAGAGGCCTCCCGGATTTCGACGCTACTTGGGAGCCGTTTGAAAGAGTGAAAGAGCAATTCCCCTCTTTTCACCTTGAGGACAAGGTGAGTTTTTGGGAGGGGAGTAATGTTACGCATACGCTTGAACCGGCCCAGGAGGGGCCGGTTGAACCGGTCCACGTCTACGCGAGACGGAGGCGGAGCCAGGCGGATCGGGCGGAAACCGTGGGGAGCCAAGGAGAAAGTTTGGGAGGGAAATTTTGAATGGGAGGGGCTGTTTAAACAATTTGTAAAACTCCTTTATTGTTAATTAGGAGGTTAGGAGGAAATTGGGGGGGGGGGGGATTATTTGGAATTTGAAAGTGAATTTGAGATCTAGGTTTTCTTGCTTGGGCTCTTGGCGTTGCCGGAGATTAGGAGAGTTGTTCTTCCTCTCGGATCGAAGAATGTTGTATCTTTTATTGTTTTCTTGCATCAACTAGTGAAATACAAGCCTCGGTGTGGTTTTTCCTTTAGAATTTCATCTGTTTTTCTCTGTTTTCCCTGGTTTGGTTGCTGTCCACTGCTGAAAACAACAGTTTCCTGCTGTTTTTCCCTTTCTGGAGCGATAGGAATACTTGAACCTAAGTATTTCCTATCAAAATAGCATGCCCACAAATCAACAGAAAGCAAAAAAAAAAAAGCAGGTGCTACACAGTAGCCACAGCTGCAAGTCCACCGAAAACAATTGCCAATTCAATAATTGGAAATAAAATTGCATAACACAATCAAGAAGGAAATTGCATAACAAAGGCACAGAGCAATATCCGACTGCATAACATAGCAAATAACAATATCCGACTACATAGCAGGTGAGAGCAGCATGCCGTCAGCACCCAATAATTAAACAATCGAATGCATAAAATAATTATTACTCAACTATATAACACAGATAATTAGTAGCATGTAGCAACCAACCGCATAAAACATTGAGCAGTCATAAGGACCAGGGTTCTTCATCACAGTCATTATAAATACAAATTACAGAAATAAGAAGTTCCACACCATCTAGACTTAATGTTTAAGATGCTATATTCACCGAGTCATTCACATCTCCCATTTGATTTCCGTCGAAATCTAAGCCCATGATGTTATCTGTTATTGCATCAAGCTCATTGTTTTTTGTATCTATAACCAAAACAGCAAGATAGGTTAATAGACTTACTAAGTTAAATTATAAGTAAGATGTGTAGTATTATTAAATTATTACCTTGTTAACAGACTTACAACAACTATATTAGAATCCTCCATCTAAATGCAAAGAATGTACATTTTTAAAAAATAAGATATGAAAAACTTGATAATTCATACACAAGACAGCTACAAGAATGAATTTAAACTATTAAACAAGTATTAGTATTAGTACAGGAACACTATAGCAAACCCAAATCTCAATAGCAACACTAAACCACACTACAACTATGCAACAGAGCAGCTCAGTATAAACATAACAACATAGCCATAATGAGTTCACAACATCAAAAGTGCAAAACATAACAGGAAAACATAATAGCAGACCTTAATCTCCAGAGTCCAGACCAATATAACAAGTTCACAAGTCACAACTGCAGAACATAACAGCAAACGGCCAAACCCTAATCTCCAGACCAACATGGCAACTTCACAATAGCTTTGTGCCATGACACCAAACCCTTATCTCCAGACCAACATAACAAGGTCACAACAGCAAACCCTAATCTCCAGACCGACATATTACATGTCAACAACATCTTAAACAGCAAGACAACAAACCAAGAAACTCCCTAATAATAGATTAACTAAAGTTTGAAACATCTAAAATAGTAAAATCATAAAACCCTAATCTCTAAAAGCATTTTAACTTCACTTTCAAATCCCAAAATCCAAATGGCAAAGTGTGGCAAACCGAAAGAATAGATCTTCGATCAAAAATCTATTTTCAAAATCTTAAAGAAAATCGTTCACACGTTCAATGGAAATCAGAAACATTCGAAATATTAAAGTTATTCATGAGATTATAGACCATAGGGAAGTCAGACTGCCGGAGGAATCACGAGATGACGAGAGGTCGAGAACTCCAGAAGGCCCAGTGAGCTGCGAGGACTACGTTCAATGGAAATTGGAAACATCCGAAATGCTAAAGTTATTCATGAGATTACAGACCATAGGGAAGTCGGACTGCCGGAGGAATCACGAGATGACGAGAGGTCGAGAACTCCAGAAGGCCCAGTGAGCTGCGAGGATTCCAGTCACTCCACACTCCAGCCTCCGCTCTCCACTCGCGCTAAAAGGGTGAAAGTGAAACCTTAAAACCGTAAAACGAGTGGAATAAAATAATAAGAGCTGAGAGCGGGCGCGCGGGGTGGGGGGGGAGTATGAATACAGGCCTACGAATGAGACGCTGACTTGTATTAACGACTTAACGCAGGTCGGTTGGATCACCTTTGGGTTATCGGGTTGACCCGAACCCGACTCGTTTATTTAATGGGTTGACCCTAACTCGAATTTTCCGTGTTGGATTTTCGGGTCGTGTCAGTTATTGACTCCCCTAATGCCAGTATCTGCCATTTTAGAATTATTTATAAAATAAAAATTTAAACTCCATTTTGAACAACTTTTTATTACTTTCTAAAGCAGCTTTTTAGTTTAAAAAGTTTTAAAATTAAATTTTTTTTATTAGAAAGCTATAAAAAAACTGTCCCAAACGAAACCTTAATCAAAGTGCTGCTTTATAAAATATATCTTTAACTAAAAAGTTGCCTTTTGTGGAAGATCCAGCAGGATCGTTTTTTTAATTTCTATTTCAGTTGCTTTTCCTATTGTGATTGCTTTGTATGTTAAAAATTTCTCCCTATAATTAAAGGGATGCTTGTATGAAGGGAATCAATCTTATAAATATTGAAATCAATTAAAAGCATAACTAGTTCCTTTTTATCTCATTTCTTTTCTCTTGGTGAATCCCTGATTCGATTTTGCGCCCTAGTCTGCATTAGAACTGATTGTTTACCACTAGGATCCTTTGATACTTCCACCACATAACATACTAAATTCAGACATAATAAGAAGGAATAATAGTAGAGGACGATGATGATAATGTTTTTGTTTTTAATTTAATGCGTTACATGCCTTCATCCTAATCCCTCATCGGTTGGTTGCTCACCCAGGCCATCTAACTGCAAGAAGTGACGTCTATGGCTTTGGTGTTGTACTCCTAGAAATGCTTGCCGGGGGTAAAGCACTTGACACCAGCAGGCCTGGACGCGAGCACAACCTCGTTGAGTGGGCTCGACCCCTTCTCATCCGCCACCATAAGCTGCTGAGGATTATTGATCCCAGAATGGCAGGTCAATACTCTCATAAAGCTGCACAGATAGCAGGCAACTTGGCCTACCAGTGCCTCAGCGAGAATCCGAAGGGGAGACCCACCATGGCTGAAGCAGTAAAAGCCCTGGAGACCTGCAAGAGCCTTAATGAACAGCATATGCTGCAGTTCCATAATAAAACTCCTGCTGAAGCTTCTAAACGTGAAACAAAGACACAAAAAGAAGTTAAGAGTATTGTCATGAGCAAGGGCGGTAGGGATGGTATGCTGCTTGAGAAAATGGACAAAAAGGTAAAACGCAGGTGCACAAGCGATCCACCGATGGATTTTGATCAGCCTGAGATGTCTCCAGATCCTCGGTTCATTAAGCAGTGGGGAAATCTTACTCCTGATCATTATCACAAGCCATATTATGTATAAACTCTGACAGGTATTTTTTTTAATGTAATTTATCCTTTCACATTTCCTCTTTTGATTGTTGGAATTATTCTCCAGATGTCATCCATGTCCATTTGATTCTTGAATTTTTTCAAGTTTTGTTGATTGTTTGCATTATTATACGTAATAACAGCATCGAAATTGTAGCGGTTCTCATTTCACATTGCGAATACTACAGGATTTTTGGTGAAACAAAGATGAATTTATCTCAGTTAAACTGTTTTTGGTAACTTCACTGCTTAATCAAAATTGAACAGGACAAGATAGGAACTAATGCTTTATTTTTTTATGTAAATAACCCATAATCGGTCATGCGCACCTACAATCACATCCCATGAAGCCATAATCAATATTCTTTGCATTTTGTTGGATCATTTCCCAATTTCCGATTCCAATCAGACTACTACAAACAGGATGGGTTTAAAAATTATGATTTTTGTTATGTCATAAATTTTAAAATAAATTAAATAATTTTTAAATTTATTATAATATAATTTGTATTTGAATCTTATATTATGACAATTTTTCTTCACTTTGATGTTTTGAGGGCATCCCCAATTGAATTGTAAACGCTCGTTGCAGTTACCTCGAGCCTACATCTAAACGTTAAAAATTAACTTTTTTTGTGGCTGTGAATAGTGCGACGCCAATGTTGATGTTGCAGTTGATGTCGCATTATTCTTAGAAACTTTTTTTTTTTTTTTGGGCGAAAATGAATATAAGAAAGAATTTATATGGAATATTTTTTTTTAGGGTGTTAGAAATAGAGTTAGGTTGGAGATGAATTATTGTTTGATATAACTGTTATTATATTTTAAAGTAGAGAATGAGGAGTAAGATTGAAGTTGCCTTTACAAGAAAGTATTTTTACATAGTCAACCTTTGAGGGTGCTGCTGATGTTAGGAAGATGTTGCGATATGCCGAACTGTTGGTCTTACCATTTTCGCTGAAAACTCCCATAATTTTCTGCAACGAGCAAAAGAAATTCTTAAGGCTTAGTTTGTGATCATCTTATTATTATTATTTTTTAGAAACAAAACAGCCAGCAAAATGTGTCCGTTTCCATGATAAAAATTTCATAATATTTTGCAAAATTATTTTGGAAAAGTTGTTTTTTAAAAAACATAATAGGATGTGTGATTGAAAAATATTTTTTGATAACTAAAAATAGAAAAGTAGAAGTCACCCAAAATATTTGAACCCAAGCTCTGCCTTCTAGTCTATTCGTGGAAGCGGAATGCAAGGTTGTGTGCTTTGAAGTCCAGCGAATGGCGTGGCCAACTTTGGAGCTCGATCTCCAGCCTCGGGCTGTATGGTTCCAGAATCGTCGTGCCCGGTGGAAGGCGAAGCAGCTCAAGGGAAAGCCGTCCCAAACGAAGCCTTCGTCACCCTCAAATGTCGATGTGATGCTATCCACCTCGACTTAGTTTTCTTTCGATGTTGGATTCAGAATTGCCGGTTGACACTTTGACACTAACTAGACAGATAAGGGAAGATGACGAAGGATGAGTAAGCGAGTAAGAACAACTATAAAATTAAAATCAACTACTTTTTGTGAATAATGAAAAATATTATGATATTTAATATTGATAGTAATGTCTTAAAAATGCCTTTTCAATTATAGCGTTAAAATGGCTATAAACAATGTATGATTTGACTACTACATGGTTGAGGATAAGATTTTGATGGTGAGAAATTATTTTGTGTGGAATTTGGACGGGAAGAATTATCCGAATATATGAGTGTACACATAATGTACACAGTATCTGTACATATATTTGACACACACTGTAACAGTTCTTCCCGTCCAGATTCCGGATTCCGCACAAAATAATTTCTCTTTGATTGCTTTATGTGCACAGTTATCTATGATGTGGCTATTACTATCTCCGATGAGTAAATGTAGCAAATTCTTTTGAGCAGGAGGTTAGCGTGGTTGATGAGGCTGTTGTCGTGACTTTTGTAGATGGACATCTTTTATAGTTTAGATGAAGAGCTCTTTGAGACAGACAAGTTGCCTGGGTTGTGCAAGCCTTTCTTTAAGATGAATTCACATGAGACTCTATGGGTCGAGGTCTGTTGTGGCAAGTTTTTTCCTCAATCAAATCTATTCGGAGCGTGCGAGTCCTTTGAGCTTCTCAAGGGCAAGTAACTGGCACTGTTTGATGTTGTTAGGGTCTATCCTCTTTTAAGATATTTTGGAACAACGTGCCTCTCGATCGAGCTCCATTAAGGCGAACTCAACTGGTTCATGCGAGTTACATGTACTTGCATATTGGGGCGTACACACGCAACAGACACACATAGTCGACAATCTCGTTAAGCCCAAGCTCGAGCTCAACTCAATCATTGTTGTCGACAACGAAGCTTCGTTGTCGTTGCATCATTGTGAAAGCCGAAGCGTCAAGCCATCTTTACCTCAACCTCCTCAACTCCAAAGACATCTGGGAGCCAACTTGGCCTAAATCATGATAAGGGTTCAAATGAAGTTAAAATCAATTCAAAAGGACTTCTAATCGACTGAATGTATGATAAATTTTTTTCTCTCATCGGAGATTTATAACCCAAAGAATATTTTGGAGATAAGAAAATATTAAATCAAGCAGATATGTTATGATGATTAAAAATACAAATCTGAAGTTCCTCTAATAATATTACGTTCAATTATTTCGGACTTTTTTTTAACTAGATTACATATTTTCTAGAAGGGACAAAGCCACAAAAATTAGAAAAATTATTGTGCAGAAGTTGAACGCCATCCAGATGTCTAAGCCTATAGCTCACTATCACGGCTCGGTATTGCTGACATGACTCATTTTGATTGATATCCGGACATAGAGCTGTGTTCGGCGTCCGCACAGAATGAGAAGTTATTACTTGTGAACTCTGGACATAGAGATACATCCGGACATTCACTTAAAATTTGACACGCGGAGTGCGCTTTAATTGCACTTTTTGTGTACTTTATCTGCGTTTTACATGTGCTTTAATTACATTTTAGTTGTGCTTTTTACTACGTTTTGACTACGTTTTGTTTAAAGTTTTACAAACACATTAAATATATAAAATAAAAAATAAATTCAATTGAATATCTACGTGTCAATACTTTATTAGAGTTCAGATATTTCTATACATCTGATCCGCACCTTATAATTTCTGGCACAGAATAATCTCTCCAAATATTGGCATCCTTGTATTTCAGTATCAGAGGAAGCCGTTCGTTTTTTTATTATTTTTTATTTGTACTTGTGCTCTCAGTGCTCTGTTCTCCACGCAGTAAACCCTAACCTCACGGCGGCGCACACCGGCCAAATGGCAGACGTCGGCGAATCGGAAACCCTAATCGAGATCGTCTCCCCTTCCTCCTCAACACTCGATCTCAACCGATACGTTAACTTCGTCCGCGACCCTGCTGCTGGCGCGATCGCAACATTTGAGGGCACCACCCGCGACACCTTCGATGGGCGTCGCGTCGTGGAGCTCCGGTACGAGGCCTACGTTCCCATGGCTACTCGCCGGCTCGCCGGCATCTGCGCCTCAGCCCGGGCCGCCTGGGCACTCCGTCGCATCGCAGTTGCCCACCGCCTCGGCACGGTTCCCATCGGCGAGGCGAGCGTCTTCATTGCCGCCTCCGCTGTTCACCGCGCCGACGCCATGGAGGCGTGCCGATTCATCATCGATGAGATCAAGGCCTCGGTGCCGATCTGGAAGAAGGAGGTTTATGAAAACGGCGAGGTGTGGAAGGAGAACAAGGAGTTTTTCGAGCGCCAGCCGGCAGCGGCGCAGGATAGACCGTCGTGCTGCTGCGGGAGCAAGATAAGGGTACAAGATGACGCTAGCGAGGGGTCAGCGGATGGGTTGGAGGATAAGGACGGTGTGATGGAAATTTGACGGTTCCAATTGTGAGACAATGGTAAGTTGTGTCCAATGTGATCTGAAGCTTAACGTGTAGATCAATATTGGTCAATTTAATCAAATAGGATCAATGTTTTAATATATTTTTTTTTCGATTTCGATATTATCTTCATTTTTTATTCCATTTCTGTAGTTTTTTTTGCTCTTAGATTTAGCTCTTATTTCATTTTTCTCAAGTAAAAATTACGCTAATAGCACTCAAATTTTATTGTTTACAACTCATTTCTAAAAAAAAAAAAACTATTAAGCTCTTTTTTAAAATCCGGGTGGCATTATTATTAGAGAATTTCCTTTATTCAAGGGAAGGGTTGTACCTTATAAAATTGAGTTCTTTGATGATGGTCCCTATAGCTCAAGGTTTCGTTTGTAATAGCTTTCTTATTGCTTTTTAAAACAGCTTTTTAATATAAAAATATCTGAGCCAAAAAATTTTTGTACTAAAATTTACTTTAGAAAGCGGTAAGAAAACTTTCCCAAACGAAACCTGAAACTCTTACCCAATTCTTCTAACGTGCATTACCTTAGAGTGAGCCTCCTTTCATGTTGGACAATTAAATTGTTTATGTCAATGCTATCCGACAAGAGGCAATCATGTGTTCACACACTCATAATGTGTTTTGCCTTGTAATTTAATTTTAGACTAAATCAATTAAGACCGAACCTTCGGCGATTAGATCTTCGAATAGCTAAATCACAATTGGCCATATTAGTTCTTAGACCTTTTCAATCCAACACAAACGTTAGGCTTTACTTTGAAGGGGTAGATCTTTCATCATGCTGTCATTCATATCTATGTGGAATATATGATAGGAGGTGACTCATGACTGCTAATCAAATTCGTTAAATAATGTGACCTTCTATTTTTTTTTCATTGGTAGACTGGGTCCATAAAGTTGATATGGGATGATGGAACAATACGACCATCCATCCTGTGAGAAACTAAGATTTAAAGGAAGGGTTGGTGAAGTAAAAAAAAAATGAAATTAAAAGTTGATCTTTTGGACAAACATAAATAAACAAAAAGGATTA
Organism: Dendrobium chrysotoxum; assembly: GCA_019925795.1. NCBI lineage: Eukaryota > Viridiplantae > Streptophyta > Magnoliopsida > Asparagales > Orchidaceae > Dendrobium > Dendrobium chrysotoxum. Next base: position 55,670,491 of record CM034307.1, read on the forward strand.
AATAAAAATGTTTATAAATAAAAATAGCCTACAAAGTAAAAAAATAAAAAATCTTTAATTTAAATATTGTGGTTAGGCATATTAAGTTGTGTCTAAGTTTTTATTATTATATAAATATCATCAACTGTTGATTCTTCCTTAAAATTTATGTAATTTTCTTCTTTAAATAAAGTTTTTGTCCATTTATTTTTTGTATTTAGTAGAAATAAATACACGTGAGATGATATATTTTCTTATTATTTTATTACTTATTTGATTACATACGCTTATGAGTACCTATTTTACACTAACAATTGTCAAAAATGTCAACTTGATCGTGATTGTGGATTAAAGAAATTTATGTCATGGACTAAGACTTAGTTTAGGATAGCTTTTTTGTTGCTTTTCAGAGCAGCTTTCTAGTACCAAATTTTTAGTTAAAAAATTTTTTGTATTAAAAAACTGTTTTAAAAAGTAGTAAGAAAGTTGTATCAAACGAAGCCTAAACTTGCCTTGAGAATGGTACAATATGCAAACTACATAAGAGAGGGTTTTGAATACCATGAAGTGATGGAGGCAATAGTAGAAGAGATTTTTTTTTATAATATAATATTCAAGTCATTGAGGATATGTATCAATGAGCTGTCACTTATGTTTTAAAACAAAGTGGTTTGAGCAAGTATTTTTCTATTTCAATTGGATTACATCAAGGATCAGTCTTAAGCCCATATCTTTTTGATTTAGTCATGGATGTTCTCACTAGACATTTGCAAGAGGTTGTACCCTAGTGTATGCTTTGTGTAGATGATATTGTTCTTGTTGATAAGACTAGAGAGCGAGTTGAAGTTAAACTTGAATTATGGAGGTCAATTTTAGAGTCTAAAGGCTTTCATTTGAGTAGATCTAAAATTGAATATATAGAGTGTAATTTTAATAATAATAGCTCTAGTGTGAGGATTGTGACTTTGGGCGATCAAGTCATTAATAAGAGTACACATTTTAAATATCTTAGGTCTATTGTTCGGAGTGATGGTGAAATAGATGGGGATATTATTAGTAGAATTCAAGTTGGATGGTTGAAGTGGAGGAATGCATCGGGTTTTATGTGTGGTAGAAAAGTCCCCCTCAAACTTGAGGTAAAATTCTATAAGATTGTGGTGAGACCTACAATGCTTTATGGTGCAGAATGTTGGCCATTAAAAGAGAAGCATAATATTAAGTGTTGTAGAGATGAGGATGCTCAGGTAGATGAGTGACTTTACTCTTAGAGAAAAGGTTGGAGTAGCTCCAATGGAAGATAAGATTAGAGAGAGTCGCCTTAGATGGTTTGGCCACATAAAATGGCGGCGTTTCGTTGACCCGGTTAAGAAAGGTAGAGATAGACTTAAAAAGACTTGGCTGGAAAATATTAGAAATGACATTTATTTATTATATTTAAATGAGAATTTGACTCTTAACATAACACAATAGAGAAAAAGATTCATTTAGCCGACCCCACATAGTTGGATAAATGTTTGATATTGTTATTGTTGTAATATATAATATCCCTCTCTCTCTCTCTCTCTCTCTCTCTCTCTCTCTCTCTCATCTACCATTGCATCTATCCTCATCCATTCTCCTTCCCCTCTCTCTCTCTCCCATCTACCATTGCATCTATCCTCATCCATTCTCCTTTATAAGAAACTTTCAACCATCAATTGAGAACATACTCATATCATCAATCAAAAGTGTTCTTGGGCATTAGATCTGAAACATAATTAATCTTGAATGCTTGCACCCCAAGGGAAACCTCCCCCTAAGGTGGTTTATTTTGATGATGACGAAGGCAACAAAGAAACTTTCATAAGATTTTTTTTTTTTGCTATTCACTGAGTTAATCTCAATCTGAAATTCTGGAAACCTATTTTTATCAATTTCTTTTTTAAGAAAACATTATTTTGTTGACAATTTGAGCATAAACTAGTTGAAAGAACTCGTATAGTTGCATCCATTAAAGTTACAGAAGCCCATAAATTTTTGATCTGATGTGTTTCTTTTGTTTTGAGTTTTAAAAATCTATTTTTTACTTCACAATCAAAACTACATGTTTGAACTGCTGGGGCTACTCTACGATCTAACAACTATTCTGGGCTTCACACTAAAAAACTAATTTGTACTGCACAAAATTAAGTGCTCCTTACACAGTTGACAAATGAAGCCAATAAATGTAAATGTCAAGTTCATTTCAAAGGAAATTAATTTGATTAACTTGAATCACAGGGTTGGTAAAGCCTTCTACAGTATTGACATAGGCTTCATTTGAGATAGCTTTATTCCTGCTTTCTAAATCAGCTTTTTCATACAAAAATTTTTTGAACTTAAATTTTTTTTTACTAAAAAACTAATTTAGAAAACCGTTTAGTGGCTATTCCAATTGAATCCATAATATCTTCAAAATCATAATTGGAAGAAGCTGGAGAAATTGAACTTTCAAAAGTATTTTCATCAAGATATAAGCTTGAAGTTTCTGAAATAAGACGAAGAACGTTTGAATAGAGAAGTTACAGGAGGCCCTTTTCACCTGAAAGATCCAGAAGTGCAAATGAAATGTCAATATAATCACTATACAAACCTTCTTTTCTTTGAGATTTCTGATCATGTCAAGCCATAAGAATGAGACATTCAAATTAACCATGAAATGCCATTCTCAACTTATTAAATGAACAAGCCAAGGTGAAAGCTGTCCTGCCTTAAGAAATCATTTCTCTTCACCTTTCTTCATTTCCATACTATAATAACCAAAGATTACGGATTCACTTCAAATACTGTGGCTTTTATTGCAGGACAATTGCAGTCTCCTCGGAGATATAGCACAAAAAAATGGTAATAAATTAGGAACCAACATCCATAAAGGAGTCGGCTTAGTAGAAAAACAGAGCGTCTGACAAGATGCCAAACTACCAAGCAGAATAAAGCTCTAGACAGTGAAGGTACTGCCCCAGCAAATGCCAGTATGCCACTATATATAAAGGAAATTACAGCTTTTTTTTTTTAACTTTTGAGCGAATTTTATCTCAAAATCAAATACTGCATATGCAAGACCTTGAACACAATATCTCGATTGGAAGCCTAAGCTCCCAACCAATCATACCTAATTAGCGTCTAAAACTGGTGATAAAAACCAGCAAAAACAATGAAACAAGTCATTAAAATAGAAAATAAGCTCAACATCCCCCCACCAATACAGTAAAATTCACAAACACCAGGTCCAAAATGTTGTCAACAAAGTGATATAATAGCAACAAGCCAGGGAAGTGGCAAAAAAAGATTTAATGAAAAAAAAAAAAAGCGTGAACCATTAAGTATCAATCAGACGCAGGCCTCTAACTGTAGTACATCAGCTGCTGAGAGGATGTGTGGCTTGGATAGCCATCATAGACCGTCTGAGACCCGCCAGGGATGAGGCCTGTTGATGATTGGGCGGAAGAAAGGCTATGCTGTGCAGCCAAGGGTAGTGCAGCTGCCTGGCTTATGGCCAACTGCCGCTGATATGCCAAAAGATCTGCATCTGAATATCCATGTGCCCCTAAAAGCTGAAAAGGAGGTCCTGGAGGAGGCAGTGGGTTTGAAGTCGTACCAGGTGGAGTAGGCTTGTTGCCCCAAGAACACTGGCAAGAGAAAAAAAAAAGACTAAATTAAAGCTCCATGACATTATTGCAAGACTGAGCATAAGTTATGAAAGCACTAGTTTTCTGCATTCCACTGTCAGTTTCAAGAAAAAGGTATACTGGGAGAACATGATAAGTGAGGCTAAGAGCCCAATTCGCATAGATCAGGCAATTGGTATTCCATAATCCATGATCTCTACTTTATATTTTCTGAGGTTTAACAATCCACATCTTTTTTTTTTTAAATCTAACATCCCACGCCTGCCCACTCCAACGTCATGTTCATGAATCTTACTTTTCAATGCAGTTTAAGTAATATCTGATATAGTTATATATGATTATTTATTTATTGAATTTGAAAATAAGCTGACATACAGCAGCCAGAGTTCAAATAATTTACATCGTGCTGTGATTTCAAAAGATTGTCTGGTGACAGGAATTAGTTGAGTTTAGAAGATGGTAGTTACCTTTATGGATTTCCCACAAACGATCTTTCCATTCGCCATCACAATAGCTGCAGCAGCTTCGTTGTGGGTATGATACCTCACAAACCCAAATCCTTTATCTCTCTGAATGCGTACTTCCTCAATAACACCAGCACCAAGATTGTGGAATTGGCGATGAAGTTCAGCTTGTGTCACCTGAAACAACCATCAGCAGATAAAATCAGTGAACCAGTAGCTAAAGACAAACCTACTTCGAGACATTACATTCTAGAAAGCAAACCTCATAAGCCAGGTTCCCAATATATACAGTAGTGTAGGCAGGATTGTTCTCTGGAGCATCATCATTTGAATTCTCCTGAGCTCCCTCTTCGCCAAGGATACAAAACATCAGAAGCAAACGTATAATTAACCTATTTCTATATGTAATCAGCCTCATTTTCAATATGTATGTTGCCACCTACCATTGCTAGAAATACCATTTGTTAAAAGCAACGCATTTTGATCATCACTACCCTGCTTTTCCTCAACAGAATTCTTGGTTGCCCAGTTACATCTTATTTGCCGATTACCAAGCCATTTACCTGTTGTAAAAATAATATGAAAATGGCTGGCAAGTACAGCTTTCAATTTTGAAAAACAAATCTAGCTAAATTAACTTACCTGACATTTCACTAATTGCATTCTGAGCTTCCTGAAATAATTTAAGAAAAAAAATCAAATTAACAATGATGAAATATATTTGCTCCAAAGAGGACAAAACAAGGAATAAAGAAAAGTGAAGAATCTCAGCCATAGGATGGAAGGGTTCTTGGCATTTGTAGATAGTTGTGCGGTTTTGTGAGTTAGCAAGAGATCACACATCGAAATATATCAATGAGTGCAGTTCCAAAGAGGAGCAAATCAGAAAATTTGGTGTGGATAATTTTTTGTGCGTGAGAGAGAGTGTGTGTTGAAGTTATATGTTAGACCGGTCCAGCCGGTCCTACGGGACCAGCTCGTGCGAAACAGGCGGAACTTCTCCGCCTCCTGTACGCACGATCCAACCGCCCAAGTCTGATAAAGCTGTTTAGGAAAGTTTTTGAAGGGAGTTAGGAGGGAAATTTCAAAGTAGGGGCTATTTAGAGATTTCCTTTTGAATTTTATGTATTAAGTAGTATGTTTTGCTAGGGTTATGACATCTTGAATTTGGCTGAAATTTGAGATCTCTTAGGCTTTTGGGCTCTAGCGGTATCTAGAGATTTGAGAGAGATAGATTCTCCTCTCAAATAGAGGATCAATTGTATCTTGGTATTTTTCGTTTTCATTTCATTAAATAAAACAAATACTGTTGTTGACAGGTCCCAAGTCCTGATGAGAAAAGTGGAGGGTTGCGTTAGGTAGTCGACAGTCAGCGTAAAACTTGTCGAATAATCATGACAATGAATCTTTTAATACATTGTGTTTAATGCTAGGGTGTTCCTTGGAAGCGACGCGTTATACGACCTGAATGCAATAACAAGTGTGCAAGTGCCGCTGCACCGGTGCCCGGGTGCAGTGTTAAATAGGCAATGGTTCCCATGTCAAGAACGGATGTGGGCAAAGAAGCTAATCCATGAAACTAAAATTAGGATAGGAACTTGGAATATAGGTTCTCTTACAGGAAGATCAATTGAATTAATAGATATTATGATTCATAGGAAGATAAATATTCTGTGCATTCAGGAAACTAAATAGGTTGGAGGGAAGGCGAAGGAGATTGATAGTTTAGGATTTAAATTATGATATTCAGGTAAGAGTTGTACTAGAAATGGTGTAAGTATGATTATAGATAAGAATTTGAAAGATAATGTTATAAAAATTAATAGAATTGGAGATAGAATTATAGCTTTAAAGATTGTTGTTGATGCTAAGATTATTAATATTATAAGTGCTTATGCTCCTCAAATAGGTTTGGATATGTGTTCAAAATTAAAATTTTGGAATGACTTAGAAGAATTAATACAAAAGATACATCTTGAAGAAAGAATTTTTATTGGAAGAGATTTAAATGGACATGTTGGTAGAGAGGTAGATGATTTTAAAAGCATTCATAGTGACCATGAGTTTGGAACGAGTAATGAAAGTGGTAAGATCATATTAGATTTTTTTTAGCTTATAACTTTTTAATTGCTAATAATTTTTTAAAAAAAAAGAGATGAGCATCTCATCACTATAAGAATGGATATAGTAATCTTAGATTGATTATTTTCCTATAAAAAAATTAGATCGTTTATATTGCAAAGATTATAAAATTATTTCGAGTGAAATTTTATATATCCAACATCGCTTATTAGTTTTGGACTTTAAGATGAACAGATAGAAAATAAAAATTAAAGTAAAGCGGTATTCTAAAATTAGATGGGGGCATTTAAAGAATATTAACAAAAATATTTTTGAGAGTAAGATTTTAGATCTTAAAATTTTGTCTGTGTATAAGGATGCTAATGTTATGTGAGAAAAAATGGCTAGTGATATTAAGAATATTGCAAAAGATGTGCTTGGAGTATCAAAGGGAAAAGCTCCTAATAGTAAAAATAAGTTGGTGGCGAAATCCAAATGTGCAAGAAAAGATAAAATATAAGAAGATCTATTATAAAAATTGATTTAGATGTAAAAATTTTGATAATTGGTAAAGATATAAAAAGGCACGTAAGGAATCTAAGAAAGTAATATGCAATGCAAAGATTTTAGTTTTAATGATTTATATAATAGATTAGATATTAAAGAGGGAGAAAGATATATGTATAAGTAAGCAAAACAGAGAGATAGGAGTAGTAAGGATTTAGTTCAAGTGAAGTGTATTAAGGATAAATATCAAAAAGTACTTTTCTTAGATGATGATTTTCAACAAAGGTGGATGAGATATTTTGCTAAACTTATTAATGAAGATTATGAGAATACGATTGACTTTAGTGACCCTAGCACTCTAAATAAAAATAAAGATATTTGCTTTTATCGGCGTATTAGTAAAACCGAAGTTAGAGAGGCTTTAAAGAAAATGAAGTGTGGAAAAGCTGTTGGACCTGGTGATATTCCAACAGAGGTGTGGAAATGCTTCGGAGATGAAGAAATTTCTTGGCTTACTAAACTTTTTAATACTATTTTGAAGACTAAAAAAATGCCAGATGAGTAGAGAATGAAAGTGTTTATTTCTATTTTTAAGAATAAAGGTGATGCACAAGATTGTTTGAATTATAGATGAATTAAGTTAATGTGTCATACTTTAAAACTATGGGGAGCGAGTTATGGAGCGTAGGTTGCGGGGTGATACTAATGTTTCTCAAAACCAATTCGGATTCATGCCGGGTAGGTCTACTATGGAAGCCATACATTTACTGAGAGGTTTGATGGAGAAATATAGAGAGAATAAGGAGGATCTACATATGATATTTATTGATTTAGAGAAAGCATATGATAAAGTTCCAAGAGAAGTGCTATGGATAGTTCTTGAAAAGAAAGGAGTTAATAATGCTTATATTCAAATCATTAAAGATATGTATGCAGGAGCAATTACTTGTTCAAACAGAAGGTGGTTTGACCAAGTATTTTCCTATTTCGGTTGGATTACATCATGGATCGACCTTAAGCCCATATCTTTTTGCCTTAGTTATGCATGTTCTCACTAGACATTTGCAAGAGGATGTACCTTGGTGTATGCTTTTTGATGATGATATTCTTCTTGTTGATAAGACTAGAGAGGGAGTTGAAGGTAAACTTGAATTATGGAGGCCAACTTTAGAGTCTTAAAGGTTTTCGCTTGAGTAGATCTAAAACTGAATATATGGAGTGTAATTTTAGTTGTAATGGACCTAGTGAGGGGATTGTGACTTTGGGCGATCAAGTCATTAATAAGAGTACACGTTTTAGATATCTTGGGTCTATTGTTCAGAGTGATGGTGAAATAAATGGGAATATTATTAGTTGAATTCAAGTTGGATGGTTGAAGTGGAGAAATGCATCGGACTTGTTGTGTGATAGAAAAGTCCCCCTCAAACTTAAGGGAAAATTCTATAAGATGGTGGTTAGACCTGCAATGTTTTATGATGCAGAATGTTGCTCATTAAAAGAGAAGCATAATATTAAGTTAAGTGTTGCAGAGATGAGGACGCTTAGGTGGATGAGTGGTTTTACTCTTATAGATAGGATACGAAATGAGCATATACGTGAAAATGTTGGAATAGCTCCAGTGGAAGATAAGATTAGAGAGAGCCGTCTTAGATGGTTTAGTCACATAAAACGACGACCTTCCGATGACCCGGTTAGGAAAGTAGAGTTATTAGATTTGACTTATATTAAGAAAGGTAGAGGTAGACCTAAAAAGACTTGGTTAAAAAATATTAGAAATGATCTTTCTTTATTAGATTTAAACAAGAATTTAACTTTTAACATGACACAATGGAGAAAAAGGATTCATGTAGCCGACCCCACGTAGTGGGACAATGGCTTGATGTTGTTGTTATTTGTATTTCATTAAATAAAACAAATTATCTACTGTTTTCCTGGTTTTGTGTGGATTTTTGTGGATTATTCTCGCTGCTTTCCAAAGATTGCTAAGAAATTCTTGAGATCTACAAGCCTTGCCTATTAAATTGGTATCAGAGCAATTTCTTGGGCAGAAATAGAAGCCTTCCACATTGAATTTTGCTGTGTTCCGTATCCGATCTTGTTGTTTTTGCTGATTGGAGGCCAGAATTTGCATCAAACTTGTTGCTCTTTGCTATTAGAGTCTAAATTCAGGTTCCCATCGTAGGAAGAAAGGTAGAAGTGGAAGGGGAGATAAATTGAAATTTCATATCTCCACACTCAACTTTCATATGTCAAAAATCAAAAAATTCAGCCATCCACGAGATGGATGAGAATTTTTCTAGCCTGGGGGAATTGTTGAAGAAGTTGCTCAAAGGTCAATCCAAAACGATGTTGTCAGAGGTGAGGGAAGCCTCTGGTAACCCAGGAAGTGGGTAAAACTCTAATCCAATAAGGCAAAGGAAAGATCAGGTGGTGGAGACTCGAAAGAAAAAAGAAGAAAGAGAGAAGAGAGAATACCTCTCCTAGAGCCAATTCCTAGGGAGGAGCTGGGTAGAGGGTATGGGGAGGCGTGAGGAGAAAGGGCAAGAACGAATATGTGCTGATTTGGAGAGGAGAGGGGCGGGATTTGAAAGGAAAATGGGTACCAAAGGGGGGCTGAATTTGAAAGGGAAGGGGTTTGTTATGATCCAAGGGGTGTTAAATTTGAAAGGAGAATGTGGGAATTTGATGAAAAACTTGGGTATGAATGTAGAAGGGATGATTGGGACACTTGGGGGGAACCACCCCCTTGAGGAAGGGGAAATTATGACGGGAACAGAGGGAACGGAGGCGATCTGAGGGTGAGGAAGCTGAACATGCCTATTTTTGAGGGAGAGGATGCCCATGGGTGAATCTACAAGGTGGAAAGGTACTTTACCGTCAACAGGTTGACGGAGGGGGAGAGACTGACGGCAGTCGGGATGTGCTTGGAAGGAAAAGCTTTAGCATGGTACCAGTGGAGGGATATGAGATGACCGATAAGGGCATGGAGAGAGTTTAAGGACTGCCTATTGGAACGTTTCCAAACCAGCAGGGGAGGGGACTTCTATGAGCAGTTCTTCACTTTGATGCAAGAGGGGACAATGGTGGAGTACCGTGAGCAATTCGAGTACCTTGCCAATCGACTGGATCGGCTTCCATAGACTGTAACGGAGGGGAACTTTATGAAGGGACTGTAACCAAAGATCCGCGCAGCTGTTAGAGTGATGAGGCCTCGTGACTTGGAAGTCTATGGAGCTAGCTCAGTTGGAGGATCAGAGGCACCTGGAGAGAGGAACGAGAGGCAACAACTCAGGAGGCTCGTACAGGATGACCACTACCTTTTTGGCACCCAAAGAGCCAGCACCGGATACTCTTAAAAGACTTCGAAGGAGAAGACTGTAGGAGGAAGACTTGGGGACAACTTCAAGAAGCTCACAGAAATATTAGTACAGGAGAAAAGGGCGAAGGGACTCTATTTCAAATGTGACGAGAGGTATACGCCGGGACACAGGTGTAAGGACCGAACTTTTCAGGTTCTTACCGTTTGTGATGAAGAAGGAATGAATGAGGGTATCGTCTTTCCTCCTTGCGTACAAGATGGATCTTTCGGAGGGGAGTATTGTTAGAACGGTTTATTGGACCGGTCCAGTCGGTCCTACAGGACCGGCTCGTGCGAAACTTCTCCACCCCCTGTATGTACGATTCGACTGCCCAGGTCTGACAGAGCTGTTTAGGAAGGTTTTTGAAGGGAGTTAGGAGGGAAATTTCAAAGTAGGGATTGTTTAGAGATTTCCTTTTGAATTTTATGTATTAAGTAATATGTTTTGCTAGGGATGAGACATCTTAAATTTGGCTGAAATTTGAGATCTCTTAGGTTTTTGGGCTCTCGCGGCGTCTAGAGATTTGGGAGAGCCGGATCTTGCTCTCCAATTGAAGATCCACTTGTATCTTGTCTTTTCTATCATAAAACTTTCAACAAAAAGGTGTTCTTGTGTGTTCTATTCCTAGTTTTCTTATTGTTGGTTTTCTGAAATTGCTGAAATTAGATTTCAGCCAAGGCTTTTCCTAAATTTCTACAAGCACTTCCTATCATTATACTTCAAAACTCACACTTAGCTTGTGAACTCGCCATGCAAATACAACCTGAAACTTGCACATATTTACAACAACAATCCTCCTAAAACTGACATAGTTAGAGATAGGAACGACATTTCTATTAACAAAAATTATTTAGAAGGCCATTTTCTCTTAATTCTTTAGAAAGGGCAATTTAGTAAAATTAGGTGGCCTGGGACTTACAGGTGGTGGCGTATATATATGTTAAGGAGATTTTTTTGGTGTTTAGTTTCAGGTTATCATGAAAATTTTAGGTGAATTACATAGTGGGTCTAAGATCCTGCCAAGATTTTGTTTGCCAAGTTCCTTAAACCTTCTCTTGTGTAATTCCAAAGTAGTATCATACCCATCGGCTAAAGCAGTATTCCGTAGCAGTTTCTGGGTAAGAAAATCTGCAGGCGACCTCCTAAACTAGCAGCAATCATGCTAGCAACATTGCCATGAGTTTAGCATCTTCCCAAGTCACCCCAGAACAGGGTCAAAAACCACCAAATTGGAAACATTCTTAGCTGTGAATTTGAATAATTGTTGCGTTACAGTTCATTATACTTGCCTCAGGAATTAGACGTTGTATCTCTTTTAATTCTCGTTATGTTATTGGGATGGTGGTTATCTTGTACTGTTGGATTTTAATTTCTTATAGTTTCTGTCAATTTATTGACATCAAATTTTGAAATCAAAGCACAAGATTTAGGATGCAGCTAAGAAAATAGCATCGTCAAAACTAAGAGATAGCCATGAAAGAATTACGTTGTGAAATTCAACAATTATAAGGTAGATTAACAACATATGAAAGGTGTGACCAAAAGTCACTTTCATTTCATTCAGATGAGAATTATTTTGATCGCAAGAAAAAATACTCTTTCCACCAAGCACTTCAAGAATCATCCAAGGAAAATGAACTTTATTGCTGAATATTGTGGGACCCACAAGTCAACGAACCTTGATAGAGACATTTAAACATACGGATTAAAAGTTCTAACAATTTAGTCGATCCTCTTATAGCTCTTAGAATACATAATGTGTGCCTCTCCTTTCTACTATTGCCACAAAAGCCCCTCTTGGGGGTTTTTAATGCCATAAATAATTTCATCACAACTGTATCATAGATTTAGAAGCTACTAACCACACGACCAGCCTTACCAATCTTTTTTAGACATACAAACTCCACCCCTACAACAGAAAAATAAGAGTGGTCGATAGCTTCTAACAAATGTTGCGGGTTTAAAAAAAAAATATTTTAGTTCACATTTAACCATAGCAATATATTGTATGCTCCTCATCTTGTAACAAATTTTCTATTAATCTATAAATCGCTAAAAATCACAACTACAAGTTTTTTTTTTTCCGCTAATCACCATGAAGAAAATGATTAGGCAAGCTACACAGAATGATGGCTAAATCTTCTTGAAGACGAAAATCATTTGGCATATTCCTTCATTTTCACCCTCAACACAAAAGCCATTTGATAAAATCATTATAATCTAGGGCATTCCACTTTTAAAACCCTACAATAAATGCTTCTTTCTCTTTTTTAAATGTAATCATGAAAAAATTTCATTGCGAGATTTGTGAAATTATCAATCATACAATCATCATTGTGTTGTTTTTCCTTAAAGGTGATTCTAGACATTGTATTCATTTCTAATTTTCACTCTTGACATATAGGGACCTTAAAAAATTCCCAATATTTCTAAAGTTAAACTATATGTCACTTTTATTGATAATTGCACTCGAATAATATGGATATATCATATGAAACAAAAATTAGATGTCAATATTATTCTCCCCATTTTTAGTGCCATGATACAAAAATAATTTGATACTAACATCAAAGTATTGCAAACTAATAATGCTCAAGTTTACTTTAATCATGTGTTAAAGTCTTTATTCTAGAAAGAAGACATCATCCACTAATTCTCATATCCTGATACTCCCTAAAAAATGGAGTGATAGAAAGAAAAATTATCATCTTCAGCAAGTCACCAAGGCTCTTCTCTTCCAAAATTAAGTGTCAAAAAGATATTGGGGAGAAGCAGACCTATGTGCCACATATAATTAATAGAATACTCTCCAAAATGATTAGCTTCAAAAGTCTTATAAATTATCAGGCCGACTTCCCCACAAAAAAACTATCTCAAAAATTCCTCTAAAAATCTTTGAGTGCATTGGTTATGTCCACATGCATAAATAACACGGGTAAATTTAATCCTAGAGCTCTCAAATATATCTTTATAAAGTATTTCTCTGCTGAAAAAGGATGTGTTATCATCCCACTATCAAGAAATTTCTTCAAAAGATGTTACTTTCGATGAGAAGCAATTTTTTTAATTAACTCATATTTAAGAGGGAACTCTTAACAAGAAGATAAGTTTGATGAAAACTCTATCTGATGTAGAACTATATGCATGGGTAATTATGCAATGTTAAAATTACACGCATTTTTAAATTAGAGCAATAATAATTACGTTTACTTCTAATGATTTAAATAAATATTAAAACAATAGAGATGATTAAAGCTTAGGCCAAATTACATGTAAAAGTTAGAAGCATGAATAACCAATTTCAATCAAGATTAGCTTAGCATGGGAGATTTTCAGTAGAAATCCCTAAATTAACAATAAGAATAGTCACTAATCGGGTCCACTCACTCACACTCTTGATGGAGGCTAACGGAGATAGGTTGTATGATCTTTATGATGCCACAAATTAAGAGAAGACTTGAAGGAGAAATTTACTTATATCAAGATTACTTGGAACTTCGGGACAGCAAGAGGTCTCATGTTGGAAGCTCTGGACAGCGAACTGAGAGGTCTTGGACATCAAAGAAACACACTAACATGTGCAGGAAAATCTGGACAGCATCTTAAACATGTTATAGAACTTCAGAACAACGAACAGGGACCTTCCGGAAGGCAGGACAGCAAGGGGGATCTTGCTGAAATCCCTGGACAGCAGCTTGATCTTCTTTAGACAAGAATTTCGAAGGTTAGAGAGGCGGGACAACAGGGTGAGGTTGTTGGAATTTCTGAACAGCAAACTTAGGTGGAGGGATCACACTTTGGGAGGGAAAAGCATAGAGAAATACTTTCTTTCGTTTAACAAAGGAGATTGTGTCATGCAAGCATAAAAAGCCTTAGGAAAATCACCTAAAAAGACTTAGTGAGAGGTGTCCCCAAACTAGAATTCACTAAGGACCACCATTGTGATGCTTGTCAGTTAGAAAAATAAGTCAAATCTTCCTTCCACTCAATCAAAGACATAAACACTTTTTCTCCAAAGCTTGAAGTGCTGACAGGTCCAAAGAGATTCATATGAAAGACTTCTAAGGATTTGGTAGAATTAAATTTAAATTATTTTAAAATTTAAAGTAAAATTATTTTAAATAATTTAAAAGATTTCAGAAAACATTTACAAATTTAATTTAAGAATTATTTTAATTTTTAATTAATTTTAATTAATTTAAATACATTTAAAATATATAAAACTTTAAAAATTCAAAACAAATTCAATTTAAATTGGAAAAATATATATTATGGTCCAATATGGGAATGGATGGAGCAAGAGAGTTAATCTCAGATTTTTGAATTTAGATTAGGAGGGAAACAAATTCAAATTGTTGAAATTAATTTTAGCTCAAAGATGTGGGAGTAATTGGTGGAATTGAAGGCTTAATTAGGCGAGCTTTAATGGGCCTATTAATTAGAGGAGAGCGAGAAAGAGGGGCCGGCCAAAGGAAGGGGAGGGGGAAAGCAATAGAAAGATGTCCACATACATTGAATGTGGATTTGGAATCAAATCCAAATTGATTTAGATTTGCAATGATTAAGGGGGTTTCCAAAGATAAGTTAGATCATTTGGGAAAGAGTTTGAATTTCAAATTTATTTGAATTTGAATTCGGAAACCTCCCAAATTAATAATGAGATATTTTAGGAAAGTAGGAGAATTGGGAGAGGGATGGGAGTGGCCGGTGGCTAGGTTTGGTGGACTTGGCCGGCGGTTGGGGAGAGTTAGCCGGTGGTTTAGGGGAGAGGTTAGGGTTGGGGATCGGCGGCTAGGTGGAGGGAAAAGGGTTTTGAGGCCGGCGGCTTGGAGGTCGTGGTGTGGGGTTCGGCCGAGAGGGGAGATGGGAGGTGATGGGAATCTTGGCCGGCGGCTTGTGGAGGGAAGTTGATCGGCGGTTGGTGGAGAAGGAGGAGGAGAAATAGAGGGTGAAGGATAACCACGAGCCCGGACGCTTCCTGTGGCTGGTAGGTGATCCGTTTCCCTCATCTAGGGTTCTCACCAAATCTCTCTCTCATGCTCATGAGAAACAATGGCTGAAATTTTCATAATAATCTTCATTAGCCTCTCTAAAGAGGAAGAGGTAATATAGCTAGGGTTTACAATGAAGAAATAAAAGACATACATGACCCTAAGGGTCACAAACACTATTCCCTCAAGTGAGGGTAGAAATGAAAAAATGTATAAATAAATCAAATACATATGATAACTCAAAAATAAATCAGTGCAATCGTGGTCGTAGATCGTCGGACTCGTCTCTGATAAACCTTCCAAGGTCGGATGTCCTCATCACTATCTTTTATCTTGACAATCCCGCAACACAAACTCTAAAAAAATCATTCACTATACCCCTATGGATGCATATGATTATGAGAACCCATATGATTAATGATGTGAGAAATTATGAGAACGTGGTCTCTAGTCATATGGTTAACAAACTAAATCTGCCTACCCTATAACACCCCCACGCCCCACAAATTTTCATTGCTTCATTAAAAGAAACGAGATAAAAGAAACAATCAAACATGATATTTAGTGCAATTTTTCATAGGTAAGAAATTACATGAGAAGGTTTAGCGTGATGCCATCCCTATGAATGCATACTATCACTTTTAGGATGACCTTGGCAATATGATACGCATATTATCCATGACAGGACATACGTATAACTTAGAACACAAAAGCAATAAGGTAGCACTAAAGCCTTTTAAAAAAGATATTAAGGAGGATGCTAGAATTGATTTGATAGTCTCTAAATCGATGTTCTTAAGATCTATGCAAGACTTCCTATCAACATATGCCCTCGCAGATCTGAAAGAAAATCAAGAGCAACTGCAAAAAGAGAACCAACCCGTATTTCAACAATATGGCAGGTTCATTTCTATTAACAAAAATTACTTAGAAGACCCTTTTCTCTTACTTACATAGGAGGAGTAGTTTAGTAAATTGAGTGAATTAGAAGTTAACCTATGCTTGCCTATATATACCCTCTTGTTATGTTAAGAAAGGAAGTTTTTTGGAGTTTAATTTAGGGTTATCACAAGAATTTTAGGGTAGATTCCCTAATTTAGGAAAGCAGAGTGGAGAAGACCCAATACCTTGCAAGATTGATTTGCCAAGTTCCCTAACCTTCTCTTGTGTAATTCCAAAGTTGTTCATCAGTCCTAGCGGCGGCTGGAGTATTTGGTGGTAGTTTCTGGGTGACAAAATCTGCAGGGGACTTTCTAAGGCAAGCAGCAGTGAAGCTAATCACGGAAATAGGAGTCTAGCTGTCTTCCCTCCAATTTATTTTCAGTCACACACCAGAACAGGGTTAAGAATTGCCAAATTGGAAATAGGACAGGGTTTAGGGAAAGAAAATTCCTTTAATATGGATATTCCTGAATGTAGTAGCTGAGTGTTTCTTGGATCACTTCTCACATCAGGTTCTTTGTTTTTCTAACTTGGCTAATTTCACCATGTGGTTCCCATTTAAACACTTGACAGCCGTTTTTGTCAGGGATTTTGTCTGCAGCAGGTTGCTTGCTGAAATCTCCCGCCGTTTCCAAGTAAGAATCCCACCATCAATTCTCTGTTTCAGCAATATCATCTACTTTGTCCATCTCCACTTTCAGAAATGTTCGGAATAATCTCCAGTTCTTGATTCAAGAATAATCCCAAGTTCTCCATTATCTAATCTTATACATTAAATTTCTATTAATCTGCAGCAGAATCTACCTTTTGTGTAAAGTTCCTGTTGCAGGTGGGTGGCAATCAGCCAATACACTGTTCCAGCAATCAGCCAATACACTGGAGGAATTGCAGCTTGATAGTTGAAGACAGTGCCGGAAACATTCAAGACCAGTCCCTAGAATAGAGTTTGGAAATCATTGTTAGCTGTGAATTTCAATAATTGTTGTGTTACAAATCATTATATTTCCCTCGGTTTTGAAGTTAGACATCTTTTATTTCATTCTGTTCTTAGGATAGTGCTTATATTGTACCATTGGATTTAATTCCTTAAAGCTTCTGTCAGTTCACCGGTTTCAAACACATTCGTTGGCTCATTATCAAGGAATGCTTTCTACACATTAAATCAATGGAAATCTAACATAAACCTCACCATCAATAACCAAACTTGTAGCCTTACATTTCCTTTACTAGTATGGTACATGCCTCAATACTAGCTTGGAGAACTTCCAGAGGCTTAAGGCTAGTGCTTTAATACCATGGAACAACCTATACAATATGATGGGAATCTCACGGCTAGTAAACTAAATAACCTTTGGACAGGCAATTTAATTATAATATTTACTGCATCACCTGGACTAGCCTTTTCTGTTGTTACATGATCTTCCGCAGAAAAATTACATGATCTTCTTTCAGTTACAACATTCCCAATGAAATGGCCAAATTTGAAAGCTAATACGCAACAAAACACTAATATTCAAACACGAAAGATCAAACATTCAACTTGCTAATTGCAGTTTTCATCAAATAAGCATAAATTACCTGTTTGTTGCGAAAAGAAACAAAGCCGTATCCTCTAGAACGCCCAGTTTTGTTATCCCACATGACACGTGCATCCCTGTTAGTCACACAAAACAAAATATAAGATATTTAAGGTTGCATTTAAATGGAAATTCAATAGGCTAAATTTTGGATTGTGTAAACCTATTAGCATAGAAAGATCTACGGTACTTACGAACAACTGGGATAAACTTGAAAATGATTGAAAAGCATTGAATCAGTGACCTCTGAGCCAAGATCACCAACAAAAACATGGAAGTGCCCTGACAAACACAGCAAAAATGATAAGGAAAACAAGCAAGCAACCACAGCCATGGAAGAATCGAGTTATAAGCTCAATAATGGAAGACCACTCACCAGATGTATCTTCTCGTTGACCACTTGCATAAGCCCAATTCACCTTAATTGGCAAACCATATCTGCAATAGACAAATTGAAGTTGCTCAATAAAACAGTGAAAAGAAAAAAACGAAGCAGCAAAACTAGAGAAAGTCCAGGTTACTGACAGAAGACGTCCATTCAAGGTCATAATTGCAAGGGATGCAGACCTCCGATCATGATAATCAACGAAACCATAAGAAGACTGCCAGTAGAGCAATTGCAACGCTTTAGATAAACCTTGCTATTAGAAATATAAACTCTAAATTCACAAAGTTAATTCATGAAGATAACAAGAAATAGTGCCAACACTGCACGCATCTGAAAACCAACCTTAAATATTATTAATGAAAAACAAGCCATCCATTAGAATGAGTTTCTGACATCATTTTAGGTTAACAAATTATCATTTAATATTGTTGGCAGATAAGGTGGCGCCCATTACTAGTTGATAATACAAAATGCATTTTATCCAACATCCTTCTTTTAACCAGGAATGTAGCAGTAATGGTGCAAAGAATTCAAGCCAAGAATTTAAGATCAGAATGAAAAAGAAGGTAGATTCCAGAGATACTAAAAAAATTGCAGAATAAAGATAAGCCACTCAAACTTAAATTCCATATGAATCCCAATAATCATGTCAAGTATATTCCTTTTTTTTTGGCGTACTAGCATGTGTAACTTCTTTGACTCGTAAATATTTTCCAAGTTAGTAGGATTATATCCACAATCAACATTATGTTTATATCTTTTTTTTATATTAGTCTTAAAAATGCATGCTAAAATATTAAAAATGTTGCACTTTGGCGTATGATATTAACATATGACAGACTTTTAATAATTTAATAGTGCTCATGATGATGATGATGACAATACTAACAAGTGAAATTTCTTCTCATAAGCATCCTAGAATTAACATGGAAAAAAAATCAACTGAGAGCATTATAATAAATCTCAATGATTTCAAATTAATAACTGCCATTCACTATTATTGACAAATCATATGATACCTACCAGTGATAGTTTTACACATCATGAATTTATTTTATAAACAGTGAACATATCAATGAAAACACAACTTCCAAACTATGAGGTTAAAATAGAAAACATCTAAGAACTACACAAATATAGAATAACATGAAAATTCAAAAATAAATTTATTATATTACAATTCTACTAACTATAATAAAAGTTAGGCAACAAAGAAGTCATTGATAGATAACTTGAGTGTAATAGAAATGAGAACGTTGAGATGGATATGCTAAAACAAGAAAAAGACAGCGTGAAAAAAGATTATATTAGAGTAGTGAAGGAAGTAACACATATTAAAGATAAGTAGTAAAAGACATACATAAGTAGTTTGGTCATTTACAATATGTGGAATAAGTAACAATAAGAAGATTATATAGAATTAATGATATGGTTATGATGAGGGAAGTAACACATTAAAGATTGTTAAATTCAGAGAATTGAAGAGGGAAAAGACTTAATTTTATTGCACAAACTTGTCGCTATTTATAGATCTATACAAGATATGTTAATAAAGAAACAAATAATTACATAATAATGCGTAAATGCTCTAATAAAATCATTACTAAATCAGCCATCTAAATATAGAAGGAGATCAGCGTGATCCATGTGAGCCTCCCACGGATTCCCATCTTAGCCGTGGGACAAAAATGCCAAGGGACAGCTAGGATTTAATAGGTGAGCCTCTCACAGATTCTCATCCTAGCCGTGGGATCAACATGCCAAAGGACGGCTGGGATTTAACACTTCCCCTCAAGTTGGGGAATACGCATCCGCCATTCCCAGCTTGGTAATCAGTCCCAGAAAGGTACAGTTATCGAGTCCCTTGTTAAGCATATCTGCAAGCTGGTCTTTTGATGAGACATGGTCGATACATATAATACCACTGTCTAATTTCTCCTTTATGAAATGTCTGTTCACTTCTATGTGTTGGTCCTGTCATGTTGAACAGGATTGTGAGCTAAGCTGATTATTGATTTGTTGTCGCGGTGTAGCTTCATGGGTCATTCCCACTTGATCGTTAGGTCTTCTAGAATTATCTTGATCCACAGTAGCTCACATATTCCTAAGGCCCTAGCTCTGTATTCTGCTTCTACACTAGATCTTGCCACCACATTTTGTTTCTTGCTTCTCCATGTAACAAGGTTTACTCCAAGGAATGTGCAGTATCCTGAGGTAGATAGTCTATCTACAAGTGATCTTGCATAATCTGCATCAGTATATGCTTCTGGGGTTATTCCACAGTCTCTTCTGAAGAGAATCCCTTTACCTATATTCCCCTTAAGATATTGCAGTATTCTGTCTACAACTTGCATGTGAGTCTGCTTTGGATTTTGCATGAACTGGCTGACCATGCTTACAACAAAAATTATATTTGGTATGGTGTGAAAAAGGTAGATCAATTTCCCCACAAGTCTCTGGTAAGCTCCTTAATTTACATTTGGATCTTCTTTAGCTTCATCCAATTTGAGATTTGGTTCTACTAGTATTGGTACCGGTTTACGAGCTAGTTTAACTATTTCTTTAAAAAAATCATTAATGTATTTTTGTTGTGAAATGAAAATTCCTTTGCTAGAGTGGGTCACTTCAATTCCTAGAAAATATTTTAATCTACCAAGATCTTTGATTTCAAGTTCCTTTGCAAAATATTTCTTTAGAATTACTTTCTCATTTTCATCATTCCCAGTTAAGATGATATCATCCACATAAACTAAAAAAATTGTGATTTCCCCTGAGTCTGAGTTCTTGAAGAGTATGGTCTCCTTTGCTCTGCCGATAACCATTAAGTAGCATGACTTTTGAGAATCTTCCAAACCAAGCTCTAGGTGACTGGTTTACCCCATATAGAGCATTTTTTAACATACACACTTTGTTACCCCCAGATTGTTCCTTAAATCCTAGTAGAATCTCCATAAATATTTCTTCCTCCACGTTCCCATGTAGGAATGCATTTTTTACATCCAACTATTCCAGATGCCAATTACAATTAGCTACTAGTGAGAGCAGGATCCTCACAGTGTTCATCTTAGCCACAGGTGCAAAAGTTTCCCGGTAGTCAATCTCATACGTCTAAGTGTACCCTTTCGCCACCAATCTTGCCTTATACCTTTCTAGTGTACCATTAGCTTTGTATTTCACAGAGAACACCTATTTGCAACTGACTGATTTTTTCCCTACTGGTAGGTTAGTGATCTCCCATGTATTGTTCTTTTTCAAGGCCTGCGTTTCATCTTTCATGACATTTTTTTAATTTTCATCAAATAAGCCCTCAGAAATATCATTAGAAATATGAATATTATTTAGTATAACCAGAAAATTTGTGTGTGAATGTGAGAAGTTATGGAATGATACAAAGTTGGTTATGGGGTACAAAAGAGGTTTTTTAGGTGAACTTGTATTTACCTCAGTTTCAGGAGACGGTTCAAATTCTTGGATCTGCTCTGAAGCATAATTTGAATTTGTACGCCTTGAATACACTTTCCTAAACCTTGTATTATCCATAATAGCTTTGTCCTCAGTTTCCCTGGCTTTGATTTCAAGTTTAGGTGGATTGGTTTGAGGTGGAGCTTAAAGGTCAAGAGGGATAAGCTCACATTTGTCATCTTTCTCAGTTTCGATCTCCCCCTAAAGATGAGGTTTGGTGAAATATGATTTTTGTTCATCAAAAGTAACGTCAACAGATACAAGAGTTTTCTTGGTAGAGAGATGATAACACTTATAATCTTTCTGGGTGGATAAATATCTAACAAAATACATTTGAGTGCTATTGGATCTAATTTTTCTCTATTTTGACTGTGAATGTGAACATAGGCAGTGCACCTAAAAATTTTGGGTGTGAGGTTGTTATAGGTTTGAAATTCAAGATAAAAAGATGATAGAATATTCATTAGTATTTTTAGTCCCAAGGTTGTTGAAGGTAATCGGTTTATGAGATATATGGCGGTCAGAAAGGCTTCCCCCCAATAGGATTTGGGTACATTATAGTGGAATAGAAGTGCACGGGTGGAGGCAAGAAGATTACCATTTTTTCTTTCTACAACTCCGTTTTATTGTGAGGTATGAATGCAGGAAGACTCATAAATGATACCTTCATTTTGAAAGTAGGAGTATAGAGTTCGGTTAAAATAATCTTTAGCATTGTCGGAACGAAATTTTCTTATTTTAATCCCGAATTGATTATGGATCATGGTATGAAAAATGTGAAGGATAGCGCTCACATCGGATTTATTTTTGAAGAGAAAGATTCAAGAGACTCCAGTGCAGTCATCAATGAAGGATACAAATCATCGAGCCCCTGAGATGTTAGGAATTTTTTAGGGTCCTCAGATATTAATAAGGTAGAAAGGGTATGACATCTCTCAATTTTGTTTGGAAAAAAAACTCATTTATGCTTGGCTAACTCACAAATTTCACAATGAAAAGATCATTTTTTAACTTGTAAAAAAATTTTGGGTACATATTTTTTAAGACATCAAAAGATGAATGACCTAATCTAAAATAATGAAGCCAAATAGTAGATTTTTTATTAAATAAAGATAACATAGAATAGCCATTATTGATAATAGTGGATTTGTTCAGTTCTTCCAGGTAGTACAGTCCATCTCTCTCCTTAGCAAGTCCAATCTTCTTCCCCGATCTCTGGTCCTGAAATAAGCAACAAGTAGGGCTAAATAGGACTTGACAATTAAGATCACTAGTAAATTTTTGTATAGAGATTAGGTTTGTGGATAATTGAGGTATGTGGAGCACACTTTTTAGAGTGAGGGAGGGAGATAAAGGTAAGTCTCCTTGCTACTACTGTGGTAAGAGAACTATCAACAGTGATGATTTTCTTATCACTCGGTCAAGGAGTATAGTTGATGAAGTGGGTAATAGAGTGTGTCAAGTGATCTGTGGCTCCTAAGTCAATAATCCATACTCCTTTCAAATAATTTCTAGAGGCACATAATCCAATGGACATAGGAAATTTATCTGAAAGTGTAAGAGAAGAAGATGCGGGTGGGTTTTCAATTGATATCAGAAGTTATTATAGCTTATCAATATCTTCTTTGTTGAGCTCTCTGGAACCGGACTGTGTTTCTGGGTTGGGCTAAGTTGTTGTAGTGTTAGCTTATGATGTTCCATTTTGTCTACTTCTTTGATTCCACTCATTACTTGAGGGCTTTCCATATAACTTCCAGCATGTCTCCTCTGTGTGTCTTGATTTCTTACAATAGCTGCACCAAATGGAGCCTTTGTCTTGAGGTTTTTGATAAATCCTTATCCTTCTTTCCTTCCATGACACCTTTTTGGCTATCACCATTATTGAACCTTCAGCATTCTTTGGTTTCAGCATTACGCCTCGTCGACTTTCCTCATGTAGTGAGAGTGTCTCCTCTTTGCCAAGGATCTGAACTCTAACTTGGTCAAACTCTGTATTTAATCCTGCAAGAAAGTCATACACTCTATCTTTCTCAATAAAACTTTTTAGGATAGTTGCATCTTCTGGACACTTGGTCTTTACGCATCTGTAGTGATCAAATTCTTGTCGCAAGCTTTGAAGGAGAGTGGCATATTCAGTCACGGTCTTGCTTCCTTATTTTGTGCTTCCCACCTTGACTTCAATTTCGAAGATTTGTGTAGCATCCTGAGCTTTTGAAAAGGTTTGCCTGGTGGCATCCCATATGTCTTTTATAGTAGATAGGAACATGAAAGTATCACAAATTTCGAAGTCATAGAATTTCACAACCATGACATGATCATGGAGTCTGCTTCATCCCATCCCCAAAAATTAGGATCTTTTTCTTTTGGCCCTACCCCAAGGAGGTGATTCATCTTTCCTTTTCCTTTCAAATAGGTCTTCACAAATACAAATAATTCTTCCCATTTAAGCGATAATGATGAGCACATCGGTCAGAGATTTCGACATGTGTACCATCGACGGAATCGTAGATCGACGGCTACGATTCGGAGCTTTTATTTTTTATGTATTTTATGTTTTGTTTATGTTGCATTTCAATTTTCCTATTTTATCCCTATGGGTAGTAAGTTCTTATTGTAGCCCCAAGGGCATTTGAGTCTTTCTTCTTTTCTTTATTATTGAGGCCTATATATGAAGATCTTTTACTTTGTATGGAGGATGATGATTAGTGAATAAAGATTTCAGCTTGTTTTCTTCTTGTGAGGGCACTTGAGAGAAGAGAGAATCCTATGTGAGGGAGATTGCAACATCCATTAGTCTTCGAAAGAGTCAAGGCTCGCGGCTTATCCCTATTTTCCTCTCCTCACCCCCGGCCACCTTCTCCACCACCTAAACCCGTCGGCTCCCTCTCCAACATCTCCCCAACCCGCTGGCGCCTCCCCTTCCCCCCCTCCTAAGTCGAAAGCCTCCCTTCCCTACTCCCAAAAGCCCCCGCCGGCCACCCTACCCACTGGCCCAAGCCCCATCCCGCCGACCTCCCTAGCCGCTGGCCTAACCAAGCCACCCCCATGGCCGTCGGCCTCTTCCCCACAATCCTTGATTCCAATTTCAAATTCCCTCCTAATTAGTTTCCTAATTTATCCCCATATTGGTTTGGAAAGGTCCAAATTTGAATTCAAATTAATTTGAATATTAAATCTCTTTCCTAAATCAAGAGATCTAATTTAGGAAACCCTCTTATTTAAATCAAATCTGAAATTAAACTTCATATTTGATTACAATCACTAATTAAGTTAAGGGCCCACCCCCATTAAACCTAACACCCTCTCTCCCTCCTCATATGGCCAGCCCCTCCCCTTACCTTTTTCTCTACCCAAATTAATTCCTAATCACCAATTAAACTCTCCCAAAATCCCTCCAAAGCTGCCAGCCCCTATAGCCCTAGTTGGGGTAATTTGGAATTCAAACTACTTCCTTTCCCTCTCTTTGGGAAAATCTGAATTTAAACTTAGATTTCCTAAACCGAAGGATTCCCCCACCTCAAACCCTAGCCGCCCCCTCCCTTTTCCTCCCTACCTGAAATCCCCTAGCCGTGGGTTCCTCCCCCTCCCCCCTTCCTGCACAAACCGCTGGCCACTTCAAGGAACCCAAGAAAGGAAGCTCCGTTGTCCATGGATGGCTGATCCAGAATTTGATTCCGGCCTCGTCTACGATCAAGAAGGCTTCATCGACATCCTACGCTCAACTTTCTTTGATCTTGACTTGGAGCTTGACAAATTCATTGAAGACTATGTGGATAGAATTCTCTTTCAACTGTCTACCTCCATCGATCAACGTCTTTCCCCCAATCAGTGGTTGATTGATCGCCGTCCATTGACTTCTTTTACTCTGGCTACTTCTCCGGCGAACACTACTGTAGGCGTCTCTTGTCTCTTAGTGGCATCACTAAGATTGTTTTACTTCTTCTTCCGCTAATACCACTTTCATGAGTGTGAGTGAGGGAACTCAAGGTGAAAACATCTAACTGTTAAGCCAATGATTCTTATTGTTCATTGCTATTAACTTTACTTATTTATCTTGTTGTTATTTGCAAGTATCCTTTTAATCTTGTTTGTAACCGTATGCTATTATATAACTTCTAATTAAAAATTCTGAGAATCTAACTTAGTGAAACATAAGATTTACAATTGGCAAAGTTCTATTGAAATCATTATTAATTTCCAAAGCAATTCCTATTTTCATACATGTTTCACATCATCTTAGTATCAGAGCATGGTTTGCTCATTGGCATGCGTTAGAGTTAGCTCATGACTAGTCCTAGCAATCCTTAAGCTTAATTCCTGCATGACATTTCAGTATTAACTTTTATTGCACATTGTTATTTGTTGTCCCTTACAGCACCGTCTAGTAAGCTTTAAGTGCATTAAACCATAGGTATAGGTGTTGTCCTTCATTCCATAACATCCCTTAGTGTTACCTAGTGTGTCCCAATGGACTCAGAGCAAATTCAACGGACTTTGGACTTAATTGTAGGTCAACTAGGAACCGTAACTCAGCAAATTAGAGAGACTCAGGGTGAGTTAGCTTACTTTAGAAGACAAGCTGGAGAGTGTCTGGATAACATCGAACGGTTATGAAACCCCGCAATTTATACACCCTCCAGACCTCATTCTCCTTATATGGAAGAAGCTCAAACTGATTATGGACCTCCCTGAGATTATTATCGTTACAACCATAGACCCAATCAGGAACCCGTAGGACAAGATCCCAATTGGAGAGATAACGACGCCTAACTGCTTAAAAACATTCGAATTGATGCCCCTCCTTCGATGGCACCCTAGACCCCCAAGTTTTCCTAGATTGGCTTAAGGGTATGGATAACTATTTTAAGTGGTATAATATTTCGGAGGCGAGAAAAGTTAGATTCGCTAAAATGAAATTGACTGGTAGGGCTAACCAGTTCTGGAATAATCTTGAACATATGCGAGAAACTCGAGCAGAATACCCCATCACGGATTGGAGGACAATGAAACAAGAACTCAAGCAAAAGTATCTTCCCCCTTCCTACTACCCCAGGCTTTTAGATCGTTGGAATAGATTAACCCAAGGTAGCAAACTTGTGAAGGATTACATATCTGTTTTTGATGACTTCATGATCCACTGTAGTGGCAAGGAAACCACCACCCCAGCCCAACTTCTGTCAATATTTAGAGCTGGACTTAGGGAAGACCTTCGAAATGAACTTTTTGCTAGGGAATTACTACCTTAGAGGCTGCTTGTAGTATTGTGCTCGATCTAGAAGAATCTAGGAACCATGCCCACCCTAGGAGCCAATACCCCCGCCCAAATCCTTTTAAAACCTCCTCCAGCCAACCCCAAACTAAACCACATGGTCCCATGGCAGGTCGACCCACTGCTGGACAATTCCAACCCCACTCTGACCCTAAGAGTAAAACCCCTGAACGTGAGACACCCAAAACCCCTGCGGGAACCAAATGCTTTAGGTGTCACGGGTATGGACATATTGCCTCTCAATGTTCCAGCCCATATAAAGTAACCATAATCGAAGAAGTTATCGGTGACGAAGATGAACCTGACATCGAACTAGTTCATCATATCGATGACGAAGGACTTTTTTCTGTGAGGAAGATACTGCCATGATCCACTGCCTATAGAAGATGGATCACTTAGACCTGCAAGTTGTTAGGTGTGCTTTGTCACAACCTAAACTAAGTGACGATTGGCGTAGGACTTCCATCTTCCATACTTTCACTAAGATCGGTGACAAGAACTGTAAAGTTATCATCGATAGTGGAAGCTGCATTAACGTTGTTTCGTCCACTATGATTTCTAAGCTACACCTAAAGACCACTCCGCACCCGAACCCCTACAAGGTCGCTTGGATCAACTTTACCGCCTTGGAAGTACTAGAAAGGAGTCTCATCCCCATTGAGTTCGTGGGATACAAGGATAAGATATTGTTCGATGTTTTAACTATGGATGTTGGCCAGATCATCCTGGGTCGACCCTGGCTTTTCGATAACGATGTCCATATCTTTGGGAGATCTAACACTTGCGTGTTCGAGCACGATGGTAAGAAGATTAAGCTCTTACCCTCCCAACCTAAGTCTACAAAGGAGGACGCTAAACCCCCTCTCCTTAAACCTAGCATTGGCCTAAATCTGTTGACCGCCAAAGACCTGGACATTGAATTAGGGTTAGGATCACCCTTATACGCTTTAGTAGCTCGGGAAGTGAGTGCTGACCAGGAAGAACCTATCCCCGAATAGGTCCTTGAGACCTTTGCTGACGTTTTTCCTGAGGATTTGCCCAATCATCTTCCACCTCTAAGGGACATCCAACATGTCATCGATGTAGTACCTGGAGCATCTCTACCCAACCTTCCACATTATCGCATGAACCCCACGGAGCATGCTGAACTTAAGAGACATGTAGATGAGTTATTACAACGTGGTTTTATTAAGGAAAGCCTCAGCCCGTGTGCGGTCCCTGCACTCTTGACCCCCAAGAAGGATGGATCGTGGAGAATGTGTATCGATAGCCGTGCTATCAACAAAATCACGGTTAAGTATCGTTTCTCAATCCCTCATCTAGATGACATGTTAGATATGATGACAGGAGCCACCTTATTTTCTAAAATTGACCTCAAGAGTGGCTACCACCAAATTAGAATTCGTCCTGGAGATGAATTGAAAACTGCTTTTAAGACTAAGGATGGACTATACAAATTGACGGTTATGCCTTTTGGTCTGAGTAACGCGCCAAGTATGTTTATGAGAGTTATGACCCAAATCCTCAGACCCTTCCTAGGAAAATTTGGAGTAGTCTACTTTGATGACAACTTGATCTATAGCAATTCGGTGGATCAACACCTAGATCACCTGAAGCAAGTTTGCGAAGTTTTGAGGAAAGAACAATTGTATGATAATCCTAAGAAAATGTATGTTCCTCACTAATAATGTAACTTTTCTTAGATTTATCATATCCTCCCAAGGCATATCCGCTGACCCTAAGAAAGTGCAAGCAATTAATGAGTGGCCCGAACCAAAGAATATCAAAGATGTTAGAAGTTTTCATGAATTGGCCACGATCTATCAGAGGTTTATTAAAAATTTTAGCATTATAGCCCCGATAATGGATTGCCTAAAGAAGGGAGAATTTCAGTGGACCACTGCCACCACTAAAGCCTTCGAAGAAATCAAGAGACGAATGGTAGAAGCTCCGGTTATGAGACTACCCGACTTTTCTAAAGTCTTTGAAGTAACATGTGACGCTTCAGGCATTGGTATTGGTGGAGTCATTTCTCAATAAGGGCACCCAGTCGCTTACTTCAGCAAGAATGATGCAAACAAAAATTTGGAGAAGGGCCCAAATTTTTGCTTACAAATAAAAAACTCTTACATATTTTTGAACACATAAAAAGATAAGAAAATACTAGAAATTAAACAAAACTTCACCTTTATAATAAAAGACACGACACTTACAAACTTGACACAATACTAGAAATTAAACACCTAAAGTTGCATTCCATCCATAGAGAAGAAGGATACAGGTGGGGTGGACACTTGCGTAGAGAAGAAGGGGTTAGAAGCCGAGAAGAAAGGAGGAGAAGCTCGCAAGCTTTCCTAGAAGAGGAGAAGGAGAATGGAACAAGCTCGCAAGCTTTTCCAAGAAACCCGCAGGTTTACAATTTCCAAAAATCACATTATCACACTCTCTTTTTTCCTTACAAAACACCCCAAATATATAGCCAAGAGAGAGGAAACCCAACAGCCAAAATACCTCCAAATAGGCCAATGAAAAGAGGGGAAAAGGAATGCCAAAAGTCTCCAACAGCAGCCATAAAAGTTCAGCACAGGAAACAGGGCAAAAGTCCACAGCAACCAGCCAAAAAAGGCACGGAACCAGCCAGCTGGGAAGGAACCGAAGGGGCAGACCAGCAACCAAGGCAGCAGGCCACGGAACCAGCCAGCTGGGAAGGAACCGAAGGGGCAGACCAGCAACCAAGACAGCAGGCCACGGAATCCAGCAAACCCTTATGGGGAAACAGAAGTAAAACCACCAAAACCGAAGGGTTAAGAGGAGGAACCGAGGAGGCAGCAAGGGGAAACCAACCAGCAGCCATGGGAAGAGCAAACAGCCACCAAAACCGAGAGGGAAGGGAGAAACCGAGGAGACACAAGGGAAGGGAAAGAGACACAAGCCAAGCCCCAAAATTATTAACTTGTGTTGACCCCCCCTTTGCCTACATCAGACTCCCCTTCTTGAAATTTCTCAGCTCCTGATGAGATTGCTGAAGGACTTTACTGACGAGTCGAAGGCGCTTTGCGTTGGTACCCCTATTACAACCATGACTCACATACAAGACTCACATAAGACACATACGACAACCTAGGATAAGAACTTGCTTTGATACCAAATTGATGCAAATAAAAATTTGGAGAAGGGCCCAAATTTTTGCTTACAAATAAAAAACTCTTACATATTTTTGAACACATAAAAAGATAAGAAAATACTAGAAATTAAACAAAACTTCACCTTTATAATAAAAGACACGACACTTACAAACTTGACACAATACTAGAAATTAAACACCTAAAGTTGCATTCCATCCATAGAGAAGAAGGATACAGGTGGGGTGGACACTTGCGTAGAGAAGAAGGGGTTAGAAGCCGAGAAGAAAGGAGGAGAAGCTCGCAAGCTTTCCTAGAAGAGGAGAAGGAGAATGGAACAAGCTCGCAAGCTTTTCCAAGAAACCCGCAGGTTTACAATTTCCAAAAATCACATTATCACACTCTCTTTTTTCCTTACAAAACACCCCAAATATATAGCCAAGAGAGAGGAAACCCAACAACCAAAATACCTCCAAATAGGCCAATGAAAAGAGGGGAAAAGGAATGCCAAAAGTCTCCAACAGCAGCCATAAAAGTTCAGCACAGGAAACAGGGCAAAAGTCCACAGCAACCAGCCAAAAAAGGCACGGAACCAGCCAGCTGGGAAGGAACCGAAGGGGCAGACCAGCAACCAAGGCAGCAGGCCACGGAACCAGCCAGCTGGGAAGGAACCGAAGGGGCAGACCAGCAACCAAGACAGCAGGCCACGGAATCCAGCAAACCCTTATGGGGAAACAGAAGTAAAACCACCAAAACCGAAGGGTTAAGAGGAGGAACCGAGGAGGCAGCAAGGGGAAACCAACCAGCAGCCATGGGAAGAGCAAACAGCCACCAAAACCGAGAGGGAAGGGAGAAACCGAGGAGACACAAGGGAAGGGAAAGAGACACAAGCCAAGCCCCAAAATTATTAACTTGTGTTGACCCCCCCTTTGCCTACATCAAAGAAATTGAACGACATTAGGCAACGATACTCCACCTACGACAAAGAGTTTTATGCCATTATTCAATCCCTTAGGTATTGGAGACATTACCTACTCCCTCAAGAATTTATTATCTTTTCGGATCACGAAGCATTGCGATATATTAATTCCAAAAAAAATTCAATGCCCGGCATGGTCGTTGGATTGAATTCCTGCAAGAGTATACCTACACGATCAGACATAAGGCAGGATCCGAGAATAAAGCAGTTGATGCTTTAAGCCATTGGATGATGGTTACTCGTGAGATGAGGGCTGAAGTAATTAGATTTGAACGCATTAAAGAAGATTACAAAGATTGCCCTGACTTTAAGGATACTTATTTGCTGCTAACCGCTGTAAGTGAACGTATAATCCATGATTTCTTCTTGGACGATGGATATTTATTTAAATCCCAAAAGCTCTGCATCCCCAACACGTCTCTTCGTGAATATCTCGTTTGGAAATTACATGCTGGTGGATTAGCTGGACATTTTGGTCAAATCAAAACTATCGCTGCAGTTGAAAATCAATTCTACTGGCTTAGTCTTAAGTGTGATGTTAGTAGGATAGTGAAGCGGTGTCACACCTGTCAGCTGGCCAAGCAAAGGAAGCAAAACACAGGCCTTTATACACCTCTCCCTGTACCCAACTGCCCTTGGCAGGACGTGAGTATGGATTTCGTCCTCGAACTATCCAAGACCTTTAGGAAGCATGATTTTGTCTGTGTGGCAGTCGACCGATTCTCAAAAATGGCACAATTCATTCCTTGCTCTAAAACTTTTGATGCCTCACGCATTGCAAAACAATATTTTGATGAGATAGTTAGACTTCACGGCCTACCCAAAACTATAGTGTTAGATAGAGACGTAAAGTTCACTAGCTATTTTTGAAAAATTTTATGGCACAAGATGGGTACCAAACTCTAATTTTCCACTACCTTTCACCCACAAACTGATGGACAAATAGAAGTTGTGAATAGGATCTTAGGCAACCTCCTAAGGACTTTAGTAGGCGAACACATTCGAGACTGGAATTCCAAGTTACCTATAGTTGAATTCACTTATAACAGCTCTGTTATCCGAACCACATGTCTGAGTCCGGCTGAAATTGTGTACGGGTACCCACCGAGACAGCCTGTAGATTTAATCCCTATGGGCCCTAAGCTTAAAACATCTAAGTCTGCATCTGTATTTGCATCACATCTATAAGAATTGTATAAGAAAATTAATAAAAAGATTGAACAAAGCAATGCTAATTATAAACTTAATGTGGATCTCAAAAGACGATTCAAAGAATTTGAAGTTGGAGACTTTGTAATGGTTCGGATTCGTCCGAAGCAGTTCCCACAAGGGGACCGTTAAAAAGTTACATGCTAGAAGCGCATGACCTTTCAAAATAACATCAAAAATAAATAATAATGCTTATGTGCTAGACCTTCTTGAAGGTTTTAATATTAATCCTACGTTTAACATCGAAGATTTTGTAGCCTTTGAGGGTCCAGAGTTTAACCCCTCTAATCTACTAAATAATGAGCCTTGTGTGAACCTACCTAGTAAGAACCCTAGCCTACCTCCACTCCCAAACATTTCTACTTTACCCACTGCGGAGAAGATTAAGGCAATACTTAGTGATGAGATTATTTCCACTAAAGGCAGTGGTCGCCAAAAGTATTTGGTTCACTGGACAGGAAAATCGGAGACGGCGAACACGTGGATCGACCGTGATGAGCTGCATAGATTGGACCCCGATCTACTAGAGTGGTACGAGAGCTCTAAAGATGCTTACTCGACGGGGTCGAGCTTTCTCCCACCTGGGGAGAATGATGAGGACATCAGCCAGAGATTTTGAAATGTGTACCATCAACGGAATCATAGATCGACAGCTACGATTTGGAGCCTTTACTTTTAATGTATTTTATGTTTTGTTTATGTTGCATTTCAGTTTTCCTATTTTACCCCTATGGGTAGTGAGTTCTTATTGTAGCCCCGAAGGCATTTGAGTCTTTCTTCTTTTCTATATATGGAGGTCTTTTACTTTGTATGGAGGATGATGATTATTAAATAAAGATTTCAGCTTGTTTTCTTCTTGTGAGGGCACTTGAGAGAAGAGCGAACCCTATGTGAGGGAGATTGCAGTACCCGTCAGTCTTCGGAAGAGTCCAAGGCTCGCGGCTTATCTCTATTTTCCTCTCCTCACCCCCGGCCACCTTCTCCACCACCTAAACCCATCGGCTCCCTCTCCAACATCTCCCCAACCCGCCGGCGCCTCCCCTTCCCCCCCTCCTAAGCCGACAGCCTCCCTTCCCCACTCCCAAAAGCCCCTTTCGGCCACCCTATCCGCCGACCCAAGCCCCATCCCGCCGACCTCCCTAGCCGTCGGCCTAACCAAGCCACCCCCATGGCCGCCGGCCTCTTCCCCACAAGCCTTGATTCCAATTTCAAATTCCCTCCTAATTAGTTTCCTAATTTATCCCCATATTGATTTGGAAAGGTCCAAATTTGAATTCAAATTAATTTGAATATCAAATCTCTTTCCTAAATCAAGAGATCTAATTTAGGAAACCCTCTTATTTAAATCAAATCTGAAATTAAACTTCATATTTGATTTCAATCACTAATTAAGCTAAGGGCCCACCCACATTAAACCTAACACCCTCTCTCCCTCCTCATATGACCGGCCCCTCCCCTTGCCTTTTTCTCTCCCCAAATTAATTCCTAATCACCAATCAAACTCTCCCAAAATCCCTCCAAAGCCGCCGGCCCCTATAGCCCTAGTTGGGGTAATTTGGAATTCAAACTACTTCCTGATGCGGACATCCAACCATCCATGCCTATCCGAGGAGGACTTGAAGATCAACGGCCGAGATCGTCGGAAGTTATCTTAAATTTCTATTTGTAATTTTTATTTTAATTATGCATTTTTCATTTTTACCCTTACTTAAGGGTTTGGTCTCATGTAAGCCCTAGGGGCATGTTCTTCTTATTGTAGTCTTTTAATTTTTGAGGCCTATATATAGAGGTCATTGTTAGTGTAATGGAAGGATGGATTATTAATGAAATTTTAGATTTTTTTGCTTGATCTCTTAGTGAGTTCATTGGAGCCTTTGTCCGAATCTCTGTGTGAGTTCTAGAGAGGAGAAGTCCTATGGGAGGACAACCTTGTTTCCACCAGCCGCAGGTTGGGTCCGGGCTCATGGATTGAAGACCCTTGGGGAGGGCAACGCATCACCCGTCAGTCTTCGGAAGAGTCCAAGGCTCGTGGTTTTATCCTTTGTTTCTTTGTTGTATCTTTCTTTTCCCTAAATTACCTTTCTCCTTCCTCCATAACCGCCAGCCAAAATTCCTCCAACACCACCGTCGGCCACCTAGCCCAAAGTCCCCTTGCCTTCCCTAACCCACCACCCTCACCTCCACCTTAGGCCGCCACCCTCCCCCTCATCCGGCAGCCGCCGACCTCTCCCAAATCCCCTTCCCCGCCGGCCTTCCCTAGCCTCTCCTAACCGCCGGCCATCCCTTTTGGCCAATTTGAATTTCAAATTTCAAATTGCCAAATAATTACTTTCCTAAATTACCTCCACGCTATTTAGGAAAGAAACCTTATTGGGATTCAATCTATTTTGAATTTCAATTCCCTCCACATAAAATTTTAAACCCCATTAGGAAGCTTTCTCAATTTAAATCAAATCTGAAATAAAAATCAACACATTAATTCCATTGGGGACCACATTCATTGAACCTAGACTTGCCTCCCTCCTCCTCCTATGGCCGGCCACCCCTCTCTCTCCAATCACATTAATTGGACCCCAATTAAGGATCCAATTAATTAAATCTCTTTGCCTAATTCCCTCCCAATCCCCTTTGATTTCAAATTTCAAATTTGAAATTCCCTTTTTTTTTTTAATTTTCAAAATTCAAATGACCCCCCCTTTTCGTTTCACATCACTTCCTTTCCCTCTCTTTGGGAAAATCTGAATTTAAACTTAGATTTCCTAAACCGAAGGATTCCCCCACCTCAAACCCTAGCCGCCCCCTCCCTTTTCCTCCCTTCCCGAAATCCCCTAGCCGTGGGTTCCTCCCCCTTCCCCCTTCCTGCACAAACCGCCGGCCACTTCAAGGAACCCAAGAAAGGAAACTCCGTTGTCCATGGATGGCCAATCCATAATTTGATTTCGGCCTCGTCTATGATCAAGAAGGCTTCATCGACATCCTACGCTCAACTTTCTTTGATCTTGACTTGGAGCTTGACGAATTCATTGAAGATTACGTGGATAGAATTCTCTTCCAACTATCTACCTCCATCGATCAATGCCTTTCCCCCAATCAGTGGTTGATTGATCGCCGTCCACCGACTTCTTCTACTCCGGCTACTTCTCCGGCAAACACTATTGTAGGCGTCTCTTGTCTCTTAGTGGCATCACTATGATTGTTTTACTTCTTCTTCCGCTAATACCACTTTCATGAGTGTGAGTGAGGGAACTCAAGGTGAAAGCATCTAACTGTTAAGCCGATGATTCTTGTTGTTCATTGCTATTAACTTTTACTTATTTATCTTCTTGTTATTTGCAAGTATCCTTCTAATCTTGTTTGTAACCGTATGCTATTACATAACTTCTAGTTAAAAATTCTGAGAATCTAACTTAGTGAAATATAATATTTGCAATTAGCAAAGTTCTATTCAAATCATTATTAATTTTCAAAGCAATTCCTATTTTCATACATGTTTCACATCAGATAAGAAGGTTGTATATTTTGGAGATCTCCTCTTCCTTGGTGCATCATAGAGTCCTCCATTTGGTCAAAGTTTTGAGAGGATATTTTCTTCAGACATTGCAGCGGCAAAGGGCAGCAATGAAGGCTATATCAAGCAGGGTAGCAATGAAGGTTGTGTTGGTTATAGATAGGATAACAACAACAAAGAAAGGCTGGCAATGAAGGCACGACAGTACAAAAAATTCAGAATTCCGGCAATGGCAATGAAAGCTCTGATAACATGTTAAATTTAGAGAATTGGAGAGGGAAAAAACTTAATTTTATTGCACAAACTTGTCCCTATTTATAGATCTATACAAGATACGTTAATAAAGAAACAAATAATTACAGAATAATGCATAATTGCTCTAATATAATCCTTCCTAATCAGCCATCTAAATATGGAAGGAGATCAACATGATCCAGCTGAGCCTCCCACGGATTCCCATCTTAGCCGTGGGATCAAAATGCCAAGGGATGGCTAGGATTTAACAGGTGAGCCTCCCACGAATTCTCATCCTAGCCGTGGAACCAAAATGCCAAGGGACAGCTGGGATTTAACTAAGATGAGTATTAAAAGATATACTTAAGTAGTTTGGTTACTTACAATAGGTGGAATACAAAATAATAAGTAGATTATATGCAATTAGTGAAATGATTATGAAGAAAAAAAAGGAGAAACCAAATATAAAATGGCTAAGTTGCACAAAAAGACTAGTGCAACAAAAATCATATAACAGCATCATGAATAAATATAGAATAATTCTCAAAGTAGGATAGAGTGAAAATTAGTTAAATTATAAGGGGATATGAGTAACACTTTAAAGATATGTAGCAAAAGACATAATTATGAAGTTTGGTCATTGACAATAGAACTACAAAGGGCTAAGATGAAACAATAAAGGGATGAAATTAATTTGATAGGATTGGGAAGGAAAAAAAGAAGACCAAATGTAACATGGCTGGAACTTTTATAGAAGGATTGGTACAAAATAGATCATGTAAGACTTAACATGAATACAAACAACAACAACATAAAGCCATTATCCTAAACGTGGGGTAAGACTTAACATGAATGAATAGAGAAATTCCACTGATCCCAAATAGTTGGGATAATGCTTATGAAGAATTTTTTTTTTTTTTGGCAAGTTTCTTAAGTTTTCTTAAGGCTGTAAATTTATTGAGAAAATAACTAAAAAATGGATTGTCAAGTAAAACGCTAATAAATCTAGTATAAACTCCATAACGTGAATGCTTGATTGAGGGTAAAAGGTAATAAAGACCAAATAAAAAATATATTTAGCTTCAAAATTGTCATACAACTTAAGGTTATAATTAATTCTAAACAAAAAATGTTTTGAGGGTTATGCGTGTTCTCTTCAGATGTGCATTTATCGAAAGAACAAAAAAGAAATAACATAAGAGAGAATTATAATGTATCTATCACATAAACATCATAGCGCCAACATATACAAGTGCTACAAATTCAACTTTAACCATCGAAAAATAATACATTTCAATGGAGTTAGAAAATCTTGTACTAAAGTGCCTTGAATTATTAAACAAATAAAGTCATTCAATTTGATATAGATATAACACAATGATTTAAAAGTGCCTGACAAACATACGGAGAATCAAAACTATGGAGAAGACAACCATACGAAAATTCAAAACTAAGGACAAGTATTGCATGCTACTAGGCATCTGAGAAAGTTTTGGAGTTATAATAGAAGAATGTATATAATAGAATGCTTGACAAGCACCATGATTACCATTTGTTCAGGCATGCATAGTACTACTAAACAGATATAATATGATTCATAGAATACCTTTTCTTTTCGAATGAGTTTGCATCCTTCAAGTGGACCCATATTTTGGAAAACTTCTGCAAGAAGAGCTTCTGTGACTTGGGGATGGATATTGCCTACAAACCTAGTTATGATCATGCAATCAGAATATCAGAAGGAAACTCAAATAAATAGAAGCATGCAAGAATAAGGAGCACATTTCTCATAATAATGATCAAAACACAACCAAGAACAAAATAAATAAACTATTTTGAATGAAAAGAATATCAACATGTCTAAAGCGAATAACAAAAGGTTACTTCCAGACATAAACAAAGTAAAACAGCAAATCAAACTTTCTTCGAAGAAATGCTTAAGTGAATGTCCACAACTGACCAATACTAGTAAGAGGAAAGAAAGAAAAATAACAAAAAGGGTCTATTAGAAAACAAAACTACTTCAAAACACTCACACACTGCGGCAAGTAGATGGATCAAAACCAGGGGGGAGATTGCCACTTGGAACAGGCTCCATCTGCAAAATGTGGAAGTAAAAAAGAAGAAATGAAAAAAAAATAAACCTAGAAAAAACTAAATGCACTCCTACATCCAATAAATAAACAAGAAAAGATTCCACTAATATAAATAAAATTTCTGGTCTAATCACAACATTCTACTCATTAAAGGGAAGGATTAATACTTGTAACAGTTTTTTAAGCAACAGAAAACAATAAAAAGTACTAAGGAAAATATGGCAAGCATTTGTTCTGCTTCATTTGATTGATGTGAAATTTGGCTAAGGTGAAATGAAAAAGTCAACACTGAATAAAGCCCATACAAATCATAAATATTTTTTCCAGCAAAACACAAACTGGTCCAACATATAAAAAGCAAAATAACCCTCAAATATGCATAATGAGTTCGTGCACATAAGGGCGCACATAAATTCACCATTGTATAGAAGCTAGAAAGAGCAAAAAAAAGAAATACCACTAAAAAGAAATACCACCATTCAAAGGTGAAGCCACCAAATCACAAATAGGCTTCTTTTTAGTTAGAATGAAAGAAAAATCATTTTGAAAATATGTAGCCTGTAAGTGATTCTAAAAGAAATACCACTAACACAAGTACCAGTTGCAAATATAAATCTTAGGAGCATAAAAGAAAACTTCAAGAGAAATCATTTTTCCTGGAGCAAGATGGAGAAGCTCAAAAGTTGAAAGTTGTTAAACTTTCAAGATAAGTTGCTAATAAAGTCAACATGGAATTCTTAAGTTGAGTCAATCATATGAGGGATAAGATGGTTAATTCTAGTAGGAATATATGATTTACACTAATATGGCAAACCTAATAATACTTGCGAGGTAGGAATATATAATTCTGGTAGGAATTTTCGGGTTTATTAGTTGAAGAATCAAGGTAAAATGGGCAAAAGCTTTGCAAAAGAAAACCTCATCAT
Source organism: Dendrobium chrysotoxum (assembly GCA_019925795.1). Classification (NCBI taxonomy): domain Eukaryota; kingdom Viridiplantae; phylum Streptophyta; class Magnoliopsida; order Asparagales; family Orchidaceae; genus Dendrobium; species Dendrobium chrysotoxum. The sequence goes on from CM034307.1 coordinate 55,709,211, forward strand.
GAGATCCTCATGCAGCACTCAAGAATGATAGGAGGATGAAGGGTCATGTCAAACCCGAATATTTAGGATAAGGCTAATGATAATGATTAATTTAATCAAAATAGAATTAATTTATTTTTCATGAATGGTGAGACCAAAGCACCTCTAAAATGTCATTTCAATCAACATAAAACTAATTAAATACAAATTCAACAAGATCAGCACCAGATATTTTCTTGTGCACAAACAAAATGCTTATTCGATGGGGCATATTATAAGCGACATCTAAGGGTGGACAGCAAAACAAGTTAAAGTAATAGAAAGGGAGGTAAAAATACCTTATTTTGTGTTCGATTCAGCCTAAATTTTAGTTTACACTAAACTATTTTTTGTGCATGCCCTTCACAAAATCCTCGTAAAATAATTGGTGCGTTTGATTTGCAGAAATTTATCAAAGATGCTGGTGAGAGATGCGGTGAGAAATTGAATGATAATGCAGATTTCATCATTATTTTATCTTCCACCTAGCAAAGATCGAACAAAGCTGTGCAAACAGTGAAGAGAGAAAAAGCCGTGATATTATCAAACAAATGCTCAAACGGATAATAATTGTAACATTGAAAAAAAACTTCCTCAATGTGGAATAGAGAAGAAAAAAAATGCTTCAAACGCTAATAACCATCAGAAAGAAAGTAATAATAACTGGAAAACCTCTAATGTCAAATCTTCTGATGGGACAGGGAGATCAGAACCTGTGATATGGCTGCGAGGACGCCAGAATGGTAGAGCTGCTGCTGCTGCATAAGAGCCTGCTGCATCAGAGCTTGCTGCTGCTGTTGCTGTTGTTGTTGCTGCTGCTTTAGCCTCTGATTCATCTTCCTCCCTCCGAAGAGGCGGCAAGGGGATCACCGGAGCAAACCCCAGAAAAATACGATTGGTTCGATTCGAATCCTTCCTTGTGCAAGAAAAACCCTAGAAACAGCGGATCTGAGGATTTAGAGATGAATCGGAAAAGAGGCAGAGTAACCGGGAAATGTGAAGGATCGGCGAGACGAATGCATGTGTCATGAAATCTAGTCGCTGCCGTTTCCGAAGGGGGGTTTGGGAAATGTTCTCTTTATAATAATCTCTCAAAACGGGTCCGGTGAGAAATTGGAGAATCAGGGCAAGGAGGGTTCATAGAGACTAAATATGAACAAAAAAAATTATGAAAACTGTTATATTCTAATATATTCAGGGATTAGAAAGATGTTTGCAGCACTATAACAGATAATGTAGCTAATCAATATATTATATATTTATATAGGCATGCGAGAATTAATGGAAGTCAGATTGCTTATAAGAGTTCGAGAGATTTTCTCTTGAGGAATATGTCTCCAAATATTATTTATTTCAAGTGAGATTTATATATTGCTAAAAAATCTTTTTGATAAAGTACAAATCTCAAAGCAAATTATAAATGAAAATTTTGATTTGAATTTAAGATTAATTGAACTTTAATCTCAAAAAATTGATAGTTGAGTTGAACATTTTGAGAGAACTCATTAATATCAAAAGGGATTCAATCCAAATTCAAATGAGCATATATCAAATACTTTAAATATAACTAAAAAGTTTATAATATTAATTGGATGAGCAAATAATATCTAAATTTTACATGCTTATAGTAATCAAGCATTTTAACAAAATGAATCCAATAAGCTCAATATTGCTTAATTCCAATATCATTAATGTACCTAAACACTGAAAGATGATCAAGGGATTCATAATGGATTGTCCAATATGCTTTTTGGTTGTCAACTACATTTATAAAGAGTTATCACTTTCAAAAAAATTATAAGTTGATCATCACCATCTATATGAGGAGGCTGGAATTTAAGACAAAAAGGAAGGATCATAGAGGCTAAAGTAAGCTATGTCCAACCACCATCTTAGTGCATCTATCAAATTATCATGGACCAACCATCACTATTTGATCGTCGTGTCCAACCATCTCTATTGGATTGTTATCATTCCACCACTACTACAGAACCACCACCATCAAATTGCTAGTGCCTGCCCACCAATTCGAATTGTTATTGTATGACCATCGTCGTCGGATCACTATCCTCTGGCCACTAATGTTTGACTACAATCCTACAACCATCATCACTGACTACGGTCCTCTGACTAGTGTCGTCCAACTACAATACATTGACCACCATCACTACACTGTGGTCCTCCAACCATTATCTCCCGACTATTATCGCCTAATCAATATCTCTCGATAATGTTCATTTGACCATTTTCACCCAAGTATAATCCATCCACCGTCTCCCATGACCACTGTCACACGACTACAATCCTTTGAACACAATCACTCATCTATGACCCCCCCCCCCCCCCCCCGGCCCACAATCACCATCACATAAGTAGGATGTAACGTTCGAACCTGGATCGGCTGGTCCGAGCTTTCAACACACAAACCTGCTTAGCAATAATCGAGTTGCTTTCCTTCGTACATGGGCTAAACCTCGGTGTCCCTCTCTCCAATCACATGAATCTCGTGATTTTTCTCACTCCTTTTGATTCTCCTACCCATACTCTCTCTCTCTCTCTCTCTCTCTCTCTCTCTCTCTCTCTCTCTCTCTCTCTCTCTCTCTCTCTCTATTTAATGTGAAATTGAAGCCTACGACATCATTCCAACCTTCCTCCTCTATTGTAGCAGCTACTGAAATCCTTCAGTCTCCTCCCTCTTTGCTTCTTTCTTGCAATAGTAGCTATCAGCAAATGTTTCTCAATCTCTCCTTCTACAATGGCTTTTCACCTCTACTTCTCGTTTTCCTCCTCTATTTCTTCTTCTTATGCTTATAATCACCTACTTAAGAGTTCTTTTAGTTCTTATTTAAATTTGATGTTCAATTTGATCAAACTCTACATTATTTTGCGTGATTTAGATGTATTATTAATCTAAGATTATTAGTCGAGTTCTTTTAATTTGGTCTCCATAAGATGTCTTGTTAGGACGTAGGGTAGATCACATTAATTGATAATTGATTTAGTATTTATAGCATAACTAAGATTTATTAGGGCATTCATCGTTATGCCTCGAAGTGTGTGCTTAGTATATTTTTGGCTTCACTTTTGTAGGACCTTCAAGTTGAATATCTAGTAGGCTTGGAGTTTTGTGTTGCTCAACTAAAGGTAAGCAAATTTTATTTAATTGGAGATGAATGTACCCTTCTTTGTTAGAGGTGTAATTTGTGTTATTTACTTCAGTCTCTTTGATGATTACTTAGATTGCAAGTCGTATCATCATGGTGCATTTTTTTTATTATATACATATCCCTTTGTGAAGATCATTTTATGTTTATAATGAATAAAGTTGCATAAATAGGTTCATTTTGATGTATGAATGTTCCAATTTCTATATATTGACTCCTACTATAGACTTATTTTAATACATGCACTTTTGTTGAATGTCATGATGTCATCTTTGCAAATCATATCCTATTATGAAATAACAATCGCCATATTAAAAATATAACACCTATTGAAATGTACTTATAAAAGAAAACTTGGAAATTATAAACATGTGTATTAGTCGATAGAACCCTGTAGGATATTAGCTAGTTGGGATGATGGGCCCTCATAGTGACAACTCTATAGGAAATAACTGGAATTCCTTAGGTTGGTATTTATCTTCTTAGTGATGGGTATTTGATAAACTGACTATAGCTATATACATATAAATGTATAGATATATAATTGTATGTAAATTGAAAATAAGGATTGACTGATAAGCCATTTTGAGGCATGATGATACCTAGACTGATTGTATTTATAAGCATTGAAATGATTTAGCTTTAGTAATAGTTTGGCATAAACACTTACAACACTATCATATTAGAATTTATTTTAGGAGACATGATATGTGTCATTGTTACTTTGATATAATGACCACATATTATTACTCCCACCTTTCGTAGGGGTGTCAATTTTTGACACGACCCAAAAATTTGACCCGAACCTGACCTAAAAAATTTGGGTTAGGGTCGACCTGATAGAGAAACAGGTCGAGTTCGGGTCTTATTTTTGGACCTGTTTATAGTTTGGGTTAACCTAACAACCCGAGTTTGACTCAAATTGACATGTTTACCTATCGAATAGCAAACCGCCAACTTGGATTTCTCTGCCCTTTGCACCTTCTCCTACGTCGTCCACGAACTCCTCATCACTGGCGGCCTCTTCTACCTCACCCTCACTGTCTTTCCCACCCTCCTCCACGTCCCATTATTCTCCTGGAAATACTCACACTACCGGCATCACGCGAACACCGGAATGATCGGATCTCTAAGCCGCGATGAAGTTCTCATGCCCAAAGTCCGATCCTTCATCACTCGAACACCGACATGCCCTGCCCACACTTGGACCGTCAGCGATCGGACTGCAATCATGGCATTCACGCTCGCGGGTCACACTCGAACCGCAAGCCCGCACTCGCGCTGGAGCTATCGACCTAGACGAACCTAAACCGATAAACCTTATTCCGGGTTGATGGGTCAGTTGGGTCAAACTGTAACTCGCACGGGTTGGGTCTGAGTTGAAAATCCCGACCCATTTGTAAAATTGGGTTGGGTTCGGGTCAACCCGTTTACACCCAGGTCAACTCAGGTTGGACCCAAACCCGACCTATTAACCCGAATTGACACCCCTAACCTTTTGATTGTTCATACTGCATGCCCCTTCTTTTGTTATTTATGCTTTGATAGATAATAGTTATTTGTTGGGTTTGAGTTATTAAACTCACTTATTATTGTCTCTTTACAACAGGTCTTGCCAATGTGTTTAGCCAACCGTAACCACAAGAGCTGATTTATCAGCAATGAGTTATATTTGGTATTTATATTTTGTAGCAAATTATTACGCATTTGATATTGAGGGTTAGGTAGTTTCATTCATTTGTTTTATTTTTTTCAAACTTTTTTTCTTATAATAGTTATATTGCTTTGGTGTACTATTATTTAAATTTATATTAATAAAATGAATATTTAGTTTTCTTTCATTAATTATTTTGATGTATTTGATTATATTATTAGTTTATGCACTTTTCTTTCTTATGAGTAAAATACCTTTATCCTTTCACTGTGCCCTGTGTTGTCAGGGTGTACCACTTTCCGAACTCAGGATGTAACATGATTTTTCAAACACCATCATCCAACTATAACCTTCTTACCATTGTCGCTCGACTACGATCTCTCAATCACTAACGCTTGACTACAATTTCTCATGACTATTATAGCTTTATTATAGTCTTCTAACCACCATCGCCCAATCACTATCCTCCAACCACTATCATCTGACTTCAACCCTCCTAACGCCATTGTCTGACTACAATCCTTCAATTATCATCATTTGATTATGATCTCCTAACTACTCTCACTCAAATACAATCATCCGAATACCATCGGCCATCTATGATTTCTTGAATACCGTCACCCGACAATGGTCTTGCCTTTTAGGGCTGTAATGAACCGAGCGTTTGACGAGCTACTCATAGCTCGGCTCGATAAGAGCTCGTTCATATTCGTTTGATAAGCTAAATGAACGAGCTTGAACACTTTTGATAAATGCTCGATGGCTAAGTAAATGAGCTTGAACAGCTTGCCATTCGATTCATTTATGTTCAAGAATTGTATTATTTAATGCTCGTGAACAAGCTCGTTAAGAAGCTCAATTAGAGCGTGATTAAACTTTTGAAAATAAGTATTATTAAATTAATTTTACTAATTTAAATCTTTCATTTTTTTTAATTCTCGAATCAGGCGAATTAAGTGCGCTCCGTTGTCAGCTCCCACTCTCCGTTCCATTAGGGAAAAAAATTATATTCGCTTCGTCCCACACCATGTAAGGGAAGTTTATATTGTAACAAGAGCTTATTTGAAAGCCAGCAAATGGGTCGGGTCAACTAAGTAGTATGGCAAATGGCCTGGTAAGCTGGGTCGGACGTGCCTGCAAGCAGCTTATTTGAATAAAGATAATATTTATTTTATTAATAGACTCGACTAGTTAAACTAGCCGCTCGATAATAGGCTTGATAAATCTAAATGAACTGAGATCGAATACGAACACGAGCTGAGCTTGAACAGAGTATTTTTAAACGAGCTCAACCTCAAACATGTATTAAAAAAAATCTTGAATCTTATCGAGTCGAGCTCAAACACAGTGTTGACAAATGAGCTTGAGCTCCAACATGCTGAAGCTCCGCTCGGCTCGTTTGTAGCCCTACTAAACACTATCATCTTATTATGATTTTTTGGCCACTATCGTCTGACTACTATCCTCTTACCATCATCACATAACTATGATAATTAAGCCACCATCACTCAACTATGGTCTCTCAATCATCATTGTCATAAAATAGTCTTTTGGCCATCATTGCTCAACTATGACTTCCAAACTACCATCTTTCAACTATGATCTCCTAACCAAATACGTCTTATTATTGTCTCTCGATCACTAATGTCTATTAACTCTGATGCACATCATCAATTATGAAATTGATGTATGCTACCAACACCAACATTGATTGCAAATTCAAGTAGGAACCATGGGGGCACATCCCCCCATTCCTATTGGATATTAGCTAGCCGGGCCGACGGACCTATGGAGTGACGACTCTATAGGAAATCACTAGATTTTCATAGGTTGGTGTTTACCTTCTCGGTGATGGGTATTTGATAAACTGGATATGCTTATATACATATAAATATATAGATACATAATTGTATATATATTGAAAATAAGGAATGACCGATAAGCCATTTTGAAGTATGATGATACCAAGTGTGATTGTATTTATAAGCATTGAAATGATTTAGCTTTAGTAGTAGTTTGGCATAAACACTTATAGCACTAGCATATTACAATAAAATATGTGTTATTGGTACTTTGATATAATGACTACATATTATTACTCCCACCTTTTGATTGTTCATACAGCATGCCCCTTCTTTAGTCGCTTGTGCTTTAATAAATAATAGTTATTTATGGGGTTTGATTTATTAAACTCACTCGTTGTTGTCTCTTTACAATAGGTCTTGCCAGTGTGTATAGACGGCAGTTACCATAGGAGCAGATTTATCAGCAGTAGATTATATTTGATATTTTATATTTTGTATTAGAATAATATGCATTTTACTACAGGAAAATCATCCATTACAATGGATTTTTCTGGCAGAAATCGCGATTTTTCTGGTAGATTTGCAAGTTTCTGGCGGCATTCTGGAAAAAAAATTTTCGACGTTAAAAATCACGTATGAAACGAAATGATAGGTTTTGTTTCCTCTAGAAAATATTTTTGACAGATTTCTGATGGTTTTTCAGTGTATTCTTTTTTGTTGAGAGCGGCGGACAGAGCGATGGATTGGCTCCAATCACTGTTGGAAATTTTCATAGGCCAAACAGCTAGAACTACCCGCCTGCAATTTTTGAGGGTGTTCCCACCGGAAATTTCTGGCGACTTTTTGCCCTTTTTTGTCCCATCACTGCGTCTCTCCATATCAAAAATTTTTTATGGAAATTTCGTTAGAGAGCCATTAGAAACCTGTATCAATACCCAAAAAAATAACCCCTTATTGTTACACTGCAATATTTACAAAGAAAACTTGCAACAGTTTATACAAGTACACAAAAAGCGATATTTTATATTCATATAACATTGCTAATCAAAATATAATAATCAACATTGCTAAGAACTTCAAAATTAATCGTATAATATAAAAACTACTCAAATAAGCATTCAAAATACAACAATAATGTCATATTCAAAACATAATAATAACATCACAAAAAAAAAGGTACTCCAAACTACTACAATAACTTAAACATTAAGTTTTCTAACCATCTTCCATCTCCTCACTTGCCTCTAATTCATACTCAAGCTGCTTAACCTTTTTCTTTCTATTTTAGCTTAAGTATGATCATAGCTCTGCTTACATCTAAGTCTGTTGTGTTAGGATATTGGCCTGTATCTATTTCATATCCTCTATCTCTTTGGTGAGAGCAACAACCCTCTGGCTGATGATATCATCAACTCCACTATCACCAAAAAGATGTTGAGGTGGAGGTATTGGTCTCATATGCATATGCTTGAGAACCTAATCCATACACCCTCCCCTTTATCTCCCTCCAGCAGCCTGTGACCATGTGTGGTACTCAAAGTACTGTGTCGATTCTGAAGATGCATGATTCCTCAGCAGTAGAAGCTTATCTCCCGCAGTTGTACAAAACATATCAATGACAAGTTAATAAATCCTAAACATTAAAAATCACATATAATCATGAGTAAACTCATTCTAATATCACTCAAATTCTTTCACACGTCACTCAAACTCATGTATAATCATTCAAACTGAAATTAAAATTTAATATTTACTCCAAAAATTCATCACATAATCCTAAACCCTAAAAAATTAGTTAATGTACCAACATAAATGAATAAAAACTCGCCAAACATTAAAATATTTACTATACAATAAGATCTACGAAGTTATACAACTTTGAGTTAAAAAATCTCTCTAAACTCGGAATAACACGTGTTCTAACAATTCAAATTATGTTTAAAACAAAATGAGTAAAGAGAATGAGTTTTACTTTCTAAATCTTGAAGAAATGGAGAGAAATCAACAAGAAATCACTTGGATCAACGAATGGGGGTGAAGCAACTGTCGACTTTGTCTCTGGGCAGAAAATCGTGAAAATGAAGAAGAGAGGTGTGTTGGGGCGAAATAGAGTCTTTTCCGATGGATTTTTCTACTGGAAATCAATACTTATCAGTGGTGGGTAATCCGATGAAAAAAGCAACAAGAGGAGCGAAAACCGACGGAATTTTTTTACCGTAATTTTTGGCGGTATTATTGACGGAAAAATTCCACTGAAAATTCAGTTGGTTTTCGATGATTTTCCTGTAGTGTTTGATATTGAGGGTTGGGTAGTTTCATTCATGTTATTATTTTTTTCAGACTTATTTTTTCTCGTAATAGTAATATTACTTTGGTGTAATGTTATTTGAATTTACATTAATAAAGTGAATATTTTATTTTCTTTAATTATTTGTTGTGATGTATTTGATTATATTATTAGTTTATACACTTTTCCTTCTTATGAGTAAAAAACATGACATTTTATCTTGTTATATGTTGTCGGGGTATACCGCCTTCCGGACTCAGGATGTGACATATGATTCTTCAAACACCATTATCTAACTATAACCCTCTGATCATTGTCTCCTGACTACGATATCACTATCCTCCAACCACTATCGCTTGACTACAACCCTCCTAACACCATTGCTCGACTACTATTCTTCAATTATCATCATTTGATTATGATCTCCTAAATATACTCTCACTCAAATACAGTCGTCCGAATACCATTGCCCATCTATGATCTCTTGAACATCATTACCTGACTACAGTCTCCCAAACACTATCATCTGATTATGATTTCTTGACCACTGTTATCTAACTACGATCCTCTAACCATCATCACGTAACTATAGTCATTGAGCAACCATCGCTCAACTATGATCTCTCAATCATCATTGTGATAAAATAGCCTTCTAACCATAATTGCTCAACTATGACTTCCAAACTACTATCTTCCAACTATAATCACATAACCACAGAAGCCTTACTATCGTCTTTTGATCACTAATGTATATTAACTTTGATGCACATCATCAATTATAAGATTGATGCATGCTACCAACACCAACCTCCTCCACCGCCTATCCTCTTCTGAGAGAAAGATCGAAGTTCATGCATGCTACCAAAGCCTGGAGCCTGGAGGTTAACCTCGACGTCATCAACAAATAACATAATTATTTTGCTTCAAACTTTAGTTGTACGTATACAGCAGAACTAGCTATCTTGTTTCTTTGTTGCTCTCTCTCTCTCTCTCTCTCTCTCTCTCTCCTTGTTGCAGCTCGTTGCCGCCTTGTTTCTTTCTACCCACAACTGCTTTGTTTCTGGCCTGCTCCATTCTCGGTTAAACAGGGAAGGTGGGGACTGGAATTCCTACACTAGCACGGGAAGGACAAATCATAGAAAGCATGGTTTATTCTATAAGCTAAGTAATCCAATATTTGCTAGTCTGCTATGTTCTCACCTTTAACATCTTGCCGACTGTAAAGCATAGAAAAAAAACTCGCTCCTACTCAACAACTATTGTCTTTGTTGTTGCTTTCCATCTCTATTTTGCTTGTTTTCTTTCCATAATATATTCTCTCTCTTAACAAATTGTTGATTCTTTTATCTATATATTTCTTTATCCATAATAATCAAATATAGGACTTTTACTTGAAATTTGAAAATGATTTGGACAAATTTTTCTGTCTCCACCACTGGATGTTGGCGTGTGCCATTGCTTTATAAGGCTGATATACATCATTGACAATAACTTTGATTCTCGACTTAAATGCCAATATTAAGACTAGACTTTTTGGTTGTTCGCCTTATCTCCTTAAAAGAGACCCCCCCCCCCAAAAAAAAAAGGTGCTGCAAACAATCTCTTTAAAACGTATCCAATGCAACAAGGTTTCGGTAATGTTGACTATAAAATTTATTATTCATAGTTCATATCTATTGTATCATATGAATATCTCCCCAAATTATTGGGTTGAGTATTATTTATAACCCCAAATATAAACTAGTGAAATCATTTTCATTAGGCCCAACCTATAATATTTCCCTTTTCTGATTTTTTATATAAAAATTTGTGTCTCTTATAAATCCCTTAGCATTTGTGTACATGTTGGATGTTTGTACAAAGCTTAGATGCTAAGCTACTTTTCTCTACCATTGCAAATTTTCTAACATCAAACATATACGTACAACAAAATTCTTATGTGTGTTTATATCTAAAGTATAAATATTTATAGTTACTTAAATATTTAAATTACATAAAAATAATTAATATTAACTTTGTTGCGGGCTCAAATATACGCGGCGATAGAATTTAAATTTCCGTCTCAGCGTTGTACGTATATCCAGCACACAAACAGAATTGAAATAGTAACACCAGGATTTTTACGTGGAAAACCCTGGAAAGGGAAAAAACCACGGGGCCGTGCCCAGTTGAAAGAGTTCCACTAGTGTTGTTTGAAATACAAGGCTGATTCGTCCTTTAAATTCAGGACGATTGGATTACAACGAGTATCATTTACAAGGACAGGCAGAGTTCCGACGTCACTCGGGGTGTCGAGCAGAATTCCGGCGTCACTTGGAGAGAAGTCCGGCGTCACTCGGGCGTCGGGTAGAATTCCGGCGTCGGGCAGAATTCCGACGTTGCTCTCCTGTCGGGCAGAGCTCTGGCGTCCCTCGGGCGCCTGGTGGTACTTCGGTGGTGTTCCGGCGGTGTTCCGGCAGAGTTCCGGCGGAGTTCCGGCGGTGGTCGAGGAGGAGCTGTTCCCTCCTAGGCTTCTCTTCTCTTCTTCTTCTCTTCTTCTCTTCTTGGCTTGGGTCCCCTCTTAAGAGAAATGAGGGGTTATTTATAGTTTTTCTGGAGTGGCATAGCCCGTAAATATGTGAGGGATCAAGGGCAAATAAGGAGTGATCCGGACGAACGGTCGATATTGAATCCCTTGATCGTGAGCCGTTTATCAAGAATTTGAAGGTCTTAATGATATCAGAATTCTGCGATCTTGGGCTCGTTGGATTCGTCTCGTCGAGCCGCTCGATTCGAGTATAAGCTCGTCAAAATCGGAGACCGTTTGGTAACTCAAATTGCTGTTTGATGCTTCCAACAGCACTTTGGGCACTTGATTTGGACTCGTTTGGGCTCGGATTGAGTCGAATTTGGTGTTGTTGGATTCGTATTTCCGAGACACTCAGTTCGACTGTAAGCTTGCTGAAATCGGAGTTTAAATAGTCTCCAAATTAATTTTCGAAGTTTCCAACTTGAGTTTTTCCTCGAGATTCGTGCCCGATCAAGATAATTTTCTGATAACGTATCAGTTGCCCCCCTATTTTTGGACGTCAAAGCTCCAGGAGTCCAAAAATATATGTGCCGGCTTTTTACTTTGACAAAATTGCAAAAATTTGCGTTCCGAAAATTACACGTTTACTCGAACTTGATTATAGAGGCCCCGTTGAGCTCCGAAAGTGTCAAAATTGAGTCCGGAACGTTGAAAAACGTGTCCGGGGACCCCAAAAACGTCGAATTTGGACCGTCCGGGCCCGAAATTGGAGCCCGGGAACGGGTAGGCGGCCGTACCGGCCGGACCGGCCGGCCGCCGCCGCCGGCGCAGAACCGCGCCGGAGCGCGCTCGGCCTGCGCTGGGCCCGCCCGCGGCCCGCGCTGGGCTCGCCCGCGGCCCGCGCTGGGCCCGCCCGCGGCCTGCTCGCGGCCCGCCTGGGCCCGCCCGCGGCCTGCTCGCGGCCCGCCTGGGGCCCGCCTGCGGCCCGCCTTGGCCCGCGCCTGGCCCGCGCCTGGCCCGCCTTCGCGCCTGCTGGCCGCGCCCCTTGGCTGGGCGGTTTGGCCGGCGGTTTGGGGAACCGCCGGCCGGTTTTATAATATAATATTATTATATATATATATTTTTTAATTTGGGCCCGAAAAAATCCCAAAAAATTCTGAAAAATTTGAAAAATTTCAGGGAATTTAATAGAATTTTGGAATCCTCCCCCCCTTAAGGAAAACTATAAATAGACCCCCCAAGGCTTAGTAGAAACTCGCCCCTTCTTCCCTTCTTCCTCTGGCTTTCTAGCTTTTGGCATTCTGAGGCTTTCCGCCATTTTTTAAGTAGGTGACTTTCCCTACTTGACTTGGCGCCCCTCTTTTTGTGCAGAAGTTAGTGGCTTTCTCCCTTCCTCTCCTCGTTCTTCCTCCCTTTTTCTTCCTACTTTGGAGGCTTTCCGCAGTCTTTCGTAGGTGATTTTCCCTACTTAGATTTGCGCCCCTCTTTAGTAAAGGGAGCAAAAATGGGTGACCCTGCCTCCTCTAAAATTCCTTCAGAAGATCATCCTGTGCAACGGTCTGAAGTTCCAAAGAGGGTCCAGAAGGCGCCGAAGGCTGACGATGTGATTTCCACCGTCACTGAGGATTCCTTCATCTCATTTAGGAAGAAGTTTCATTTTCCTAATGATTTGGTGATGAAGGTGCCGGCCAGAACTGATCGTGCTTGCTTTCCTCCCCCTGGATATGTGACGGTGTATGAATTTAGTCTGCGAGCGGGACTACGATTTCCTCCTTCCACCGAACTGATCGACATTCTGACGCTTTGTGGGGTGTGCTTGTCTCAATTTTCCTACAGAGCAATGTCGATTGTGATGGGCCTGATCGTGCTTTTCAGAGACCGCGGAGTGGTACTTTCCTCAGAGTGCCTTTCTCGGATGGGGCGTCTCTTTAGCGATGCGCAGGGACGTGTTTCATTCAGGTCCAAGTGGTTGGATATCCGCACCCGAGACCCCTCGAAAGGTTGGATCAGTAACTTCTTTTATGTGCAGAATGATTGGGGTCTTCAGGAGAAGTGGGGGAAGTTGAAAGAGCTACCTGTCCCCCTTCACATTGGAGCAGAAGATTTGCTGAGGATACTCAAACTCCCTGATCTGGATGCTCTACACTACGAGGTGCGTTACTTGAGTAGATATGTAGATGAGGAGTACTTGTTCAAGGTTGGGTTATCTACTCAAGCAGGGAGATCACATGCTCAAATGTTGAAGAAGTCTGCTAGAGTTCCAGAAGTGGTTCCCCAAAAGAACCACTCCAAGCGTCCAGGGAGCGAGGAAGGTTTGCAGGCATTGAGGAAGAAAAGGGCAGGTGAAGTTTTGACAGTTGTTAGTAAAGGTCCCCGAACTTCTCCATCCAAGTCACATATTCCAGAGGATGTGTTAAACCATCAGTGCATCGGTCGCCGACGGGCTGAGGAGTTGGTGAGTCCTCCTTCACTTCTTCTCCTTTTTTTTTTTTTTACATTTCTTAAGGAATATATTTCTGATACTTTTCTTGTCTCAGTATTCTGATTTCAAGCTTGAGATGACCAAGACTCTGAACGATTGGAACAAAGAGTTTGTGAAGGTTAAATACCTTCAGGGAGAGTACAAGAAGAAATATGAAAGTAAAGTGAAGGAGATGAAGGTGGTGGAGGATCAGCTTGAGGGGTGCAGAACTGAGTTGGCGAACAAGATCACTTCAGTCTCTTCTCAGAATGAACGGATGGATCGTCTGCATATAGAATTGGTGGAGGCACAAGCGACGATCAAGCAGCAGGAAAAGGCTCAGCAAGTCCTTGAGGCTGAGAATGAGAGGCTTCGGAGTGTATTGTCTGAGAAGGAGGCCCAGCAGTTGCCGTCAGCAGTTATTGAGGAGTTCAAAAAATCTTATGCTTTCAAGATCATTATTGAGGACCACATTCAGGAGGCTCGCAGTCATATTTATGATGTGGAGGTGAAGGCCTTGGAGGCAGAGTGCGCAGAGGATGGCTTCATCAGGGGCTTCATGAAGGGTGTTCGGACAGTACATCGCAAGACCGGAGCAGAGATCGAGGGACTGACTCCCAGCCAGGCTTCTAGTGATGCTTCTTCGGACTCTGGTGGTGAAGAGCTGGAGAGTGAGTTACAGCGAGCTTTTGCCTTGGAGGAGGACGAGGATGATGTTGAGATTCTCTAGGGTGTCTTTGATGTAGTTTTGTATCTCTTTGATTCCTTTCTAGTGATTGTATGTATGCTCGATGTTGATGTTTCTATCTGGTGTACTTGATGTTCAGTGATATATAAAGATGTTGTTGATGTTCTTTTCTCACATGCAAATGAAATTTACTTAGCTTTACTTCAGTTTGAACTTTAGTGAGCTCTCTTTTGACTTGAACAAATGTGAGGCATTCTTTTTCTTTAAAGATTTTGACCTATCCAGGGTTATTAGTGAAAGCATTTGCTCGATTCCCTTAACCTGTCCGGAAAAAGGTCAGATCAACTCCCTTTGGGATTGATCATCAAATGATTTTGATATTCAAGATATCCTCCTAGGATACTTGACCTATCCGAGGTTGTTAGTCAAAGCATTTGCTTGATGACATTAACCTGTGTGGAAGAGGTCGGATCAAATCCCCCTGGGATTGATCATTCAATAATTGAGATACAATATAGATTGTGTACTTCTCGAATCACAGAAAAAGAGTTTGGAGAGAAGAAACAATAGCACGACAAAGTGAATATCATATTGCTCTGTAATATGAGATAACAGTTCCCTAGAATAACTTAGGGATACAAGAGAAAAGTTCTTCTATAATCAACACACACGGGATGTACGAAAAACTTTATAACACGAATATAAGACAAACATAATACATAGACTGATAGCAGTATCAACTCCTACTGATAATATTTGCGAAGATTGCCCACGTTCCAAGTTCGAGGAAGCATTTTTCCGCCAGCATCCTTCAATTTGAAGGTTCCAGGCTTGACCATAGCCGCTACCAAATAAGGACCCTCCCAGAGGGGGGAGAGCTTATTTCGCTGAGGGCCTTTTCCAGCGGCTTCAATGCTTCGTAGTACTAAGTCCCCAATAGTGATAGGGCGAGGTTTCACCCTTCGATTGTAGTGACGGGCAACTCTTTGGTGGTATGCAGCGGTTCTGAGTGAGGCTTCATCTCTTACTTCTGGGAGGAGATCCAAATTTGCTCTAAGCTTCTCCTCGTTACTTTTGAAGTCGAAAGTCTGAACTCTGTGGCTAGGAACTCCGATATCAACCGGTATGACTGCTTCTGTACCAAAGCAAAGGTTATATGGGGTTTCCCCTGTAGGAGTTCTGGCGGTGGTCCGATAAGCCCAGAGGACATTGGGGAGTTCTTCGGCCCATTGCCCCCCAGCCTTCCCTAGGCGTGTCTTCAGCCCTTTCAGGATTGTTCGATTTGTGACCTCTGTTTGCCCATTAGTTTGAGGATGGGCAACAGCTGTGTGAATGAGCTGAATATGAAAATCCCTACAAAAAGATGTAAAGATTTTCCCAGTGAACTGTGTCCCATTATCAGTGATGATTTTTGCGGGAATGCCAAAGCGACATATTATGTTCTTCCATAAGAATTGCTTGGCATTTGCTTCAGTAATCTTCGCCAAAGGTTCCGCCTCTACCCATTTGGTGAAGTAATTTACAGCCAAAATAATGAATTTTCGCTGTCCAGTTGCTATAGGAAAAGGTCCCATTATATCAATTCCCCATTGGGCAAAAGGCCAGGGGCCTTGAAGAGATGCAAGCTCCAGAGCGGGTGTATGAGTGAGGTTAGAATGCAGTTGACAGTTTTCGCACTTTCGTGTGAATTCAAGTGCATCCTGTTTCATTGTAGGCCAATAGAATCCCTATCTCATGATCTTGTAAGCTAATGCTCTTCCTCCCAGATATTCTCCACATACTCCTGAATGCACTTCTCGAAGCGCGTAATCGGCTTCTGATGGTGGGAGACACTTGAGGTAGGGCCCAATGAAGGAGCGCTTATACAACTCGTTGCTGATAATAGTGAAATTTGCAGCTTGTCTCCGAAGTCGTATTGCAGCTATAGGATCTTCAGGTAGCACTCCATCTTTTAGAAAAGACAAGATGGGTTCGATCCAAGACATCTCTCTTGGCTCGTCAATTGACTGTATGACCCATGGACCCTGAATGCTTGGAAAGTGGATTTCCTCGATACATCTTCTCTTGTAGATATCCCCCGTTGTTGATGTAGCAAGTTTAGAAAGAGCGTCTGCTCTTGCATTTTGTTCTCGGAGGATATGTATGATTTGATGTTCCCCTATACGGGCTAAGAGTAGCTTCACAATGCTACAATATTGAGCCAATTGTGGGTTGTGAATATCAAAATCCCCCTCCACCTGAGAGGCGACTAGTTGGAAATCAGTGTGGGCTATTAGGTTCTGGACTTCACAGTCGATGGCTAGTCTCAACCCAGCAATAAGGGCCTCGTATTCTGCTACGTTGTTGGTTGCTGGGAACTTGAGTCGAAGCCCGTACTCAAGAGTAACCTTCTGTGGAGAGATTAATAAAATTCCAGCCCCAGCCCCAGAACTCCCTGAAGCTCCATCGACGTACAACATCCAGAATGGAGAAGAAGGTGAAGCACTTGGTTGTACATCAGATGCTGGAACAGTGCATTCAACTACAAAATCTGCTAGTGCTTGAGATTTAATATCAGGTCTAGGCAAGTAGTGGATATCAAATTCTCCCAGTTCTACAGACCACTTGACAAGCCTGCCTGATGCTTCTGGCTTCTGCAGAATGCTTTTTAGCGGCAGATTCGTGTAAACTCCAATTGAGTGGGCTTGAAAGTAAGGGCGTAGTTTTCTGGCGGAGTAAACTAACGCCAATGCTGTCTTATCTGCCAAAGGATAACGTCCCTCTACTTCAGATAAAATCTTACTAACATAGTAGATAGGACGTTGTATAGCATTTTCTTCTCGGACCAGAACTGAACTAATGGCTTGAATAGATACAGCCATATACAAATACAATTTCTCTCCTGGTATTGGTTTAGAAAGTAGTGGCGGGGATGCCAAATACTTTCGCAACTGTTCGAAGGCTTCTTGACATTCATCTGTCCATTGAAACCCGGAGCTACGAGCACCTCTAAGTATCTTGAAGAAGGGCAGATATTTGTCTCCTGAACGTGCCAGGAAACGAGATAGTGCCGCAATTCTCCCATTCAGCCTTTGGACCTCCTTGATGTTCTTTGGCGGCACCATGTCCCTTAGTGCCTTGATCTTCTCTGGATTGGCTTCGATTCCTCTATGGGTTACCATAAACCCTAAAAACTTTCCAGAAGCGACTCCAAAAGCACATTTAGCGGGGTTGAGTCGCATATTGTAATGCCTTAACAAGTGGAAACATTGTTTCAGGTCAGAGATATGTTGGGTTTTTTCCAGACTTTTTACCAACATATCGTCTACGTACACCTCCATTGTACGTCCAATAAGGCTTTTGAAAACCTTATTCATGAGGCGCTGATAAGTTGCTCCAGCATTTTTGAGCCCGAAGGGCATCACCCGGTAGCAGTACAATCCTTTGTCTGTTTGAAAAGCTGTTGCTTCTTCATCAGCAGGATTCATCTTTATTTGATTGTAACCGGAGTATGCATCCATAAAGCTTAACATCTGATGACCGGAAGTGGTATCAACTAACTGGTCAATGCGAGGGAGCGGAAAACTATCTTTCGGGCAAGCTTTGTTGAGATCAGTGTAATCTATACACATTCTCCAGGCTCCACTCCCCTTCCGTACCATGACAACATTTGCTAACCAAGTAGGATAGTGCACTTCTCGTATGAATCCGGCTTCTAAAAGTTTATCAACTTCTTGTTCAATTGCTTGCTGGCGATCTGGTGCAAAGTTTCGCTTCTTCTGGATAATCGGTTTGCATGTTGGATTGACTTTGAGAGAGTGAACGATCACTTCGGGGTCAATTCCAGGCATATCTGCTGGACTCCATGCAAAAATATCCTGATTTTCTCGTAGAAAAGCTGTAAAGTTTTTCTTCTCATCATCTGAGAGAAGTGATCCAATTCGCACTGTCTTTGAAGGATGCTCTTCAGATATAGATACAGTAGTAAGGTCTTCCACAGGGGAAGCTCTCTGAGGAATATCTTCGCTCCGCAGATCAAAGTCCTCGATGCTTAGGGTAACCGTTGGACGAGACTTGATCTGCCTAAGATAGCAGGTTTGTGCTATTTGCTGATCTCCGCATACTACACCGACTCCTGATGGGGTATGGAACTTCAGCTTGAGGTGAGGAATGGATGCGATGATCCCAAAAATTGACTGGAGCGGCCTCCCGAAGATGGCGTTATAAGCTGATTCTGATTTCACCACAATGAATTGGATGGAGTGTGTAGTCTGTCGAGGAAATTCTCCAAGGACAACCGGGAGACTGATTATTCCTTCTGCTTGTACAGGTCGATTATCAAATCCATATAAAGGACCTGCAGCAGGTTGAAGTTTTTCTCTTGAGAGACCCATGTTGAGAAAAGTAGAGTAGAATAGAACATCTACGGAGCTTCCGTTGTCCACAAGAATTCTTTTGACATTGTAACACGGGTCACCAATGCCTGCGTTTATGACAAGCGGATCTTGATGGGGGGTCTTTACTCCCTCCAGGTCGGAATCATCGAACGTGATGGAATGATCAATACGAGCCCTTTTTGGAGTTGGGTTTTCTTCCACAGTTAAAAAGATTTGGTCGGATAGTAAGGGGCCTCCTGTGATTGTTTCAATTTCGCCCACCGTTACCCGGTTATTCGCTGGTTGTCTTTGTGATTGATTCTGCCCCCCAGTGGGACGAGCTTCTTCTCGGGTAGGTGGATTCCCAATAAATTGTTGAAGATAACCCTGACGGATGAGTCTTTCAATCTCCTCCTTAAGTTGCCTACAGGACTCAGTAGTGTGGCCACGACTACGATGAAAGTGGCAGTACTGATCTTGGTTTCCTGTATTCTGCTTTAAAGGATGCGGCCACTTCACTTTGTCCTGATCTTGAATCGCCATCAACACATTTGCTCGAGAGGTGTTGAGCGGAGTGTACTCCTTCTCCTGTCAGGGTTCTCGTCGTGGCAATGGGGGTCTAGGAGGTAGATTGCTCTTCCCTTGCTTTTTCCGTTGTGATGATGGATTATCCATCTCAGGTGCTCCCTTGCGCTTCCCAGTGGGTTGCTCGAACTGTTTTCTGTGAGCATTTATTGCCTCATCTGCTGATATCTGTGCTTCCACACGATGGATCAGATCGGCATATGAATGAACAGTATCGCGCATGAGTGCCGAATAGAAGGGGCCAGGACGGAGTCCTCCAAGAAAGACCCCTCTGAGCAATTCTGGGTCCACTCCTGGGATTTGTCGAGCCTCGATAGAAAATCGTCGAAAGTACTCTTTCAATGATTCTCCCTCGCTTTGACGAATCCCGGAAAGGTGAGAAGAATCCTTAGTAATTCTTCGGTTGGCTACGAACTGCTCGACAAACACCTTGGCCAATTTAACAAATGTGGGGATCGTTCCGGCTGGAAGTGAATAGTACCATGTTCGAGCTTGTCCTTTAAGAGTAGCAGGGAAAACCTGGCAAAGGAGTGCATCTGAAGCTTGTTGAATATGCATGATGGTTCTGTAATGGTCGATGTGCTCGTACGGGTCGGATGTCCCATCGTAGGATTCAATGCTTGGCAGCTTAAAGCCAGCCGGAATAGGGTGTTGAAGAATGGCTTCTGCCAGGGGTGACGACTCCTGGAAGTCCCACTGACGAAGAGGTTGCCTTATGCCTCCTGTAGGGAATTCCTCCCGGACTAATTGTCGCAGTTCGTGGCGTAGGGCATTGCGAGGGAGCTCAGCAATGTGAGGTTGGGCTAACTCCTCAGGGAGGTCTTGAGGAAGGCGAGATCGCTGACTTGCGTGCGGAGGATGGGTAGAACTTGCTGTATCAGCCAGCTCATTCTCTTGACGTGACTGCGAACGCCTCCTGGGTGGAGGAAGAGGATTCTCAGCCTGAAGATGTTCAATTTGAACAGCTTCGACACGGGGTGGATCTCGAGGGAGAAGAACCTCCTCCTGAGGTGCTAGGGTCGGCTGTCGAGTCTCTCGCAAGAGTTGTAGGATCTCATTTTGAGATTCTTCCATCTTTCGAATTCTCTCCTCTAAGGAGGGTCCCGAGGTCCCTTCTCCATGTGCGTTTTGCCCCCCGGGGAGGAAAGAGGTAGATACCGGGCGTCTATGATTTATAGACTGATTTCTGGACTGGTGGGAGTTGGAGCGAGAAGCTCCAATGATACGACTGCTGCGCCTGTTGACCATCGTAGCAATACTTGAAGTTGTGGGATGGACTTCTTCCCACAGACGGCGCCAAACTGTTGCGGGCTCAAATATATGCGGCGATAGAATTTAAATTTCCGTCTCAGCGTTGTACGTATATCCAGCACACAAACAGAATTGAAATAGTAACACCAGGATTTTTACGTGGAAAACCCTGGAAAGGGAAAAAACCACGGGGCCGTGCCCAGTTGAAAGAGTTCCACTAGTGTTGTTTGAAATACAAGGCTGATTCGTCCTTTAAATTCAGGACGATTGGATTACAACGAGTATCATTTACAAGGACAGGCAGAGTTCCGACGTCACTCGGGGTGTCGAGCAGAATTCCGGCGTCACTTGGAGAGAAGTCCGGCGTCATTTGGAGAGAAGTCCGGCGTCACTCGGGCGTCGGGTAGAATTCCGGCGTCGGGCAGAATTCCGACGTTGCTCTCCTGTCGGGCAGAGCTCTGGCGTCCCTCGGGCGCCTGGTGGTACTTCGGTGGTGTTCCGGCGGTGTTCCGGCGGAGTTCCGGCGGAGTTCCGGCGGTGGTCGAGGAGGAGCTGTTCCCTCCTAGGCTTCTCTTCTCTTCTTCTTCTCTTCTTCTCTTCTTGGCTTGGGTCCCCTCTTAAGAGAAATGAGGGGTTATTTATAGTTTTTCTGGAGTGGCATAGCCCGTAAATATGTGAGGGATCAAGGGCAAATAAGGAGTGATCCGGACGAACGGTCGATATTGAATCCCTTGATCGTGAGCCGTTTATCAAGAATTTGAAGATCTTAATGATATCAGAATTCTGCGATCTTGGGCTCGTTGGATTCGTCTCGTCGAGCCGCTCGATTCGAGTATAAGCTCGTCAAAATCGGAGACCGTTTGGTAACTCAAATTGCTGTTTGATGCTTCCAACAGCACTTTGGGCACTTGATTTGGACTCGTTTGGGCTCGGATTGAGTCGAATTTGGTGTTGTTGGATTCGTATTTCCGAGACGCTCAGTTCGACTGTAAGCTTGCTGAAATCGGAGTTTAAATAGTCTCCAAATTAATTTTCGAAGTTTCCAACTTGAGTTTTTCCTCGAGATTCGTGCCCGATCAAGATAATTTTCTGATAACGTATCAAACTTATTTAAAGTAGAACATAAATTCTCATACACAAACTTCGATGTGATTTAAATACTAAAGTAGTTAATATAAATATTTAGGAGCTGGTAAATATATAGTAATTTTATGATATGTATGTAAATTCCCCTTATTTTAATAATAGGAGTCGTGATTCTTTAAATGAGCAAGGTTTTAAGTATAATTATATCCGAGTGTTTCAATGAATACTCTTAATTAAATAGGTAATATTTATGTTCTAGTTGGGCAGATTTGATGTAGGTCTAGTTAGATCAAATCAAAAATGAGACCTTTATATGCGGTTTCGTGGAAGATGAAGATGCGATCATCCTATAAACAAAGGAGGACAAACTCAAAGGTATCGAGGTACTCAAAAGAGTAACTTATAACTCCACATAAACTAGGGACAGATGCTTAAGATTGGACTTTTAGTGCCATGTGGTGGCCATTGCCCATATATAACGGTGAATGCATGGAGTGAGGGAGGACAAGCTTGTTTAGGATCCCATGGATCCATTATCTTGAATTGTCGTAGCCCACACTCAATGAAGAATTTGGTCGATCGAACTTGTTAGTGGTCCTATTTAGCAATCCATGGGTTGTCTTGTTCAATGAAACCTCACAAGCTTAGGGTAAGTGGCTTACAAAGAGAGATGATCAGATGCGAAAAGGAGGGGACTAACTTATCAATTAGAGTGATAGCCTCATTCAAAATCTCTTAGTTCATTGTTCCTGATCATTAGGACTCTGTATTATATTGTAATCTCCTAAGATAATTTTTTTGCCCAATGTACATATATAAAGTGATAAATTTGAATAAAATTTAACTCGTTAGTCGACCCATTAATTCAAATTAAACACAATTGAAGCTAAAATTCAATTTATTTTGAATGACATTCTATCCTCTAACCAAATTTAAGATCATGGTTGACACTTTTCATCGAGTTGCGCCGTGTTCTCAGCCCAACCAACCTATCAAGATCTATTTGATCTATTAGCCACCCATGTTGTGCCTAGGGCTACTAGCCAATTGAACGCATAGTATGACAGAATTCTTCCAATTTTATTTTATTTTTTCATCTTTTAGCCATCATTTTCCTCATACATTAAAGCACTTAAGCTCCCATCACTCACTTAATATTTTTATAATTGAACTGTTGTTCTAAATAGCCAATATTATTTTAAATCCTTTGTATTTATCTTCAAAGTCTTTGTTCATTTTTTAAATTCTTCAAGCTTTATGAAGTGACTAAATAATAGGACTCTATATTTTTCATGAAATTTCATTCTATTGTTAAATATGAGATATTATGACACGGCTTTGCATGCAATCAAAATATATTTTATTTTTGAGTTTGATGATCTATATTTATTAAGAATTTGATAGGAATTGTGCTATTTTCTCCTATTAAATATTAAAAAGATTATTTAGAAGCATTCCATTCTACACTTTTATCATGACTTCCTCAAAATTAGCATATAAAATGATTTTTTTTACGTGAAACTTTCACAATAATTTTATTTCATATAACATTAGCAAATTAAGACCAAATAAACCACCGACGCACAAAAACTAGAATTGATTTGTATGGGTCACTTAAGTCAATTAATGAAAAAAAACATATAAGAATATTCTTATATTGAAGATATCAAAATGAACCTCAAAATAATGCATTTATATTAAAATTAATGCAATCCAAAATATCATATACAACACTAAACTCATTATACACCATAAACCATTTAGAGCCCATCCAAATATGATTGATGTAAAGATATATTGGTATAACTTTTTTTTTCTCAATTAGTGTAGACATTAAACAAATTCAAGCCTAATTGATCAAGATTGGCCATTGTTAGATCAAGCACTTATTTATCTAGCTAGAAAGGAAGTTAGAAAAATTTTAGGCTTAATATTTAAACATAAATATATTTTGTTGAGATGAGTTTTATAATTTCTAGATTAAAATTGACATAAGCCAAATATATATTTTTTCATATATTTCATTATTCCTAAAATTAATCTAAGGTTTATAAAATTCATTATTAGAAAAAAGGAGTTAGAATTTTCTTAACCTTTTATTTTTATATTTTATATTATTTATTATTTATTTTATTTTTGCTCTAATTCCCTAGGAAATCCCTAAAAGTGAGTTGGTAATGGTAGGGAAGAATAAGGGTAGCCTTAATTAGCTACTCTCTTTGCTAGAGGTAGAGATATATTTATATTGAGGTTTATACTTGTCAACTTCTCTTATATGGCTAAGATATAAAATAATTAAATAAGAATTATATGTTATTTTATTATTATTTTCAACTAATTTGTGTTTTAGCTATTTTTTTATAAATCGATGATTAAAAATATGTAAGAAAAAAATATCTATTATTTTAAAAAGATAATAGTCTACATATACACATAATTTCGAGCCTATATGGAGCAAAGTAACCATTTTTGAATTAAACTCTCAATTCTTGATCCAATAAATCCTAATAAAAAATTCCATGTTCATCTTGAATTTGATGGCAATTTTATAGCGCTCTATTAAATTATAATGATAGATTTTATTTGTTATAATAATTTATTATTTAGTGGTTGATTAATACTTTAATCAAATTATTTTATATTTTAACTATGATTTTTTAATTATTGTACCTAAATTTGATTGAATAGACAGCCCCTTTTTTTTATTAGGGCATGCATTTATTGATATCTATACTACTATTATAAAAACCGCTTGAATTTCCTTCCACCTCAAATCTTAGCCATTCGTTTTCTTACTTTTAAATTTATCTTATCCACTCATTGTATTAAAAATAATTATTAAATCTAAAAATTAATAATAATTTTAAAATTTACTAACCGTTTCATACATTTCATAATTAATTAGGTAAATTAATGTCTCTTAAATTTATTCCTCAACTAATGTATCTTAAATTTATTCCTCAACTAATTAAATTTATAGCTTCTCCAAATCCAGTTCAGATTCCTTGGCTCTCGGTTTCCGGTTCAGATTCCCTAGCTCTCGGTTATTAATTTAACCTTTCAATAAAACAAATTTAAGTATAAAGATTATGCAATAAAGCAGATTTAATTATTATTCTTTTAACCTATGAATACAATACGATATGAAATTTAATTATTATTCCTTGGCTCTCGGTTTCCGGTTCAGATTCCCTGGCTTCTTCTTCTTCGTGACTCTTCCGCTTGCCCTAGATTTAATCCTCCGCTAACCCCTCCTCTCCGTCTCCGGTAGGTTCCCTCTTCTTCTCCGACTTCCTCTCTCCGTTCAACGGTTCAAGTGTTTCGGTCTTCTAAACTTGTTTAACGTTTCTTCTTACTAACATTTATGCCGCTCGCACGTTTCTTTCTCTAATTATTTCAGTGTATTGAACTTCTAAAACGTTTCTTCAATCAGGTTCCTCTCTTCAATCTTTTCGGTTATGAACTTCGTTTGCATCTTTTCACTTTTGGAAGATGATCTCCACCGTACAAACCTTTCAACAAACGGTTCGCTTCTCCTCCCTAAAATAACCGTCATTTTGATCTCTTCCTCTGTCATATATAATTGCTAAAATTATTCTCACATATTTTTCGTTTAGATATTTCGTGGTTTGCATTTGCATTTCCTATCGTGATCTCTACTCTTTCGGCTTCACCTGAAGTTTACTTTAGAGGTATGCCAAATCCCATAACTACTTCTTTACCTTTTAAAATATAATGTTTTGTTATTTATTAGCCTTCTTCATGTGAATACTGTCGAAGCAGCTTGCTTTTGTAGCTCTCTTTAAGGCTCTGTTCATTGTTCCGAAAAGTAATTTATCAGTGGTTTGGATAGTTTTTTCTATTAGGTAAATTTTTGTGCTGTAGATTTGATGGAAGATGATGTTATCAGGGAAGATTAAGATTAATATATTTTATTTGAAATTTAATCATTTTGTTTGGTAATTTCAAACAATGGATTCTAAAGGTTTAGTTTACATAAGAGATTTTGCCACTCCTAATCAATTTGCATGCAGCATGTTGATGATGAATGCACCATAATATATTCCATAAGAAAAGTATTGAGTTTGCAGCTCTGTTTAGAAACAAGCAACGATTCATTACAAGAGGATTCCTTAAGTTCTCAGGATGATGACGCATTGCTTGAAGCATAATTTCTGTAACTTGTTTGGTAAAATTAGGCCTTATTCATGAGGACAAAGGTTTTGAGAAGCAATTCATTGAATGTTCACCGTCTCCTGACACCAAATGCAATTAGCTTTTGAAAATTTTCTTTCCCCTTTCGTTGTAGGTACGTTAGCTTTTAGCTTGCCTCAATCATAAATATATTTTTTAATTTTATGGCCTTATTTCTCATTTCATTTTGGATTCTAATTAAATTATTAAAGTTTGATACTCATTTATTTCTCCCTGTTAATTAACTGTTTGCTATTGCCAAATTTACGGTAGTCTCATCATTAGTTTTGCCAAAATCATGATAACAAGGGTTTTGAGAAATGGACGAAGAAGGGATACTGTAGGTAGAAATTCTAAACCAAATGAACTAATTTATGTGAATCATCAGTCTAAACAAAATAAAATGAAAAAATAAGACTACTCATTTGATTAATTCTTTTTTTGAAGAAAAAAATCAAAATTTTTTTTTTTTTAGAATTTAGAGATCAAATTTATGCTCAGGATGTGTCTTGAATATATTGAATTTGATTTAAGTTGACTGCAATACAAGTTCTAACTAATTTTAAAGCAGATTAAGTTAATCTATGTTTCACTATAATTACCTATTATTTGATTTTATTTTTAAAGTAGACAAAGTCTATAATACCCACAACAACTTTTAAGTTCTTCCTCATAATAGATCTACACTAATTTTATAGACTGCAGCAGCTCTATGATACGAACACCCATTTGTTTTGCAAAAATAAATTAGAAGTTTTAAATTGCACAACATTTTGCTTCATCTCAGCTGTTTATGTTGTGAAGACCTTTAAAAACTTCTTACTTAACGGTGGTTTTGTTTCGATTGGATAATTAATTGCTTGATAATAAAATCATGAAGTCATTTTTCTATCCACCTGATACTGTTAAGTAATTTGCTGTAAATCATATAATGTAATGTGTTCATATTATATCATGGTGTTACAGTTACATTAGTGACCAAAATTTAGTAATTAAAAAATGATTTTAGGGCTTATTATTTTTACTGAAAATATAAAGAGAATATGAATGGCATACTGTGGTTATGTTTGACATAATAGTGTGGATGGGCTCCTGCTAGGAAGCACGGTATGCTGCATTGTATTTAGACTTTTGGACATTAAAGAACGTTGGACATTATGCTGAACTTGTTATCTGGTGTACATTATTATATTCTTACGTTGTTTACTGATACTACATGAACACCATTTAGACATTGTATTGATATTTTTCGAATAATCTTATTACTTAACGTAATGATCTTATATGGAATATATAGCTTTTGACTGTAGTGGATAGTATTTAGCAATGGTTGCAAGCATAAAGGGTTGAAGGTGAAGATGAAAAAAGGAGAAACAAAAATAAGAGAAGAAAAGCATCTTAAGTGAGGGAGGAAGGTGGTAGATACGTTGGAGAAGGCTTTTTGGGCAATCTTATGCAACCTCCTAAATCATCCAGGGTATAAGGAAACATCATCCCAAATGCTGTATGAAGCAATGGATAAAACTTTGCAGATAGTGTGGAATCAAACCTTCTAGCTTTAAAAACTTGTTGCTCTTCTAGCTTTTATTTTCTTCTATATCATTTGAAGCCTTGAATTTCTTATTATCACCACACGTACTTCGAAGAGAATGAGGGTAATTTCTGGGAGTCAGTGGCCAAAGAGTATGAAGCTGCGGAACCTCCGACTGGTTTTCAAGGTGTGGAGTTATGTTAATAATTTATTTGCTTTTTAATGTTTCCTTCGCGTTTTTGATGAGCAGAGAGGGCTGGGTTGTTTAAGATTTCTTTTTTCTTTTCCTACAAGGCTGATTTCTTG
Organism: Dendrobium chrysotoxum; assembly: GCA_019925795.1. Taxonomy (NCBI): domain Eukaryota; kingdom Viridiplantae; phylum Streptophyta; class Magnoliopsida; order Asparagales; family Orchidaceae; genus Dendrobium; species Dendrobium chrysotoxum. The sequence goes on from CM034307.1 coordinate 55,737,105, forward strand.
GCTTTATCTTCCTGCTGTGTTTGCTGGCAAGGCTTTTCATGTGCCGGTATGATCATATAACAAATCATTGCATAGTGCGCACAATATACACACACACACACTCTCTGAACTTCTTTGGGGTAGTTTGAAATTTTACAATGTAAAATGATATTGAACTGAATATTTTACTCTGGTGAGTTCTGAAGCATCCGTTGGTAATATTTTTGTGCTTGTTTTATTATTATTTTTTTAATTTGGCATATGGCCACAATTTTAGTAGTGTATGAAATATGCAAATTAAGTATTGTTGTGCATTTGCATCTCCCCAATGATGTCATGATCATGAGCCACCGATTTATGGAGTAACTCACCCATCTCTGAGAATATTAATTATGTTAATTCCTATGACATAACTGATAGTTATGATGAGAAATAAAAAGGCATACACGATTTAAATAATTATATGGAAATATGATTTTTAGAAGTTAAATATAATTTTTATAAGTTTTTAGGCTCAAATAATTTGATTTATCATTCCAGAATGATCTCATGAGTATTTCATTATAAGTTTACTGAAGATTTCTAGATACAATATACTTCATAATATTCTATACTATCTGCTGCAAGTTTTGGATTTTATATATGAGTTGGATATGAATATCCATAATCTAAGATAACGTAAAAATCGAAGATTTGGTGTCATCTTTGGATACAAAGACACATTTTTTCAATATATCTTATTTGTCACTAAGCACAAACAACTATTTCATTTATATATGGGCTAAACTTTGCAGGTACTTATCATTGCAAATAATTTTGATTACATGTGTACAAATTTTACTATTTTTTTCCTTCCTCTTTCTTCGTCTTCTTCTTCTATTGCACTTATTCCTTCTGTCGGTTTTCTTACAGTTATTCTGCTTCTACTTGATTGAATGGATTTAAGCAAATTCTTTTGGAGATCTCATGATATCGCCACTTTAATGCTATGATAGATTGCTGTAGATAAGTGATTATTCAAAGGGGATTCTCATTTTCTTCTATTCCAAATTGAAAACTCGCAAAATTAGGCCATTCCCTATCAATCAGCGTAAAAACAAGTAACAACAATGTTGTTGTGGTGTTGCTGCCCTCGGACATAAACCTGGTGCCGATGTGCAATGTGTCCGATCTTTACATCTACCACCCTTTTAATTACGGGAAGACATAAATTTCTGAACTCGAGGTCGAATACCTCTGAGGCAGGGAACTGATGCAACTACTTTACAGTAACTCACACATAGTGTAGTATTTGCTCAATCTAATTAACTTGGCTTAATTACATTTTACTTAATTACTTAGCTAAGGACATTTATTTTCTCTTCTTTCTCTTACGGATAGTTGGCGTATTTCTCCTCCCAAGAAGGGTAGACTCACTTATGTATTTTGATAGAAACTACTTTTGCTTTCAATGAAAAGTTTTCTCACTGTTATATATATATATATTAGTATTGATAATCTATGATATAGATCGGGACAAGTGAATGAAGACCTTTTTCAATTCTAGAAAACTCTGCAAGAAGATTTGGTCTTATTTAACTCCAATTATCTTTTATTTTACTTTCACTGAGCATTATTGTCTGAATCATTATTATGTTTTATTTTGTGAGGCATTCCAACCAATAGATTATAACGTTGGCCTTTCAAATATTTTATTTGTGTGGCTGGTTTTGTTTAATATCTTAGTTTGGTTTAAAGATCATGAACCCCATTAATGTTGATCGTAAGTTGTTATTGAAATGACCATAACAATGTATTAATAAGACATTTCATCTCGATCTGACTCGCTAATAGTTATGATGTTCTCTCAAAACCTTCAGTTATTCATAAATTGTGTTTTATTATAGAACTATTATGCATGTCTTTTTTTTTAATTAGTTAATTAATATGTCTAAAAATGTATGGGTTAGTATTTTAATCAGGTGATAGTTAACTCCATTAGTCTTTTTAGATCATTTAATTGTGAATATATTGATTTATGACGAACATCATTGATTTTGTGAATATCGTGAAATAAAAAAAATCATTTTTATGTATTGCTTGAATTCATATCCCTATGATTATGGAATTCTATTTTCTTAGATTTATATGCGTAGTAAAGTTTAGATTTTTCAAAAAGTGTTAAACATCACAATAGATTGGTTAATCTGTTTGCTTCTTCATGAAATTTATTAAATATTACTTCATAAATTTATTGTAGAATGCACATGCATTTGCAGAAATTGTAATATTTGATCGACAAGTCAAAGACAACTTTGATTGTAGTAGTCTTCTCTCTCCATCACTGTTGAATAAATCCTGCCAATCTCAACCACGATCTTCACATTGATGCCTGTTAATTCAATCAGACTTCAGAGAAATTTTATCCTATTTTTTGCTATCCCAAATAAATTTTTTGTACAAGAATGTCTTACCATCTATATTTCTCATCTTATTCTCTTTATATCCACCATCAAATGCAAATAAATATTTATAGTGGCAAAGGATAAAGTGAAAGGGTCTTCCAATAATTTATGAATATGAAAGGATTCAAAGATTAACTTAAATTGTTGTTGGAAAGAAAAAAGCATTCCTTACAAGATTTGAAATTTTGTTTATTTAATTGAAATTTTCTTTGGAATGTTTATTTCCCCTTTATATATTTCTTCTTTAGTTTTATAAAATTTAATTAAGGAAGTATGAATTATATTTACAAGTTTGAAGGGCTTATTTTTTATCATGCATGCTTACTTTTTGGTATAATTGAATTAGATTTATCTATAATTTTTTTAACGAAAATATTTTAAATTTGGGTCTGAGATATTTTATATTATATTTTATATGATTCAATTATACATTATCTACGATTCCTAAGTTAGATATAATTTCTTGATAAGAATTTATAATTTGATTTTACTTTAAGATCATGTATTCTAATCATATATGTTTCATTTATCAATTTATTTAGATATTTTTATTAGATCAGTATTTATTATTTTTGCTATTTCAGAATTATTTATTCATATCAATTTTATTCGTCAAATTATTTATATTGATTTATAAGATAAACATTTATGATTTTATTTTTCACTGCCTTATGATCATTAATAAATCCTATATATCATATAATTTCTTATTTAAGGCAATATGTGAAACTTTTATTATTATTATTATTACTACTATTATTATTATTATTATAATAGATTATATATGTATCTATTTTTTCCATTTTAAATATAGATTTCTTTGATAAGCATTGTTTGTCTTTGGTAATTCAAGATTCCTATCAATTTGGTTTATCAAATTATTTATATAGATTTGTGAGATAAGCATTCATAGTTTTTTCACTCTATTCTATGAACATTGATAGATTTTATATGTAACATAATTTTCATTTAAGACGATATGTGAAATGTTTCTTTGTTATTATTGCAATTTATTCTTATTAATTATGTTTCTGTTTTTTTTTTTTTTTAAGATAGATTTCTAGATAAACATTGATTGTTTTTGTAAATTCAAGATCATCAATTCATATCAATTTTTTTCATCAAATTATTTATATGGATTTGTGAGACAAGCATTCACACTTTTTCTTCACTCTAATGACTTATTACTTTCATGTTTCATTTTGTGTCACAATCTTTGGAATATTATGATTTGATTGTGTTAGGAGATGTCCGTAAGGCTGATTGTCATGAAAGATGTTGCGATTTTCAATGAGTTTCTCATGTGCACACATTCTAATTTTAGAGCTTTTTTATCATGCTGTCATTGTCATATTAGAATATTATGCAACAAAATTATTTCCATAATTTAGATATCTCTTTATCTATCATCATTGAAAATTTTTATAAGATTGAGTGTGCCATTTGTTCCTTTGTGACATGATTGTACTAACTCCATTCATATTTAGCAACGGGCATTTTATGCACGTGCATTTATACTAGTAAAATAAAAAATGTGAATAATTTGGAATGTAGCATTTACTCTTTTTATGCTAATTGGTACTCAAGTTTCCTTTTTATATAGGAGTATGGATTTGATCAATTTGATCAAAATATAATTAATTTTAATGATTATATTTAACTTAAATAATATGTATAAAAAATTATTAAATTATCTTTGTTAAAATTTAAAATTTTAATATGCAAACTAAATAGCATTCATGTTGATATTGTTATCACTTATTATTTACAATCACGATCATTGCGAACTTAATAATTTAAAAAATAATATAATTTGATTTTACAAAAATAATAAGAGAAGCAATAATCAAAATCCAAAAAATATCAAAATTATAATAAACAACTAACTCAATCTTTTAATGATTGAATAAAACTAATCAAATCCGAAAAATTCAATTTAATTTTTTTCAAATGATACACAAACCTTAATCATATAATCATCGTAATATAGAGGCCTCTAACTTTGCAAATGTTTAACTTCATACTTCAAGTAGCAAATTTAGGCGTGTCACAATTTGACCTGACGAGATACTTTGAATTAAATCCATCAAATTATAACAAAGATTTTGATTTCAAATTCAATCTTGTAAGATTCAAATTAATTTGTAATTAACACTTTAAATAATGGGAAAAAATTAAGTTAATATTCTTATCAAGTCAACTATATTTTGAGCTTCATTAGGTTCAATTAATAACCTCATTTGGGACAGTTTTTTTATTGTTTTTTAAAACTGCTTTCTAGTAGAAATTTTTGTACTAAAAATTTGCTTTAAAAAATAATAAGAAAGCTGTCCCAAATGAAAGCTAAATTAAAATATTAAACCCAATTAATTAAAGTTTTGCCTATTTGGGTTGATCATTTTTTGGCCATAGTCAAACCTAAATCTCACCAACACAAATTACACTCAAATTTCTCTAACTCCAATTGCAACTACAAATAAATCTTTAGTATATTGAAGAATTTATACTATATTGATCATAAAATAAATTAAATAATTTTTAAATTCATTCTGAAATAATTTCTGATCTATTTTTGTAAGATAGAAAATTCAGTTTATGATCATTTGAGTCGCTGAAAACGAGAAGATAATCTGTTAAAGAAGTAAAACAAAATGTTGAAAATTTTCTGCTGAATAAGTTCAGCAAATGAGATTGATAAAAACTATAGGGTGTAATACCATTCATTAACCTAGATTTTGTTTGGAACGGCTTTTGATCATTATTTTTTGCTATTTTCAATATTTTTTTATTAAAAAAATTACTTTAAAAACATTAAAAAACTATTCTAAACAAAACCTTCATTTCTTCGATATGAATTCCTACAGAGAAATTCGGCCCGTTTAGAGTTCCTCTTTCTTATCAACAATGTAAATGTGTAGAAAGCCCATAGGGAGATCTGTTGAGCAGCAAGCTCCTTTTTCTGGCGTAGATGCTCCCATAAGAAAATAAGTATTAGAAACTTATGCTTTTAATTTTAGTTTTGTGTAAAAACTTAATTCGTTTGTGACAGTTTTCTTATTATTTTTTAAAGCAGCTTTTTAGTACAAAAAATTTTAATTCAAATATTTTTTTTACAAAAAAATACTTTAAAAAACAGTAAAAAAATAATACCAAATGAAACCTAAATTATGTCAACGATGAAAAATATCAGGGCAAAGAATGGAGGCTTGTTCACATATAGCAGTATAGTATACAGTGTTGTATCAATTTTTATGATTCTTTCTTCAGCTATCCCTTATCTACGAGAAATTATTCTGTGCGGAGTCCGGACGCAAAGTTGTGTCTGAATTATGAGTGTATATAGTATGTATACACTGTATACTTTTATTTTTGTACATACTGTGTACACAATATATACATTGTGTACACTCAATATCAGTTGAACTTTACATTAAAGGTTGAGAAAACTAAATATAAAAATTCTATTTCACTTGTTAATTTGCATAATTTGACAAGTAAAGTTAGATTATCTTATGTACTGAAATGAATACAGGTGAAAAAAGAAAATATTTTTTTTGCTTGTTGCGAGCTAGAATATACGCGTCGATAGAGTTAGTATTTTTCTTCTTAGCGTTGTACGGATATCGAGCTCACAAACAGAAGAAAAAAGGAAACACCATGATTTTTACATAGAAAGCCTTGAAATAGGGAAAAAATACGCGGCCACGCTCAGTGAGATGATTATACTAGTACTTGAATTGATTACAAGTGATTGACTTGTCCTTGAAGTAGGGACAATAAGATTACAATAATCGACCGTTAGGTTGAAGTCTAGTTACAAACGAAGGTTGGATGAAAGTCGGGTGTCAGTTGGCGGACGGGTGGAAATCCGACGTCAATCGGCAGTCGGGCGAAGCTCTGGCGTTGAGTGGCAGCCAGGTGGAAGTCCAGCGACAGTCGATGGGAGTTCGCCGGTGGTGATGCTAGAGCTCTTGCAGCCTCAGAACTCTCTCCAATCTCCAGTCAAAAGTCTCTTTCATGTAGAGAATGAGAGTCTATTTATAGATTTTCATGAGTGGCACACCACGTAAAATATGGAGAAGATCCGGGGTAGGTTTGGAGTGCTCCATCGGATGGCCAGTATTGATTTCCCCAATCATAGAGCGTTTGTCGGACATTTGGATGTCTTAATGATATCAGAATTTGATGATCTTGGGCTCGTTGGATTCATCTCGTCGAGCCACTCAATTCGACTTTAAGCATGTCACATTTGGAAACCGTTTGGTAATCCAAATTGTGGTTTGAATCTTCCAAAAGCGCTTTCGGTCTTTGATTTGGACCCATTTGAGCTTGGATTGAGTCGAATTTGGTGTCGTTGGGTTCGTATTTCTGAGACGTTCAGTTCGGCTATAGGTTTACTGAAGTTGGAGTTCCGATGATCCCCGATTTAATTTTTAAAGTTTTCAACTTTATTTTGCCTTGAGATTCGTGCTCGATCAAGATAATTTTTCGATGATATATCACTGCTGCAATATGAGAACGAGGGGACTCTATTAGAACAAATACGTCAAAATTATCAAGGATTCAAGCTGAGATGTGCATTTTAAAAGAATTTTTTTGGGGGTTAAGATAAGTTTTAATGAATTCAGTGAGATTGAGATTATCATGATAAAAAATTTAATTAATTTAAAATACATAGCCAGTTTTCTTTATTATGAAGGAATACAATTAGACATTCACCTCAGCCAATTCTTTCCCATGCGCATATAACTTAAAATTGGTCCTAATTTTTTATCCAATAAATATTAAATAAACATATATTTACAACATTTCACTGAAATTTAATTACATTTTGCCACAAAATTCAACTTATTATTTCTTGGAATAGGATTTTTTTTTGAGAATTTTAAAGACAATTAAGACAAACTTACACACACATCATATACGCAAACTTCAAACTCAAGACATATTCTTTAATAGCCCAAACTCCTAACCAATTGATCGAGATGAGCTATATGAAATAGAATTTCATAACCCTACAATATGTCAAGCTATTAGGGCATCTCCAATGAAAAACCCACTTCCCACTCCAAAATACAGTAAAACCTAACAATGCGGTAATTCGTCTCGAACTCCTCTTCGGTCCTTCACCGTGCTGCCAAAGGTAACCGTCTTTCTCCTCTTTTGTCCGTTTTTTCGACAAATCTCGAACATAGAAAAAATAGCGTGTATGAACAGTGTGACGTTAATATTGACGTCGCACTGTTCACTCTCGAAGAATAGCGAGCGAAAACACGATCCATTGGATCGTTTGGCGGATGACAATCACATGTATAACATTCGATTGTTGATGGCCTTAAGAGGGAAATATGGCATTCCAGGAATTAAATTATAATTACTTCATCTTTATTGAGAAACGTATTTCCTTCCACATGGAAACCGTGGAAAATAGCTATAACGGACAATTTGGTCTTTTTCTTAAGTGATGCGCATGCGACATGGATAGACCCATACATCCATGGCATGCAATCTAGAAACAATCCCTTAACCGTAGAACGCGGGATTCCAGATTCAATGAACCTGGATGGTTTTCCATCCAGGTCAAAATCTGACCGCGATCCCAGCTTTTACCGGCCAGATTCTGAAGCGAAAAGCGCGCCCTTGACGAGCGCGGCAAAACCGAGGGGCAGGTACTGCGGCTATCTCATATTCAATGAATCGGGACGCGTTTCAGCGACGCTCACGTGACTTGGCCCCATTTGACGCGTCCGCGGTACGAGATACGCTGGTCCTCGAGGATGGCGGGAATCTGGTTCCCACGTTTTTGGTTTGAAGGGTTCACGCATTTTGTTCCCCATCAATGCTAAGAAATTGCTTTAAATTAAGTATTTATATGATTTAAAATAAAGAGCTTTAAAAGTAAATTAATTGTTTATTAGTATTTATAAATTTATTATGAAATAAATAAGTCATAAATTTGTTGACCCAACTAAAATAAGTCAAAATCAAGTACTTGAAATGTGTTAGAAATTCATGATATTATTTGAATAGCAGAACAATCTCTTAATATTGTGTGCTATACAATCAAAATGAGGATCTAAATGTCACATAATTATCGTTTCGACCATCGTTATTCAACTAATATCACCCTTTATCATTTCTACAACAATCTATGCTACATACATATGAGATCAAACTAGTTAGTTTTCCTAACTTTGTAATCCAGTCTTCCCCCCAAAAAAGAAAAAAGAGCGAAGTTTGATCTATAATCTTACTTACTTTACATATCATTTTAACTGAGCTAGGTCCTATGATTTTTTTCCATTTTTGCGATTTCCATGTAAATGTTTTATTAACTTTTATAACATTTTTTTTATCTGTGTCTGTTAGATTTTTTGTATATTCTATTATATAATAGTTTGACACTGTATGTGAGAAATATTCTCAATATTATACAAAGCTTTCTTAATGGTTAGTAATCATTATATCAATTAAAAGAAACATAATTGTATAATGAAAGCCATTTAAGACTAACTTCAGCTGATCATCTTCATAGAATTGAAGAGAAGCAAACTAAAATTCTTTAATTTTTAATTTTTATAAACCAATATTTATATGTCATCACGGTCCAATTTCTAATTGAATTTTGAATAAATTTCGAATATTGCATATTTTTTGTTTCAATTAAATTTTCAATCCAAAATTAAAATCTTGATCCTAATGTAATAGTTAGAAGGAAGCAAATATGTTGCTAAGGCTATTATGAAAATGATGGTCAACTTTTAATGCCATGAAGGAATTGCAACTTGCAAAGAGGCCAAATTATATATATGGCTTTATGGCCAAAGACAAAATCATGAGCATTGACTTTATGTTAAAAAGAATTGCATGGCTCCTATAATTTGGCCAATTGGATAATGGTGTGGCTTTTGTGTGTATGCTTTTGTCTTCTTTCCAAATGAATAGACAAATGTAACTTCTTGATCCTCATATGAAATAGTTGAAAGGATATTTGTCTATTCTTAGGTTGTTTTTGATTTTTTTTTAATATTATATCTTTAAAAATAGTACCAGCAAATATAATTTAAATTTACATGACAAGTACAAGAAAATATTTTTCAGATAATTTTTTTTAAGCTCAACTAAACTTATGAATGCATATTTTGTATGTTATTAGAAAGTTGGTTAAATATTTGATTTAATTTGATAAAATTCATAAAAATCTAATGCATGAAATATAGTACGTAATATCGTATTTTTGTTTGAAATTATATTTTTAATTTTTTTAGATCTCTCTCCAAGATGCCCGTTAGAATCTCTTTTTCTTTTTAAATCTTATTGATAACTTGACTTAATTCATCATTGTCTATCAGAACCATTCAATTTGATTTGTGAGTTAAGACTTGAGATGAGCAACAACAACTTAATTTTTGCTCTATTTTTTTAGGTCTTTTAGCTCAATTTTTTTCTTTGGGAAATTCTTTATATTTTTCAATTTTTAGTTTTAATGATTCTTTTAAAGATATTTAAGAGTTCATATAGCATTAGCCAACTAAATTTCTTTATATTCATTTTTTTAATTTCTATCAAAGCTATTTTAAAAACACTAAATAAAATTTTAACTATGAGATATTAAAATGAATTTCAATATTGCCTACATATTATTTTATATAAATTCATGTAATTTTATAAAAAATTGACACAAATTTTTTATATATTTGATAACAATTATAATTATGCTTTAAATGCATTCACATCATAATTATATTTAATTTTTGAAAATAATATAATATAGTATTAAAAAAATAATTTCATTCAATGAATTTATAAATTTCCAAAAGAAAAAACGATTACAAATCTTAAGAATCTTATAATATTTAAAAATTACTAAAAACTTTAAATTAAATATAGTAGTTAGTTATTATTACAATGATGTTACGATCAGGGGCAAAAAAGTTATTTAAAGGAGGACATGCATCTTGACTTGATGATGACTACATACATGCATGAGTGGCGGGTCCCCGACTATAAAAACCCCTCTCTCTTCTGCACTGTCGTATATCCATCAGGTTTCCAAACAAACAGGAGGGAGGGGGAGAGAGAGGGAGCCAGAGGGAGGGAGAGAGAGGCCGATGCTTCTGAGGAAAACTCTGGCCTCGAGCTTTCTATCTCCCTTTGCACCGGCAACTTTGTACCTTCTTCTCCTCGGCACTCTCCGTCGCCTCTCATCCTTTGAGTAGGCTGATTGGAGGCAGAGGAGAAAGAAGGGGAAGCTTCAGGAGGCTGTTCCGACTTTTCCGTGTCTTTAGATTGGGGTTTTGTAAGTAAAAGGCACCATACCCTTGATCTTCTATTCTTCATGGATGCATCTGTGGTTTGGTTTTGAAGTTCCTTTGATTTATGAGGATTACTGTTAAAGTAATCTTTTCCGGTGGGGAAGTTGATTGATATTGGACGGAGTTCTTTCATTCTCCTTAATTGCTCAATTTTGGGTAGTGTTAGAATTTTTTTCTAAGAACATGTCATTTTTTTTTTTTGAGAATTTTAGAATTTTGATTATTCTGAGAATTTCGTGTTGGGCGGGGAATGAAAAACTTAAAGAGATTTAACGGGAGAAGGTTTGATTATGGAGAGCTGCATAAGATTTTACTATAGGAAGGGTTTGAGAGTGTGAGTATTTTAACAGTCGGAGTTCATGTTGACGAGCTACCGAATTTAGAATTTTTTTTTTTAAACAATCCTTCTCCCGTTAAATCTCTCTTAAGTTTTTCATTCCCGCCCAACACGGAATTCTCAGAATAATCAAAATTCTCAAAAAAAAACTGAAGACCTCTTGGTCGGTAGCCAAAGCTCCCAACAAAAACGAAGGTGAGCTGCGTTCGAATTTAGAATAGAATATTGGGCATGTTTTTATGCAATTATGTTCCCCCATAAATAACGTCTGAGTTGTAATACGAAGCAATTAATTTTCTCCTTATGGTAAGCTAGGATGAATCTCTTGATTATATGATTTATGGCATGGCATGAAACGCCTGAAATAACATGAGGATAGAACCTGCTTGGGTTTGGAAGAATTGAAAAATGTTAAAGGTAGAATAATCCCTGCATTGAACCTGCACTCCCTTGTTTTAAACAGCTTGCCATCGCCGGCTTTTCAGTCAGGTTTCTTTCTGTTCCTTTGTTCTTTTATCCGTAAGAAAAGGTAAATTGCATTTGGATTTAAGAATCACTCAAAACTTATTGCATTAACAAAGGTTGCTTTATAAATGTTTAAAGTTGCATTGTATTGTAAGCTGGGGTTCAAGCTCAACCCAAGCTCGCATTTTGCCATGATTAGTCCTATTCTGTATCGCTAAAACATTCTAATGATGTGTATTCTTGCTTTTTTTCTTTAACAAATAATGCTTAGCTGCTTATTATTATTTATAATTTTCTGCAGAGCAAAAACATAAAATGGTTTTGTGGGTCTTTGGATATGGATCGCTCATCTGGAAGCCTGGTTTTGATTTTGACGAGAAGGTTTTAGGCTTTATTAAGGACTTCAGGCGTGTGTTTGATCTTGGTAAGATAGTTCCCATAGAATAAAGAACCACTTTTGTCTGCCATGAAACTTATGTTAATCTTTCTCGCAGCATGCATAGACCACCGAGGTACACCTGAACATCCAGCAAGAACCCTCACATTAGAGCCCAAAGAAGGAGCAGTTTGTGTAAGAAGATTCTAAACCTTATCTTGTCATGTCAGAGCAATAGTTCCAAACTATCTGGTATTTATGATGTATGTGTATATCGACCATCAGGTTCAAGTTCTTGGAGGCCGGATTTAAAACTTTCCTGAAAATATTAATTATATGTGGGAAATGCTGTGTGACGGAGTTAATGTCTTTCTTACCCATTAGCAAATAAAATGATTTATTCCTCATTTTCCTATGTCATAATGGGTACTTGTGGCTCTTACCTTTGCTGGATTCCCTCAAAATAACTGGCGTCCCACACAGTCTTAGTTAGCATTTATCTATAAATGACCAGCCAGTATCATTTGTTGTGAACTCACAATCACTGATACGAGATTAGCTATGTTGTTGCAAGCTCGCACCAAGGGCTAGTGAGTTAGCATCAGATAACATGCTAATAATATTGTTAGCAGACTCTTCACCCTTTTTTTCTATATATATGTTTGATGTTGAGATTGATGTGACCACAAACCCATGCATATATGGTTTGATTGCTCTGATTCCAAAGAGGATTCCATCCCTGATAGTTTTGGTCTAAATGCACTTTGTTAATGGCATTTGACAATCAGAATATAACCAAATCAATCTCAAAACTAAAACAATGAATACAGAACCTAAAAATGGGAGCGGATCATAATGTGCCATACGCGTTTCGTCTTGCACATATCAGTTACATTGCATTGCATTTACTTTATTAATGCTCAACTTCTAGTTGAAATCTGGGAGGAATAAACAGTCTAAAATTTAAAATCAGATTTATTTTGATTTCATCAATCGTAATTTTCGTTTACATGGTAAAAAAGGTGCAATTTGTGTATTAAGGTTTTTTGCTTTTCTGACAGTGGGGTATTGCATATTGTGTTAGAGGTGGCATTGAGAAAGAAAGAGCAACAATGCAGGTTTGAACTTTGAGATGCATGCTTTGCACATGTGCCACATGACTGGACATTACAATTTAATTCTTTTATGTTATTTAAATTTCAGTATTTGGAGAAAAGGGAGTGCGAGTATGACAAGAAAGCATTGGTCAAATTCTACAAGGTTACTAAGAGTTCTCACGTGCTGCCTCTTGTACAGAGGTTCTAAAGAGCATTGTTTTTCAGTTTACGTATTTTTCCTTCCCTTCTCACGCCTCTTTTGTGCTTTCTTGTGCAGGAAGGGGAAAGCCTTAAGCCATATGTGACTAATGTACTTCTGTAAGAAACCTAACATTCCTTGTAAATATTTTATATTCAATTCTGAAATTTATATGTTCAAATTTCAGCATATTAATACCATTTTTCATTATTTTATTGGAAGCCTGATATGTGGTTGCCATCTGTATAGATTCATTTCCACCCCAGATATAATAGCCAATAGATATTATCTTGGCCCCGCTCCCTTGGAGGAAATGGCAAGGTTTGGCAGGAAGTCTTCTAAATTATCTATCATCCCCATTGTATTATACTTTTGAGCTGATTGCCACATCTTACACATTTCAGGCAAATTGCTACTGCAAATGGTCCTTGTGGGAACAACAGAGATTACTTGTTTTATTTGGAGAAGGCCATGCTTCAAATAGGTAAGAACTATAGCTTAAATCAGAGTTCTGATAATTGCATTGCACGTTCCTTTCTTTTCCTAAATATTTGATATTATGATAAGTTGGTCCAAAAAACGTCTATCCTTGTAAAACTCAGTTGTTCTCTTCTGCTTTCCCTGTGCTTACTCAAATGATAGGAGATTATATGTCGACTATTTTGTCAGACTGCTTTCACTAGTATTTTCATTTGCCACATGTTAATGATCAAAAGGAGAAAAATTAATAGGAAGTCATACAGATATGATGATGATTTACATATTAAAATTTTCTCTGGCATCAGCAACCCCCACATCCAATCACCCTCCATAACATAAAAAATAGTTACATGTGCATTGCAGTAGATGTCATGCAAATGTTAGGACCCGTATGATTTAGGAAGAATTTGAACTTCTCTTCCAGAATAGTTGTCACGTTTATTCTATCTTCTGCAAGCATTGCATTAAATTTTATCCAGATAATGAGATTCTCGCTTGTTTCAAGCATATGCATTATGAATTCTCTCTCAAACTTCAAAGAGTGCATTCTATTAATTGCAAAGTGTAAAAAATTGATGTAAATTAATGCAGGACATGAAGATGAGTACGTGACTGAACTAGCAAATGAGGTTCGACGAGTGCTTGGAGTTTTGAAGGATAACAAGGCATTTGACCCTCATTTTCCTGTGAAGCCCAAGCTTTCACTCATAAAAACTGTGCCCCTGCTCCAAGAGGCGACTGTCCTGGATTCGAGATAAAAACCTAGCAAATTCTCCTACTTTTTGGCCAAAAAATAAACTAATTTTACACCATTATATCCTTACAATGTTAGCTATAATATGGCTCACTTAACACCCCTACCAGGCAGCAACATTTGTATCATTTGAGAAATGAAAAAGAAAAGAGATCCTTGTTGACCAAAATCTGTAGTTTGTTTTATGATCGACTTCCTTATAATGAAGTATTAGAAAGTTTTACAGCAAGTGGACCTTGCTGATGAAATAATAGTAATTTTTTTTAATATTATGGTAAGAAGATTGAATCTCAGAGATTCAGACAGATAGTCTCTCATGTATGCTATAGATTAGCTACTGGTCTTGGATGACAACTGGTTCTATCGAAAGATTCAAACCATCAAGCAGACGAGCAGGAATTTTGCACCTTTTATTTAAAATTATATATTTGCTTAACGGTAATATTTTATATTTCACAAAATGTTCCTCTTTATTTTCATCATATATTTATATCATTTAAATATTTATTAAATGGTTTTAATAATTATTACATAATCATAATTTAACACACGATTGAATCTTAATCAAACTTACAAAAATGGAATCTTTCCTTAATTCGATTCAATTTTCAATCCAAATTTCAAAACCCTGATTTCCTTATCAATCTGTTTATCCACCATCATTAAATAGTACAAAACGTTCCTCTGTTTTTTTATTTGTTGGCAGTGCTCCAGTCTACTTGAGTGAAATGGCAAACTAGACTGGTCAAATATAATTGAAAAATACAAGAGACCTTTTTTTTTCCCTCTTTCATACTGTAATGCTGAATTAGAGCTACGAAGATTGAGCCTATTTCTTTGTTGTTTATGTACAAATTTATTTATCTGACTGCAATCATGGCAATTGCTTGCGTCGAATCTTCAGATAGCCAAACTTTCCAGCACCTGGAGATGAGCCCTCAAAGATGAGAGGAAGATAGCCGGTGGCTGCTTTGTATCTTTGCTGGAGCTATGTATATTTAATTCAAACACAAAATTTAAATGTAAGAAGTCTTGATTGAAAGATGAAATAAACCTACATTGAAAGATAAATAAAATAAAAAAAAACTACATTAAAAGATTGGCAGCTCATACAGGAATATAAGAAATAATTTAAAAAAATTATGGACTGGATGCTGGAAAACCAAATGGAAGTCAAGCTAATATCCATTTAGATTGCATGGAATTAAAATTATAATATTTGTGGGCAAATCAGAATTAATGTTCAAATAAATCAGTATAGGTTGTAGAAAGTTCACCTTGCGGAGTAGTGTGAATGAACTACAAATACAACAACATATTGTTGTGCAAACACAGTGAAATCAACCAGAAATCACACAAGCAACACAGAATACGATGATTTATGTGGTTCGGCAAAAATGTCTACGTCAACAGAGAGGAGATGATGATTTCACTATATTGGAAAAATAAAGGATTACAATAAGCTCTCTATCTCTCTCTTACATATAACAGCCATCAAACTCTCAACTTATAGATTTGAGGTAAACAAAATAAGAAAAAAGCTTCCTAATTTAATCCCCCAGCAAATCACATGATTAGGAAAATAATCAGCTCCCTAATCAATTACATTAATGAGTTATCAAAACCTTCTAAATCAAGGCTAATTTGGATTTGGAAAGATTTCCAAATAAATAATCTCCACCTCATCTTTCACTTCAGAAAGTGGAAGATAACAAATCATACTCCAATATCAGAACTAATATGTGCTCAGACGGTTGCCTATGTACCCCCCTCCCAAGGGATTAAGTCGAGCGTAGTTCTTCAAAATAATTGGACAATCAGTCATGAGTCATTCACCATTGCCGTGGTGACTGCCTCTCCAATACCAAGCATATATCAATTGTACCCTTCAAATTCCTCAGGATATTCTTCACAGCTTGTCAATGACTCCTGGATCATGTATGAATCTGCTCACAACGCCAACTGCTTATGCAATGTTTGGATCGAGCTGCTCCAAAATTAGACTATAGTGTGCTATAAGTTCTAAGTGACCACAAGTCGAGGGATGCTTAACCACTGGGGAGAACACCTCATCATAAGCAATCCCTTTCCGTTACGCAAAGCCTTTTTCCACCCACCTAGCCTTATACCACATATTAGCTCCATGAGATCCTTCCTTCTTTACATACACCCATTTGCACCAAATGACTTTCCTTCATGGAAGAAGCTTCACCAATTTTCAAGTAGTAATTTCCTAAAGAGACTCCATCTCTTCATCTATAGCCCTCTTCCATAAATCACTATCAGGACTATCCACTATTTCCTTATAGCGACTAGGAACTTCAGCCTCCATGGCTAAAAGTGCAAATGCAATGTGATTCCTTAACCAAGATGGTTTTGGGACATTCTGGCACCTGGATCTATTCCTTGCAATAGATTCCTAAGCTGAAATCTCATCCTCAACATCTTCTACCTTCTGATCTGCAGCTGAATCAGATACCTGGGTAGAAGTGATCTGTCTCTATGGATCAACTTGAGTTGCATCAACCTCCAACTTCTATAGTGCATCTGTGGTCCCAATAGAACTCTCTACCTACTAAGAGTCCCAAAGCTTTAGCATAATCACCTCATCAAATATAACATCCCTGCTAATGACAATCTTTTTCTCTAACTGGATCATAGAGTTTAAAGTCCTTGGCTCCAAAAGCCAATAAAGATAGCCTTTTTTGCCTGTGGTTCCAGTTTTATCATTCTGAACATGATAATAAGCTGGACATCCAAATACTATTAAATGCTCATAATCTTTAGCAAAATACCCAGACCACATCTCCTTTGGAGTTTTCTTCCCACTAGCTGCAGAAGGCAAATGATTCATCAAGTGACAGGCATAATCTATTGTATCAGCCCAATAGGCTCTTATCATACCTAGTATTAGATAACATACACCAAACTTTCTCCACCAAAATTTGATTCATCCTCTCAACCACCCCGTTTTACTGCAGTGTCTCTCTAACAGTAAAGTTATGCTCTTCTCAGATCTCTAGCACTCTTGCAAGAATGTGCATCCAAAGTGTATTCGCCCCCATTATCTGATCTGATACACCGGATCCTTTGCCAGTTTGAGTCTCAATCCACTTCTTTTAAGTTCTGATAATTTTCAGTACCTCGCTCTTGCGCTTCATGGTATACACCCAAACATATATGGAGTAATCATTAATAAAAGAGATAGTATCGCAGCCAACCAAATGTTGTCTTTGTTGGGTCCCAGACATATGTATGAACATACTCCAGATACTCTTTTTATTGTGAATGACATATCAAAGGATACTATTGCCTTCTTGCCATACACACAATGTTCACAGAGATCGAGCTTATAGATGCTTGCTCCTTTGACCAATCCTTGCTTCACCAAAGCCATAAGAGGAGTCTCTCGAGCATGAGTTAGCCGCATATGCCACAATGTAGTGGCATCAAAAGAATTATCAGCAACAGCAGCCATTCCAATCATTGTTTTTCCTTGAATATAATAAAGGTTGTGGTGACGAACTCCTTTCAAAAAAAATCATCGCTCCATGATATATCTTCAGAACTCCTATCTCAATGACTACTGTGTAGCCCTTGATCTCTAAAGCCCCAACAAACAACAAATTTTTCCTGATTTCTAGAATATATCTCACATTAATCAGCTCTCTCACAGTACCATCATGCATTCTAATGAAGATGCTCTTGTGGGCTCCGAAAATTCGATCTCGGCCTCCCCCGTTGCTTTTCGGGGGAGTTTTAACGGATTAAGTTCCAGGGTAAATTTTGGGAAGGGAGATGAGTTTGTAGATAAGACATTACCCAGAGATTTTTCCCTCATTTTATGAGGACTTTATGAACTGAGTTTTGGTTTCCTATAGGCGCAAGCCCCTATAGTTAATTACCTCTCTCGATAACGAGAGAGAACTTTCAATTAAGGCTAGTCGTTGATCAGATACGTAGAGATACGTGATATCTGGCATATAGTAGCAGCATGGGTTCAAGGGTTTAAAAATTTGATATTTAAAATTAGAAATTTCACCATCTTGCACTTAAAGCGGATGGTGGGGGAATGGATGATGGACCCGATCAAGATCCCATGGTTCCGTCGTCCCGGGCCATCGTGGTCCCTGGTCTACTTAGTCAGAGGAGGTAGTCGACCTAACCTGACAGAATGATCATTGTCAGCAGCCATGGGTTGCTTTGTCCAAGGATACCTTGTAGACCTAGGGTGAGTATTTGCCTAAGGGAATAAGTTTGAATCCACCTTAGCTAACAGAGGGCTTTGTGCCCTATCGATCATATCCTATTAATTCATATCTCAAGAATTTGATGCCATTAACGAATGTATTGGCTCTGGCCATAACCGTTATCTCGTGGTGCCATTTGGCGGTAAAATCACTCGGTTCAGAGGGCCCCGGGTCATAACTTACCTGTAGTGCCATTTGATGGCGAAACTGCCGGTTAAAGGACACGTACCACGTCATTACTGACAGAAGATTATTTGAGAATGGATCCTAGTGACATTTTCAACTAAGCATTAGCTATGTGTGAGCTGAAGTAAACTTTAATTTGTCCATCCTGGCAAACTGTTACAGAGGGTGGATGGATTTTGCTTTAAGTGTTTTGATGAATTATTTCAATTTTAAATATTTTGGATTTGGATGATTTTGAAATTTTGGGATTCTATGTGGGTATTTAGGTGGAGCTTGAATACTTGAAATTGACCCCTCTGGTTGAGATTTACATTCAACACGGTCATCATCGGGGTGTTTATGGGGAATTCCATTCATGGATTGAACCTTGTCGACTCTATCGAACTGTCGACAGAGGATAGGGTTTCGTAGGCTTTATGTCTTTATGAGTAAATTTTCTTGATTATCGGCCTTGAAGGCCTAATATGAATGTATAAAATAAATATTCAGGTCGATCCCGCGACCATATATTTATTTTATAGTTCGAATCGTGTCGACTCATATTTACTCGTATAAAAGGATTCAACTCAAACTTGGGTTTGTTTACTAACCCGTGCAGCATCCCTGGACGTCATATGTGTACTTATAACATGCTCGCCAGGGCCCATGCCGGTCGTGTGATTACACATGCCCTTCTGTGTACCTATGTGCATACAGATTATGGTGCAAGTGTGGGGGCATTTTTGGAACATTTCAGTTGTGCGGGCAACTATCGTCTAAATGCAATGCGACGCTTTATTTGAAAACTTGTTGATGCCTTCTATCTGCTTGTACAAGTGTTACAGCTCCGGTGGCGTTGTACTCCAGGTTGTCCATTGCCTTGTACAGGTAGACTGTCGTGCGCTCCCTATTGCTTTCTACAGGTAAATTGTTGTGCACTAACGAATCTCCTGCTATTGCTTGTAGATACTTACGTTTGCTGCATTCTTTATGCATTTTGCGATAGTTTTGGTCCCTGCAATACATCCGCTACTGCTGCGGGCAGGTAGGTAGATGTATTTATTCACAGATTGAAATTGACTATAGGATACTGCTGCGCTAATTACATTTGTTATACTTGTATCTACCCACAGATGACATGTGGTGCGTACATTTATATTCGTAGGTAACTCATATGTATTGCAGATCTTTCCATCCTTGCTTGTAGAGGGTTTAGTGTTATTGTTTAACATTAAATTCTTATTGACTGTAAGGATGTCCTTAACATTTACTGCTTGATGTTTGTTGTCACTCATAGGTGGGTGTCTTTATGCATGACGAGCCTCTCACAGTGGCTTGTAAGAGCCTGTATTTGCCGTATATTTGTTACCCTTTCTTGTAAATAGTTCGTTGTTTACACCGCAAATCTACTGTAATGACCCGTAGGTGATTGAATTTGTTGTACATCTTCTATCTTTATCTGTGGCAGATCAATGTATTTGCCTACGACTAAATAGTGTTAACTGCATGGAAGCTGCATTCTCCTTGAATTATTCAAAGACACCATGTCTTTCAGTTCATTGCATGTTGAATTCCCCTACCTGTAGAAGACATATGTCTTCACTTGCCACTGCCTTACTATGGGTTACATGAGTATCTTTACATCTGTCACGAGCTTCTATATATGCATTGAGCTTAAATTTAGGGCGTTGTCTCATATACCTGAAAGCCAATTTGTTCGACTCAAACTCATTGGATGTGTCAATCATTATATTCATTATACATTGCTTTACTTTATCAATATATTTTCTGGATATTGAACTGTAGTTGATGACATAAGCACTAATGCATTCCTTCATGTTCATTCACCTTGCAATTCTATTGCTTGTGTATGAGTCATGTTTGAGCATTACAAATCTTTCAACCTCCTTGGGAATAGATTGTAGTTTGCATGATGAACTTGCATCTTTGATGTTCACTTGCAATCAATTGCATATGCCTTCCAATTTTCATCACTTGAAAACTTCACTTGATTATTTGCATATAGATATTAGTTGTTAATGAATTCATCACATGTTCTCATAGCCATTGCAATTGTTTCAAGTCAGACAATTGTATGAGTCTTCATCATCATTTAGTGAGTGAATGATATTTATAAGTTCCACATTTATTACAAGTCTTGTATATCCTTCTTTTGCATTTAATTTGCACTTTGCTATTTCACAAATTACAACTTCATTTTGAATGTTATATTATCCTCCTTGTGGTTCAATTTGCAATTTTAATTTATTGTCATTTTGATTCGAATTCAGGTTTGATTTAAGTTCAATTCATTGTCTAAATCAAGTCCCATGTCCTTTGAGTTCAATCAAGTTTTAAGTTCAAGTCATTGTATCTTCAGTCCAAATTTCAGCAGCCTCCCGGCATATCCCCCATTTACGGGAAACTACAGGAGTCTTAGCCTGCTTGCCACGTCAAGAAAGACATGCACGGTCGGTGTCGTGGGACACTGCGACCGTAGTTTTCGTCCCCATTATGCCAAGAAAGGCGTGCATGGGTCTTCAAAAGCACCTGTTTGAAAAAATAATTTTTCCCCGCATACGGGTACTTATATTTTGCCCTTCCATGCTAAGAAAAGAGCACACAAGGATTGCCCGCCTCGTTGTGAGCGCCGCACCAAGTTTCTTCCCACTACGCTAAGAAAAGCGTGCATGGATGGTTCCTTGGCGTGCCACGAACACCGAAAATAAGATTTTAGGGGGATTACCCGCCTCGCCGCTAGCACCGCAACAAATTTCCTCCCATCGTGCTAAGAAAAGCGCGCATGAGTGGTTGTTTGCCGCGCTGTAAGCGCTGAGAACGAGTTTTCGAAGTTTAGGAGGTTATACCTTGGCGAGGGAATGTCGGTGGAGTTGGCACGTAGGTTGAGGCAAGAAAAGGTTTTTTTTTGCATTTTTCTTTCTTATCCTTTTTTTATTAATCATGATTAATTTTAATTAATTATGATTAATCATAATAATAAAAAATTAACTATAATTATCTTTAGTTAATTATAATTAATTAACATTAAAAATAATTAATTATAAATAATTTTAATTAATTATAATTGATTATGATTAATACTAATTAACTATAATAAAAAAATAATTAATTGCAATTAACTTTAATTATACCTAATAATAATCAATTAATTATAATTAATTAAAATTAATTGTAAAAAGATAATTGATTATAATTAAGTTTAATTCATTATAATTATAATCAATTACCTATAATTAAAATAATTAATTATAATTAAATTCAATTAATTATAATTAATTATATTTAATTTAAAAAAAATTAACTTTGATTAAAAAAAACAAAAAGATTTATGCAGAACTCAAGCAAAATATATATCAAAATTTATGCTTAATCTTGATAAACAAGATTTTAGGGAACAATTAAATCTCACGACGAGATAAATCCTTCATTTCCTTCTCTCTATCGCAGACAGATTTACTGGATTTGGCCGAAGAAGCACGCGAGAGAGCGAAAGTTACCTTCATAGTGTGCGAGCTCCAATCGTTTCTTCCGATTGAAATGTCGTAACTTTTGCTCCAATAAGAAAGGGAACGTCGATCGAAGGATCGAAGCCAATCGGCAACGAAGAAGCCGAAGGATGGAGGTCGGCTAGGGCTTGGAGTCAACGGAAGTTAGGGCAGTCGGTCAGCCTAGGTAGAGGGAGAGGAGGATCCGACGAAAGCAAGGTTTGGACATCGGGCTTGCATGCGGCTTTGAAGTGGTCGGAGTTTGCGATTAGGGCAGAGGCGGAAGTGGAGTTGACGTCAGCTGTAGGTGGAGATTTGTGAATTCTAGGTTGGAGCAAGCGTTCGGCTATGGAGGTAGGGAGATGGACGTGCTTTGTGGCTTGGTCTAGCGAAGGGAAGAGGAGAGCAGATCTTGCGAGAAAGGGCTTCAAAGGTCTGGAGTTTGCGTGGGAGGAGTCGAAGAAGAAAAATAGAGGTGTAATCAAAGCGAGCAGGAAATGGTGGCAAAGTGACAGTTCAACGCTACAGGGCATGGGGCATTGTCGATGCGGCGATTTTGCAAGATATTTGGCAGGTAATGATCTCAACGAATTTTTTATTTCGTTTTCTGTTTGTATCCTGCTATATGGGTCAACAGCTCCCTACACCACCAACAATACGACAGGCTTGATTATTTCATATAGTCACAACACCACTATCAAGCTCCATGTAGGTACATAACTACTCCCTGGTGGGACAAATATGATAGGTAGCACCGGTATTCAGAATCCAACATGAACCATCTGAATACAAACTCTGAGAAACTACAGATAGTGATACATCTGAGTCTTCGTCAAGCTCTTCCACGCTAAGGTTTGCCTTAGCCTCAGTGGAAACTCCCTTTCCCTTCTCCTTCAGCTTCCAGTAATCTTTCTTCCAATGGTCAATCTCTAAACAGAAAGGAAACTAATTCTTCTCAAAACTGTGCCCATGAGACTTACCGCCCTTTTTATTCTCCTGCTTCTTAGATCTTTCTTGTTGTAGTGTGAGAGCCTTAGTCTAATCCATCTTTATAGATTCCTTGTCTTGATACTGGAATTTGTGATTCAGGAATACAGTAGTCACCTAACTATAGTTCAAGACATCATTCTCATGAATAAGTGTCATCGTGAAATTTTTGTACTCATTCGGGAGCAAATTAAACAAAAGAAGCACATTGTCTTTGTCTCCAACATTCTCATCCAAATTTAAAAGATCTGTTAACAACTTTGTGAAATCATTTAGATGCTTATATATTGTAACCCCATGTCTCATCTGAAACCTGTAGAGCCGGCATTTTATATGGAGATGATTTTCTACGCTCTTCATCAAGTACTTATTCTCTAAAATCTTTCATAAATTCACCATAGAAGTCTCCATCATCACCCCATATTTGATCTCCTGAGATAGACAATTTCTGATTAAGCCACAAGCACTCCGGTTCATCTTGAGCCAAAATCTCTCTAAAATCTTCTCAGGACGTTCATCGCTCTCCAGAACTTCCTCCAAATTCAAAGAACACAACATATCCATCACCTCACATTGCCACATGCCAAAATTTCATTGTCATCAAATTTTGTCACATCAATTTTGACGGGATGTACAACCACATGATAAATTGACGCCTTCCCCATCATCGAGGTGCATGTATCCATAGCTCCACCAGATTGCATAGCCTCCACCAAATTACAACTGTCTCACTACGATGCCGGAATTACACCAATCTGGCACATTTTCTGCTTCAAGTAGCGACCTAGAAAAAAAATCAAACATAACCACAAAATAATTGTCTCAATTCAGCTTGACTCAAGATTTCCTTGCTTGCTCCTCTAATTTAGTTCGGTTTTGCATGACCAAATAGCCCAATGTTGGTGTTCCTGAGCAAATCTATGATTCTGACTTCCATGCTCCCTGCAAGCCAAAACTCGGCTCGTTTGACTCAGCAATTGCATGCTAGATCTGCACCAGTGTGCAACCCACACAAGATCCGCTTAGAACCCGTCTTTGTGCATCATGCAGCCAATCTGTGCAAGGCACCAGATCCATATGATCTATTCGAGCGAAAAAGTCTTTCGTTTGCCTGCGACACAAGCGCAAGCCGCAACTGCTTGATTTGCTCTGCCAGTCCCACGCGAAAAACTCACCTGACCAGCCCGCACACTTGTGGGTGCTCCTATGCGGCCTACGCTAATGACCCAAGCGCTCCTATTCGCCTCCGCTTTAACTTGTTAAGTCGAGCACACACGCAGCCTGTCTGATCCGACCCAAGTTCGTACTCGCTTGCACCGCATGCAATCCCTGTACACGATCCGTGTCACACTACAGGATCTATATTGGAAGAATTATATCTGTCTTTCATTTTAACCATTTAACTAGAGCTTACCAATGAATAGCGAAAAGAAATATGATTAAATTTTTGTCTTATCTGGAGCCTTATATCATAGGATCTTTACCCGTTTATGAAAACATGTAAAATCATGTAATAAGAACATAGCCAAACAAATAACTAAAATCTTACGACTGAAATTAATGCAAGATAAAAGAGAACAATATATTATAAATCATATAAAGAAATATATGCATCAATGTCTATACTGATTATCTGTATCAATTTATCTTTCTATAATTCATCACATCTCAATCCATTTCATTATCAGTCATAATATCAATAACAGTCAAAAGTACTAATGCCTGTAACAATGTTAGTATCATGATCAATAACATTAAATAGTGTTAATGATATAAAATAATATTAGTGTCAGTTACAATATCAATACAGTGTTCGTAATAATATCGGTATCAGTATTCAGATATTCAATGAGTGTATTTTAAAAGTATCTTGCTCATGCACTTATGACTCCCAATCAGTCATCCCTTATAACTCTCAATCAATGTTCTCCTTATAACTCCCCTTGAATCATATGAATTAGTCGCCCCGACTCCTTATAACTCCCAATCAATCTCCAGCTCCTTATGACCCTCAATCAGTGAATCACATGGAGTTATTATATCATGTATCTGATATCATTCAGTACTTCATTTAAAATGCAATAAAATCATATCGAAGAAAATTTATTTTGAGCATGCTCACTTTTGGACTGATATAGAAATGTCGAGGATGATATTTTTCGAAGGTGGGAAATTGTAAAAACTCAAATATGTGAAATAAATTTTCTTGAAAAATATGAAAATTTTGAAGAAAAGCGCTTCGGCGCTGATTTGGTGAGCGCTGCGGTGCTAGGCCATGAACAATATGTATATATTATTGCCTCACCCCACCGATTCCCTCACTTGATTGCTTGAAATAACAAATTTTTAATATCAAACATATTTTTTATTTTGGGTTAAAATATAAACAAAATAAAATAAAAATAAAATAAAAGTGATAATAAACAGCACCTAAATAAATAAATTTCTTCTAGAGATTATTAATCAAACATTAACAAACATTAAACAAAAGAATTAAGTTACCTCAAAAATCTCTTCACTGCTTCGAAGGCTGTTTCTTCCTATGACACTGACTGTGCCGCCGGATCCTCCACCAGTAATTTTTGCTCCAAATAAGCTAGATCTTCCATCATGAGACGATTTCCGATGCTGCATTTCTTGCACAATTTTGACAAGCCTATCTGTTCCATCTGAGCCGAGTCCACAGTCACTATAGCTATAATGGCACTGTAAAACAAGCAAAAAAAAGAAAAGTTTGAGAAATGTTGAACAAAATAATGATTGAATGTTTGGGATAATCAATTTCAGAGAAGAACCCACTAATAAGTCAAATTTTCAAATTTGAATTTCGAAGAAAATCAACATGCATGCCTTAACCAGATAACATAGGTTGTTATTACTTAAGTTTTCTAGTCAAAGGACATAATGCAAACTCTCATGAAAACTTCACTAATGGGCAATAGGTATAGTGATGAAATGATGCAGTGTAACATGAAATAGATTTGAGATTAATTTTAATGCAATCTCGATGTTTTAAAATTAGGCATACCTGATACATAAGCTCTCCAAGTGTTGAAAGTTGCTCATCCGTTGTTGCTGCTGTCAATAGTGCTTTGAAGGTCTGCAACATAACAAAAGAAGAGGATAAAAATTTTTAATATTCGAAAAGCATATCTACCAAAAAGGTCCCGAAAAAGGGAATCCAAAACATGGAAAGCAAGAAAATTTTTACATGAGTGCTCCTAAAAGAAACTATTCAGAAGCTAGCTGAAAAATCTGCGAACTCAGGTAGATTTGGATAGTTATGGTGAAGATTGTACATTTAACATTTTAAGAGTAATATGAGTGAAGCCCAATTATATTCTTTCAAAACAATAAACAGTAAAATAGTCCTAGTAACTAGCTTTTGATATTTGTGAGACATGAATGATTTTTGTAAGAAAAGATATCTAAACTTCCCTCAATTAACCAAAAGAAAAAAAAGGCTCCTCAAAATTTCCAAGTAATCCTTTACATCAAGTTTTTTCGTGTCTTGCATGTAAAATAAACATAGTATCATAAGAACAAACAGCTACTGTCTAGAATCAACTTTTAATGTCTGTATGTTCCTGCATGATAGTAGATTTTTAGAAAGCATATCTAATGCAAGAAACTCCTACCAACTACAGGGTTTAGAAGAAATTAGTGCAAGCAGCCTTACCGGCTACTGCTACTTTAGAGATGTTATTTCCTTACTAAAATACCTTATCTCTAGCGAGTGGCAACTTAATTTTGAATGCATACCTAAGCATAGTGGCGTTCTGATTTTAGGATGGAAAATTCCAATATATTTTCATATTAATAACTCTTTACGTACAAATCTTTAGATTTTTAAGAAAGAATTCTTGTGCAATCATTGAGTTTAGTTTGAGACAATAGTTACCTAATTCAAACATATATGTGAAGAGGTTATAATAGATTTATCTCGTTAAGTTGGAATATAAATTCTTTATGGAAGCAAAATGATGACTAATGCATGAAGGATACTAAAAAGACCAACTCCCACCTCCACACGGAAATTCTCATAGATGGGATGTTTAGTAGCTGCCTTGACTCCATAATTGTGCTTGGGGTCAATGATGGTAACCTTGTCATTATGATCACCATATTCTTTCAAAAATTGCTCCCCAAGTATGCCATCCGGAAGTTTTTTCATGTATGCAGCTTGATATCTGTATAAATAATAAATGGAAATTAAGATTTGGACAATATTTATTATTACAAAGAAGAAAAATGCAGATAACTCAAAAAGTAAATATTTACAAATAATATACACAACATTAAATATATTCTGGTAAAGCATCACCTATGTGTTGAAAGATTGCACAGATATTCCAATGAAGCTTCTCTTTTAAGAAGTTCAACGCCAAACTCTTCATATTCAGGGTTCATTTCATCAACTTGCTGTGTCGCATCTGCGCAAGCCACCTTCAATAAGGCTGCAGCTTCAGCTTTTATCATTTTACGCCCCATGAAGGCACCCACCCTTACTGATCCATAATCTCCTCCGCCGACACTGTAAAGCACACATAACTTGAAAGATAATTAAATACTCCATTGATACATAGGATTTAAAAAGCAGGTAGTCAAAAACTTTTTAGTGATAGAGTTGACTTTTGGCTTGATAAACAGAAAGCCCATACATTCAAAATAGCTGGAGAAATAGCCTATAGTGTATTACAAGTAGAACCATTAGCAACATCCAAAATCCAGGATGCGATAACGTTTAAGTTTTGTAGTAAGTTTTGTTTGCTCAAGAAAAAATGACACGTAAGCATGAATCCCGCTTTGCAGACTTGGCATTCCATTCTCTTTAAGGTAGATTGTAGTTAACCAAATTTCCCCTGAGGATAATATCAGGGTTTAGTTAGATCTGGGTTCTTACTTCCAATGAGCGCAAGCCCTCATAGTTAATCCTCTCTTACTACATAAGAGAGAACTCTCGATTAAGGATGAATAATTTTAGATGTTTTATTCTCAGTTATGGAGGAAATGAAGGTAAACCCGATCAAGATCCAATGATTCTGCCGTTCTGGATATACCATATGTTTCAGTCAACCAATACTAGCGATCGTTAATCATAGTTTCCAGGGAATCTGATTAGCAGCCATGGGTTGCCGCTTCTCAAGAATCCCTAGTAAGCTGAAGTGATTATGAGTGGGTTGCAATTTTATCTCGGTTTGGGGTTTAAATATGTTAGAATACCTAGTAATTAGTTTAGTCTGGGATTTATGACTTTATTCAGAAGTTACTCATTTGTTTGAACTGGTTCGAGGCTTACGGCTTCTGTGGGAAGTAGGCCGATTGTTTTAGAAGTGAGCCTTACGATTTTCATTGAAAGTAGCCCGTAAGCTTTAGAAGTGAGTCTTACGGCTTTTATTGAAAGTTACCCGTATGTTTGGTTGAGAGTTTAGTACTTCGCTTAGAAGTCTCTCAAATAACAGACCTTACAGCTTCCCTTGGAATATGCCTAATTGTTTAAGTAGGTTTTACAACTTTCGCTTCTTCTAGAAGTGACCTAAAGATGGATTTTACAAGCTAGTCCTATAAGCTAAGCGGCCCCTGGGTTTTATTTGGATAGTCTTACGACTTCCCTTAAAAGTTGCCTATAGTTTGTTTGGATAGGTCTTATAACTCCATTTAGAAGTTGCCAAGCTATTTTGGTAGGTCTTACGACTTTTGCATTTAGAAATGGCCTGAAGGTGGGTCTTACAACCCAGCCCTGTAAGCTAAATGGCCCGTGAGTTTTGTTTGGATAGGTCTTACGACTTCCCTTAGAAGTTGCCTGTAGTTTGGGTTTTAGGGTTGTTTTACTTCACTTAGAAGTTTCCCTAACATGTGGGTCTTACTGCTTCACTTAGAAGTGGCTCATTTGTTTGGTTGGATAGGTCTTATGACTTATGTGTTTAGAAGTTGCCTGTTTGTTTGGATAGGTCTTAGGACTCCCTTTAGAAGTTTCCTATACGAGTCTTATTGATTCCCTTTGAAAGTAGCCCGTAATGATAGGACTTATTGCTTCCCTTGAGAAGTAGCCTGATTGTTTATTTGTTGATACATTGCATAACAATTACTTTAGTTCAGTTCTTTACTATCTTTACACCAGTGTTTTTGTTTCAGGGCTAATGTTTTCTTCTTTTCAGCAATTGTTTCAGCGCTTGTTCTTCTTTCAGTGCTTGCTTTTCTTTTAGTACCTTGCTTTTCTTTCTTGCATTATAGCTTAGTTTAGCACTTGTCATTTTCTTGTTTTAGCGGTTGTTTTAGTATTGACCAGCTTTATTTCTTACTTGCAAGTATTTGGAGCTTTGTACCTGTAGAAGTTTGCTTGGAGCTTTGGAGAGCTTGAGTTTACATAGGAGGAGTTTTAGAGAGCTTGGAGTATTTTGGAGAGTTTGAGAGTGTTTTAGTTTTAAGAGTTTGAGAGTTTTATGTTTCAGTGTTTCAGTGTTTTAGTGTTTCAGTATTGGTTTGGTGTTTAGCATGCACTTAGGGTTAATTAGTACAAAAACACTTCTTTTTCTATTTTTCCCTTTTTTTTATTAATAAATAATGCATATTTCAACTAGAATGCTCTCTCCACATTTTTTTAA
This sequence comes from Dendrobium chrysotoxum, assembly GCA_019925795.1. Lineage (NCBI taxonomy): Eukaryota > Viridiplantae > Streptophyta > Magnoliopsida > Asparagales > Orchidaceae > Dendrobium > Dendrobium chrysotoxum. Next base: position 55,767,064 of record CM034307.1, read on the forward strand.
ATTGTAATCTTATAATTAATTAACCTGTTTTAATTAACTAAAATTTAATTGATTGATTAATAAATCACTCAATTAATTAAAGTTATGTTAAAATAGATTAATTATTAAGCTCAAATTTTAATTTGAATTAATCGATTAATTAATCAAAAGAAATTCCAAAAATTAATTGAATAGCTTAATTGATATGATTTTAAATTTAGTTAATCAATTAATTAAGTTTTAGTTATGTTTGAATTTTAAATTAATTAAAATCACTCAAATTTTAGTTAATTGACTGCTCTCAAATTTCAATTGATTAAACATTTTTAATTAATTAATTATTTCAATTAGTTAATTCCAATAAATCATTTCAATTGATTAATTTCAATTAATTATTTTAATTAAATAATTTCAAATAATTATTTAATTGAATTAATCAATTAATTTGCACTAAATTCAAATTAATTGTTTTGGCATTTTAATTAATTGATTATTTGAATTAATCAATTAAAGCTCAAATTAAATCACTCTCCAATTTTTTATAGAAAATTTGGTAGTTTTTAGGAGAGACTTCAGCAGCCTCCTGGCATCCCCTCCTCGCGAGGGGAGATTGGGATGGCACTTGCTATTGATTTTTTTCCGACCGGATCTAAAATCAACGACGTGGGGGCTTCAATTGGATTTTTTCTTAGCCGGATCTAAGACCGATGACACAAGGTCTTGAAATTGGAATCGTCTCAACCGGATCTAAGATTGACGGGGTGAGCTTTAAAATTTAGAATCCTTCTGGCTGGATCTAAGATTGACGATGCGAGGGCTTCAATTATATTTTCTCCCGGCCAGATCTAAGAACATCAGCTGGAATTTTCGGCAGAACAACCACTAGTAATACCGACGGAATAGCCGCAGGAATTTTTGGCAGTTTGGTCCACCGAAATTCTACCAGTAATGCCGACGGATAAGGCCTACTGGAAATGCCTTTAAAACTCATTGTATCCTCGTTTCGAGCAGAAAAATCATTGGAAATTTGTTGGAAACCATAAAGAAGCTAATGCCGCTGTCCGCTCAATTAGATTTTCTATAGGTTATATGTTTTAAGTATTGCTAGTGGTCGCTTGTAACAACTTAATTATTGTGGATCTAGTTATGTCCATAGGGTCTCTTATCTTTTTTTTTATAATGCACAATGTTGTAACAAGATAATAATACAAGTATAACAATTGCAATTATTTAGAATTTTCGCAGCATGAAAAAAAAAGATTAAATATATATAGCATGAAGCCAAATGATGAACCATTCAATAGTGTAAGAAAATAACACATGAAAAAGAAAAAAAAACATTTGGACGCCTTGCTTGAAACTTGGTGAAAGCATAAGTGATGATGCTTTATTTTATTTTATTTTATTTTTAAATTATAACATTGTTTACTAAATAGGATTTGAAATCTCCTATCCACCAAACTTCGTCACTCATAATGCTCCAATTAGAATGATATGAAACAAGTGTAGAAATTGATGGCTGAAATTGAAATTTCAGTAATATAGAACCGGAGATAGAGAAGAATCTTGTGGCCAAAACACCAAAATAGCCTTTAGATTGATGAAATACGAAAGAATACAAACAAGATATAATTGATCTTCTATTAGAGGGATCAGAGCAAAATCCGGCTCTCCCAAATTTCTAGACGCCGCTAGAGCTCAAACAATAACTAAGAACTAGAAAATTTCAGCAAAAATAGAGATGAAAACCTAACCCTAGACACCAAAGCATATTTAAGCATGCAACCATTAGGTAAATCCCAAAACAGTCGGTTGACCTCTACTCAAAGCCAAAAAAAAAAAAAAATCAAATAAAAAATATATACATACCTGCTCAAATCCTGCTCGAATCATTTCCGCTTCCTGCTACAGTGCCCATTCCCTGTACATTCGGCGCTGTTTCTAAACACACAACAATCACCCATCCCACGCCTCAATCGCACTCCTATTTGCGTCGTTAAAACGAGAACGAAGCCTCATTCGTTCGGTTCTGTTCCACGCTCATAAGCTACAGCCCGTCAACTCTTCATACGCCAATCCACGACCTCCACTCGATCCTCTGCTCGATCCCGTTTTCCGACCTTTATTGTACCAATCAAAAACCCGTTCGCACCTCCAATCCTCCTATCGATCCCTGCTACTCTCCCTCTTCCTCCATGCCTCTTCCTCCACACCAGCAACCGAGCCCAATATAGAGCCCAATCTCTCATACCGCCTCTTCCACCTATAACCCCAAACCGACCTCAACCAAATCCCGCAAGCTTCTAGATGGGGGCTATAGATAAAGATAATGAATACACTATATGGATATAATGTTTTGGATTGACTAGTATAAATAACATATTTTTCCTAATGATTCAATCATTTAATTGTGATGTTATTCAAAGTATATACATTCCTAGATCTCTGTCGAGCTTATAGTAAGAAAGGATGTCCACCAACTTCCTGTGATTATTTCATCTCCTTAAGAATTTAGTATATTTCAAACCTTATGCCTAGGCATGACGCATACTAATTCAATATTCTTGATTATGCTTGCTTCCCTCCATCGATGTCCCACATTACACCTAATTTTAACTACACATATGACCACTATGTGCATTAAATTAAGATCATATAATATTGAAAACATCTTTTTAATCATTTAAGGAAAAAAAGAACTCATTAGTACTATATATGATATTTATATCATCAATTCAAAACTAGAGAATTTAGCAAGACATGAAGTAGAATTGAAACAAACTCATTTTCATTAATAGCCTGATAGAAAAAAGATATAAGAGATAGATATCACCAGAATGGTTTAATGGATTTCATATATACTCCTTCTCTTTACTTACAGATTTGCTTTCACAAACACAAGTCAAACACTCTAATGATGGTATCAAGTACTTCTCTAAATTCTCTTAGCTATCACCCCAAGAAAAATTCAGAGAAGCACTTTGAATTGTACTGAAATTATCTAAGTGACTGAAATATCTTACAAACATAGCATAACGACTATTTATAGGAAAACACAAAGTAGGCATCTGGTGCTGCAGCGCTAAAAAGATTAGCGCCGCTGCTCCCAACAAATGAACTATCGTCGTTGCACTGTTGACATGAAACAGTTACTTAGTGAACAGTCACATCGTTTCACTAACAGATCGTGTCCTTGGGAAGTTATAATTGCTACGCCGCGATGCTATTGACTTTCGAACGCTGCAGTGTTGTAAGAGCAATTTGACGCCCAGGCATTATAGAGTGTGCAGCTGCGGCACTGTCCGACAGAGAAGTTAGCGCTGCAATGTCGATATTTAGGTGCTCCGATAATGTCTTTGATGGCGCTGCAACGTTGATTGTTCCGACGCCGCAGCACTATATGAAACTTAGAATTTATATTTCTTTTTTGTATTTTTCCTGCACAATACAAACAACACATTTTCACTGAAAGTATAACACAGAAAATTACACATTATTTACACTGATCACTTCCCGATTTCGCCTCCTTGTCCGTATGCCGAAGTCGATTGCACCTCTATGCAAGCCTTCGGCCGCAACTTACCTATCCTATCCGACACCTACAGCCCGTTCTAGCCGCTATCTCCACTTCCCAGCAGGACTCGTCAAAATCTCCATCGAGCCGATCAAATCCTCCTGTTTGATCCAACCTCTGTAGCCGTTCGACTCCAATGCCTTCACAACCAATCCCGATCCGTTCGAAGACCTCCACCTACACCTCTGCAAACCGCCGAATCTCCCAATCCTATATCCGACCACCTCAACACCTGATCTAGGCCTCTAATCAGCCCAATCACAACATCCAATCCCGACTGAGCTTTGCTTCCCTCGATCCTATTCTCCTAAACCAGGCCGTAAACTGTCTACCCATAGCCTTTACGTGAAACCAACTCAGCCACAGCCTCTCCATACAGCCCTAAAGCAACAGTATTGAGCTGATTTCTCTGTTGTCTAGTATTTGGCCTGTAAATAGCCTAGTCCTTCTGCTCCTTGCTATAACCGAACACCACCCAGCCCAACACTTCCTCACAGCTCTATTTACAGTATTCCATTAGCCCATTAAAATCAGCCTACTCCAAACAGCACTTACAACCCACCAAACCAATCCCCCCATCATCATTATCATTAATTATTACCACTAGCTGCTATTACTAACTATTAATATTAATAATAATATTCAAATTACTATTAATATTAGTATTATTATTTTTATTATTTAGTAAAAAAAAGAGAGAAGTTTAAAAAAAAGGAAAAAAAGAGAAAAAGAGGGGAAAAAGAGATTTTGTACATTTGTATATTTTTTGTGCTCGTCGTTGTCGCAACACCGCCGCCGCCAACCTCACTCGTCAAGGTATAATGACTTTAAAACTTAAAAATCCTTTTTTCGACATTCGCAGCGCACCAGAAAATCACCCATACACACTTTTCTCTAGTGTGGTGGGAGGGAATCTAGTGCGAAGCTTACGGCGAGGTGGGTAGGCCCTGTATATGCTTTTCTTTAACGTGGCGAGAACAATCTTAAGTACCCGTGTATGTACCATCATGCATGCAGGAAAAGAACTGTGTGTTTCAAACATGTACCCCTGAAGATCCATAAACCTCTTTCCATGGCGTGGTAGAATTGAAGACCACGACCGAGGTATCGCCTGACACCTACCATACACGCTTTTCTCTAGCGTGGTGGGAAAGCCTAGCTCTCAAAATTTCCCTTACATGGGGGAGATGCCGGGAGGCTGCTGAATTTTTTCAGTGAATAGGGGACCGAACTTAAACAAAATTGCAGGGAACAAAACTCAATTAAAAAATCAGGGAACTGGATATTAAATCAACAAATGCACAATCATAACAAAAAATACAAACACTAAATGATGAATCCGGATTATTCAAATGAACATAAGCAAGCAAGCAGGGGACTCGTGGTGGAAGATTTTCAGACATAATTGACATGCAAGTAAACCTATCAAGTGATAAAAATCAATGAGTAGTGAACGTCAATAAATAAGCAAGGAATGAGTGGTGGGGTTAATGAAACCACATGGGGAATGAATTTCCAATTACAAATGCTAACATGAGACATTCAATGAATACTATAATCCACCAACAAAAAACAATAGCTGATGCTCCTATCGATCAGCATATGGACAAAACAAAAGGAGATGAGTGCAATGAACACAATTCACCTACAACCAACATAAGCAAACATACTAGGCCTCAGCAAGTAATAAGGGGTAATGTATAATGAATATGATCGATCCCCTTTGCAAGCATAACCACACACACAACATACTATGCACAAACAAGCACAACAAATCTGAAATATATACAAGCTCCTACAAACTACTGTGAGGATTTCTTTATGCATACAGCTCGCTTACGGGTTAAAGTAGGATTATGGCGAAGCATGTAAACTTGTAGCATGTATGAAAGTCACACTTGCGGATGCTATTAGAAGACTCGTGTTGAATGCAGCTTGCCCACAAGTGACAATAGAAGGTTGCTGATGCATACAATGACCTGCCCATAAACAATATTAAAAGGGTAAAGGAGAATACAACAGCTTGTTCACAAGCGATGGTAGAAGACTCATCATATACTATCTATAAGCAAAATAGGAAGAACTGTAGTAAATGCGAAACTGTAACCAGAAGCAGGGAATCTGTAGCGAAGACTGTGAACCATTGGTAGGCCGAAGTAGTAAATTTGCAGCGCCATGTCACCATGCCAGATAAAGAAGTTCGCTTGCAAACGATAGATGGAAGACCTTGAAGCATCATGCAACGTATTTGCAGGCAGAAGTACACCCCTGCAGACAAAACGCTGAAGAAAGTAGCAACATGCAGTAAATGAAATGAGCTAAACTGCATCGTCGATACACGACAAATGAAGCCTAGCACAGCACTATGCCACCGGATCCGCAACACTTGGTACAAGCAGATAGAAGGCGTTTACAAGCTTCTAATAAAACACAGTGCACACCCAAATAACAGCCACTTGCATACCCGATTAGTGTCAAGCACTATAAAACGCCCTTTCATATGCATTTGTAATAAGCAGAGGGTTTTATTCAAGCACTTTATTCAATATTATATTTACATGCAAAATATCACACATTGCAACTAAACAATGAGCAAATGCATATGCCAACATATATGCATACATGCAATTAAATACCCGCATGAGCCCTAACGAGCGTGTTGTATGCACACACGTGATGTCTGATGCTGCGCGGGTTAAAAAATAAACTTAAGTTTGAGTCCGATCCTTCTATGTGAATAGTTAGGAGTCGACATGGCTCAAACCATTAAACAAATGTACGAGCGCGGTGTCGACCAGGATATTTGTTTTATATGTTCATATTAAGCCTTCAATGTCTATTACAAGAAAAATTCACTAATAAAGGCATAAAGCTGACGACGAATCCAATCCTTTGTCGACAAGTAGACAGAGTCGACGAGGTTCAACCAATAAAATGAAATAGCAAATAAATACCCCGATGATAGCTGTATTGATTGAAAATCTCAACCTGAGGGGAACCCAAATATTCAAAAAATACCTCCAAATTCCCATAAATATATACTTAATGATGTCACTATTTAAACTTGAAATAAATCACCAAAATACTTTAAGCAAAAATACCTATCTACCATCTGTAACAATTTACCGAGGTAGACAAATATGAAAATCACTTCAGCTCACAAAGAACAAATGTCTGGTTGAGAATATCACTAGAATTCATTTTCAATCTGTCTCTTGCCTATAAGGATGTGGCACGTGTCCTTTAATCAATGGTTTCACCACTAAATGACACCACTGGTAAACGATTATGACCAGAACCTTCAGACTGGGTGGTTTTGCCACCAAATGGTACCATTAAATTATGGTCATGATCAGAGCCCATATGTTCCCCAACAGCTTCAAATCTTTGAGTAATAAATCAATAGGATATGATCGATAAGACAACCCTCTATTAGCTAAGGTGAATTCAAATTTGTCCCCTTAGATAAATATTAACCATAGATCTACAAGGCACCCTTGGACGAAGCAACTCATGGCTGCCGACAAAAATTCTTTTTTCAGGTTGGGTCGACTACCTCCTCTGACAAAGTAGACCAAGGACCATAATGAAGTGGAACAATGGAACCATGGGATCTTGATCGGGTTCATTATCATTCCGCCCACCATCCACTTTAAGTGCAAGGTGGTGAATTTCTAATTTTAAATATTAAATTTTCGAATACCAAATCATGCTGCTACTATACGCTGGATATTATATTTCTGTGGATACTATGTATCTATTTGACAACTAGCCTTAATCGAAAGTTCTCTCTCGTTATCGGGAGGGGTAATTAACTATAGGGGCTTGCGCCTATAGGAAACCTAAACTCAGATCATAAAGTCCTCGCAAAATGAGGGCGAAATCTTTGGGTAATGTCTTATTCAAAACTTAATTTGCCTTCTGAAAATTTGCCTCAGGACTTACTTGTTAAAACTCTCCTTGATGACCCGAAAAAGAAAAAAGGGGCCGCGGAGAGGCCAGGGCGTGAATTTTTGGAACCCACATAGCCCCTTTTATTTGAATTTTCCCTCCTAAATCCCCCCTTAATTCCCCCTAATTAAGCTTGGAGATGCCACTATCAAGAGGCGACAGAGATGGGGATAGAACTTCCCCTGTTCCTCCTTCGTAAATATGGACCAGTCTTGTATTAGTCCAGGGACTGGTTTATCACAAAATTATCAAGTTGCAAAACATCATGATCATTTGTCTTTCCCTAATAGGGGAGAGAGGAGTACACTTTTAGAATTCGAGAATCGAATTCCATTGTTTTGCTAGCCTAAGATGAAAGGACCATTTCTATAGAGATTGAAGAGCAGGCATAATAATCATGGGAGGAAAGTCATTTAGTTCCAAATTTTGAGTGCAAATGTCCAAGCATAGATGATGTCTATAGGAGAATCTTAATCATAAAGAGAAATGATGCTTATGTTTAGTGTTAATATTGCATGAATGTTCGAGCCTATGCTTTCGATTGAGCACTTTCACATGTATGACGACCTTACAACAAGAAGCAAAGTTCACCAGATCTTTTATAAGAGTCTACAAACCCCAAAGGTAAATTTATTTAATGTATATATTAACAAATTATAATTCTTATAACAGGAAATATTTAGATAATTTATTATGTACATATTTATATATTATATATATTACAATAAAAAATTATAAAATATAATACATATAGATTTTATAGTATGATAATGTACATAACATCATATATGCGTGCTCGTGTGTATGCGCTCGCATGCATATATATCATCTACATGATAATAATTACTTGTATATTCTACATAGCATTAATTATAATATAGCAGATATTACATAAATTATGAGTAGATATAAAATAAATGATTATTATCATATTGATTATATATGATCTATAGAATGAGTTACACAAATGGAATGAAATTTATATGCATTCTAACATCATATTTAGAATAAGATCAATGAGTTTGATTTAAAAAAGGAACAAAAAAAAAAAGTTTTTGGCACCATTAATTACTTTATCTTATTGATGTCGAACTAATTCATCTCATAATCTTAGAATATTGATTCAGTTCATCTTATATAATAGATCATGATAAACAACCTTGAATTTCATTTTACATCCCTTACAATCAAAATCTAATGGTAAGGGAAGTGTACTTTATCTATCAATAGAAACAAAATCTCTCCTCTTATGTATAATATAATTTATTCAATATATTGGAATATGTTGTCATATTATGTGAATAATTATACTGTATATACATAAATATATTATATAATCAATCATAGTAAGAGAATGAATGTATGAGCTTAGATGTGTTAGTGGTATTAGCATTTTGCAAAGATTTGAGTATCGCATTAACAACTTTAAGTGTCTTTTGTGCGTATTAGACTGTGTCAAATGGTAAAAAGCTTATGTATCATTTTCTGAGGCAGAAGTAAATTCACACTTTTTATTTATCAAAAAAAAAAAAAAAAAAATGGTATCACTTCCCTCTCTCTTTCGTGCAACAACGTAGCAAATTATGTCCTTAGAAGGTACTTGAAAAAATAGAAAAAGCCAAACAGAAGAACCATTCCAAAAATATAAGTAATGAAACCAACAATTTGTTTCTGCGTTTTCTAGTGAAACTTTGTACCTTGAAAGAATAAAACACACCTGTGGCGTATTCCAGAATCTACACCCCAAAAACGTATGTGGTTTGGAATAGTGACCAGTTCCTTTACCTCTGCAGGCTATAAAGAAGCATTCCAAACATGACAACGGAAAATTGATAATTTACATAACAAACAGTGTTCAGGACTAGGATTAAGTACCTGACAAACCATAGCAAGCAATTTGTTGGCTTCTCCACAAGCTGACGTCATTTGATCCATTACTCCACAGGGAGCCCCAACGATGTGATTTTCAACCTGAAAAATATTTTCGGACCAGTGAGATGAAAATATCATACTTAAGTTTCTATTGCACACTGGAAAACTACTAGAGTAAGATTGTATATAATATTGCCTTTTGACAGAGCAAAGCCAGGTCCCTCGGAGCAATTTCTAGACCTGAATCAAGAAAAGTAAACTACTTCATCATCACAACTTTGAAACAAAAGATGAAATGAATATTGCATCTCAACTATTGCAATACACAATACAAGAATGTAAATTTCCGCATCCTTGACTGAACAATTGTGATATGGATTTTCAATTACTTTCTTGATATTCATTCACATCAAGAGCTGCATGGTGGCAATATGTTAGTTTAGGTTACAATTAAGACTTCTAACCATGAAAGCTTTGTCAAAAGCTTCCTTTCCTAGTCTTTTAACGTTAATTTAGGTACATAAACTTCCGCTGATTCAGGTGAGCTAATAGGATGGCTAGCTTCCTAAGCCACTTCTTAAACTAACATTTCAGCCTATGATTTGGAAGATTTGAGCCATAATCTTAAGCATCTGATATCAACGATAAATATAAAGCAAATCCTTTAAACTGTAGCAACCATGTACAAAACCCAAAAACTTTAATATGCATGTATTCTTGGATTGATGCCAATAACCCTATTACATATGAGGCAAATAGACTTTTCTTCTCACTGAAGTGATTCCAATAAACCTTGGGCATGCATTCTCTTCTCAACATAATCTTACGTTTGCTCATTCGTGGAATGAGTCTAGGCAATAGTCTTGAAGAATATTTGTAAGGTACTACACTAAACATTTTAGTGGCATCATTATGAAAGAACAGCGAATTGTTAACCGTGCTGGTGATGTATATAGTTGTGTAATAGTGTGATAAAGAAAAACAACCCAGAGAAGCTGCAACTGCTTGCATCGTAGCAACCTCCACTGCAGCAGAAGAAGAAACACCCTTGCCTTCGGGAACAGCAGAAGAAACCTGTTAAACATATTAAAATAAGCCATCAGATGCAGAATAGGTTGAACAAAACTATCTGCCAATAAATAACCTACGTCACACATGATAACAAGGTGAATTATTGTGAGTATCAATATACAATTATTCAAGTAATCTATCAGCTTCAGCTTTTACTCAGTTCATCTTGTCAACAATTGGTATCTTTCCAAACCATCAATTCTCCAGCATAAGATATGCTTGTCCTATGATATGTTTCGCCAAGTGTGTAAGCTAAGTGATCATGCAAACAAGGAGGATCGTTAGAAATTAAGTTATCAAGTTATAAAAGGGATGCCATAGGAACGATTGTAATCAAGATATCATACTCATCTAGTGAAAGGATCAATTTTCACTTTCAACTTGAGCTCGTTAGAGACCATGCTGAGAGAAGGTAAAAGTTTTTTAGGTGAGAATGTGAAAAAATTCAGTACAAGTGTCCCATGTTTTTTTGTTACTCCCTATTATTTATGATGGACCTCCTACTAAGGGATGTAAAGTAGCTCACTTGGGAACCTCAGGCCTTGCTTATCTAGAAGACTCATCTAGTGAAGGATCAAGGATCATTTCAACTTGAGCTTGTTAGGGACCATGTTTATCAGAAGGTAAGAGTTTGTTAGGTGAGAATATCAGAGAAGTCAGTAAATGTGCACCTTGTGTTTTTGTAACTCCCTGGCATTTATATTGAGCCTCTTACTAAGGTACGTAAAGTATCTCATTTGTTAGCCTCATGCCTTCCTTGTCCACGTTTCTCTAGGATCTAAGATTGGTGAAACTTCCCCCAATAATATAGCATGGGTTCTAATAATTTGATTAGGTACTATTTCTCTAAGGCTACGAATGAATTGAGCTGAGCGAACAATAGATTGTTCGAGCTTGCACTCATTTACCAAAAATCTGTTCAAGAATAGATCGAGCTTCTAAGATAATTTTCGAGCATTGTTTGTTTAAATTCATTCTTGTTCAAGCTTGATTTGTTGACCTCTACTCAAGTAGCAAAAAAAGAGAAAATAAAAATGTTCGCCTGTAGATCGACGATGTCCATGTCGACACCACAAATCCCGGCTGAAGCCCACAAAATCCCAGGATTTCTGCCAAAATCTCGCTCCGTACCTCGTATCCGTCGAAATCCTGCTCAAAACCGTAAATCTCGCTGCAGTCACGTCCCTTCCCAGATATCCCGCTAAAGATGGCTGCTCACGCGACCTTGCCTCGATCCTCGACGCATCTGAGTCTTTAAAATGAGATGAAAATGAAGCCTTACGACTTCTGCTCCTCCCACGCAAAGCCTCTCCAACTCTGCTTCTCTCGTTACATTTTTTTTCTCTTAAGCTAGAGCTCCACCTCAGACCTCACGTCCCCACACCTGATTGCATGCAAGAAGCTGTCTGTTGGTGGTCCAATCGTGGAGCCGGCATGAAGGAGGAACTGGAAAGGCTGCGAGAGAACCACCCCAAGATCCAAGCTATCATCTTTGCTTCTAGCCAAGCACAAATTGAAGATCAAAACCTGGCGCTTAACAAATGGCTATGGCAGCTACGAGATGCCATTGATGAGGCAGATGATGTACTTGATGAGTTTGAGTACATGAAGCATAAAAAAAAAAAACTGACAAAAAATAGGAAGCAAACAAAGTTGCATTCCACGATGAGCTCCATGAAGGAAGGACTTTTCAAAATTGGCAAGCGTGCTCTCCAAATTAATCCCAATGAAAAGAGGTTGGGGAAGTTGTGAAGAAACTTAACAAAATTTCTGCTGATGTTGGTAATTTCCTTCATCTTTTAGTACAAAGCAAGTGATGCAGGAGCAACTGCTTGAGCCTTACAGAGCACGTGAAACATGATCCTTTCCTAAAAGTGATCTCATTGGTTGAGGCAAGGACAAGGACTTTGTTATGAAGCGGCTGAGGAATCCATCAAATGAATATCAAACTACTCCATACATCAACATTTTCCTGCTATATATAGTGGGTCATGGCGGCATGGGGAAGACAGCTCTCTTGCAACAAGTCTATAAAGATGAAATGATAAAGGAATTTGATCTAAAAAATATGAATGTTTCCAACAACCTTGATGCGAGTCGAGCCATTACAAATATGTTGTAATCTCTAGAAAGTAAGAGGGTTTTGTTTGCAGACATTTGATATACTTCAAATAAAAAAAAAGAAAAAAAGGGAGTTTTCCTTAAAAAAAAAGGGGGATGATGGTGAAGTAAAAAAAAAAAAAAAAGAAAGAAAACAAAAAAAAGGAAAGAAAAAGAGATTTTTTGTGCCTTGGTTCATCGTGCACATTTGATAATTCCTCTCTTACCTCGGCATGTGTGTCGGGCCGGCAAACCACTCATACACGCTTTCTTAAGCGTGGTGGGAAGGGAACCCGGCGCGACACCTACGACGAGGTAAGTGAGCGATCCCTTAACCCCAAAATCCTATCATCGGCGTTTGTGTCGAGCCGGCAAACCACCTATACACGCTTTCTTAAGCGTGGTGGGAAGGGAACCCGGTGCGACATCTACGGCGAGGCGGGTAGGCCCTATGCACACTTTTCTTAGCATGGTGGGGACAATTTTAAGTACCCGTATGCGGCTCTGTACCTGCGGGGAAAAAACTGCTCTTCTTTTCAGGTACATTTGAAGACCCATACACGCTTTCTTAAGCGTGGTGGGGATTGAAGACTTTACACGGCCGCGGTGTCCTCGAAAGAGGGCACCTACCATACACGCTTTCTTAAGCGTGGTGGGAAAGGCCCAGTTTTCTGTAGTTTCCCCTAAACGGGGGAGATGCCGGAATGCTGCCGAAATTTCGGGTGAACAGAAGACCGCACTTGGACATAATTTGAACATAAAAGAACAAAAGGACTTGGACCTCATTTGGACATTGAATTTGAACTTGGAATGAACTAAGCTCAAAGTTGAATAAATGAACAAAAGTCTGAAATCAAAGAAAGGTTGAACTTGATTGATCACAAAGGCTTGAACCAATCTTAAGACTTCAAAAGACTTGAACAAAATTTTGGATACAAAGAACTTGGACCTGAAATAAAACTAGACTTTGAACCAAACTTGAACAGCAAGAACTTGAATCAATCTTGGACAACAGAGAACTCGAGTATGAACCGGATTTCAAAAGAGCTTGAACTTTGAATTCGATGTGACTACAGTGGACTTGCAAAGTTGAATATGACAACAGGGAGTTGGACCTAGAATTCGAACTCAATAAGACTACAAAGGACTTATAAATCCAAGCTTGAATCACATGCAAGGAAATTCGAGTTGAACTTAGGCTTGATTGGAGCACTAATCAAGCATGATTAATGGTTAAATAGATACACAATGTATGCATTTTATCCAGAAGCAAAAATCAATTGAAAAATATGACATTACTATAACTAACAATAAACAATGAATGTTACAAAGTCTTTTTGATGGACGACCACTCAATGGAGGGCAATGCAACTAAAATCAAGCGATATGCAACAAATCCATGCTCCTACAAGCTACTATAGAAGACCCGCTGTGTACACAAGATGTTATCTATGAACATAAGGTCATACGAATATAACAAATGTAAATGCCCACAGGCCGCCGAAAGAGACTCGTTGTACAACTAATACGCCATCCACAAAAAAGATACGAGGGTGCTACAACAGATGACAATATCTACCAGCAAAAGCAGGAGATTCGTTAGTGCACTACAATCCATCTACAGAAAGTAATCGGTAGTGCACGACAATCTACCTGTATGAAAGCAGCATACAACTCAGTCCACAAGCTGCTACGAGACGCCACAGGATCTGCAACACTCGTACAAGCAGACAAAAGGCGTCTACAAGCTTCTAAAACAGAATGCTGCATTCAAATGGCAGTCGCCTGTACAACTAAAAAATCCCAAAAGTACCCCCGAGCTGCTGCAAAATGCCACCGGATCCGCAACATTCATGCAAGCGGACAGAAGACGTTTATAAATATTCCAAGAATACCCCCGCACATGTGCACTTTAATTTGTATACACATTAGGTACACTAAAAGGGAAAAATATAATCTTAAACCCGCATGGTCCCTGGCGAGCCCGTAGTAAGAACATACGTGAAGCCTAGGGATGCTGCGCGGGTCAGTAGATTTGAACCTGATCCTCCTAAAGCAAGTAAATAGGAGTTGACAAGGTTCAATAAATATTTACAAAATACCCCCAAACACCTGCATGGGCCCAAGCGAGCGTGTTATTGGTACACACGTGACGTCTAGGGATGCTGCGCGGGTCAATAAATTTGAACCCGATCCTCCTAAAGCAAGTAAATAGGAGTTGACAAGGTTCAATAAATATTTATAAAATGCCCCCAAACACCCGCATGGGCCCCGACGAGCGTGTTATTGGTACACACGTGACGTCTAGGGATGCTGCGCGGGTCAATAAGTGAATTCCAGTTCGAGCCCGATCCTCCTATACGGGTAGATAGGAGTCGACACGACTCGAACCATTAAATAAATATGCGGTCGCGAGATCGACCGGGATATTTATTTTATAGTTCATATTAGGCCTTCAAGGCCTAGAATCAAGAAAATTCACTTACAAAGGCACAAAGCCTACGAAACCTGATCCTCTGTCGACAGCTCGACAGAGTGGACAAGGTTCAACCCATAAATGTGAATGACCCCAAACACCCCGATGATGGCCATGTTGAATGTGAATCTCAACCGGAGGGGTCCATTCCAAATATTTCAAAATGCCTCCCAACTTTCCAAATTTCCCGTAAAATCCAAAATCTCCAAAAATTCCAAAAATCCCATACTCCAAAATGTTTAAAATTGAAATTCAACCATTCAAACACTTAAAGCAAAATCCATCCACCCTCCGCAACAGTTTATCGAGGTGGACAAATTTGAAAATAATCACAGCTCACAAAGAGCTAATGCCTGGTCGAAAATATCACTAGGATCCATTCTCAAACAATCTCCTGCTAGCAAGGACGTGGTACGAGTCCTCTAACCGGCAATTTCGCCGCCAAATGACACTGCAGGATAAACGGTTATGACTCGGGGCCCTCTGAACCAGGTGGTCTCCGCCAAATGGCACCATTATATTATGGTTATGGCCAGAGCCCGTATGCTCCCCAATGGCATCAAATCCTTGAGATATGAATCAATAGGATATGATTGATAGGGCACAAAGCCCTCTGTTAGCTAAGGTGGATTCAAATTTGTCCCCTTAGGTAAATATTCAACCCAGGTCTACAAGGTACCCTTGAACGAAGCAACCCATGGCTGCCGACAAGGATCCTTCTGTCAGGTTGGGTCGACTACCTCCTCTGACTAAGTAGACCAGGGATCATGATGGCCCGGGACGACAGAACCATGGGATCTTGATCGGGTCTATCATCCATTCCCCCACCATCTGATTTGAGTGCTAGATGGTGAAAATTTTTTCAATTTTAAATATCAATCACTCATCCTTCAAATTTCCTACACCTAAACCCATGCTGCTACTATACGCCAGACATATGTATCTTCTACGCATCTGATTGACGACTAGCCTTAATCGAAAGTTCTCTCTCATTATTGGGAGGGGTAATTAACTATAGGGGCTTGCGCCTATAGGAAACTAGAACTCAGATCATAAAGTCTTCGCAAAATGAGGGCGAAATCTCTGGGTAGTGTCTTATCTACAAACCCATCTGCCTTCCAAAATTTACCCCGGAACTTAATTCCGTTAAAACTCCCCCGAAAAAAGCAAAAGGCAGGCGGAGGCCGGGGCCGAATTTTCGGAACCCACATGATTTAAACTTGGTTTGAGCTTGATTAGTAAAATATTATTGAGCCGAGCGCATTTAGGCTTTTCGAGTAGCCTATAGAGCCGACCTTGTGGCTTATTGAGCTAAGCTCTTTTAGGGAAGCCAAGCTAAAAATTGAAATTTTAATTTAATAAATATTAAGTTAATGTTATAAAATCTTTAAAAAATTTATTAGTTCTTTTTTTTTAAAATAAAGTTCACAAAAGCATGATCCACATTGCCTTAATTCTATATTGCCTACATGGCTACAAGCTCACTCAACAAAGCTAGGTAACAAAACTTTCTCCTTCAAACTATATAAAGACTACTTGCTTTACATGCCCAACTGATGTGAGAATAAAAATAGGCATGGAAACTAAGACAAGTTTTTCTTAGTTTGTCGTTGCATGGTTGCTTTCCATCAATTGGGTAACATAATTAGACAAAGGAATTAAATACATAAACAATATTTAGATAATCTATAAATAATATATAAATAATGTAAATCAAAAAAATAATATATAAATATTAAAACTTAATAAACTAGAAGCATTACAATAATATAAATAATATAAAAGCTTAAAATCAGAAGCATTCATATTGTTAAACTTTTATTTTTGTTTGATTATGAATTACATATTATCAAAATTTAGTATATGAATTGACAATAATTAATACAACAACAACAATCGCCTTTATCCCACTATGTGAGGTCGACTACATGAATCATTTTTCTTCATTGTGTTCTATTGAGAGTCAAATTCTCATTTAAATCTAATGAAAAAAAGGTCATTTCTAAAACTTTCTAACCAATTAGTTTAAGATCTACTTTTATTTTTCTTAACAAAGGCCAAATCTAATACATCTACTCTCCTAACAGGGTCATCAGAAGACTGATGTTTTATGTGACCAAACCATCTTAGGCCGACTCTCTCTAATCTTATATGCCACTGGAGCTACTCCAATCTTTTCAATTGAGCTTCTTCACAAATTTAAAATGATACTATTCATGATCATAAATGAGTCAAGCAACAAGCTGCTCAAGAATACTCAGTTCATTTACAATCCTACATTTCTCCCTTGTGACCAATTCATCCACCATACAAGATCATATAGGCAGCCGCTAAGGGAGGTCCACATTAAGATGTGGTGGGAGTCACCAATCCTTCAATCTACACAAAATTTCAGAAGTTAGCAAAATGGTAGGTTATGTTACTAGATATTAATGTGATTGTGGCTTTTCGATAACTTGTTCCCTAGGTCCTCAAAGTAGGTGACTCTGGCACTCCAAATCAACTTGTTCTCTAGTGGTGTGATCTTTTATTGCATGACAACATTAAATCAGGGATATCATCTCCAAAGTTTTCATTAAGTGGCCCATCCAAAAAGGGTTACTACATCATATTCTCTCAATAGACCCTACCCTACACTCAGGCTCAGGGAACACTTCTTAGGTTGGCATCTCATTTGAGCGGTGACTACAATGAGATGAAGAACCTATATAAAGTGATTTCATAGCTTCTGAATTGAAATTTTGCAGTCCTATGCAACAAAGCACATAGAATATTCGCAAGCGATGAATATTGAATTGTGTTATTGTATTATCCAATATGGTGGTAAAACTAGCCACAATATTACAGTTAATATTCAGAGGATCATCATTGCTCTCGCTAAACCCATTTCTGTTCATTTTAACTCTTTAAATCCAACCATAAAATGGCATGTGATAAAGCCAAATTTTAAGTATGCATTTTGCAGGGCATCTTAGTGCACAATGAGATATAGAATTTCAGCTAACCAACATAAGAAATCAAGTCCATTTAATGCTTTGAACAAAAAGCAAATAGGCAATGCAAGTTGCTCTCTTGACTTCAAAATAATATCAAAACTTTTTTAAAGCAGTCGATTAAAATTAGTAAATTACAAGATGCAATATTTTTTAGATATTGACATAATTTTATAGAAATATTTAGTTTTTTTTTCAAAAAGTTGGTTTTTTTACCTATAAATTTTTGTCAGATGCACCTGTAGCTCTAATATATTAAGAAAATATATTTTGTCACATCTCCAACTCATTGATAATGAAAAATAAAAATACTATTACCAGTATGCAGATACTATCTGTGACGTGAACTCCAAGCTCTGTCATCAAGACAAGAATCGTCCCAGCAACATATGCTGCCCACCTTAAGTAGAACACACATGTACATAGATGAGTAACATAATAATAAGCATTTACTAGATGAAAGAAATAGGTGACCTACTTCTGTGATTGATCTTGTGCAAAGTATCTGTAAGCCTTCTCATAAGATATGGGTTGGTCACCGTCAAGGAAATCAGAAAGGTCCATATCAAATGTTGGTGCTCGGTTACTCAATTCAGACCCAAATGACACCTGAGCAGGAATTGAGTCCGCAAAAAAAGAAGATAAATAGAAAATTAGAATGTTACGGAGGTCAAGTTCTTAAATTACTGAAGCACCCACACTTCCAACACAAATGTAAAGCCTCTTCAATCTATAAGAACCCACACTGGCGGGAGCTAATGTGGTGGGTACATTGAGTGAATTTTTTGTCGTATTTTGAGAAAATAATAAGATTTTTTTGCATAAGAATGAAAAAGAATAATTTTGTGCTAACCTCAAAAGAAAGACTTAGTGGGATAAAGGCTTGATATTGTTGTTGCTCAAAAGAAAGACTTGATTAGAATATTTGTACAATCTAAATATGGTTGATTAAGATATAACATATTTGACTCGAGTAAATTTAAAAATTCACACATGCACTAATTATATTGATTAATAAATGATTGTGTAGGCTAGGGTAGAAGTGATTTCTTACACAAACTAAGGCACTGTCCATGTCCATCCCCCAGATTTTCTCTAAATTAAACTTATACAACTAATTTCCAAGGAAACATTATCTGCTTATATAACTAGATGATAACACTTTGTGCTCTTTCTATTTCTGTGTGAGAACTAGTTAGTTTAGTAAGGCATGAATCAAATCGTTAAATCTCAATTGTTACATATTTGGTGCGATATGTATAGTAGGAATCAAAGATGTTTGCATGGAATCTATTATTCCCTGAATAATCTTAATTACATTTGAATGATTAAATCCACCTCGGATTGCAAGCAAAGGAGACAAAGGTATTGGGATTTGCAAATCCCCTTGGGATGCGGGCAGGATCTACCTGCCTCAAGATTTAAAAACAGGTCTTAGGCCTCATACAATATTGAGGAGGTCATAGGACGGTTTACTCTATTAGTAGTGTTGTTTCTCTTGGTAATCTCTCTCATCCTTGGTTTTTATATCCTCTCAAAAACTAGGTATTCTTAGAGGATTGATGACTTCAGCATACCCTCTTGATTAGGGTTTCATGGTGCATGCAAGAAGATCTTCCTATTTGTAAGGGTTTTCTTTAGGCTTCTTCTTTCATTGTGAGCAGGTAAACTAGGTCGATGTTGGGGACGTGTAACGAATGTCCTTTTATCCTACATTGTTTGTATTTTATGGATTTCTCGTGGATCGGATTTTCTTGTTAGGAAATACTTGAAGATCTCAAGTAAACTCTAACAATAGAGACAAAAAACAGTAAGAATGCTCCACAAATCCAATGAAAAAACAAGCAAAACAGTAATTTTTATTACAGAAATCAAACTAACGGAAGACAAGTAGCAAAATACAATTGATCCTCAATTCGAGAGCAGGATATATCTCTCCCAATCCCTAGACGCTGCTAGAGCCCAAGGCACCAAACTCCAAGAACAAGAACATCCAGAATAATTTGCATACCCCTAACCCTAATCCTCTCTTCCTATTTAAAGCAAACAATTAAATAACAAATACCTAAGCAGCCCTCCCATAATTCTCTCCTATTTCCTTAGTTATTTCCCTCCCAAATCAGCCCTCAAATCATCCCATAAATCTGCCCTCTTCAATTAGGAAATATTTCCTAATTAATACCCCCCAAATCAACCCCTCAATATATCCTCTTCAATTAGGAAACAGTTCCTAAGTAATTCCTTTTGCTTTTGATTAAGAACCTTCCTAAACAACTCCCTCTTGATTATGAAATTTCCTAACTCCCTCCCAATCAAATTTGGCCGGTCTATCAACACTCCCCTCGCAAAGTGCTACAAAGGAAACTGCTGCTGAAGCACTTGACTAATAACACTGGACTAAAAAAGAAATTGACACTGGGTCGAATGATCCCTGCCTCCAGCATCTCCTTGATCAATCTCCCTATCTCATCCTTCTGGATTTGAGGATAACGATACGGATGAACACTAATATGTGAGACTATTTTCTTCAAGATAATAACATGCTCGTGTTCTCGCGAAGGTGGCAATCCTTGAGGTGGCTGAAAAACCTCACTAAATTGCTAAATCAAGGGCTGCACTGAAAGAGGAACATCCCCTCCCTCCTACAATATGATCCCCTCCAGCCTATGTAGTTCCACCAGATGACCTTCCCCCACCTCATATATGCTCCTCACCATGATTTTAAGTGATATCATGGCTTTGGAGAGCCCTGCATCTCCCCTTATCACTACTCTTCTCCCTTCCACCACTAGCTCCATCATCAATGCCCCCCAGTTGACCTTGGTATCTCCCAAAGTTTGCAGCCACTTCATCCCAAGGATGACATCAGTACTTCCTGACTCCAATGGGAGAAAATCCTCCCTCACCTGAACCCCCTGTATGGTCAAAACTACTCCTCTACAGATCCCCTAGCCCGTCTCCACCTTCCTTGTACCCATCATCACTCCATAATATCCTGTATCCACCAATTTCACCCCCAATTGGTTCACGACCTGGTTGGAAATGAAATTGTGGGTAGCCCCACTGTCAATCAACACCACCATCTCCCTATCTGCTATTTCCCCCTTCAGCTTCATGGTATGATTCAGAGTAAATCCTACTACTGAATTTAGGGAGATCTCCGCCACATCCAGATGGAGCTTGTCCTCCATCTCTCTCTCTACCTCACTCTCACCTCCCTCCTCAGTTTCCTCGTCATCATAGACAGTGAGAACCTGAAAAGTTCGGTCCCTGCACCTGTGCCCTGGAGTATACTTCTCATCACATCTGAAGCATAGTCCCTTCTCCCTCTTCTCCTGCATCTCCCGATCTTTTGAAGTTCCCCCCACTTCCCTCTCCTATTGGTTTCTCCCTTGGAGTCTCACGAATGTTGCCCGTTGTAGGTCCCTTGGGTGCTAAAAGAGTGGTAGTCATTCGGTGAGAGCCACCTGAACTATTTTCCCTGGCTCCCCACTTTTGGTACTTCTGATCCTGCACTAGCTATGCCAGCTCCATTGCCTCTCTTAAGTCACGAGGTCTCATGACTCTCACTGCGGCCCTGATCTCTGATTTGAGTCCCTTCATAAAATTATCCTCCAAGACAGTCTCCGATAGTCGATCTAATCGACTGGCCAAGTACTCAAATCTCTCGAGATAATCTGTCACTGATCCTTCCTACACTAGTACAAAGAACTGCTCATAAAAGTCCCCTCCCCTGCCGATTCGAAAATGTTCCAATAAGCATTCCTTGAACTCCCTCCAACTCCATATTGGACTTCTCATGTCTCTCCACTGGTATCAAGACAACACATTCCCTTCCAAACAGAAGCCCGCAGCCATCAATTTTTCCTTCTCCGTCAAACCATTGATGGTCAAATACCTCTCCAACTTGTAAATCCACCCTGCTCTACGGTCCCTAGGAGCGAAGGGTTAGGTAGGTAGTACGGGCCCTCTGACTTCCAGCTATGTGCTGTGTGTGACTCCCGCGAAGCAAATGAAGATTCGTGAAGCGAATTCGAGCTTTCTCGAAAGCGGCTCATGTGTATCATCCCCTTCAAAAATGGGCATCTTCAGCTTCCGTACCTTCGGATCTCCCCCGTTTCCCCGAATTCCTCCATAATTTCCCCTTTCCCAAGAGTTTGGTCCTCCCCAAGTCTCTCGATCTTCCCTTCCACGTTCATAGCTAAACCTTTCTTCGCTTTCTCCCATCCTTCATTCAAAATCAGCACCCCTCCTATCATAATCCCCCTCTTTTCTCTCCCAATCAGCACCCCTTGGTTCATGCCCCCTATAATCACGCCTCTCTCCATACCTTCCACCTTTCTCCTCCATGATCTCCACATTGTTTTCCCTCCTACGAAATTCAGAATTCGTAGTTCTTCCTACTGGCCCCTTTGTCTTCGATGCCACCATTTGAATTTGACTTCTAATATCTTCTTCACCGTCTCATGAAGATTGGAAACATTTTCTTCCACAGATGAAATTCTATCTTCCACCGTTGCTTTCATTTGGCTCATCTCCCATTCGAGGCGTTCCTCAAACACATCCACTTTCTTGGCTGCCATTGATACCCTTATTTTTATTGGACTAAAAAATCTGAATCTCGATTCAAAAAAAAAAAAAATAGCCCCTTCCGTTTAAAATTAGCCGCTGATTTTCTCAGAAAAATTCCCCAAACTGTCCCAAAATCTGCTATGATACCAATTTGTTAGAAAAATACTTGAAGATCTCAAGTAAACCATAACAATAGAGACAAAAAACAGCAAGAACACTCCACAAATCCAATGGAAAAACAAGCAAAACAGTAGTTTTTATTGCAGAAATCAAACTAACAAAAGAAAAGTAGCAAGATACAATTGATCCTCAATTCGAGAGGAGGATCTATCTCTCCCAATCCCCAGATGCCGCTAGAGCCCAAGACACCAAACTCTAAGAACAAGAACATCAACAATAATTTGCATACCCCTAACCCTAATCCTCTCTTCAATTAAACAACAAATACCTAAACAACCCTTCCCTAATTCCCTCCTATTTTCTTAGTTATTTCCCTCCCAAATCAGCCCTCAAAACATCCCATAAATCTGCCTTCTTCAATTAGGAAATATTTCCTAAGTAATCCCCCAAATCAGCCCCTAAATATGTCCTCTTCAATTAGGAAACATTTCCTAATTAATTCCTTTTGATTAAGAACCTTCCTAAACAACTCCCTCTTGATTAGGAAATTTCATAATTCCCTCTCAATCAAATTTGGCCGGTCTATCATTTCCCTCCTCTCATGTGTATGTAGGCCTTGTTGAAGAAGCCAAACCATGCAAACATTAGCATATCTTTCTTAGTGTTTGCTTGATCTTAACTCTTTTAGTGTTTGCATTGTATTTGGATCTTTGAAATCTCTTTTGCATTGAGTCTTCCATCTCGTTCCAACAAATTAGTATCAAAGCCTAAAGTGGAGTATACGATCCATTTTGGTGATATAAATACTCAGTGACAAATGCAACTTCAATGGATCCACTTTGACGAGCAATAGTTGCACTTCAAGGGGATTTCACAAGTGTTTAGTTTGGAAGTTATCTAGGCTTGTTGAGATTACATAGTGCTAAGCCCTTTGAGGAAAGGAAACAACCACTTTAGATGTACAAATATCAAGTGGTAGGTCCACTTTCAATGGACCCACTTTAATGTGCAGAACTTATGCTTCAAAGTTCTCTTGCAAGTGTTCAGTTCAAATTCGCCCGGATTTGTTGATATTGCATGGTGTTAATCGCTTCAAAACTTAGTAGGTTTAGAGTGCTAGGATTTGAGAGGGGAAGTCATAAAGGAGATTATAGTTATTTTCGCAATATTAAGTCAAGAAGAGAAATTTGAATATTGACTCAACTGTTTCATGCACGTGTGAAGCACAGGATTAAAGATGCATTGCACATTATCTATTATACCTGGAATATTCCTGATTAGGTTTAAATGATCAGATGGCTAGGATCAGACCCAACTATAGATTGAGTGCATAGGAGACATAGAATACATATCAGGATTTGTAAATCCCCACTAGAAGCATGGGATTTATTTTCTCAGAATTCATGAATGTGAGGTATCAAGTGTTACGTGATTTTAGAGCAGTCAGCTTCCTCAGCTGGTAGTGCGATCACTTTCGATGATCTCTCTCATCTCCCATATTTAGTGTAAAAACCGGCCCAAATACTCAAACAGGCGGATCTAAGCGAGCAGGCAGGCGCGAGTGCGGAAGCTGTAAGACCCTCAAAGTTCAAATACAGTTAAGTATAAATTAATTATCAAGCAATCAATTTATAATGAATAGTAGCCTTTCCATTAGCCTTTCCACTAAAAGTCACATGCATTGGAGGATGGCTGTGAGTGGGAATCCTGAAGCTGTGACAAGTTTAGTGGAATAGGAATTATATTATTTTAATGGTAGTGGAATGCCTAGCTAATGCAATGACTTAAGCCATCTCTTCTTCACTTCTTCACAACCTGATTTCCATCTGAAGCATGCCGTGAGCTGAGAGGGGGCTGATACTGCTGGGCGGAACAAAGGCAGGCAGCTGTGGGGAGAATTTCAGAAAATTTCAGCAAAACCAAGGTAAAGAGAAGTTAGGTAGATACTGTAATTAATGGCTAAACTTGTTATTTAGTTGAAATGAGATATGGTTTGCTTAAATTAGATAATATTACTGTTGTAGGGTCGCTGAAATCAGTTGGCTAGGATTTAATTTAGCTGAGGTGAGAAATAATATGCTGAAATCTATTAAAAAAATCCAATATGACTGTTGTAGGCAGTTGTACAGGGCTGAAAAAAGATGTAGCTGAAATGCAGTTTAGTAATTTGAGAGGGAGAAGGAGATATGCTACTGTTGTGATTGAAAGCAGTTTGCTATTTGCTGAAATATGAATTTCTGAATGTTGAGTGTGTTGAAACCAGTTGTTGAATTCTATAGGAAAACGGAAAGAGGGAAAAGAGGGAGATTAGGGAGGGATGAATGAGGGAGAGTAAAATTGAGGTTGTTTACAAAAGGAAAAGGATTCGGGGTACTTTGGGTGAACCAGTTTACCCAACTGTTCTGGAAAACGATGTGAGATACCCAAACGATGCTATAGGAAATAGTAAAAATTTTATATAATTGCAAATTTATATTTATTATGTTTACTCTAGTATTTATTGTTTACTCTAGTATTTACTTCAGTTTATTCCAAATTATTCATGTACGAACATAGATGATTTATAGAGTAATGACTACAATAGCATATGTCATGATGGTTAAAAAGGAATGATATTAGGAATGTTAAATAAGTTATATATGCGGGATAGGCCCGCACCAGTAAAGGCGAAAGACCTAATGAGATAAGCCTACACTCTCGAAATTCTAAAAGTTGGGGATTATGACCCAGCCTTGAATGAGAGAGCAACATCAATTCTAAAAATTAAAAATTTGGACCCAATCTTGAATTGAAAAGCTGGATGGGTGCAAAAACCTATAGCTATTATATAAACTGTATATAGATGTCGAACAAAAACAGAACATAAAGTAATGTTATGAATTTCTTATGTTTAGTAAAGAATTTTCCATGTGTTTTATATTAATTGTTAATATGTTTAGAATTATTTCTTCTTCATTGCTCGAGTATTTTATTGAGTTCTGCCTCATTTAGCAGTGGTTGGACTGTAGGCAAGGAGAAGGAGCCAGTGAGATAATAGTCAGGACAATTGACTATTATTTTGTGTACATACACATTTTGAGTGTACAAAGAGATATGTGTGATAGATGTACAGACTTTTGGGTATGTAATTAAATTTTAAAGGTTTTAGTAAAACTCTATATTTCAATTGAGATGTGCATGTTATTTGATGTATATTATATAGCTTTCTCTTATAAAAATCTTGATGTGTTATGATTAATTATGCTAGGATAGTTTGAATAGACTTCTTTTTACTTATCTAATTCTGACATCAATGTTTCAGAATGGGGATAAGTAAGAAGAGGGTCTGTTCAGATTCTCCTTCTCTGTTACACTCCATATTGACTGTAAGAGGTCAAAATGGGGTGTGACAGAAATTGGTATCAGAGCCAGGTTAAAAATGAAATGGAAGCATAATTGGACTTAGACAATGAAGTATAATGAGATATAACGAATCTGATGTATACAGAGTTATAAGTTAAATTAAGGTTGAATAGAACTGTACATGCAATTATTCTTTGAATAAACATGCCTACATAATAGGCCTACTTAATATTTTAAATAATCATGTTTATTATCATGAGTATATATTATATGAATTATTTATATGCATACAGATAATTATGTCTGCGGAGTTGCCAGAACTAATGACTGGACAGTCATCCAGCCAGATATAGAAACAGGAATAAATGAGGGAAATAAGTCTAAAAAACTTCAAGATATTGTGCAATTGATCTCATAAGTGGTGGATAAAATGACATTTATGAAGAAATCTTCTACTAACAGTGGACCCAGAGTTAAAAGTGGCAGTGAAGTGGATCGACATTTAAAATTATTTCAGATTTTTAAACCGCCAGCCTCCAAAGGTGTAAGTGATCCAACAGTAGCTGAAGTTTGGTTGTTAAAAATTAGGAAGATTTTAGATGGCATGACCTGAAAATAGAAATGTACCTTTAGCCATATTTGTTCTATAAGGAGAGGCAGAAAGATGGTGGTAAGCACAACATAGAGAAAAATTTAAGAATAAAAGATATGGATAAAGAAAAAGGAGTACCTTCATTGGTACTATTTTAGACTGTGGCTCATGTGACGGTTATATTATTTACGAGAAAGAATAAATATATGGATAAAGATATGATATATGCATAATATTGAAAGTCTTGAAATGAAATGATTAAATAGAATTACTTTACGCATTAAAATTATCATGGATATTATTCAAAATGCCTTGGGTTACTGTAGTTTAGAAGCATAATTTACTCACTGAGTTCTTTTATAACTCACTCTTAAATTTACAAATGAACATATATTATTCATAACTTAAAAAGAGTAGAAGAGAATATAATGTATATCGTAGGCGCAACGTACTAAAAGAAAGGTATTTATAATATTTAACTTTGTTTCAAGTTTTAAGGTTTTTGTGGCTCTTTCAAATTATTGGCGATTGATTTAGTAAATAAAAATTTAATCAACCGTCCGATTGTCTGTTCCCGCCTCATTTAATCAAGCCTCCGGGCCAGGTCGATCGTGAAATTTAGACCCTCTTAATGGTTAAGGTTTCTTGGAGGATTAGTTGCTTCAGCATAACCATTTATTTAGGGTTTCATTGCTCACGCAAGAACATCAACTTTATGAGGTAATCCTCTTTGTGGGTTTTCTACGAGCTTCTTTGATTAAGAGTTGTTTACATGGATATTGGAAGGGATGACAAGTGCCCTTTTACTATAGATTATTTGTGACTTGTGTTCTTAATGGATTAGATCCTCAACTCGAACAACATAAACTTTGATGTCTCATTCTTTGTGTTTGTATGATCTCTCTTGTGTGCTTTACATTCCATTTGCATAAAATTTTTCACTCGGAAGTCACTTCCGCATTACATTTATCATTGTATTCCAACTCAATTATTATTATATGTGTTAAATCCTAGCCATCCCTTGGCATTTTGATCCCACGACTAGTATGAGAATCCGTGAGAGGCTCACCTGTTAGATCCCAGCCGTCCTTCGGCATTTTAATCCCACGGCTAGGATGGGAATCCGTGGGAAGCTCACCTGGATTGCGCCGATCTCCTTCCATATTTAGTCGGCTGATTTAGAAAGGATTATATTAGAGCAATTATGCATGATTTTGTAATTATTTGTTTCTTTATTAAGATATCTTGTATAGATCTATAAATATGGATAGTTTTGTGCAATAAAATTAAGCATTTTTCCTCTCTAATTCTTTGAATTTAACAAGAACACAGGTGAAATCCGTAAGCATGAAATTCAAGTATTCTACCACTATCATCAACCTTATTCTAACAATTCATGGTAGGTCTTATGAATCACTCAATTCAAAACCCTGCTCAAGTCTAATATCTTGTCATATTACTTTTTATTAATCATTTCACCTTGCAATTCCTTTACCTCTTTTTTCATCTGATATTAGACATTTACTATACATGTCTAAATCACTTAAAAATCTATTTTCTATCTCTTCAATAATTGTTAAATTCAAACCATAATATACTCTTTTGGCACTAATCCTTCTCAAATTTTACCTAAAATCCATCTTAGCATTCAAATTGCTATCACATTTAAGGTGGTTTGGTTTGAAGTAAAATGGGTGCAAAGTATTACAAATGCAGAAGTTTTGAAATTAATAATATTTGGTTTGAACTAAAAAAATACAACAACAACAACAACAACATCAAGCCTTTGTCCCACTACGTGAGGTCGGCAACATGAATCCTTTTTCTCCATTGTGTCCTGTTCAAAGTCAAATTCTCATTTAAATCTAATAAAGAAAGATCATTTCTAATATTTTCTAACCAAGACTTTTTAGGTCTACCTCTACCTTTCTTAACATAAGTCAAATCTAATACCTCTACTTTCCTAACCGGGTCATCGGGAGGCCGCCATGTTATGTGACCAAACCATCTAAGGCGACTCTCTCTAATCTTATCCTCCACTAGAGCTACTCCAACCTTTTCACGTATATGTTCATTTCGTATCCTGTCTCTAAGGGTAAAGCCACTCATCCACTTGAGCATCCTCATCTCCGCAACACATAACTTAGTATTGTGCTTCTCTTTTAATGGCCAACATTCTGCACCATAAAGCATTGCAGGTCTCACCACCATCTTATAGAATTTTCCCTTAAGTTTGAGGGGGACTTTTCTATCACACAACAAGCCCGATGCATTCCTCCACTTCAACCATCCAACTTGAATTCTACTGATAACATCCCCATCTATTTCACCATCACTCTGAACAATAGATCCAAGATATCTAAAACATGTACTCCTATTAATGACTTGATCGCCCAAAGTCACAATCCCCTCACTAGGTCTATTACTGCTAAAATTACACTCCATATATTCAGTTTTAAATCTACTCAAGTGAAAACCTTTAGACTCTAATGTTGATCTCTAGACTCCAAGTTTACCTTCAACTCCCTCTCTAGTCTTGTCAACAAGAAGAATATCATCAGCAAAAAGCATACACTAGGGTACATCCTCTTGTAAATGTCTAGTGAGAACATCCATGACTAACGCGAAAAGATATGGGCTTAAAACTGATCCTTGATGTAATCCAACTGAAATAGGGAAATACTTGGTCAAACAACCTTGTGTTTGAACACAAGTAATAGCTCCTTCATACATATCTTTAATGATTTGAATATAAGTATTATTAACTCCTTTCTTTTCAAGAACTCTCCATAGCACTTCTCTTGGAACTTTATCATATGCTTTCTCTAAATCAATAAATATCATATGTAGATCCTCCTTATTCTCCCTATATTTCTCCATTAAACCTCTCAATAAATGTATGGCTTCCATAGTAGACCTACCCGGCATGAATTCAATTTGATTTTGAGAAACATTAGTATCATGCCGCAACCTACGCTCCATAACTCGCTCTCATAGTTTTAAAGTGTGACACATTAACTTAATTCCTCTATAATTCGCACAATCTTGTGCATCACCTTTATTCTTATAAATAGGAATCAATATACTCATTCTCCACTCATCTGACATCTTTTTAGTTTTCAAAACAGTATTAAAAAGTTTAGTTAGCCAAGAAATTCCTTCATCTCCTAAGCATTTCCACACCTCTATTGGGATATCATCAGGTCTAACAGCTTTTCCACACTTCATTTTCTTTACAGCCTCTCTAACTTCGGTTTTACTAATACGCCGATAAAAACAAAAATCTTTATTTTCATTTAGGGTGCCAAGGTCACTAAAGTCAATCGTATTCTTACAATCTTCATTAAAAAGTTTATCAAAATATCTCATCCACCTTTGTTGAATATCATCTTCTAAGAAAAGTACTTTTTGATCTTCATCTTTAATACATTTCACTTGAATTAAATCTTTACTACTCCTATCTCTTTGTTTGGCTAGCTTATACATATATCTTTCTCCCTCCTTAGTATCTAATCTATTATATAAATAATTAAAAGCTAAGATCTTTGCATCACATATTGCTTTCTTAGAATCCTTTTATGCCTCTTTATATCTTTTCCAATTATCTGAATTTTTACATCTAAACCAATTTTTATAATAAATCTTCTTATTTTTTATCTTTTCTTGCACAATTGGATTCCACCACCAACTATTTTTACAATTAGGGGCTTTTCCCTTTGATATTCCAAACACATCTTTTACAATATTTTTAATATCACTAGCCACTTTTTTCACATAACATTAGCATCCTCATGCACCAAAAAAATCTTAGAATCTAAAATCTTACTCTCAAAAATATTTTTATTACTATTCTTTAAATGCCCCCATCTAATCCTAGAAAATCGTTTTACTTTATTTTTTATTTTCTACCCCTTCATCTTACAGTCCAAAACTAATAAGCGATGTTGGGTACATAAACTTTCACTCGGAATAACTTTACAATCTTTGCAATCTAAATGATCTACTTTTCTTATAAGAAAATAATCAATCTGAATTTTACTATAACCATTCTTATAAGTGATGAGATGCTCATCTCTTTTTTTAAATAAGGTATTAGCAATTAAAAAATTATAAGCTAAAGAAAAATCTAATATGGTCTTACCACCTTCATTAGTCATTCCAAACCCATATCCACCATGAATGATTTTAAAATCATCTACCTCTCTACCAACATGACCATTTAAATCTCCTCCAATAAAAATTTTCTCTCCAAGAGGTATCTTTTGAATTAAATCTTCTAAGTCATCCCAAAATTTTAATTTTGAACACATATCCAAACCTACTTGAGGAGCATAAGCGCTTATAATATTAATAATCTTAGCATCAACAACAATCTTCAAAGTCATAATTCTATCTCCAATTCTATTAATATTTATAACATTATCCTTCAAACTCTTTCTATAATCACACCTACACCATTTCTAGTACGACTCTTACCTGAATATCATACTTTAAATCCTAAGCTATCAATCTCCTTAGCCTTCTCTCCAACTCATTTAGTCTCCTGAATGCACAGAATATTTATCTTCCTATGAATCATAATATCTATTAATTCCATCAATTTTCCTGTAAGGGAACCTATATTCCAAGTTCCTATCCTAATATTAGTATCATGGACTAGCTTCTTTGCCCAGATCCGTCCATGATGTGGGAACCTTTGCCTATTTAACACTGCACCCGGGCGCCGATGTAGCGGCCCTTGCACACTTGTCACTGTATTCAGGCCATACAACGCGTCGCTTCCAGGGAACGCCCTAGCATTAACACAATTTATTAAAGAATTCATGTCATGGTTATTCGACAAGTTTTACGCTGGCTGTCGACTACCTAACGCAACCCTCCACTTTTCTCATCCAGGACTTGAGACCTGGCAATGGCTGTGTTTGTTTGAACTAAAAAATATATATATTTGGAATTCACTCTTTACTTTAATTTGGTGTATTTGAAAATCATTAGAATTGGTCGAGTTTTAAATATACTATTATTTGTTTGCCCACCCATCGCCACCCCTCGCCATCTGTCGGCAGCCACCCGCCGCCATGAGCTAGTCGCCACCCTTACCTGCCTATGATCACCAACCGCCACCGGCCACACCGCTGGCCACCAACCACCACCATCTTGGGCTTTGCACTACATTCTTTTTTCAACAAACCAAATAATCCCTTAACTAATATTGTTATTGGCATCCTTGCTGTTGGCCACCTGAATCCATACAACAGATGTCCTTTTTGTTGAAGTTTTTTTTTCAAGCAAATAATAAGCAAAGAAAAACAATATATAAAGTAAAACCGAAAAGTTATGCAACTAGTTAAGTGCCAATATATGATTCATATGAATGATGACACCTCAATCTTTGTACTTTTAATTTATGGATTGTTATATAGAAGTCATTATATAAGGACCTATCATTTCACCATTTGCATTACTTCTTTCATAAAATCCAAGCCTTCCATAGCTAGTCTTTGGCAAACCAATGGCTTTTCCAAGTTTGAATTCTGATTTTGTAGTCTGGAAAACTGAAACTAGCCTAACGATGGGATTTTTCTTTCAATTCTAAAGGGTCACCTCATTTATTATACATCAGGCTTCATAAAGTTGAAAACATCCCATAATCTCTCTAAAAAAAAAAAAAATCATGGTAAACAAAAAAGCCATCGCAATTTGTAAAACATGGAAAAACATTCCTGCAGGACAAATCATAGGCCATTACTCTATATATCTGATGAATGTAATGAAAACTAAGGTTATTTTGTTAGTTTAGGATTTACAATCTGCAATACGGGGTTGGGGCATTCTCCTATTGCTTGTTGGCGTGCTTGAGCATGTTTCCAGAGTTTTTGCTTGGTTGGATGGTTTCTTTGCACCGCAACATGGCAGGCCTCTCTAATAGGCATCTGTAAAAAGGTGAAGCACACAGAGAGTAGTCAATTTACACGGAAGATAAAGAAGGCACCAAAATATACTTGACTTAATTTATGTCAAAATGTTTATAGGTGAATAGTCCAGATTATATGCACCTCAAAGCATGCAACACCGATCAAATACATATTAAAAGTTAACTGCCTAAGAATAGTGTATTGTGATGTGAACTTTTAGTCATTTAGATCACAATTATCCCCAAAAACAACCCAAATACCATAATACCAAATATCCCAGTTCCAAAAACTAACACCAGAATTCAGTAACATAATAAGACTTTCAACAAGTTATAGCTTACAGGGACGAGAACAATAAATGAAGAATATGGAACATATATATATATATATACTACCCTAGTGAAGTAAAAGATTCGCTTGAGAGGTCTATGAGCAATGATTATGTGGCTCCCCTGTAACTTGGTAATTATGAGTTCAATTTATGAAGACAACTCCAGACCTAGAATTGACATGAGTCTCATGCATTGGGTAGAAATAAAACAAAAGCAACAACACATGAATGCAATGAACGTGGAATGAATTGTAAAATGTGATAAATGATACTAAGGAACATATTAATATCAAAATTAAGATTGTACTCAATACTTTAAAACTTCCAATTTAATGAAAAAGAGGTAATCAAACCTCAGTCTTTAGTGCTTCAACAAGCTCAATTGAAATTCTCCTTTATCCTCTATAAGGCTAAACAAAAGCTGTTGACAATCTTTTACCAAAAATTTTGTTCAAGTGTTTTTCATTTCTCTCACAATCAAACGAATGATATTTCCCCATGCAACCTCAAGAATGCTCAATTCTTTAGAGAATCCTCAGGTTACCAAGATTAGGTGATAAACACTGATCAACATGGTTTAAAAGTTTCAGCTTTTGATTAATTTTCCTTTCATATATATATATATATATATATATATATATATATATATATATATATATATAGCTTCAGTTAGTTGAGTTATATACAGAAAATTGTTTAAGGAGAAGCTTACCTGCAAAACAAGGCTTCCTGAATAATCTGCGATTCCTCCCATTACATCCAATCTCCCAGGTGCTCTTGCCACAAATATATCCTCCTATATGAAAAAAATTCTCGTTAAGAGCTCATCTCAAAAGAGAACGTCTCAAAGGATCGTTTCAATCAGGACACCATCAAGACTCAAACATGGTGTCTCCTGCTGTATAAAATAATGGCAGGGACTGATAGAGAGGAAGAGAGAGCAAGTATCAAAAACAAGATTGATTGGACATATAACCGAGTTAGAGAAACAAACTTTGTGAGTAATATGCAAGTGGCAACTAAGTTTACAGGAGCTGTCAAGAACTGTTGGATTTTTTTTAAAGATAAAAATTGATAGAGTCCAAATGACATCTTTTCCATAATTTCCTAGAATGCAAGAGCGTCCCAGTGTCTGAGATGATATCGGCCCTCTATAAGTGTTAGGTTTCATGAACTTGGAATAAAAGCAAAACGTGATAAGCTAGCTGAAGGAATTAAGGTATACAATGACACTAGAATCATCAATTTCTGTGATCATTGAAGGTAAGATAGGATAACTCTCAAATTCCATAAAAGCTATAAACAAGCCTGAGTACTCTGAAAGATAGCTCCTTGACATATCAGATTTGGCCTGTTTGAAAAGCTCTGTTCTTATTCATCGAATGCTACATAGAATGAATCAAACTTAAGACTAACTTCATCCAACAAGGATATGTATGTGCAAAGACATCTTAATAATTGAAACTCCACATGCACTGATACATAACGAAGACATACAAGCAAGCTAGCAACGTTTGAGAAATTCCCACTTTTGAATTCCACTTAAAAGGACATCAGTTTAACTTTTGCAATGCAGGAGCCAAATGGGACAAATCATTAGCCAAAAAGATCTTTGCCAGTTCAAGGAATGATGATGGAAAAGTGTTGAAGCAACTGCTATGAGGTTGTTAGTCCGGACCTCCCAGTTAAAGAGCGCAGCAGCAGCACTCTGCTCTCTTAGCTGGCGCTTTCCTGTGTTCTTTCCTGAGCCAGATCCACAGTCAAGTGCTGACAAGCTCTTTAAGAATGTCAAAGTATCTGATAATCCATGCAGCTCTCCATGAAGTATTTCAAAGTTCGCAATGCATCTAGCATATTAAAACCACAATGTTATCAATGATTAATAATGTAGTCCTTACAGGAAGTAAAAGAGCAGGATATTAAATTGGAAACTGACGATCCCACAAAACTTGTATCTCCATTTACTCCAGAATGACATGATTCAGAACGAAGGCCAAGTTCATTTTCAGCTTGTGTATACCAATCCGGAATGGAGATATCCCTACCAGGGGATCTTTGTAGTTGATATCCAAGTATTATGGCATCACGCAATCGCCTTGCTCCACTCAACTACATTTTAAACAAGTATTAGGATTAGTTAAACAAACAAGCTTCCTTCATTTACCGAAGCAGCATGTATTTTTGTATTGCATGAAGACATCATACCCAAGAATTATAATTTTGAAGCCTGATCACTTGTAAATATGAAATATAATACATTACTTATTGTAACAGAAATGGAGAATAAAAAAGAGGAAAATTAAACAGGAGCACATAATTATTTCATGTTAGGAGGCTTATTTTCAGACTTCCAAGGACGAACGGGGATACTGCCTATTGAAATAATAAAGAAAAATACTTTACAAAAACAAAATGAAAATAAAAGAGCAGACCTCAAATTGTTCATATTTAATAACGACACCTGCAAAGACAGCAGAAGTGGAGCAGCAACCATCAAAAAAAATAAATCAACACCATCAGTCTAAAACCGAATAATGTATCTACACCTTACATGTGTAAAGCAAAACTACTTTCTCTATTTAACTTTACACCTAGGCAACTTCTTTTCATCTATATATTGATGCATGTAAATTTCAGTTTATTTTGGGTTTTTTTTATTGTAATTTGAATAATATAGTTTTTTTTTTCTTTTATGCTACCATATGATGGAAGACATCCAATGATCATGAGTAGATAGTGCTTGGGCTTGGCAAACTTTGGGTGTGCTAGCTAGTTGGGTTCTTTGGTCTTTGGCTGCTGGTTGCTTCTCGGGTTGGGCTTGGCTGCTCGGTTTTGGGCTATGTTTTTTGGAACTGCTTGGTTCTAGCTCATTAATGATTGAGCTGCTGTTTTAGCTCATTAATTTGGAAAGTTATTTCACTTTTTAGCTTATTATGTGGAGTGGATTCTTGCCCTTTCCCCTTCTCTGTGACCCTTCGGTTTCCCCCACCTGGCCCCTTTTCCTGTGTCCAGTTCCTTCCCCCTTGGCTGCCTGTTCTGGTTCCCTGTGTGGCCTGGTCCTATCTCCTGTGGCTGCCTTTTTCGATTTCCTGTGTGGCTTTTCGAGTGCTGCTTTTGGATGCCTGTTGGCCTTCCATTTCCCCTATCCTGATTGGTTAGGTTGGAGGTGGGTTTGGCTGTTTGGCTTCCCCTTTTTTCCTATAAATTAGAGGTGTTTTGGAGCATAAAAAGGTTGTTGATTATTTGAGCAAAGTCTCTTAAAAAACCTGAGGGTTTCTCTTCTCCTTGGAAAAGCTTGAGAGCTTGTTCCATTTCTCTCTTTCTCCTACTATTTCGTCTTGATCTTCTAACCTCTTTTGTCTCTCCGCAAGTTCCACTCCACTTGTATCTTTCTTCTTAAGCTATTGGAGGTGTTGTTTGACTGATTTAGTAACATTTGCTGGATGAGTTTTGGTGGACGTTGGGCCTTGTAGCTGTGGTGGACCCTTGGTTTGCAAGCCCTTTAGCACATCTTTTATATTGCCTACTATTTCATTGCATGTGAGGAGCCCGCTTGCCGGTTGTTCTAAGGGTAGTGGTTTTTATTTTTAATTTTGTTTCGTTTGTTTGGTTTTCGTTTGTTTTTAAAGTTTGTTGGATGTTGGTGTTCTAAACATTGAATCGAGTCATGTTCTACTAGTCTTGGTGTTCTCCTTTCTTGGCTCTTTTCTAATCTAGTTGCCTGCATCATATATACACACTACAGTATATGTAACAGGTGCATGAAAAATACAATGAAGAAACCTTCAGGCTACTGCTCTGGCTTTATCTTCTTCCAAAGCTTTCCTTATCCAACTTTGTTGGCTCAAGAAAAATGGCGTGTCGGCAGTGGCGGAGCCAGAAATTTAATTCGGGGGGGGGGGGGGGGGGGGGGGGGCTAAATTAAAATAGCTCTGTTTGTCGTCTCATTACTGGAGCCAAGAGGAGTTGTAAGATCAAAATTAAAAATGCAAATAACATGACCCTTAGAGCTTAGAAGATATAAATATCTGCCACGGGCGATCTCCGTTTGGGAGCGAAAGGAAAAACGAAAGCCGTGCTTGAGGTCATGAGTTGCGAGTCGTGAGAGAGGAGCAAAGGGGAAAACGAAGCAGGCCGTTTGGGTCGAGGGTTAAAATTTACTCAAGATTCTTTAAAATATTTTTGTTTCAGCTAATTTAAGTGAGTTTTAAATTCAATCATTTTAATACTATTTCAGTTAAAATTTACTCGATATTCTTTAAAATGAAGTTTCAAATAAAAGTCAAAGATTTCAACTAAAACTTATGTAATTTTTTTTTAACTAGATTTTAATAAAAATATAGAAATAAAAGAAACACATTGATTGTAGAGGACAACACATTTTAAAATATATGTAAATAAACATATAGGAGGGTGGCGTTAACATAAAAAAAAATGTTGGATGGTCAAATTCCCTTTGCTTGTCGGTCAAATTTATACTTTAATATTCGTGCTTTACCAAGGCCGATCCCTTTTGCCTCCGCCCATCCTCTCATTAAGAATAATCTCCCCGCTATCAGCCTTTGGATAAGAATCCTCTCCGATTAAGCATAATATAAATAAATCTTATATCTTAAATCTTAAATCAGAAATTGCACGTGAAGAGAGTTTTTTGGTTGGTGGTGATTGGGTGAAGACATATAAAAATGATTTATTTTTTTGAAGGGGGGCACGTGCCCCGCCCTTGCCCCCCCCCCCTTCCCTCCCTCCCTCCCTCCGCCAATTTGCAGACATAGAATTTCATTCTCCTTAAGTCAGATTGTAGTTAACCAAATTTACTCTAAGGGTAGTATCAAGGTTTAATTAGATATAGGTCCTTACTTCCTATGAGCGCAAGTACTCATAGTTAATCACCCCTCTTAACACATAAAAGAGAACTATGAATTAAGGATAAATAATTTTAAGTGTTTTTAGTCTCAGTTATAGGGGAAAATCGAGGTAAACCCGATCAAGATTCCATGGTTCCGTCGTCCCGGGTATACCATAGATTTCAGTCTACCAACACTAACAATCATTGAACATAGTGTCCAGCGAATCTGATTAGCAGTTATGGGTTGTCTCCTCTCAATGATCCCGAGTAAATTGAGGTGGTTAGATGTGGATTATAGTTTTAAAAAGATGGTTTGGGGTTTACATCTATTAGAATACTCAGAAGTTAGTTTGGTTTGGGATTTATAACTTCATTTAGAAGTTACCCAGATGTTTAAATTGAAGTGGGTCTTATAGCTTCTCCTAAAAGTAGCCCGGATGTTTGAATTTGGGTACTTACAGCTTTCATTGAAAGTAGCCCGTAAAGCGAGTTTTACGGCTTCTATTAGAAATAATCCACTAGTGGGTCTTACAACTTAGCCCTATAGACTAAGAAGCCCGACTATTTTGTTTGAGAGTTTGATGTTTTGTTTAGAAATTTCCCAAAGAATAGGTTTTACTATTTCCATTAAAAATTGCTTGACTATTTGGGTACAACGGGTCTTACTATTTTCCTTTGGAAGTAGCCCAATAATGGGCCTTACAACATAGCCCTATAGGCTAAGCTGCCCATTAGTTTTGTTTGTTTAGGTTTTAGGGTTTTGCAATTTATTTAGCAATTCCTTAAAATGTGGGTCTGTTGACTTCACTTAGAAGTAGGGGTGTCAAAATCGGATTTTAGGTCGGATTCGGGTCGAACCCGAACTGACCCGGGGTTTAAACAAGTCGACCCTAACCTGACCCGGGTTTAAACGGGTCGGCCCAGGTCATACTGCTTTCCTTTGGAAGTAGCCCAATGGTGGCTCTTACAACCAAACTCTATAAAAAAGGCTTCCCTATAGTTTGAATTTGGTTGACAGGTCTTACAACACCCTTAGAAATTGTTTGTAGGTTTAATTTGAAGTGAGATTTACTGCTCCACTTAGAAGTTGTCCCGTTGATGAATCTTACAACCTAACTCTACAACTCGTTGGTTTTATAGGATTTATTGCTTCCCTTAGGAAGTAGCATTTAGTTTGTGTTTAGGGTAGATTAGACTTTACCCGTAGGTACTTTAGTTTGTAGTTGTTTGCTAGCATGACACTCGTAATACCCTCAAAATGTTCAAAATAATATAAGCATTAACTTCCTCTAAATGTATTATAAGTGTATGTATATATGTAAATTCATATAATAATCAATTAAGTTCATAACAATTAACTAAATTAATGTAGCATATTATTAAAAGTAATGTTAATGGATAACACTATAGCATACCATTTATTTATTATATATTTACTGTAGCTATTCCACTAATCTGAGCATGCAAAGGTTGATTTTTGACATGTTGTAATCGCACGGCTAAGAGTGAGTTTGGTGGACTGAGTGGAAAGAGCATTGGGATATAAAATAGGATTTAGTTCACTTCCCTTCCCATTCCAATTTTTCCACATATGTGTTTATCTGAAGTTCGCCAAGTTGTTGTGAGGGGGTGCTGGAGGATTCGTGA
Source organism: Dendrobium chrysotoxum (assembly GCA_019925795.1). Lineage (NCBI taxonomy): Eukaryota > Viridiplantae > Streptophyta > Magnoliopsida > Asparagales > Orchidaceae > Dendrobium > Dendrobium chrysotoxum. The sequence goes on from CM034307.1 coordinate 55,806,448, forward strand.
AGGCTCGTTGGGGAGGATAAAGTCCAGGCAAAACAATCTATAGTTACTAAAATGAATTTTTGCTGAAATCTATGGTTAGAAGGATGGACTTTAATAATGTTTGCTGAAATCAGTTGGCTGTGGCCAAGATCATTGTCGTTGATTGCTGGACATAGGAAAGAAAGAAAAGGTTTACTATTGAATGAGGAGGAACTTAATTGAGGTGGTATACAAAAGGAGAAGAAAATAGGAAGAATGAATTCCAAGTGAGATGAGATACTCAAACGAGGTTATAAGACTTAGTAAATGTTCTATTATTGCACTTCATCTTTATTATGCTTATGACCACATGTATTTTAGTTTGTTTTGTATGAACATAGACGAATATGTATGAAATTTCGTAAATATAAAAGGATAAATATTCATAAACTAAAGAATCAGCAAAAGCGCAGCAGCAAAAAGGGCAGCAAAAGCGTAGCAGCAAAAAGGACAGCCAAAGGGCAGCCAAAGCGCAGCAAAAGGGCAGCTAAAGCACAGCAAAAGGGCAGCTAAAGCGCAGCTATGTCATCAAAGCATATGTTCTTAGGGCTAAAAAGGATGACTATATGAAGAGTGAAATAAGTTATATATGAGGAATAAGCCCGCACAAGTAAAGGCGAAAGACCCGACGAGGTAAGCCTACACTCTCAATTCTAAAAGTTGAGAAAATTGGACTCAACCCTGAATGAGAGAACAGCTTCCATTCTAAAAGTTGGGAGGCTGGACCCAACCTTGAATTAGAAAGCTGAAAAAGATGTAAAAGCTATAGCCATTATATGACTTGTTTAAAGGTGTTGAACAGCTTTGGGCAAGATGAATAATATTGCTAGGCACTTTTCAGGCTCAATATGGCATTTTAATATGTGTTTTAACTATGTTAGCATTATTAAGCATTTCTTAATTGTTTATTATTATTTCTTATAAACTGCTTGTGTATTTTATTGAGCTTAGCTCATTAGCAGTGGTTGTATTGCAGAAAAGGGGAATGAGCCCTTGAAATAGTAACAAGAGGTGACCGTTCTTTTGGTGTAAATACATTTTGGGTGTACAAAGAGATCTAAAGCGAGATCTGAACGCTAGATGTACAGACTTTTGGGTATGTGAGTAAATTTAAAAAGTTTTAGTAGACCTCTGTAGTTACTTCAATTATATTTGATGTTTATTAAGGGGCATTATATGCTTCCCATTATTAATTATGGAATCTGATAGGTTGGCAAGTTAGCAGAGTCTAAATAGATTTTTTTTTTACTCTATTCAAGTAGTGGCTCGGAATGGGTGTTAGTAAGATGGAACCGGTTTAGATTTTCCTTCTTTGTTATACTCCAGTTTGACCGTTAAAGGATAGGCTAGCTGGGGTGTGACAGAAATTAGTATCAGAGCCTAATCAAGATAAAATGAAAGCATAATTGGATTTAGAAGAGGAAGTAGGATGAGATATAATGAACATGATGTATACAGAGCTACAGGTTGAATCACGATTTAATGGAATTAAGTTTTAATGAAATTGTGCATTCATTTTAGTATAATAGCATACTTGCTTATTTAATACTTTAATGATTATGTTTATTATCATGAGTACATATATTATATGAATTATCTATATGCATACAGATCGTTATGTCTGGGAGTTGCCAGAAAGAATGACTAGTCAGTCCTCCAAGACAAATATAGAAACAGGAATGAATGAGGAAAATAAGTCTAAAGAAATTCAAGATGTTGTGCATTTGATATCACAAGTGGTAGATAAAATAGCATCTATGGAGAAATCTTCTACTAGCGATGGATCCATATCTGAAAGTGATAATGAAGTGGATCGACATTTAAAATTATTTCAGACTTTTAAACCACCAGCATTTTAAGGGTGCAAGTGATCCAACCGTAGCTGAAGACTGGTTGTTAAAGATTGAAAAGATTTTAGATGGCATGATCTGTCCTGAAAAAAGAAAAGTACCATTGGCTACATTTGTGTTAGAAGGAGAAGCAAAAAGATGGTGGCAAGCACAACATAGAGAAAAATTTGGACAGATGCCTATGACTAATATATAGTGGGATGATTTTGTGAAAGTCTTTAGAGATTGGTTTATTCCTCCTTCAGTCAGATTAGCTCTGGAAGACAAATTCTTCAATCTGACTCAAGGTTCCAAAACATTTATGCAATATGAAGCTGAGTTCACTTCTTTGTCTCGCTACGCACCTCATTATGTCAGCACCCAGGAGGAGAAGTGCCACAGATTTTTGAGAGAACTCAGAGATCAACTACGACTAGCATTGGCACCTTTTGATATCAGTGAATTTTTTATCTTAGTGGAGAGAGCTAGAATGATTGAAAATGAACTGAATTTCTCCAGGTATAATTGGGAACAACTACACCCAGGAAAAAGGAAGATGTTTGAAAAGGATGATCAATTCAGAAATAAGAAGCTAAAGTGATGAGGACATCCACACTTGGAAAGTTTATCGTAGACATGGCCGTCGATATACGACCATGATCGAGTCCTTGTATTTTTGAGTTTATTATGTTATTTGTGTTTTTTATTTTAGTTTACTGTTTTACCCTTACTTAAGGGCGGAGTGTTTGTAAGCCCAATGTGGGCATTTGAGTCTTTTCTATTTATTTCTCTTGTTGAGGCTATTTATAGGCCCCTATTGTATCGTTTGAAATTAATGAATGATTTCTAGCAAAATTCTTGCATATTGTGTCTTGTGTGAGCTTGAGAGCAATGGAGAGAAATCCCTAGGAGAGGGAGAGCGAATCACCCACCAACCTAGGAAGAGTTCGGGTTCGTGGCCTCTTCTTCTTCCTTTCCCAAATCCCTTTCTCTCTCTCTTTCTTCCCCTACCCGACAGCCCCCATTTCCCCCTTACACCCCACGGCCACCACACCCCACCTCAAACCGCCGGCCCACACCCTCCCCCTATCCCTCTCTCTCTCTAATTGAGTTTCCTAATTTATGAGGGAGTATATTTGGAAGGCATTGGGGATTTGAATTTAATTAAATTCAAATTAGAACACTTTCCTAAATTACTAAAACTATTTTAGGAAAGTTTCCTATTTGAGTTCTTTTTGAAATTTTAATTAATAGGGAAAGAATTAAATCTTTCCTATTTCCTAATTCTAAGTTAGGAAACTCCAATCACCTTCCCTAATCCCTCCCAATCCCCTCTAGTGCCGCCGGCCCCCTATCCCTATGCCGCCCCCTCTCTCTCTCCAATCCCCCCCTCTCTCTCACCAATCCCCTCTCTCTCATTAAATCCTCTCTTTTGGAAATTAACCCTAGTTTCCTTACCCACCTCCCTCCAAATTCAAAATCTGAAAATAACTTCAGATTTTGACACAAAACCCTAGCCTAAACTCTCCAAAACCTGAACCAATTCTTTCCCTCTCTCCCTACCTTGGCCGCCCACCACTCCTAGCCCCTCTTTCTTGTTCCTACTAAGGGAAATCAATATTCTCTTGAGGAGACCCTCAAAGCCAGCAAGCAAACGACGTCTTCATTCCCTCTACTCCATAAGAAGCATGAATGGAAGTCCGCCCTTGGGATTCGGGCTTGGTGCTTGACGATCAAGACAACATTGACATACTCCGCTCCCCATTCTTCGACGTCGGATTTGACTACGAAACCACCGTCGACGAATACTTCGAGCGGGTCCACATCCCCTTGTTGATACAATCGACGATCAAAGGCTCAAAGGACGGTGGACTGTCGTCGGTCGATTCTCGCCCGCCACTCCTCCGACCACTTCGTTGTTTTCCTTCAAAGGCTACATCAAGCGTCTTCTACAAATCATCACCGGCACCATTAGCAAACCATAGGACTTCTTTCGGCGATGATTCCTCTCCTAGTAAGGGTGGGTTTTTCTTCCCTTTTCAACTACTTCTTTATTCTCTAACCTTGTAGGTGGTGACTAAAACGCAAGGGATCGCTCCGCTTAATTTTGCTAAAGCTTAGTAAACGTAGGATTTTATTGAGTGTACTTTCTTTGCTATTAATCTCGTTGTTAATTAAGGGATTATGAATGAATGTCTACCATGTTAGCTTTAATTTGATTTTCCAATCTATTTGTTTGTTCAAGCACTTTTAATGTGGTTTGGCCTAAACGCAAGCACCCCTCCTTTGTTTTATTTTATCGTTCTAGTTTGCTAGTAATTTAATCATTGCTCCTAAAATAATTCGTGCAACTCCTAAATTTTATCCAAAACATATTAGTCCTGCATCATAAAGTTTAATGATAAACAGAAGCAAAGTCAGCTTGAGAAACCAATGTGTGATCAGTGTGGGAAGAGGCTTTTTGGTCAGTGTTTGGTGGGATCTGGAAGATGTTTTAAATGTGGTGAGATGGGTCATCGCAAGATGGATTGCCCTCAAAAGAAAAGAACCAATATCAAGCCACAAGGATATCAGGACAGGTACCACATAGGAGATATCTGGAAGGAGGAAATCAAATAGGAAAAACTCGGTTCTAAGGAAAGCCAACAATACAAGGAAAACCACTTGTTCAGTTAAAAGGAGAAGCATCAGATCTTAAAGGCAATCAACTTGTGAAAGCTAGAGTGTTTGCCATTACACCCCAGAAGGCTAAGAATTCGGAGGAAGTTGTTACAGGTATACTTTTGATTTCAAACAAGTTTGCTAGAGTTCTTTTGGGACTACATATGATCATTTTGAGTTTAGAGTCATGCCATTTGAATTGACAAATGCTCCTGCCATCTTTATGGATATGATGAATCAAATTTTCAAAGACTATATAGATAAGTTTGTGATTATTTTCATTGATGACATCTTGGTATACTCAAAGACTGATGAGGAGCATGCTGAACATTTAAGAATAGTTTTGAAGACATTGAGAAAAAATCGGCTGTATGCAAAATATTTAAAATGTGAATTTTGGCTAAGTATTTCCTTCTTGGGACATATTATCAATGGGGAAGAAATTTCAGTAGATCCATAGAAAGTGAAAGCAATTGTAGAATGACCTACACTAAAGAATGTTATGGAGGTTCGTAGTTTTCTTGGACTAGCAGGATATTACAGAAGATTTGTTGAAGGATTTTCACAAATTGCTATGTCTTTATCTAAACTGATGAGAAAGAATGTTAAGTTTGAGTGGACTGCTGAATGTGAGAAGAGCTTTCAGGCATTGAAGATGCATCTAACCACAACACCAGTATTGACACTTCCCTCAGGAACAAAAGGATTCCAAATTTACAGTGATGCTTCTTTGAAAGGGTTGGGATGTGTTCTAATGCATAATAAAAAGGTGATTGCATATGCATCGAGACAGTTGAAGCCTCATGAAAAAAATTATCTCACTCATAATTTAGAGTTGGCTGCAGTAGTATTTGCTTTGAAGATTTGGAGGCATTACCAGTATGGGATAAGATGTGAAATTTTTACTGATCATCAGAGCTTAAAATATATATTTTCTCAGAAAGAATTAAATTTACTACATAGAAGATGGTTAGAGCTTATTAAAGACTATGATTTAGATATTTTCAGTATTGTCCGGAAAAAGCCAATATTGTGGTTGATGCTCTGAGTTTTAAAGCTACAGGAATGATGAATTGGATGATTACTCAAAAGGTTCAATTGATTAAGGAAATGAAAGATTTGCAATTGGAAATTAGAGATTTCAAGAATGCGGAATATTTGCATCAGATGACAGTAAAGCCCACGTTAACAGATCATATCAAAAAAGCTCAAAAGCTCAGTAATGAATATTCTAAATTATTGGAGCAAGCCCAATCAGGAAAAAGGTCAGATCTTTCTGTTGATGTTGATAAAGTTATTAAACATAAAATACAGTTGTGGGTACCCAGTGATTTGGATTTAAGAAGAAAAATTTTACAAGAAGCTCATCATGTTGGATACACAATTCATCCAGGCAGTACCAAGATGTATAAAGACTTGAAAGTAATATTCTGGTGGCCGGGTATGAAGAGAGACGTTGTTGAATACGTTGCTAGATGTGAAATATGTCAAATGATGAAAGCTAAACATCAGCGACCTAGTGGATTACTGCAATCACTACCAATCCCTAAGTGGAAGTGGGAAGAAATTGCCATGAATTTTGTTATGAGATTTCCCCGATCTAAACAGGGTCATGACAGCATTTGGGTGATTATTGATAGATTAACAAAATCAGCTCACTTTTTGCCTATCAAGCAAACTGATTCGGTAAACAAATTGGCACGCTTGTATTTGAAAGAAATTGTCAGATTGCACGGTATTCCAAAGGTTATTATTTCTGATAGAGATGACAGATTTACTTCTAGGTTGTGGAAAAGCATTCATGAAAACTTGGGTACAAATCTGCACTTCAGTACGACTTTTCATTCTCAGACTGACGGTCAATCTGAAAGAATCATTCAGGTACTAGAAGACCTGTTAAGATTATTTGTTTTATATTTTAGAGGTAGTTGGGAGATCACATACCATTGATCGAATTTGCTTACAACAATAGCTATCAAGCAAGTATACAAATGGCACCATATGAAGCACTTTATGGTAGAAAGTGCAGAACTCCCTTAACCTGGGTTGAGGTAGGAGAAAGACAACTAATTGGTCTAGAGTTAGTTGATGAAGCAACAGAGAAAATCAGATTAATCAGAGACAGATTAAAAGCTGCCCAGGATCGCCAGAAAAAGTATTATGACTCCAAGCACAGGGCAGTAGAGTTTGAAGTGGATGACTTTGTATTCTTGAAGGTTAAGCCTGTGAAAGGTGCAGCTAGATTTGGTCCGGGAGGCAAATTGAATCCTAGATATATATAGGACCTTTGAAAATTATCGAAAGAATTGGAAAGGTTGCTTATAGACTTGCTCTTCCAGCAAACATGTCAGATATTCATAATGTTTTTCACGTGTCACTGCTAAGAAAGTGGATTACGAATGCCCATCAGAGAATTTCACATGATGAATTTAGTTACAGAAAAATCTGACTTATACTGAAGAACCAGAAAGAATACTAGATTTTGATACTAAACAGCTCATAAATCGTCAAATTAGTTATGTTAAAGTGAAATGAAAATACAGGCCAGAAAAGGAGGCAACTTGAGAAAGGGAAGAAGATTTTAGATCGAGATCCCCTCAATTGTTTGACGACCGCTAAGACAATTTCGAGGACGAAATTTCAAAAAGGAGAGGTGATTTGTAATACCCACAAAATGTTCAAAATAATGAAAGCATTAACTTCCTCTAAATGTATTATAAGTGTATGTATATATATAAATTCATGTAATAATCAATTAAGTTCATAACAATTAACTAAATTAATATAGCATATTATTAAAAGTAATGTTAATGGATAACACTATAACATACCATTTATTTATTATATATTTACTGCAGCTATTCCATTAATCTGAGCATATAAAAGTTGATTTTTGGCATGCTGCAATCGCACGGCTAAGAGTGAGTTTGGTGGACTGAGTGGAAAGAGCATTGGGATATAAAATAGGATTTAGTTCACTTCCCTTCCCATTCCAATTTTTTCACATATGTGTTTATCTGGAGTTCGCCAAGTTGTTGTGAGGGGGTGCAGGAGGATTCGTGAAGGCTCGTTGGGGAGGATAAAGTCCAGGTAAAACAATCTATAGTTACTAAAATGAATTTTTGCTAAAATCTATGGTTAGAAGGATGGACTTTAATAATGCTTGTTGAAATCAGTTGGTTGTGGCCAAGATCATTATCGTAGATTGTTGGACATAGGAAAGAAACATAAGAAAGAAAGAAAAGATTTACTATTGAATGAGGAGGAACTTAATTGAGGTGGTATACAAAAGGAAAAGAAAACAAGAAGAACGAATTCCAAGTGAGGTGAGATACTCAAACGAGATTATAAGACTTAGTAAATGTTCTATTATTGCACTTCATCTTTATTATGCTTATAACCGCATGTATTCCAGTTTATTTTAATTTGTTTTGTATGAACATAGACGAATATATATAAAATTTCATAAATATAAAAGGATAAATGTTCATAAACTAATGAATCAGCAAGAGCGCAGCAGCAAAAAAGACAGCAAAAACGTAGCAGTAAAAAGGGCAGCAAAAGTGCAGTAAAAAGGGCAGCAAAAAAGGCAGCAGCAAAAAGGGCAGCAAAAGCACGGCAACAAAAAGGGCAACAAAAGCATTGCAAAAGCGCAGCAGCAAAAAGGGCAGTAAAAGCTCAACAAAAGGGCTGCAAAATGACAGCTAAAGCGCAGCAAAAGGGCAGCTAAAGGGCTGCTAGAGGGTAACTAAAGCGCAGCTATGTCATCAAAGCATATGTTCTTAGGGCTAAAAAGAATGACTATATGGAAAGTGAAATAAGTTATATATGGGGAATAAGCTCGCACAAGTAAAGGCGAAAGACCCAACGAGGTAAGCCTACACTCTCAATTCTAAAAGTTGGGGAAATGGGACGCAATCTTGAATGAGAGAACAGCTTCCATTCTAAAAGTTGGAAGGCTGGACCCAACCTTGAATTGGAAAGCTGAAAAAGGTACAAAAGCTTATAGCCATTATATGACTTGTTTAAAGGTGTTGAACAGTTTTGGGCAAGATGAATAATATTGCTAGGCACTTTTCAGGCTCAATATGGCATTTCAATATGTATTTTAACTATGTTAGCATTGTTAAGTATTTCTTAATTGTTTATTATTATTTCTTATAAACTGCTTGTGTATTTCATTGAGCCTAGCTCATTAGCAGTGGTTGAAGTGCAGAAAAGGGAAATGAGCCCTTGGAACAGTCACAAGAGGTGACCGTTCTTTTGGTGTAAATGTTGGAGAATTTTGTGTTCCTCTTAACGGATTGCATACTTTATGATTGAGTACGACATAAGAATGACGATATATTACCCCAAAGGGTAAAAATATCGTTTCCTTATGGACTTAATGATAAAATTTGCAATTTAACAGAGATTCTCCCGTTCAATGTTTGGTTGAACGGGGTTTATTTATTCTGGGGTACAGATGCCCCATAGGGGCAAACCCCTATGGTTAATTACATCTCAAGTTTTGGTACTTGAGAATACTTTTAATTAAACTAGTGATTTTTTTCTTATTTTTGATAGTCATTTAGATTTTGATTAAAGTTTGATTTTGATTTTCAAAATCCATGAAAATCTTATTTAAAGGATTTTTGGTCCTTTAGGAGTTTCAAGGAGGAAGTGATCAACTTGAGATTAAATTTCTTGGAATGAATGCCAAAGGGAAGGAGTGTAGGAGTACTTGATTCTGAGGGAAACTCAGAGGTACTCAAACTATCCTATGTTGGGCTTTACATTTTAGAAGTCTAATTTTTTTTGTTCAAGTTGATATTTTTCATTAGAAGTTTGGGGCTTACATTCCAACAACACTTGTTGGAGGAATTGCCTGAAAGTTGAGGGCTTATATAGTGATTGGAATCAACCTATTGCCTCCAGACCCTAAAGCTGAAGTGAGGCCTACTGAGAGGTAGAGCCTCGAGCCTAAATCTAACGGATGCAAAAATACTTACAAATTGTACCTCACAAGAGGCACAACCAGCCCGACCTCTGGATTTATTGTCCTGCCTGGAAAGGACTACCAGCTAGACTCCTAATCGCTTTTAAAACCATGCTTTCTAGTCTCAATGCATATGAAGAGTGGTGGGTAATTATTATTTAGAAAATAGGGCTTACAACTTGGCTTTGAGGCTAAGATGCCTAGGTATGCAGAATGCTGACTCACAGATGCAAAATTTTTTGTTATCTAATCCTTAAATGAGGGCTTCTACATGTGACTCTTTTTTGGGCTATGCATGATCAGTTTGATTTTGAAAACTTGGTTCTTTGAAAGAGAGTCATGCAAGTTTCTTTGTTAAAAAAAAAGTGTGGAGCCTAAATTGATTTTAATTTATTTACATTTTAAAGGGTAGAAATCTTATTTTTGTCCTAAGAGCCTACCGTATCAGAGTCCAGGCCACACCCACACAAACAAGTGAATAAACCTAGGAAAAAGACATACTTTTCTATTGCACATAGTAAACAAGTAACATATGCATATATATAAACCAAGTGCAGGAAAAGAAAATAATGTCCCAATTATTACAAACAGTTTTGGCAGCTGAGTTGTCTGCCATTATACAACCCAGTTAATTTTCTTTTACAGACTCTACTTGTGGGGTCTTCAAGCTTTATCTTCTAGGTGGAGCTTTGGGCATCACCTCCAAAAAGCACATCCTACTTGATCCACCTCTCCTTCTTTTGATTCAAACCTCACAAGTTTTACATCCTAATTCTATCAAATACATTTTAAAAAGAAAAATACTCAAACCTGCAAAACAGAGTGAGTAGGCAGTTTATATAATAACATCACACTCAAAATTTGCCTAGCACTTAGAGTGCTAAGCACCTACTTCTACCCTATTGGCCATGCCTCTTGGGGGGTTTTAAGCAGCGCCTGCAAGCAAACAGCGTTAAAATAATCATGATTTATTTTTATTTTACCCCCTCTTGGACACGGCCACCTGCACAAGAAAACATATATATATTCTTATGCTAACCACTTAAGAGCAAGTGCCCACATCGCAGACAATCCAACGGGCAATCACACCAAAACAATCAACCACATGCGCACACAAAGAAAAATCCTAGTCCTAGTATGCCTAAGGGGTTGTGCATCTAAGTGTGTGAGGGGCTCGTGTGGTATGTCACACTAGGGGTATTCCACTTAGAGTTTGGATCTAAGGGAAGGGTGTCCAACATATAGTTTTGGTCCAGATGTTAGAGAGTTCTCCCTAGCTTTTGGAGCTAGAAGGAGAACGAAGATGCTTCTCTTAGCTTTGAGGCTAAAGAAGGGGAAGAGAAAGTGTCCAACACCAGCTTTTGAGCCAAGTGTTGGAAGATCCTCCCTAGCTTTTGGGGCTAGGGAGAGAGGATTCTCTTTAACTTTTGGCATTGAAGAGAGGAAAATCCTCTACAACTTAGAGGTTGGAGAAGAAAAATGAGTCACCAATTGATTTTGACTCAATAAGTGAGTAGATTTGCGATTTGAGATTACAAATCAAGAAGAGCTATCATTAAATTTTATGTTCAATGATGGGTATTTAATTTGCTAAATTTAGGTAAAGCAAACATGAAGGAATGATGTGTAGGTTTGGGCTACACATCAAGGGTTCCTTGAACTTTTGAGTATTCAAAGAAAGGAAGTCCTCCACCTAATTTGGATTAGGAGGATGGAAGAAAGCTAGGATCAACTCCTTTGCTTGACGCTGAATCATTTGTTGAATTTTGGTTCAACAAATGAATGGTTTGGATGAACTAGTTGTTGATTTTGATTCAACAAGTGATTCAGAATAAGATTGATCCACTCACATGAGTTGAGTGAATAAGACTTTCATACAACTTTTGAGTTGTAGAAAGGAGAAGAGAAGATGCAACTTTGGGTTGCAAGCTTCTAAAACCTCTTTGAACATTCGGGGTTCAAAGAGGAGAATTCATTCTCCCAACTTGGGTTTTAGAGTATGAAGATGGATTTGGATGCTCTTCTATAATCTTGACTCGTAGGAAATGATGACTAGAATGCAACTTAGAGGTTGCTAATTGAAGACACTCTTTGGACCTTTGGTGTTCAAAGAGGGGTGATCATCCACTTAATTTAGGTTAAGTGAATGGAGGAGCTTCTTTGAATATTTGATATCCAAAGAAGAATACATACATTCGCTTAATTTAGATTAAGCGAATGGTGGAGCATTCCCTAGATTCAGATCCCAGGGCTTTGCTTGTGCCCTTTTGAGCCTTTCTAGAGGTCATTTGGGAACTTCTATATAGACTTTGAAGGCCACTAGCAAAGAAGACATTTACTGGTTTTGTAAAGACCGGTTCAACCGGTTCAGTCGAACCGGCCCCTCCCCGCTACAGACGTTCGCGGGAAGGGAGATCGCGGTCCAGGCGGACCGCGAGCGGCACCGCTCGCGCGCGTAACGCCTCTGGAACGGCTCGGATTGAATTGTCGATTGGATTTTCGCGTATAAGGATGAATAGTAACGACTCCTCTCACGGGATATTGTTAGTTCGCTCTTTCCGGTAGAAGGAATCGCGAGAAGGAAAACTCTTGTTGAAGAGGAACGGCTGAGAGGAAGAAAGAGAGGAATGTTTGTTTTTATTTCTCTATTTCTGTATAAATTCTTCCCTATTTCTTCATCTAAACAGCGAGGGTGTTTCCTTAAGGCAAAGAAAGGGATTGAAAGCAAATAGAAAGAATTTTGGGAGAGGAAGAAGGAATTTAGGGTTTTGAGAAATTCCCAAAATTGTAAGTAAATTTCGAGCATGAGTAAATTTCTATCTTGAAATTTTATGAGTTAACTTTTATTGTTTGATTTTAGAGATTTGGAGAAGAGAAGATCGAAAGCTTCAGGAGTCTGATTTCACAAACAAAATTCTTGGAAGAGAAATTAAGTGGGTATTTATAAAATTTTCTTTATGTCATTTTCTTTCCAGAAGTATGAATATAAAAGTTATGTTTTACATTTTTGGAAACTATTGTTTGAAATAAACAAATGATTTTACAAGAAACAAATGATTTTACAAGCATGAGTATGTCAAAGAAGATGTATATGTATTAAGAACGTATATAGATATATATGAATAAATAGAAAGAATATATGAATGAACAATACATGAAAGATTTGAAAAAGAAAAAAAATGGAAAAGGATATGCATGCAAATTTCAGGAGTCACCCCCGTATGGTACTGGCTGGGGAAGCAATGTACCCGTGCACGATAAAAATAAAAGGGAAAAGGTTATGACATAAGGAAAAGGAAATGGATGTACCTCTGGTACATTTTGACGGTGCTCCTGTATAAAAGAAATGGGAAAAGGAATAATAGTTAAAGATAAAAGCTATATGAAATGATAATCAAGTCTATATGAAGAAAGAAACGGAATAAAGAAAGGACTTATATATTTATGCCAAATGAGATGAAAAAATGCAATAATAATGTTAATATGTAATGTCTTTTATGCATAAAAATTCGTTTAACTGATACCCACTGAGTTTACTTAGTGAACTCAAACAATGAATTTAAATGCTTCAGGTAAGTCTTCAGAATTAGAAAATGGGAGAAAGAGAAGAGTTCGTCTATAGAAGACGACGTGCATCTGAAAACAGGTAAATTGTGATAATGAATAAATGTGAAAGTATTTGAAAACTTTTAGTTAGTGGCTCTTCCGCTAATTAAGGAGATTTACTGTTTTTATATTCTTATACTTATGAATTGTTTAGATCCTACCGTCTGACCTTAGTTCCCGCCTCGTTAATTCGAGTATCCGGGCCGGGTCGTGACAAAAGTGGTATCAGAGCCAAATTTAGATATGAATTGTATTGGAAGAGCCATTAGGATGATTTTAATGACTTAAAGATTTAATGTGAAATGAATATTTTTTGAAGCAGGAATCAAAATGATTCTGAAGAAGAGAGGGAAGTAGAAAGGCCAGTACCTAATGTAAATGTTAATCCTGATGCACTAACACAAATGATGACAGCTATGGCTCAAATGATTCAAGACTCAAGGAATCAACCATCAGGAAGTACTAGTGGTGGTGGAATACCTATGGATAAGTATCTTAAATTATTTCAAGATATGAGACCACCACTATTCAAGGGAGTTGAGGGACCAATTGAAGCTGAAAATTGGTTACTGAGAATTGAAAAGATTTTAGAAGGAATGTTTTGTCCAGAGGAGAGGAAAGTCTCCTTGGCAGTTTTTGCTCTTGATGGAGAAGCAGAAAGGTGGTGGAGAGGTCAGCATAAAAGTAAAACTGGAGGGATTCAAGACATGCAAATCAAGTGGGATGAGTTTACAAAATTGTTTAGAGATTGGTTCGTACCTCCTTCTGTAAGGAGGCAAATGCAGGATAAGTTTGTGAGATTGGTACCGGGAGATAAGTCAGTTATGCAATATGAATCTGAATTTACAACATTATCCAGATATGCCCCTCACTTAATCCATACTGCAGAAGAACAGTGTAATCGATTTTTAGCAGGATTGAAGGATGCAATTAGACAGCCTCTTATTCCATTTGGAATTGAAGATTATAAAGTGCTGGTGGAAAGGGCTAGAAGAATAGAAATGGACCTGCTAAACACTCAAAGGAGACGTGATTTTCAGAAAAGGAAGAGTGGTGAAGTTATGGGAGCTTCACAGGATTTTCATAGTAGCAAACCTCTTTCACAAACTGGAAAGTTTAATTGGAAGAAAGCAAAGTCTAGTAGCAGTGATAGTTCAAGCGTAAATAGTTGCAGCAAGTGTGGAAGACAACATAAAGGAGAATGTTTATCAGGTACAAATACTTGCTTCTGGTGCCATCAACCAGGTCACATAGCTAAGAATTGTCCTACTTTGGGGCAAAGACCAGCAGGAGAGTCAAGGATGAATACTGGATCTCAGAAGAATGTTGGAAGACCAAGAATAGTAGAATCAGCTGCTTCTACTCCAGGATCAAGTCAAAGCCGACAGAATACTCTGCCTAGAGTATATGCATTGACTCAGAAGGATGCTAAGGAATCACCTGAAGTGATTACAGGTGATAGAAATGAAAAATGAATAAATGTGTATTATGAAAGTATTGTTCAAGGAATAATGTATGTTTATGTTATTTTTTATGTAGCTTTCATAGGTATGATCATGATGCAAGGAAAGTCTGTACAAATTCTTTTTGATACGGGAGCTTCACACTCCTTCATTTCAGAGGAATTTGTTAAAACAGTTGGACTGAATGTTTATGAGACAAATGTAATTTTGAAAGTTTTAATGCCAAATGGATCTATTATGAATGTAAATGGTGTATATCAAGTGACTTTCAAAATAAATGAAAGAGAGTTTGAAGCAACAGTAAGTGTTCTGCCATTGCAAGAGTTTGATATGATATTGAGAATGGATTGGTTATCAAAACACTTTGTGATTATTGATTGCAACAAGAAAATTTTAAAGTTTAATTTGCCTGGAGAAGGAGAGTTGAAATTCTATGGAGAGAGAGGAGTTTCATCAATGATAATCACTTATATGAAAGCATGTAAATTTGTATCCAAGGGATGTCAGTGTTTTCTTGCTCAAGTAAAGGATACAAATAAGGAAGTTAAAGAATTGAAAGATATACCTGTAATCAACGAATATCCAGAGGTATTTTTGGATGATTTACCAGGATTACCACCAGAAAGGGAGATAGATTTCACTATTGAGTTGATACCAGGTTCAGAACCAGTAGCAAGGGCACCTTACAGAATGGCAGTTAAAGAGTTGCAGGAGCTGAAAAGTCAGTTACATGAATTGCTAGATAAGGGATTTATCAAGCCAAGTTCCTCACCATGGGGAGCTCCAGTGCTGTTTGTAAAGAAGAAAGATGGGAGCTTCAGAATGTGTATAGATTACAGAGAACTGAATAAGCTTACTGTTAAGAATAAATATCCATTGCCCAGAATTGATGATCTTTTTGATCAACTGGAGGGAGCTACAGTTTTCTCTAAAATTGATTTGAAATCTGGATACCATCAGCTACGGATCAAGGAAGAAGATATAGCAAAGACAGCTTTCAGAACCAGATATGGCCACTATGAGTTTGTAGTAATGCCATTTGGAGTAACAAATGCACCAGCTGTATTTATGGATTTAATGAACAGAATTTTTAAGCCATTCCTGGACATATTTGTAATTGTGTTCATTGATGATATCTTAATCTATTCAAGTGATAAAGAGAATCATTCTAGTCATTTACAGGTAGTGTTGCAGACATTAAAGAAGAATAAGTTGTATGCAAAATTTTCAAAGTGTGAATTTTGGTTGAATAGTGTAAACTTTCTTGGACATGTGATTAGTGGAGAAGGAATTTCAGTGGATCAGAATAAAGTTCAAGCCATTTCAGATTGGCCAAGACCAACGACAGTTTCAGAGGTGAGGAGTTTTCTGGGCCTTGCTAGTTATTACAGGAGATTCGTGGAGGGATTTTCTCAAATTGCAATGCCATTGTCCCGATTAACCCAGAAAGCAGTGAGATTTGATTGGAGTGTTCAATGTGATGAAGCTTTCCAGAAATTAAAGAATTGTTTAATGACTGCCCCAATTTTGACAATTCCATCAGGCTCAGAAGGATTCCAAATTTTCTGTGATGCTTCCTTAAGGGGACTTGGATGTGTACTGATGCAACATGGCAGAGTGGTGGCTTATGCTTCAAGGCAACTGAAAATTCAAGAAAGGAACTACCCCACTCATGATTTAGAATTGGCAGCTGTAGTTTTTGCACTTAAAATCTGGAGACATTACTTATATGGGGTTAGATGCGAGGTGTTCACAGATCATAAGAGCCTCAAGTATATTTTCAATCAGAAAGAATTGAATCTGAGACAAAGAAGGTGGCTAGAGCTTATAAAGGATTATGACCTGGACATACAGTATCATCCTGGGAAGGCAAATGTGGTTGCAGATGCATTAAGCAGAAAAGCTCTTGGGAATGCAAGTTGGTTAATTACCCAACAGGAACAATTAATCAAAGATATGGAAAGATTAGAACTTTCAGTGGTCAATCAGAAAAATACAAAAGATATGATGTTGAACCAGTTGATGATCCAATCTACTTTGAAAAATAGAGTGCTCAATTCATTGTCTCAAGATGAAAATTTTCAAGAGATCATAAATATAGTACAAGCAGGACAGTTAGGGAGCTTTGAAATTGATGGAGAAGGCTTATTAAAGTATAAGGGCAGAGTCTGTATTCCAAAAGTTGGAAGCTTAAGAGAAGAGATATTACAGGAAGCTCATCTTTCCAATTTTGAAATTCACCCAGGCAGTACAAAGATGTATCAGGAACTGAGAGGATTATTTTGGTGGCCAGGACTAAAGAGGAGTGTTGCAGAATTTGTAGCAAAATGTGTTTCCTGTCAAATGATTAAAGCAGAACATCAAAAGCCAAGTGGTCAACTACAACCTTTACCAATACCTGAGTGGAAATGGGAGGACATTGCAATGGACTTTGTGATTGGATTACCCAGGTCGAGACAGAGTCGAGATGCAATATGGGTTATTATTGACAGATTAACGAAGTCAGCTCATTTCTTACCCATCAGGCAGACAGATTCAGTAGAGAAGTTGGCAAAATTATATGTTGATGAAATTGTGAGATTGCATGGAATTCCAAAATCTATAGTTTCGGACAGAGATGCTCGTTTCACTTCTAAATTGTGGAAGAAAATTCAGGAAGCTTTGGGCACACGACTGACTTTCAGCACAGCATTTCATCCTCAGACAGATGGGCAATCAGAGAGGACAATTCAGACTTTGGAGGATTTAATGCGACTATGTGTATTAGATTTTGGTGGAAATTGGGAGATTCACATACCGTTGATTGAATTTGCATATAATAATAGTTTCCAATCTAGTATTGGAATGGCACCATATGAGGCTCTTTATGGAAGAAAATGCAGAACCCCCTTGTGTTGGGTAGAAACGGGTGAAAGAAAGGTAATTGGAACTGAACTGGTAGATGAAGCTACTAACAAAATCAAATTGATCAGAGACAGACTAAAGACAGTTCAAGACAGGCAACAAAAGTATTATGATGCAAAGCACAGGCCAGTTGAGTTTGAAGTGGGAGAATTTGTTTTCTTAAAAGTTAGCCCAATGAAAGGTGTGCAAAGGTTTGGAAAGACAGGAAAATTAAGTCCAAGATTTATAGGTCCTTTTGAAATCATAGAGAGAATTGGAAATATGGCTTACAGATTGGATCTACCAGGGCATATGCAAGGAATTCATAATGTGTTTCATATATCAGTACTCCGGAAGTATATTTCAGATGAATCCAAGAGAATACAGTCCAAATCAATTGACTTACAACCTAATTTGAAATATGTTGAGGAACCTGAAAGGATATTGGAATATGATGTGAAACAGTTGAGGAACAGAGCAATACCTTTTGTGAAAGTCTTATGGAAAAATGGATTAGAAAGAGATGCCACTTGGGAAAAGGAAGCTGAAATGAGAAGTCAATATCCTAATCTTTTTAACTAAGGTATGCTTTCCTTACTTGATTTAATTTCGAGGACGAAATTTTTGTAAGAAGGGGAGATTGTAAAGACCGGTTCAACCGGTTCAGTCGAACCGGCCCCTCCCCGCTATAGACGTTCGCGGGAAGGGAGATCGCGGTCCAGGCGGACCGCGAGCGGCACCGCTCGCGCGCGTAACGCCTCCGGAACGGCTCGGATTGAATTGTCGATTGGATTTTCGCGTATAAGGATGAATAGTAACGACTCCTCTCACGGGATATTGTTAGTTCGCTCTTTCCGGTAGAAGGAATCGCGAGAAGGAAAACTCTTGTTGAAGAGGAACGGCTGAGAGGAAGAAAGAGAGGAAGGTTTGTTTTTATTTCTCTATTTCTATATAAATTCTTCCCTATTTCTTCATCTAAACAGCGAGGGTGTTTCCTTAAGGCAAAGAAAGGGATTGAAAGCAAATAGAAAGAATTTTGGGAGAGGAAGAAGGAATTTAGGGTTTTGAGAAATTCCCAAAATTGTAAGTAAATTTCGAGCATGAGTAAATTTCTATCTTGAAATTTTATGAGTTAACTTTTATTGTTTGATTTTAGAGATTTGGAGAAGAGAAGATCGAAAGCTTCAGGAGTCTGATTTCACAAACAAAATTCTTGGAAGAGAAATTAAGTGGGTATTTATAAAATTTTCTTTATGTCATTTTCTTTCCAGAAGTATGAATATAAAAGTTATGTTTTACATTTTTGGAAACTATTGTTTGAAATAAACAAATGATTTTACAAGAAACAAATGATTTTACAAGCATGAGTATGTCAAAGAAGATGTATATGTATTAAGAACGTATATAGATATATATGAATAAATAGAAAGAATATATGAATGAACAATACATGAAAGATTTGAAAAAGAAAGAAAATGGAAAAGGATATGCATGCAAATTTCAGGAGTCACCCCCGTATGGTACTGGCTGGGGAAGCAATGTACCCGTGCACGATAAAAATAAAAGGAAAAAGGTTATGATATAAGGAAAAGGAAATGGAAATGGATGTACCTCTGGTACATTTTGACGGTGCTCCTGTATAAAAGAAATGAGAAAATGAATAATAGTTAAAGATAAAAGCTATATGAAATGATAATCAAGTCTATATGAAGAAAGAAACGGAATAAAGAAAGGACTTATATATTTATGCCAAATGAGATGAAAAAATGCAATAATAATGTTAATATGTAATGTCTTTTATGCATAAAAATTCGTTTAACTGATACCCACTGAGTTTACTTAGTGAACTCAAACAATGAATTTAAATGTTTCAGGTAAGTCTTCAGAATTAGAAAATGGGAGAAAGAGAAGAGTTCGTCTATAGAAGACGACGTCGACGTGCATCTGAAAACAGGTAAATTGTGATAATGAATAAATGTGAAAGTATTTAAAAACTTTTAGTTAGTGGCTCTTCCGCTAATTAAGGAGATTTACTGTTTTTATATTCTTATACTTATGAATTGTTTAGATCCTACCGTCTGACCTTAGTTCCCGCCTCGTTAATTCGAGTATCCGGGCCGGGTCGTGACAGGTTTTGTGCTCCAACAAAGAAAATGGAGAAACTTAGACTTTGGCTCTAAGTTTCGCTTGTATCCTTTTAGGCCCCTCTAGAGGTCATTTGGGTACCTCTACATGGGCTTTGAGGGCTACTAGCAAAGAAAGTATTTGTTGGTTTTGTGTTCCAACAAACAAGGTAAAAGAGCTTGAGATTTGGCCTCAAGCTCAAATGACTTATGCAATGATATACTTTGGAGTCCTAAGAAATTCCAAATAATCATGCATGAAGGAGGTGATTGTTCGTTGATTTTATGTCAACGAGCAAAATAAAATGAACCTAGGGTTTTCATCCTAAGGTTATAAGGTTTATGCAATGAAGTGTTTGGGGCTTTGAGATGCTCCAAACCATCATGCATGAGGAAGAGGAGGCTCTACTAGAAGGTTTCCAATGTATTAAAAAGGATTCCCAAATCATTTTTGGCATGATTAGGAGACTTGGGAGATGGTTTGTTGCTCTTGTGTTTCAACAAACAAGGTGGGAGAACTTGAAATTTGGCTCCAAGTTCAAATGATTCATGCATAGAACATTTGGAGCTTGGAGAAGCTCCAAATCATGGCACTTGGAACCTTGAGGGGCCCCACTTGCAATACTTGAGGGAGAAATGAAATGATTGCTTGTTGATTTTGTCTCAACAAACATGGTAGAGTGCACCTAGGATTTTGATCCTAAGGCTATAAGACTCATGCAATCTTAACACTTGGAGCTTTGAGAACGCTCCAAGTATCATGCATGAAGAAGATATGGAGGTGAGTATTTGTTGATTTTTTTTTCAACAAATAAGGTCAAATAAACCCAGGATTTTGATCCTATGATTACATGATTCATGTGATGATTTTGTTTGGAACCCTTGAAGGTTTCAAATCATCATACATGAAGGTTGATGAATATTCATTTGTCAATTTTGTGTTTCCAACAAACAATTATGAAGAAACTTAGAATTTAGTTCTAAGTTTAAAGGATTCATGTAGTGATATATTTAGAGGCTTGAGGAGCCTCCAGTCATCATACATGAGGGGAGGGATAGATGTATGTTTGTTGATTCTATGTTTCCAACAAACAAAGGATAGGAGAACTTGGGATTTGGTTCCGAGTTCAACACCTCTTGGCATGCATTTAGGATTTTAGGAAAAATCCCAATTAGCATACACAAGAGGGAAAGATAATTGTCCATTTGTTAATTTTATGTCTTAACAAATGACGAGTAAACTCAGGATTTAGCCTTAAGTTTAGAGAAGTTTCTTTGAACATGTGGTGTTCAAAGAGATCAAAGATAGGTACACATTCTCCTATTTTTGAATCTTAGGAGAGTGAGTTGGCCTCCTACGACTTTTGGATTGTAGAAAGAGAGAAATAAAATGTAACCTAGAAGTTGCAAGATTGAAAGAGATCACTTGAACGTTTGATATTCGAATAGATTTCTTCATTCACTTAGTTTAGGTTAAGTGAATGGATGAATGAACCTAGAATTCGATTCTAAGGTCCAAGAGTTTGGAGCATGATATGTTTAGGATTTTAGAAGAATCCACAATACCATGCACAAGGAGGGGGAGATAGTTGTTTATTGATTTTATGCTTCAACAAACAATATCAAGCAAATCTAGGATTTGACCCTAAGGTTTGTGTGTGCTCTTTTAACTCTTTAGAGGTTATTTGGGAACTTCTATGTGAATTTTAAGAGCAATGAATGAAGATACCATTTGTTGATTTCATGTTTCAACAAATGAGATAAAGAAACTTAGAATTTGGCTCTAAGTTTAGAAGCTTATGAAGTAGCGTGTTGAGTATTTTGAGAAAATTCAGCACACCATACACAAAACGATTAATGATAGCTCCTAGGGGATGCTAAAGATTCATGCAATCCGGTAATTGGAGCCTTGAAGATGCTCCAACTATTATACATGATTGACATTATTCATTTGTTGATTTCATGTCTCAACAAGTGAAAGAGGAAATGTAGGATTTGATCCTAAAATCAGATGGTTTATGAAATAAAGTGTTTGGAGTCTTGAGGGAACTCCAAAGCTTCACACATGAGAGAAAAGAGTATTTGAAAGAGGGTTTTCTATTTTGATTTGAGTTTTTTGGACTCAACATGGGGAGGAAAGAATGATTCCCTAAGGCTTTGAAAGGGTCTCTAGATCAATTTTGATATGATCTAGAGGACTTAGAAGCTTGTAGAGATAATCTAAGGATCAACTTGATAGGATCTAGAAGAAACCTAGGAGGCTAGGAGTCTGCATGAAAAGGTTCATCATTTTCCTGTTTGAGATGTTTAGATGTTTAAATTGCTCATCATTAATCATCCAACTTGCAAATTACATCAAATATGTTTATCAACCTTAATACCCATAGTGGGGTACAATCTATAAGTTTTGCTTTTGAAAACCATAGAGCACTCCACACTTATTTTCACAAGTATTTGGGGTTTTGATAAACATATTAGTGAATTCACAAATCTTTAGATACATAGTAATTTAAAACATTCGCTTCTACTTTATTTTGCAAAATATTACATACTTAATCAATTGTGCTTTCTTTGTGGGATCTCAACATAGACCTTGGGAGGTCGATAAGAGATCTCACAATATAAGACACTTGTCAAATTGATTAGATTTGATTCCAAACATTTGCAAAGCTTCACAAAATTTACAAGCTTCATCATGTAAGGAAAACTCCGCATTGTAAATCAATTCTATGATCTAAGCTTTGAAAGAAAAATGCATACAATCAACTAAATCGAAGCTTGTAAACTTTCTCACGCATTGATATATTAGAAGCATAACTAGACATCTCCAATTTTGTGGATTTCATACGATGAAGCAAAGGTTCGTTTGTTATGCTTCCTATAAGCTTCGCAATATACCCAAAGATAAATTTGACCAACCTTATTTGCTCTAGGATTCATAAAATGAACCTTTGAGGGTTCATATGAGATCCTACAACAACTCATCAAATTTATTTTTTGAATGTATAACCAAGCTATGATGAAATCCACAAGCTTAATATATGCAAATTCCTAACTCTATGTCAATTTTATCATGACACTTGGCTTGAGGAAAGAAGAGCATGGCATACTAGATTTTAAAAAAAATCCTACACCTCAACATACATTTTGGGATAGGCAGATAACATCAAACCCTATGGTCCATTTGTAGGTGAAGGCTAAGCATGCAATATGAATGCAAAATCATGCATTTGGAGTCGCCGAACACAAATCCAACCACCCCATGCGTATCAACGTGCCTCTTTGGCTCTCCCAAGAGAGCAAACAAAAGGAAATCACTAGATTTCCGTTGTTTTACGGAGAGGACAGCAAATGGGGGATTTTGGGAAAGCAAAAATTGAAGTTTCAAAGGGACCTATGGCTTTGGATCGTCAACCATACAATCATTGGCCTTGGGGGACCCTAGGTTTCACTAAGTTTTAGGTTTTACCTCACCGGGTTGTCACGGCGCAAGCCACAATGCACTCGCCTAGCTAAAGGCGAGAAAGTGTGCCGTCCAAGTGCTCCAATCTAAGCTCCGGGTTGCTGTCCAAGCGCCGTCAAAGGCTCCAACTACTGTCCACGGCTCCGTCGAAGGTTCCAATTGCTGTCCAAGGCTCCCCGGACGTCGCCGCCGCTGTCCAAGACGTCTTGAAGACTCCAAACTGCTGTTTGGAAACTTTTGGAGCCTTCTCTTGTTGTTTGGAAGCTTCCAACAGCCCTCTTGACTACTACGAACTCGCCGGGGTTGAGGGGGGAGGAGGTGGAAGCCTTCCACTTCTTCCTAGAAGCAGTAGAAAAGAACTAGAATAGCTCTTTGTCTCTGGTTTTGTGAGAGGAGGAAGAGATCAGCTTCAAACGAGAGGGAAATGGTGAGAATGCGAGGGCTCGGCGTCAAGACAAGGCCAGCTGCCTGATGGGGGCGGAAATGGCGGCAGTGGGCTGCTGAATGGGGTTCGGTCGGACACAGCAAAGGGGCCGAAATGCCTTCCGCTCTTCCTTCCCACGAACTGCACGCACGCAAGCGACGGGAAGGCCCCCCTGCTCCGGAACCCTCTCTCGCTCTCACGCTCTTTCTCCCTTTTCGCTCTCCCTCTCGCACTCTCTCTCGGGACGGGCTGAACGAAAATGAAAAGGGGGAGCCGAATGGCTCCCCCACCCCTCTCGTTCGCTCTTGGAGACGGACGCCAGCATCAGGCCGTCGCCCAATTGAGCCAATCGGGCCTCCTTAAAACGCGAAACGAGGGAATATGGCATTTGAGTGGATTTTGTGTGATTGGATGTGAAATTGAGTGAGATTCTAGGGGAAATCTCAACCCTAGATCTGAATTTCTGATTTGGGAAGCAAATTCAGCCCAAATTGACTAATTAGGGCTGAAATTGAACCTAAATTGGACTCGACCCGAACCAATTTGAGTCGGTTTGGGTCCGATTGGGTCCGATCGAGCTAATTTTTGCGAAATTGAACTCGAATTGACGCCGATTTGCGTCGAATTGGGCTCGACGTGGCTCGATTGGGTTCGAATTGTTTTGATTGGATTTAAATTAAATTAAATTTGATTTAATTTAATTAAATCGGGTCAATTTAACGAAATTAAAACTTAATTTCATCAAATTCGGCCCAGATTTCGCCTCGACGACGTTTAATTAAATTGATCGAGCATGGTCGAGCCTAGTCGGGCTCGATCGGAGTCAGGTCGATGCGAAAATGTTCGTCAACAGTAAATACATTTTGGGTGTACAAAGAGATCTAAAGCGAGATCTGAACGCTAGATGTACAGAATTTTGGGCATGTGAGTAAATTTGAAAAGTTTTAGTATAGCTCTGTATTTACTTCAATTATATTTGATGTTTATCAAGGGACATTATATTCTTCCCATTATTAATTATGAAATTTGATAGGTTAGTAAGTTAGCAGAGTTTAAATAGATTTCTTTTTACTCTATTCAAGTAGTGGCTCGGAATGGGTGTTAGTAAGACGGAACTGGTTTAGATTTTCATTCTCTATTATACTCCAGCTTGACCGTTAGGAGGTAGGCTAACTGGGGTGTGACAACACTAGACCTTTAACTTTCAGTTGTTTACTAGTCCAACACTAGTGGTTTTGCTACAGTAGTTTCTCTTCCTGCTTTAATAGTTTAGTACTTTACCCTGCTTTTCTTTTCTTGCACCAATACCATATTTTACTTTCAGCATCATACCATTACTTGTACTAGTACCCTGCTTTTTTCTTTCAGTATTGTAGTTTAGTGTAGCACTAGTTCTTTTCTTGCCTAAGCAATTTAATTTTAATGCTAATGAGTTTTATTTGCTTGTTTGCAGGAGCTCATACTGTTTTGGAGATTGTATAGAAGGATTGGAGAGCTTGGAGGGTTTGTACAGGAGAGGTTTTCTTTTGTTTGAGTCTTAGTTTTAGGATTGTGGTTTCAGTATAGCTTGTACATTAGAGCTGATTAGTGGAAAAATATTATTTCTTTTTTTACATTCAAAAGAAAACTCACCGGATTGACTCTCTTCACATTAATTGATTGATTAATTAAAATTTTAATTTTAATCAACCAATTAATTAAATTTAAATTTCATTGTTCTTGGATTTTAAGTTACTCCTGGATTTTAAATTTGCTCTCAGATAACTAATTAACCAACTAATTAAATTTTCTCACGAATTTTAAATTACTCTCGGATAATTAACCAATTAATTAAATTTGCTCTCGAATAATTAGTTAACCAATTAATTAATTTTGATTAATTAATCTGAATTAACCAACTAATTTTAATTAATTATTTATAATTAATCAATCAAAATTATTTAACTAATTTCAAATAATTAATTAATATCAATTAACAGATTAATTTCGATTAATCAATTTTAATTAATTGATTTCCATTAATCAATCAATTTTAATTGATTAATTTTAATAAATCAATTAATTTTAGTTAACTAATTTCAATTAATTTTGATCAATTAGTTTCAATTAATTAATTTTAATTAAAATTAATCAATTGATTAATTAAAATTAAAATTGAATTGCTCTCCAATTTAGCAGTCTCTTGGAGCAATTTCGACAACCTCCCGGCATCCCCTCCCCTCGAGGGAGGTCGAGACGGTACTTGCCGTTGACTTCTTCCCAACCGGATCTAAAAACGACAGCACGAGATCTTGGATTTGAAATTATCCTGGCCAGATCTAAAATCAATGACGCGAGGTCTTGAATTTGAAACCATCCCGGCCGGACATAAGATCAACGGCGCGAGATCTTTATATATTACCTGTTCCTCTTCTCTTTCTTTCTTCTTTTTTTATTTATATTTTAATATACAAACATTCCTTTGCTATCCCACGAATGGTGGTAGTCTTTACTATACATTTTATATGTGTAAAGACTGAAATGTCTTATACATTTACATTTAAATAAACATAGAAGCAATTGAGGGATAACCGAAGCAGGCTCGGCTAGAAGAAACCACAAGGAGGTGTTCGCACAGTGAAGGTGAATGACCGGTTGCAGCTCACGTGGGAAACAAAGATCGCGGGAGTGGGTTGTGGCTGACGTCGGAATATTGCTCATGGGCGGAGGCTGTGGGATTTTAACGGAAGGGCTTGGGTTTCGTTCGAGTGTTCACGGACAGAGCAAAGATTGACGCAGGGGGTGTCAGTTCAGGCTCGGGCGTGCGTAGGCGATGTGTAGGGAAGCGTTCGGTCAAAGGTTGATCGCAAAGTGTGGACGTCCGACCTGATCGCACAGAGCAGGTCAGTCCGGCGTTAGGAATGATGTTCGACCAAGATTTGGACACGAACAGGTGCAGGAGGTCGCACGAAGAGGAGAAGATCGGAGCTTGGGATTTCTTCCATCGGACTCTTGTGTGTCGTTTAAGGAAGACGAACATACATGAGCCATTTTTTTTTATTGTTTTCATCATATTCGTATAGAATAGATCATCGAAGGGAAGTTACAGCAGCAAAGAGATGTGTCATTTGACGATTAACGGCTTGTTGTGGGGTCGAATCGGAGAGATGCATCTCCTCGATCTTTCCTTTTCAATATTTTGTTGCATTCTTTTTCTTTTTTAGTCAACAAGCTTTTAAGCCTACTGTATGCTTTCTATATGGTATCAAAGCCTTCTACAGCCTAATGACAGAAATCCCTCATGGACCTCTCTGCTACCTCCTAGACGGAACAACAAGCTGTAGACATCAACAGCCCTGAAACTCAAATCCCTTCTCTCAAATTTGTAATCTCAAATATCAAACACATTGTTCCAACCCAACTTTCCAACGACAACTATCTGACATAGCGCTCGCAAATCCTCAAGCTATTTTGACCAAATGGATTTGCTCGATACCTGGACTAAACGCTCGCTGCTCCAACTCGTCTGCATACAGGAACATTCGGACACTCCGATAAAAATCCCGCATACAACCATTGGATGCTGATCGACGAGAACTTAACTGTAACTCTCTGTTCAACTATCACCATGACGATTCTCGCATACGTTCTTCATCTCGAGTCTACCCGTGAAATCTGGCTAACTGTGGAATGCAACCTACAGGTCTCCAACAAATCCAGAGTAATACAGCTCAAGAATCAACTTCACAACATTTCCATGGGTACTCTCTCCATGTCTCAGTACCTCACAGACATTAAAACTCTGGTAGACAACATCGCAGCGGCCGGCTCCTCCATCGATCCAGAAGATATCATTATGTATACCTTATATGGTCTACCACCTCAATATCAAACTTTCAAAACATCTATCAGAACCAAGCTCACTCCCATAAGCCTAGAAGATCTATACTCCCTGCTTATCAGTGAAGAAATCAATATTTCAGCTGAATCAACCAAATATCATCCTCCACCAGATTCGTACTCAGTTCTATATGCATCCAAAGGAAGAGGATATCGTGGTAGAGACCGCAATCAACTCCAAATTGAGCGCTCCAATAACACCCTGCTGTCCAAATGACATAACTCATCTCAGATCATTTGTTAAATATGCAACAAACGGGTCATTCCGCTAACACTTGCTGGCATAGGATGAACCCAAACTATACACCTCAAAACACAACAACTCTCATAGCTTCTCCCTTACACTCCACTGACCGGTACCTCGACTCTAGAACATCCTCGCACCTCACTCCCCACCCGGACAACCTCATCGACCCCAAACCATAAAATGGACCTGATAACATCACAGTTGGTAATGGAGGATTCCTTCCGATTTCACACTCTGGTAGAGGTATTCTACCAACTCCCACACATAAGCTTACTCTAACCTTTCTTTTACATGTCCTATCTCTCTCTCACACAACCTTCTCTCAATGTCCAATCTCACCAACATTAATAACATCTCTATCTCTTTCACTCCTGCCGGTTTTTCACTAAAGAATATGAAGACAATTCTCCTTCTCCTCCAAGGACCTCGTGATGGCCTATATCCTATTAGCAAGTCTTTAAAAGCAACAACTATGCTAGCACAATCTGCCCCAACCTTCGCTGGCATCATCAACTCGACCATCCTCATCCACAAACAATCAAAACAATCTCCAAGCACAACAAGCCTCTAAATATTTCTGTTTCTGTAACTTTATGTTCATCTTCTTTGGCCTCCAAAGGCCACAAATCACCTTTTACTAAATCAACAAATCACTTGCATCAACCTTTAGAATTAATACATTCAAATGTTTGGGGACCCACCCTTGTCACTTCAGTGCCGGGTTATTTTTACTATATAATTTTTGTGGAAGATAATTCCAGCTTTACTTGGGTCTTTCCTATGCATTCCAAGATGTTCACCCACACCCCGGAACAAAACAGTATCGTTGAACGAAAATATCAGCATCTTATCGAAACCACACAAACTCTCCTTCATGTAGCTTCACTTCCCGTCAAATTCTGGATCGAAGCTCTAATAATCGCAACCTATCTCATTAACTGAATGCCTTCACCAACCAGCATAAATAAATCTCTACTTCAACTTCTCTTCAAACAGAAACCAATATACTCTCGTCTCAAAACATTCAAAAGCGCATGCTACCCATGGCTTCCATCACATCAAAGACACAACTAGCATTGATATATTAGAAGCATAACTAGACATCTCCAATTTTGTGGATTTCATACGATGAAGCAAAGGTTCGTTTGTTATGCTTCCTATAAGCTTCGCAATATACCCAAAGATAAATTTGACCAACCTTATTTGCTCTAGGATTCATAAAATGAACCTTTGAGGGTTCATATGAGATCCTACAACAACTCATCAAATTTATTTTTTGAATGTATAACCAAGCTATGATGAAATCCACAAGCTTAATATATGCAAATTCCTAACTCTATGTCAATTTTATCATGACACTTGGCTTGAGGAAAGAAGAGCATGGCATACTAGATTTTAAAAAAAATCCTACACCTCAACATACATTTTGGGATAGGCAGATAACATCAAACCCTATGGTCCATTTGTAGGTGAAGGCTAAGCATGCAATATGAATGCAAAATCATGCATTTGGGGTCACCGAACACAAATCCAACCACCCCATGCGTATCAACGTGCCTCTTTGGCTCTCCCAAGAGAGCAAACAAAAGGAAATCACTAGATTTCCGTTGTTTTACGGAGAGGACAGCAAATGGGGGATTTTGGGAAAGCAAAAATTGAAGTTTCAAAGGGACCTATGGCTTTGGATCGTCAACCATACAATCATTGGCCTTGGGGGACCCTAGGTTTCACTAAGTTTTAGGTTTTACCTCGCCGGGTTGTCACGGCGCAAGCCACAATGCACTCGCCTAGCTAAAGGCGAGAAAGTGTGCCGTCCAAGTGCTCCAATCTAAGCTCCGGGTTGCTGTCCAAGCGCCGTCAAAGGCTCCAACTACTGTCCACGGCTCCGTCGAAGGTTCCAATTGCTGTCCAAGGCTCCCCGGACGTCGCCGCCGCTGTCCAAGACGTCTTGAAGACTCCAAACTGCTGTTTGGAAACTTTTGGAGCCTTCTCTTGTTGTTTGGAAGCTTCCAACAGCCCTCTTGACTACTACGAACTCGCCGGGGTTGAGGGGGGAGGAGGTGGAAGCCTTCCACTTCTTCCTAGAAGCAGTAGAAAAGAACTAGAATAGCTCTTTGTCTCTGGTTTTGTGAGAGGAGGAAGAGATCAGCTTCAAACGAGAGGGAAATGGTGAGAATGCGAGGGCTCGGCGTCAAGACAAGGCCGGCTGCCTGATGGGGGCGGAAATGGCGGCAGTGGGCTGCTGAATGGGGTTCGGTCGGACACAGCAAAGGGGCCGAAATGCCTTCCGCTCTTCCTTCCCACGAACTGCACGCACGCAAGCGACGGGAAGGCCCCCCTGCTCCGGAACCCTCTCTCGCTCTCACGCTCTTTCTCCCTTTTCGCTCTCCCTCTCGCACTCTCTCTCGGGACGGGCTGAACGAAAATGAAAAGGGGGAGCCGAATGGCTCCCCCACCCCTCTCGTTCGCTCTTGGAGACGGACGCCAGCATCAGGCCGTCGCCCAATTGAGCCAATCGGGCCTCCTTAAAACGCGAAACGAGGGAATATGGCATTTGAGTGGATTTTGTGTGATTGGATGTGAAATTGAGTGAGATTCTAGGGGAAATCTCAACCCTAGATCTGAATTTCTGATTTGGGAAGCAAATTCAGCCCAAATTGACTAATTAGGGCTGAAATTGAACCTAAATTGGACTCGACCCGAACCAATTTGAGTCGGTTTGGGTCCGATTGGGTCCGATCGAGCTAATTTTTGCGAAATTGAACTCGAATTGACGCCGATTTGCGTCGAATTGGGCTCGACGTGGCTCGATTGGGTTCGAATTGTTTTGATTGGATTTAAATTAAATTAAATTTGATTTAATTTAATTAAATCGGGTCAATTTAACGAAATTAAAACTTAATTTCATCAAATTCGGCCCAGATTTCGCCTCGACGACGTTTAATTAAATTGATCGAGCATGGTCGAGCCTAGTCGGGCTCGATCGGAGTCAGGTCGATGCGAAAATGTTCGTCAACAGTAAATACATTTTGGGTGTACAAAGAGATCTAAAGCGAGATCTGAACGCTAGATGTACAGAATTTTGGGCATGTGAGTAAATTTGAAAAGTTTTAGTATAGCTCTGTATTTACTTCAATTATATTTGATGTTTATCAAGGGACATTATATTCTTCCCATTATTAATTATGGAATTTGATAGGTTAGTAAGTTAGCAGAGTTTAAATAGATTTCTTTTTACTCTATTCAAGTAGTGGCTCGGAATGGGTGTTAGTAAGACGGAACTGGTTTAGATTTTCATTCTCTATTATACTCCAGCTTGACCGTTAGGAGGTAGGCTAACTGGGGTGTGACAACACTAGACCTTTAACTTTCAGTTGTTTACTAGTCCAACACTAGTGGTTTTGCTACAGTAGTTTCTCTTCCTGCTTTAATAGTTTAGTACTTTACCCTGCTTTTCTTTTCTTGCACCAATACCATATTTTACTTTCAGCATCATACCATTACTTGTACTAGTACCCTGCTTTTTTCTTTCAGTATTGTAGTTTAGTGTAGCACTAGTTCTTTTCTTGCCTAAGCAATTTAATTTTAATGCTAATGAGTTTTATTTGCTTGTTTGCAGGAGCTCATACTGTTTTGGAGATTGTATAGAAGGATTGGAGAGCTTGGAGGGTTTGTACAGGAGAGGTTTTCTTTTGTTTGAGTCTTAGTTTTAGGATTGTGGTTTCAGTATAGCTTGTACATTAGAGCTGATTAGTGGAAAAATATTATTTCTTTTTCTACATTCAAAAGAAAACTCACCGGATTGACTCTCTTCACATTAATTGATTGATTAATTAAAATTTTAATTTTAATCAACCAATTAATTAAATTTAAATTTCATTGTTCCTGGATTTTAAGTTACTCCTGGATTTTAAATTTGCTCTCAGATAACTAATTAACCAACTAATTAAATTTTCTCACGAATTTTAAATTACTCTCGGATAATTAACCAATTAATTAAATTTGCTCTCGAATAATTAGTTAACCAATTAATTAATTTTGATTAATTAATCTGAATTAACCAACTAATTTTAATTAATTATTTATAATTAATCAATCAAAATTATTTAACTAATTTCAAATAATTAATTAATATCAATTAACAGATTAATTTCGATTAATCAATTTTAATTAATTGATTTCCATTAATCAATCAATTTTAATTGATTAATTTTAATAAATCAATTAATTTTAGTTAACTAATTTCAATTAATTTTGATCAATTAGTTTCAATTAATTAATTTTAATTAAAATTAATCAATTGATTAATTAAAATTAAAATTGAATTGCTCTCCAATTTAGCAGTCTCTTGGAGCAATTTCGACAACCTCCTGGCATCCCCTCCCCTCGAGGGAGGTCGAGACGGTACTTGCCGTTGACTTCTTCCCAACCGGATCTAAAAACGACAGCACGAGATCTTGGATTTGAAATTATCCTGGCCAGATCTAAAATCAATGACGCGAGGTCTTGAATTTGAAACCATCCCGGCCGGACATAAGATCAACGGCGCGAGATCTTTATATATTACCTGTTCCTCTTCTCTTTCTTTCTTCTTTTTTTATTTATATTTTAATATACAAACATTCCTTTGCTATCCCACGAATGGTGGTAGTCTTTACTATACATTTTATATGTGTAAAGACTGAAATGTCTTATACATTTACATTTAAATAAACATAGAAGCAATTGAGGGATAACCGAAGCAGGCTCGGCTAGAAGAAACCACAAGGAGGTGTTCGCACAGTGAAGGTGAATGACCGGTTGCAGCTCACGTGGGAAACAAAGATCGCGGGAGTGGGTTGTGGCTGACGTCGGAATATTGCTCATGGGCGGAGGCTGTGGGATTTTAACGGAAGGGCTTGGGTTTCGTTCGAGTGTTCACGGACAGAGCAAAGATTGACGCAGGGGGTGTCAGTTCAGGCTCGGGCGTGCGTAGGCGATGTGTAGGGAGGCGTTCGGTCAAAGGTTGATCGCAAAGCGTGGACATCCGACCTGATCGCACAGAGCAGGTCAGTCCGGCGTTAGGAATGATGTTCGACCAAGATTTGGACACGAACAGGTGCAGGAGGTCGCACGAAGAGGAGAAGATCGGAGCTTGGGATTTCTTCCATCAGACTCTTGTGTGTCGTTTAAGGAAGACGAACATACATGAGCCATTTTTTTTTATTGTTTTCATCATATTCGTATAGAATAGATCATCGAAGGGAAGTTACAGCAGCAAAGAGATGTGTCATTTGACGATTAACGGCTTGTTGTGGGGTCGAATCGGAGAGATGCATCTCCTCGATCTTTCCTTTTCAATATTTTGTTGCATTCTTTTTCTTTTTTAGTCAACAAGCTTTTAAGCCTACTGTATGCTTTCTATATGGTATCAAAGCCTTCTACAGCCTAATGACAGAAATCCCTCATGGACCTCTCTGCTACCTCCTAGACGGAACAACAAGCTGTAGACATCAACAGCCCTGAAACTCAAATCCCTTCTCTCAAATTTGTAATCTCAAATATCAAACACATTGTTCCAACCCAACTTTCCAACGACAACTATCTGACATAGCGCTCGCAAATCCTCAAGCTATTTTGACCAAATGGATTTGCTCGATACCTGGACTAAACGCTCGCTGCTCCAACTCGTCTGCATACAGGAACATTCGGACACTCCGATAAAAATCCCGCATACAACCATTGGATGCTGATCGACGAGAACTTAACTGTAACTCTCTGTTCAACTATCACCATGACGATTCTCGCATACGTTCTTCATCTCGAGTCTACCCGTGAAATCTGGCTAACTGTGGAATGCAACCTACAGGTCTCCAACAAATCCAGAGTAATACAGCTCAAGAATCAACTTCACAACATTTCCATGGGTACTCTCTCCATGTCTCAGTACCTCACAGACATTAAAACTCTGGTAGACAACATCGCAGCGGCCGGCTCCTCCATCGATCCAGAAGATATCATTATGTATACCTTATATGGTCTACCACCTCAATATCAAACTTTCAAAACATCTATCAGAACCAAGCTCACTCCCATAAGCCTAGAAGATCTATACTCCCTGCTTATCAGTGAAGAAATCAATATTTCAGCTGAATCAACCAAATATCATCCTCCACCAGATTCGTACTCAGTTCTATATGCATCCAAAGGAAGAGGATATCGTGGTAGAGACCGCAATCAACTCCAAATTGAGCGCTCCAATAACACCCTGCTGTCCAAATGACATAACTCATCTCAGATCATTTGTTAAATATGCAACAAACGGGTCATTCCGCTAACACTTGCTGGCATAGGATGAACCCAAACTATACACCTCAAAACACAACAACTCTCATAGCTTCTCCCTTACACTCCACTGACCGGTACCTCGACTCTAGAACATCCTCGCACCTCACTCCCCACCCGGACAACCTCATCGACCCCAAACCATAAAATGGACCTGATAACATCACAGTTGGTAATGGAGGATTCCTTCCGATTTCACACTCTGGTAGAGGTATTCTACCAACTCCCACACATAAGCTTACTCTAACCTTTCTTTTACATGTCCTATCTCTCTCTCACACAACCTTCTCTCAATGTCCAATCTCACCAACATTAATAACATCTCTATCTCTTTCACTCCTGCCGGTTTTTCACTAAAGAATATGAAGACAATTCTCCTTCTCCTCCAAGGACCTCATGATGGCCTATATCCTATTAGCAAGTCTTTAAAAGCAACAACTATGCTAGCACAATCTGCCCCAACCTTCGCTGGCATCATCAACTCGACCATCCTCATCCACAAACAATCAAAACAATCTCCAAGCACAACAAGCCTCTAAATATTTCTGTTTCTGTAACTTTATGTTCATCTTCTTTGGCCTCCAAAGGCCACAAATCACCTTTTACTAAATCAACAAATCACTTGCATCAACCTTTAGAATTAATACATTCAAATGTTTGGGGACCCACCCTTGTCACTTCAGTGCCGGGTTATTTTTACTATATAATTTTTGTGGAAGATAATTCCAGCTTTACTTGGGTCTTTCCTATGCATTCCAAGATGTTCCCCCACACCCCGGAACAAAACAGTATCGTTGAACGAAAATATCAGCATCTTATCGAAACCACACAAACTCTCCTTCATGTAGCTTCACTTCCCGTCAAATTCTGGATCGAAGCTCTAATAATCGCAACCTATCTCATTAACTGAATGCCTTCACCAACCAGCAAAAATAAATCTCTACTTCAACTTCTCTTCAAACAGAAACCAATATACTCTCGTCTCAAAACATTCAAAAGCGCATGCTACCCATGGCTTCCATCACATCAAAGACACAACTAGCACCTCAGGCTCCCATGTGTACATTTGTTGGCTATTCAGGCAAATACAAAGGATAAATGTCTTAAAACAGCCACAGGAAAAATCATCATATCATGACATGTAAGCTTTGACGAATCCATATTTCCCTACACTTCTCAAATTACCTCAACCCCCAAACTCCCACCTCCCACAAACACCACTCACCAATCAACCTTACTTGTGCCAACCTCCCACTTCCATTCCACCGAAATCAACTCATCCATCTACAATCAATCTCAGCCTATCTCCCAATCAATACCCCAAACTTCACATACAACTTCTCAGCCAACAGAATCCACAACCAACTCCTATACTAATAATCTTGAAACTCAACAACCATTCCCACGCGCCATCCAATGACCACCATATCCCAAACCAGCAACCTCAAGCCTAGACAAATTATGAACTTAATTCACCAAACTCCACAAATTCTAATCCCACATCATTCTTCGAAGCCAACAAACATCACCATTGGCCTTAAGCCATGGCTCAAGAATTCCTCGCCTTACAATAACAAAGCACTTGGCAACTTGTACCTCCCCCTAAAAACCATGCCATACTAGGCCGTCGATGGACATATCGCACAAAATTTCATGCAGACGGAACCATAGCCAGGCACAAAGCTCGTTTGGTCGCCCAAGGCCATCGCCAAGAATATGATCTAGACTACTTAGAAACTTTCAGTCTCGTCGCCAAAATGCCATCAATTTGTATCCTACTCACCATTGCTCTCAATAAACAATGGCCTATTCAACAAATTGATGTGGCCAATACTTTCCTATATGGATCCCTAAACGAAACAGTATATATGGAACAACTACGTGGTTTTCATTCATGACACTCAATTCCCCAATCATGTTTGCCTCCTTCAAAAATTCATATATGGCCTTAAACAATCACCTCGTCAATGGTTCACCACATTCTCCAACTATCTTCTCTCTACTGGCTTTACACAAAGCAAAGCAGACCCTTCACTTCTCATATACAACCATCACCACATCCAAATATACCTTCTCATCTATGTAGATGACATCTTGTCACGACCCGGCCCGCTGAGCTCGTATAGACGAGGCGGGAACGGATGTCGGACTTAAATGTTAAAACAGATCTATTCAATAACATTAAAACATAAAACATTTGAATCTACAACAATTTAATATATAATCAGTGCCACTAAAACTTCCAATTATATCAAAAATTTTCATATAATAAGTTAAAAATATACAAAGGTAGCTAAAATTTTTTATGACAACATCCACCAACAAAAATCATTTCACAACAACTAAAGAAAAATATACAAGGAACCTGTCTTCCGGTCCTCTACAACTGTATGTAAACCAGGGTCGTTCAGCCATCACCTAACAGCAGGATCTCCGATAAAGTATCCCAAAACTAGGGAATGAGCTAATGCTCCGCAAGTAACAATTACATCTGCTAAACTCAAGTGTAATGTAGAGGAAATCAATATGCAAAGTGGGTAACGTATTTACATGCAAAAGTAGTCCTGTAATTAACTGTCTAGTTTACTACACTCCTTCCTATATGTCATATGCTCCTATGTGTCGATGTCATATGCTAAGTATCATATGTTTATCACATTTATTTCTCACATGATGTCTATTGTATTATATATTCATATACATTTATATTATGCATTATACATCTGTACCGGATTACCCATCTTGTACTGATCAAACACAATTTCATATTTGATCATTAATCATCATTTTGCCCCAAAGAGCCGTATTGCCCCGAAGAGCTGTATTATGCAAATACACCGTATTGGTACTCCGCCTCAACATGCACAAACTTGTATATCATTTTGATATCATAACATAGGTTCTTTAACATATTAACCATACATATGTTTGATCCACTAAATGAATTTGATTAAACATTAAAGTGAACTTTGATACATATGAAGAGTTTTCTATCTAAACATGAAATGTTATACATGAAGAAAAGCTAAGGCTATAAGTTGTTTAATGGAAACTAAAGTCATATGTAATACAATGCAATTAACATCTTAAACGATTTAAGGCCATATGCAATAAACATTCATATGCAACTAAATAACATCTTAAAAGATAAAGAACATGAAATTTACCCTAAGCATTTAGCAAACCTCCTCGAACCAACCTCTTCTTAGGTTTAACACCTAAGTGAAACAAATACTTAAATTAATATAAATGAAATTCTCTTTTTCAATGTTCTCAATTCATATTTTCTTTCTCTAAAATTTCCTTCCTAATTACTCTACCTAAACAATTAATGAAATTTTAACATACTAATTTCAAATATAACTAAAATCCTAATTTTAGGAACCTAAAATTTTTACATATTTCCTTCCAATTACATTTTAAAATATTTTCCCTAACCTATAGTATAATTAAACCTAATTATTTTCGGATTAATTAATTTAGAAATTATGGGAAAATATATTTTTATCAAAATCTCATTTTTTCTTAATTAGAGCCTTCCTAAGACTCCTAGGAACAACATTAGTTAACTTATCTCAAAATCTCAAAATTAGGAAAAGCCCTAATTTTTGAAACTAAAAAAAAAAACTTTAGAGAAAATTCAAATTTCATCATCACAAAGCATTTTTAAACCTTTCCTAACAATATCCTAAGGCAAAAGTAAATTTTCATAAAACACTAATTTGGAAACCTAAGATATTCTTGAGCAAAATTACATTTTAAATGGTTAAAATCATGCACTAATCCTTCCATATCATTCTTCTTTGAAAATCTTATGATTTGCGCAAACCCTAAAATTTTAACCTAAGAAAATCTAGTGAAAATGAGAGTTTCTTTGTAATAGAAGCTTACCTCCTTCTTCCTTAGCCTTTCCCCTTTGATTTTCCCCCAAAAACCTGCCGGAAACGACCGCCGGACGCCGAATTCCGCAAGCACCGGCCGCCTTCTCCCCTTCACGTGAGCGGCCGAACAAAGGAAATGCAAGGGACTGAATGGTTCAGTCTCTTAGGCATATGAGGTTTTAAGGGAAAGAAATAAATGCCTAATTATGCATGTACCCTTTCTCCTAATAGTTTTCTTAAGGATCATGAGGGCAATTTGGGTATAAAGGCTAAATATTACTTAAACTAATTTCGACCATTTTTTTAGTTTTAAATTCGGGCAAAATTAGGTATAGGTTCTTTACATCGTTTAGATCAAAATTTTGTGTAGAATTTTATAAAATTTATTGTGTCAAATTCCGACGACTTCAAAATTTTGCCTAATTTCATCGTGGCGCATCAAAATGTATGCAATGCATACGATCGATATTTTTCGGGTTTTACACATCCTCATAACAAGTAACGATTCCAACACCATTCCCCGCCTACTCCAACAGCTTAGTACAAAATTCTCAATCAAAAATTTGGGTACTCCTTCAACATTCCTAGGAATCCAAATCACAGCAAAACCTAACAGCATGTTTCTAACTCAATCCACTTACGCCACTTCTATTCTCCACAAATCCGAAATGTCTCAATGCAAACCTCTCTCCACTCCCTCACCTACCAAACAACCTCCAACCTGCAGCAACTACTCAATCCCAAAAGACACCTCTTTCTATCGTTAACTTATTGGTTCACTCCAATACCTAACCATAACTAGGCGCGACATACCTTTCACAGTAAACCAACTCAGCCAGGACATGCAAAACCCCTTACCCGAGCACTCACAACTTCTCAAACGACTGTTGTGTTACATACAGGGAACGTCCAACTTCAGCCTGAGCATTAAACGAGGTCCTCTAACCCTCACCTTCTACTGTAACGTAGACTGGGCCACCGACCAAATTACCAAACATTCCATCTCCAGTCACTTTACCTATCTCGGCCTAAATTTAGTATCATGGCAAGTTAAAAAGCAACACACTGTGACAAGATCATCCACCGAGGCCAAATACAGGGCACTCGCAACAGCCATTGCAGATGTCTTATGGCTTCGCCAACTCCTGCAGGAATTTCAAATCCCGCTCTCCACGCCTACCGACATCCACTGCGAAAATATGTCAGGAATAGCACTCGCCAACAACCCTGTGTTTCACACTCGAACAAAACATATCGAAATCGATCACCATTTCATCAAAGATCACATCAACTCACAAACCATTCGAGTGATCCCTATCAGTTCTCAAGATCAAATCGTTGATATCCTTACCAAACCATTAGCTATCTCCCGATTCAAGCAACTACGTTTCAAACTAACAGTTCAACCTAAACCATCAGTTTGCGAGGGGGTAATAACGGCACCTCCAAATACAACAAAAGTGGAGCAGTAACCATCAGGGAAAATAAATCAACACCATCGGTCTAAAACAGAATAGTGTATCTACACCAAACATGTGTAAAGCAAAACCACTTATTATGTTTAACTTTACACCTAGGCAACTTCTTTTCATCTATATATACACACTACAATATATGTAATAGGTGAATGAAAAATACAATGAAGAAACCTTCACTGCTCTAGCTTTATCTTCTTCCAAAGCTTTCCTTATCCAGGTTTTAGGCCTGCTGTATACTTTCTATAATATTATTCTTGGTCTATAAGAACTTAAAACAACTAGTATATTAGCCAAATGATGGGCACACGCTCTGTGCTGCGAAGGCTAGTAGTTTTGCTTTCCAAGTTTAACCTTATGGAGCTACAGACACTTTGTCAGGTTCCTGTTGCATGATATTCACAAGGATCGGGAGAAAAAGTAAAACAAAAACACAGAATACAATATAACAACTAGTTAAAACACCAAACGAAAGTGGGGAGGAGGGCATAGGTGGACATAAAGATGACCAATTTAATATGTTGATTCACGTGAAAGAACAGCATAACAAATTATAATTTAAGATATACCTTGTCCGTTAAATGGCATTTGCCAATGGCAGTATCTTGTAATATTCTGGCAGCCACCTGTGACAAAAGTACGAGATAATTATATTTTAAGTGACCATGAAGGAAAAGAGGAGAAGATTACCGATGAGGCACAATGAATGTTAAATAAAAGAACAAACAGACGCAGGAAATATATAAAAAAGTTCTGCATTGTAGCTCTGTTTATTCAGGGTCTCCTTTTAAAAGAAATCACAGAGCACGTCATTAATTTGGAAATAAATGATAATTCAAAATCCGTTCCTTTAAACAAATGGCATAGCAATCCTCAACTCCCAACCACGTGTTTCGTGTCTGTTCATAATTGTTTATCTTAGTTTAAGCTCATCTTTCTTTCTGTAGGAGAGTGGGTCAGTGGTGGGTAATAAGAATGGCATAGATTTAATGATTGCGATGAACCTACATAGATTTAAAATACATAGCTTCTTAATTATATGATTGCAATGAACTTCAAAAGATACTGAACAATATAGAGAAGTTTTTGAATGCTTTAATGATACTCATCAAAAAGCCAACCCCAGAACCAGTGACTCATTTAAATATATCTATCAAAAAGATAAATGTCAGACGCATGTACTATATGCAAACCAACAGCAAACAACTAAGGAAATGCCTCTTTTCTCAATTACTTGCGCAATATCGTACCATAGAAAGCTTTTTATAATTCCACTAAGGAATAAAGTTCATTCTGCAACTGAATTAATAATCACTTATCAGAAGTCTTTAATTCAAGTCACTACAGCCACTTCACCAGCAGCAATCTTGCAGCACGGAACTTATTTGGTTTGAAATCATGACGTGCAGATTATGTAATAAACTATACATGATATCTGACATGTAATGGTTTCTTGGCTGGCGGTCAGCCTGGCATGACACAGGCTTTCTCACCAAACTATGGAACCAGAATTGTTCGTCTGATCATTGACTTACGATAAAACCAACAAAATTAGCACAAATATCCCAGCATAAGATATAGATATGATGACATCATCAAAATGAATTAGTACAGGATAAAGAAAAGCACCTCGCCACCATTAACACCACCATCATAACACGGGCTAAGGGTTAATGCACGCTCAAGATAAGGCTTCCAATGTCCAGTAAGCAAATCCCTTCTTATCATCTCAACACCACCCTGATAGTACTGTATACAAGGAGTGTAAGATTCTTAAAATATACAATCTACTTGTTCAAAGTGATAAAAGAAGAATTGAACTAACCTCAAGCATATTTCTTAGAAAAGGCTCCTCATTAAAATAATCCCTCCTTACAAAGACAAAAGGTCGCTTGTAGGCTAAAGCTTCACTGAAAGTACCATATCCAATTTTGCCTGATGCAAGTCACGAAAAACCAATGAGACCTTAGTCCTTGTACCTCAGATGCATTAAAATGAAGCAAATCTACAGGAGAAAATACAGTACCAAGCATGCAATCAGATGCTGCAATTAAATCGGGAGTATATGCATCTTTCGCAAGCTTTATAAAGTTTGGAGGAAGCACTTGTTTGTCGGATGCACCACAGACCTAATCCAGATAGATAAATTTTATTGGACAGAACTTGCATGCGCTAAAAGAAAAAAAAATGGTAAATAACTCTATAATGAGAATACCAGACATAACCAATGAGCAGGTAACCATTCTTGCTTTAGTGTCCATCCAGCTGGCTGCAATTAAAAACTGAGAATCAGCATGCAATTGTATTTGGAAAGGTTAAAACAAAAATTAGAGAACTTATTTTCAAAAGTCTTACCGCATATGCATATGCAAATGCATAAATCAGGGCAGTTTATATTTTAGTTAATCCTCAGCCTCAAATGCAAGTTGTATATTATGCTTAATAAATCAGAAAGGCTTATTTATGTATGAGGCATTTGAAACTGCCGTTTCCGTAATAACAGCAAGACTTTCAAGTACCACATATCCATTCTAAATTTAGTATCCACAATGGATCGACACCTAGAAATCATATAACATTACAATAGCTGGGAAGAGTGCAAGGAGTGTTAAGGCATGTGAGAGTATCGCATTAAGTCCCATCCTGATAGTTGAAAAATAAATTGGTGTAGAAATACCAAGTCGTGATCCCTCATTCAAACTTGAGCTTTTGGATTGAAATGAGTTAAACCATTAATGTATCAAGTCAACATTGTTTCCCTTTAATTCCGCTTTCCTTAGCACATAATACCATAGTTGATTATTCAACTAAGAATGAGTGTTTTGTCCAGTTTGTAGCTAAAATAGGTTTTCAGCGCCCTTTATCATCATCAACAACAACAACAACATCAAGCCTTTATCCCACTACGTGGGGTCCGCTACATGAATCCTTTTTCTCCATTGTGTCCTGTTAAAAGTCAAATTCTCGTTTAAATCTAATAAAGAAAGATCATTTCTAATATTTTCTAACCAAGTCTTCTTAGGTCTACCTCTACCTTTCTTAACATAAGTCAAATCTAAGACTTCTACTTTCCTAACCGGGTCATCGGGAGGCCTCCGTTTTATGTGACCAAACCATCTAAGGCGACGCTCTCTAATCTTATCTTCCACTGGAGCTACTCCAACCTTTTCATGAATATGCTCATTTTGTATCCTATCTCTAAGGGTAAAGCCACTCATCCACCTGAGCATCCTCATCTCTGCAACACTTAACTTAGAATTATGCTTCTCTTTTAATGGCCAACATTCGGCACCATAAAGCATTGCAGGTCTCACCACCATCTTATAGAATTTTCCCTTAAGTTTGAGGGGTACTTTTCTATCACACAATAAGCCCGATGCATTCCTCCACTTCAACCATCCAACTTGGATTCTGCT
Organism: Dendrobium chrysotoxum; assembly: GCA_019925795.1. Taxonomy (NCBI): domain Eukaryota; kingdom Viridiplantae; phylum Streptophyta; class Magnoliopsida; order Asparagales; family Orchidaceae; genus Dendrobium; species Dendrobium chrysotoxum. Next base: position 55,849,118 of record CM034307.1, read on the forward strand.
TATAGTATCCCCATTTATTTCACCATCACTCTGAACAATAAATCCAAGATATCTAAAACGTGTACTCTTATTAATGACTTGATCGGCCAAAGTCACAATCCCCTCACTAGGTCTATTATTACTAAAATTACACTCCATATATTTCGTTTTAGATCTACTCAAGCGAAAACCTTTAGACTCTAAGGTTGACCTCCACAATTCTAGTTTACCTTCAACTCCCTCTCTAGTCTTATCAACAAGAAGAATATCATCAGCAAAAAGCATATACCAAGGTACATCCTCTTGCAAATGTCTAGTGAGAACATCCATGACTAAAGCAAAAAGATATGGGCTTAAGGCTGATCCTTGATGTAATCCAACCGAAATAGGGAAATACTTGGTCAAACAACCTTGTGTTTGAACACAAGTAATAGCTCCTGCATATATATCTTTAATGATTTGAATATAAGCGTTATTAACTCCTTTCTTTTCAAGAACTCTCCATAGCACTTCTCTTGGAACTTTATCATATGCTTTTTCTAAATCAATAAATATCATATGTAAATCCTCCTTACTCTCTCTATATTTCTCCATCAAACCTCTTAATAAATGGCTTCCATAGTAGACCTACCCGGCATGAATCCAAATTGATTTTGAGAAACATTAGCATCACGCCGCAACATGTGCTCCATAACTCGTTCCCATAGTTTCAGCCCCCTTTATCATGGTTGAGTAAAATTCAAGAGTTAATCATCTATATGAATGTTGACCTCAATGCTAATGTCGGGGTCGAGACAACCGCATAAGGCGAATTACAAAAGCAAAAAGAGCGCGAAAACGAGCATAATTCACCCAACGTGTGTCGACCCAAAACCCAAAATCGCCGAAATGGCCTCCATTCGCGAAATGGACAGCGCCGATGCGTCCGGAGCAACGGAACAGCTAAGATCGACACCCAAATTGATTGGGGTCGCCGTAGGCGAAAATTTTAAATTTCGCGCGCAAATCGAGGCAACGACATGTGTGGGTGATGGGTGGCGACCAACTCGACGCACAATTTAAAATTTTTTATTATTTTATGCCATATAATTAAATTTTTTTTTAATTTAGAGAGGGGGAGAAAGAGAGATTTTAAAAGAATTTTTTTTAAATAAAAAAATACCCAAAATGCCTCATAACCCTCCTCACTCCCTCACACTATCATCTCATGATAACTCTCACGCCAAGGAGCCGCCCCCTTGTGACTCCCTCTCCCTCTCTTGCGATTCCAACCGCCGGCCTCCTCCCTCCTCCCTCCAAGCAAGGTAAAATTCTTCTTCCTCCTCCTTCCATTTCTTCTTCTTCTCCTTCTTCTTCTTTCCCTCTTCTTCCCCTTCTCCATTTTTCTTTCTCACACTTCTTCCCTCTATTTTCCCCCTCATTTCCTTCAATTTTCCTCCTCTACTCTCCTCTCCTTCCTCTCCTTCATCTTCTTCTTCTTCCTCCAACCTCTCTTTCTCAAAACATACCCTAACCATAAACCCTAATTCTTCCATATCTCCACATCCATCCCATAAACCACCCACCACCCTTCACAAAAAATATTCCTACACACATCCTACACATTACCTATAAAAATCTCCATCATCCCCCACTTTCTCTCTCTAACCTAGAGAGAGAAAATTTTTTCTCTAGAATGAGAAAGAAATTTCTTCATGTATGGCTCCCTTTCCATCTCAAGCATCTCTCCTCTCCACCATGCCTCCAAATTCCCTTCCTAGAGACAGAAAAAATTATCCCTTCTCTCTTTCTCTCTCTAAAAATTAGAGAAAGAAGATTTTTCTCTCTCTAACCTCACTCCCCCAACCTCCTAAGCATCCTAAGCCTTCCCCACCAATACCCCTTCATTCCTTCTCTTTCTCTCTCTAGAAAGAGAACTTACCCTCTCTTTCTCTCTCTAAATTGGAGAGAGAGAGAGATTTTCTCTCTCTAACCTCACTCCCCCAACCTCCTAAGCATCCTAAGCCTTCCCCACCAATACCCTTTCGTTCCTTCTCTTTCTCTCTCTAGAAAGAGAACTTACCCTCTCTTTCTCTCTCTAAATTGGAGAGAGAGATTTTCTCTCTCTCTAACCTCACTCCCCTAATCTCCTACGCACCATAAGCCTCTTCCACCGAAAAGCCCTCTCTTTCCCTCTCTAGAAAGAGAGCTCACTCTCTCTTTCTCTCTCTAAAATTGGAGAGATTTTCCCTCTCCAGCCTTTATTTTTAAAAAAAATGTTTATTCGATTATATGGCATAAATGATAAAAAATATTGAATTGTGCATCGCAGGTCTTCCCTTCGTCGCCGTTGTTCGTCGTCGTCGCCTCGATTGTTGCGCACTTAAGGTATAAACCCGACATTATCATTTTAAATTTCAATGCATGAAATCAGTACCCGTGACTGCTTTTCTTAGCCTGTCATATGAGTACCCGTGACTGCTTTTCTTAGCAGGCGGAAAAATTCGTATGCATGAAATATAAGTACCCGTGACTGCTTTTCTTAGCAGGCGGGAAAATTTCAATGCATGAAATATAAGTACTCGTGACTGCTTTTCTTAGCAGGCGGGAAAATTTGTATGAAAAGAAAATTAAGTACGCGTGACTGCTTTTCTTAGCAGACGGAGAAATGTGTTTTAAACAAATGCTTGAACTCCGTGACCGCTTTTCTTAGCGAGCGAGGAATGAGACTACAGCCGCAGTGTCACTTGACACCTATCGTGACTGCCTTTCTTAGCAGGCGGGAAGGCTTTACACTTCCGATGCAGCCCCCTACGCAAGGACGACGCCAGAGTGCTGCCAAAAATTTCAACAAAATCCAAGACTTAGAAAATTTCAAACAAATTAAAATCCACCTAAAGTTCTAAGTCAAAAAAAATAAAATACACGACACCCTAGGCTCTTGACACTGAAAATTAAAGATGAATGAAATCCAAATCATAACCGAATACAACTTACGCTAAACTCGTAGGAGAACTAATAGTTCACCAACAAGTGGGAACCAAAATTCCTTCCTCCTAGCTCTTGACTTGCGCACGCTTAAGCTCCCTAGCAACACTCTCCACCAAAACTCCTTGTAGAGATGAAATGTGAAGAAAATGAGCTAAGCTTCCCTCCTATTTATAAAGTTGGAGTCAAATTATTTGTGGGCCCCTCTAGCCTAGGATCCTTTTGCTAAAGGATAAGGAAGGTACACCTGCGGGCCCCACCAGATTAGGATCCTAAGATGCTGTTTCGAGGCTCCAGCTTCGGATTCCTCCAGTATTTACCAACAAGTGAAATACGAGCGTAAATACACCTGAATACAAACGGTAATTATCCTATAAGGAGAGGGGTAAAAGTTTAAAAAAAAAATTATTATTTACCTTTCCTACGAAATATATTTACACTAATTGTAAGGACCCCCGTATCCCTGGTAATTTTCTAGTTAAGCGTTTTGTAATAAGTGAGAACTGTCCATCACATTGTAAGTCACGGGTGCACAAGTGCTTTAGCTAGCATGTGCACCAGTTGTCAAAGTTAGGTAGCTCGTACGAACATTTGTCTCCAAAAAGAAACAAAATAGCATACTATTATGTGTCATGGGTTGTACAACCCTTAGTTAAAATATGCATAATTCGTCAAATCACTGAAAGAGGGTGTCGCCCACAAGCATAAGACCGATATGCAATGAATATGATCATTCTCCTACGAGCTACTACAAGAGACTCGTGGGTGTTTGTGAACAACAGTGAAATATATACAAACAAGTGCGATACGATCGTCAAACTACGAATGAATTCGAGGGACATATGGTGAATGCTACAATGTCCCCTCAAATGGCGGTGGTTAATTAGCAAGTGAGGGCCACAGTTATGTACAAAACACTGAAAATCAATATGCATAACAAATACAATAGCTCAACAGCTTGGCAAGCACGAAAAAACCTGATGGTGAATGTAGCCTAATCAGTTCAACAGTTATACAATGAAGGCCAGATGTAGATCCTTCACGAGCAAAAGATGACCAATTGGCAACTAATGCAAATGCTTATGGGTCGCCGCAAGAGACCTATTTCGCTTCCAACAGGTTGTCGGTAAGTAAAGAAGAAAAGAATTACAGCAAGAGTAAGCACCTACGAATATAAGCAGGAGATTCGTTAGTACATTACAATCTATCTACAGAAAATAACAAGTAGTGTACAACAGTCTACCTGTATTGAACAAGCAAATATAGAAATGTTACAACAAACACAAGCTTCTATGAGCTGTCATAGAAGACTTGTCGAATATCCAGAATATCCCCGCACATACACCGTAATTTATATACACATAGGTACACAGAAGTGGATGTATAACAAAACCCGCATGGGCCCCGGCGAGCGTGTTATTGGTACACACGTGACGTCTAGGGATGCTGCGCGGGTCAATAAGTGAATTCAAGTTCGAGCTCGATCCTTCTATTCAGGTAGATAGGAGTCGACACGGCTCGAACTATTAAACAAATGTACAGTCGCAGGGTCGACTGAGATATTTGTTTTATACGTTTATATTAGGTCTTCAAAGCCTATAATCAAGAGAATTCACTTACAAAGACATAAAGCATATGAAACCCGATCCTCTATCAACAGCTCGATAGAGTCGACAATGTTTAATCCAAAAATGGAAATGACCCCATATACCCCGATGATGGCCGTGTTGAATGCAAATCTCAACCAGAGGGGTCCATACAGATCATTTCAAATACCCACACAATTCAAAAATCATTCCAACTCCAAAATATTTAAAATAGGAAATTCAACCATCAAATGCTTAAAATAAAATCCATCCACCCTCCGCAATAATTTGCAGAGGTGAACTTCAGCTCACATGGAGCTAATGCCTAGTCAAGAATATCACTATGATTCATTCTCAAACAATCTCCTGCCAATAAGGGCGTGGTATGAGTCCTCTAACCGGCAGTTTTGCCGCCAAATGGCACTGCAGGATAAACGGTTATGACCCGAGGCCCTCTGAACCGAGTGGTTTTGCTGCCAAATGGCACCACGAGATGGCGGTTATGGCCAGAGCCAATACGCTCCTTAATGGCATCAAATCTTTGAGATATGAATCAATAAGATATGATCGATAGGGCATAAAGCCCTCTATTAGCTAAGGTGTATTCAAATTTATCCCCTTAAGCAAATACTCACCCCAGGTCTATAAGGTACCCTTGGGCGAAACAACCCATGGTTGCCGACAAGGATTCTTCTATCAGGTTGGGTCGACTAACTCTTCTGACTGGGACCACGATGGCCCGGGACGACGAAACCATGGGATCTTGATCGGGTCCATCATCTATTCCCCCACCATTCGCTTTAAGTGCAAAATGGTGAAATTTCTATTTTAAATATCAAACCCTTCAAATTTTCAAAACATAAATCTATGCTGCTACTATACACCAAATAACACGTATCTCTACGTATCTGATTGATGACTAGCCTTAATCGAAAGTTCTCTCTCGTGATCGAGAGGAGTAATTAACTATAGGGGCTTGCACCTATAGGAAACCAGAACTCCGATCATAAATACCTCGCAAAATGAGGGTGAAATCTCTAGGCAGTGTCTTATCTACAAACGCATCTGCCTTCCAAAATTTACCCCGGAACTTAATTCGTTAAAACTCCCCAAAAAAAACACAACGAGTGGAGGCCGAGGGCGAATTTCCGGATGTATGTTATGCTATATTGTTTTAAGCAAAAACTTGTTGGCAGAGACAATAAACACCGCATTTTTCTGGTGAAAAATCTCTGGTTACTATTATTGAGTTCAGGCTCCTTAGGAGGTGGTTATACTTGCGTTGTCAAAAAGAATAAGTGATGTAGAATGTACATGCAAGGATGATTAGATTAAGGAATTTGCACGCTTAATATTTAGATAACAATATTAAATAAAACTTATGCCGATTTGAACACTAGTATAAAACAATAAGGTGATAAAACAGACTTAGGCTAAATCACATGCATAAGAGTTAAGACCGTAAAACAAACAATTAATCTAACAATGCATACATGGAAAGTTTCAACAAGAAATCCCTAGACTAATAATGAGATTAGTACTATGAAGGACCCCTCACACAACTCTTCCAATTACTAGGTTTTAGCAGAGAAAATTAACAAGCTTCTTGTGAGTCAATTAAATCACGAAATAGGGTAACTAAGAAGATAAGAGACTAGGGAAAGAGTTCACCGCTATCAAGTATTAGGCAAACTTAGTGGTTTCAAATCAGCACTCTCCTTAGCCCCAAAAGTCTGGACAGCAACATGGAATGACTATGGAATTCTGGACAGCAGTTGGAGCCTTCTGGATGAGAGGTACGGTGCAGGGATGCATGCAGAAATCCGTGGACAGCAACTAAGAGATCTTTGGACAGCGTTCGGGCAGCTTCTGGGCAGAGGATAGCCAACTAGCATGGTCTGAAATCTGTGGACAGCAGCATGTAAACTCTGGACAGCAAGCAAGGTTGTTCTGGGGTTGTTCCGGGACAGCAACTTGCAGGTCTTGGAAGTCCTTGACAGCAAATGACCCTGGACAGCAAGCAGGGGTTGTTCTGGGGTTATTCCAGGACAGCAACTTGCAGGTCTTGGAAGTCCTGGACAGCAAATACCATCCAGGAAAATTCTGGACAGCAAATACCATCCAGGAAAATTCTGGACAGTAATCTTCTAGTCCAGCAATCTGGACAGCAAGCTAGAGAAGGAATTTCAGGGATTTCCCTCTAATGGATGCGTGAGATCTTGAGGGATGAGATGGAGAAAATCCAGGAATTAATTTCCCTTGCTTAGGTGGCAAGTTAAATCAAATTCAAAATAATTGGAGGGAGGAGGGCTAGGGGCCGGCGGCTTGTATGGGAAGGGGGATTTGATTTGGGGTTAAGTTTTTTACTAAACATAGAGTTCTAAGAAAGGAAAGTGGAATTAAAGCATAACTCTAATTAAATTCAGATTTAATTGATTTGGAAATCTGAATTAAAACTTTCCTAATGTGTGTCAACTTATTTTAGGAAAGTAATCTCAATTCAAATAGATTTAAAATTTCAATTTTGAAAACCCTTCCTAATTTAAGATGTGGTTAATAGAGAAAGTCATTATTGCTAGGTTTGAAACTTGGAGGGAAAGGGGAAGGGAAAGTGACCGACGGCTAGGCTTGGGCTAGGGGAAAGGGATTTCGGCCAAGGAAGAGGGGAAGGTGGAGGCAGCGGTTTGTAGAGTGGAAGGGGAGATGACCGGCCTAGGTGGAGGTAGTGGTGGGGGTTTTCAGTTGAGAGTGGGAGATGAGGAGGGAAGGCCGGTGGCAGAGGTGGGGGTTTTGCTAGGGAGGGCCGGTGGATTGTAGGAAAAAGAAGGGGAAGAAGGGAAAGAAGGGGAGGAAGAGATAAAAACCACGAACCCATACTCTTCCAAGGTTAGTGGGTGATCTGTTGCCCTTCACCAAGGGACTTTCTCCGAGCTCTCTCCACGAACCCTCAAACTCTCACAAGAGTAAGAAGAAAACTGAAATTTCATATTATCCATCATTAACCAAAATACAAGAGAGCTAGCCTATAAATAGGCCTCATGAAAAGAAAAAGAAATGATGACTAAAATGCCCTTCGGGCTACAACACCACATGACCACCTCCGAGGGGTAAAATGGAAAAACAGAAATATAAAATAAACTAGTACATAAAACACAATAAAAAAATAAACTCCAGATAGTAGCCACTGATCTCCGATGTCCTCATCAGTAAGTTATTTCTCGGAGCTAAGAAATATAATTTATTGTGTATAAAGATAAAGGTGAAGGGATGCAAGCTTTCGTATATTGATGCCAAGCGTATTAAATTAATCATGCTTCTACAAAAAACACTGCAAATTGATTTTTTGAGAGGAGCTAAAAGTAGAAAGGCTTGCAAATTTGAAAATAAGCATGAATCGTTAGATGATAGCTCACCAAATCAACCTATTGCATCTAGACCTCAAAAGGAGGTGAAGCCGCTATAGCTAAAAGAAACTACTATTTCTCATAAGCCTAACTATTGCAAATATTTGTTATGAGGATTCATCTTGTCCGCATATGATTGCATATGCTCTAAATGTTATGAATTATACCGATGATCACAAGCCATTTCAGAAGAGAATCAAAATCATAAAAGCTATTTGTAGATGAGAATCAAAATCATGAATCACTATTATGGTAGAAGAGTTAGAGCCATTTCAGAAGAATTAAACTTATGATTTGGTTTAACTCCCTAAAGGAAAAAAAGAGTTATTGGCTGCAAAAAGAAATCTTCAAGCAGAAAGAATGAACACAAGGTGAATATATTAATAGATATTAAGCACAATTGGTTGCAAATGGTTAACCAGAAGGAAGGAATGGACTTCAATGAGGTTTTCTCACATATTAAGCATAGCTTGATTTGTATTTTGTTAGTGGTGGTTGTACTAGAGGACCTAATCCATCAACACTCCCCTCCCAAAGTCTCACCTTGTCCTCAAGGTGAAACGAAGTAAACTGCTGCTTAAGCATTTGACTAATAGCACTGGACTGAAAAAATAGACTGACACTCGGTCGAACGATCCCTGCCTCGAGCATCTCCTTGAGTAATTTCTCAATCTCTTCGTTTTGGATTTGGGGATGACAATACAGACGAATACTTATAAGTGAGACTCCTTCCTTCAAAATGATAGCATGCTCGCATTCCCGTAAAGGAGGTAACCCCTGAACTGGCTAGAATACCCCTTGGTACTACTATAGGGGTGGCTGAACCATGTCTGGCGCTTCTATCTTCTCCCCATCTTTTTCTCCTTCCAAGCTTTGCACCTACACCAAAATCCTAGTCTCCTTGGAAGTTGCTCCAAATGTGGCATCTCCTCTTCTTCCCCAATATTTTCACCTCCTGATTTTCCCCTCTCCTTATCGGATTAGGGTTTTCCCCACTTACTTGGTCGACGATGGCTTCCCTCGCCTTCGACGGCACCATTTTGGTTTGGAACTCGAGTAGCTTCCTAATCATCTCCTCCATGATGACAAACTTCCCACCGATGTTCTCATGGATGGCTAAAAAATGCTTTTCAAAATCTGAAATCTTTACAAAATCAAATTTCAATTGTTTGATCTCCCCTTCTGACATTTCTACATTTTTCCGCCATAGGTACTTAGATCGTGCTCTGATACCAATTTGATAGGAAGTAGATGCAATTTCAATAAAATCAAAGAACGGTACAAAAAATTTAGGAGGAACAATCAAACTCTTTTTATTGCAAGATATATGAAAGAAAACAACAATATATAATTGGATCTTCAATTGGAGATGAAGATCCGGCTCTCCCAAATCCCTAGCCGATGGCTAGAGCCCTCACAACCTAAGAAATTCTAATTTCATCAAACTCAAAACACATAATCCTGAAATCATCCTATTGTTAGACTTAAATAGGCTCCCATAATTCCCTCCCAAATCAGTCCCCTTTCCTAAATAATTCCCTCTCAAATTAGAATTCAAATTAGATTTATTTCCCTAATTAATTCCCTCCCAATTATAATTAAAATTTTCCTAAATTATCCCCCTTAATTCCTCCTCCTCTTCCCTAAATAATTTCCTCTTAAATTTTGAATTCAAATTAGATCTCTTGCCCTAAATAATTCCTTCACAATGGTAATTAAAACATTCCTAAATAATTCTCCTTTGATTAAGAACCTTTCTAAACAGCTTTCTCTTGATTAACAAATTTCTTAATTCTCTATCAATCAAATCGGTTAGTCCATCAGAAACAAATATTTACCTTTAAATATTTTTCTCATTTTTATCTTATTTGTATTCAGGAAACTAAATGGGTTGAATAAAAAGCTAAAGAGATTGATAATTTAGAAATAAAATTATAGTATTCAGATAGGAGTCATACTAGAAATATTGTATGTGTGATTATAAATAAGAGTTAGAAAGATAATATTGTAAAAAATTAATAGAATTAGAGATAGAATTATAGCTTTAAAGATTATTGTTGATGCTAAGATTATTAATATTATAAGTGCTTATGCTCTTCAAATAGATTTGAACATGTGTTCAAAATTAAGATTTTAGAATGACTTAGAAGAATTATTATAAAAAATATCTTTTGAAGAAAGAGTTCTTTTAATGAGATTTAAATGGACATGTTGATAGAGAGGTAGATGATTTTTAAAGCATTCATGATGGCTATGGGTTTGGAGCGACTAATGAAGGTAGTAAAATCATATTAGATTTTGTTATAGTTTATAATTTTGTAATTATTAATACCTTATTTAAGAAAATAGATGAGCATATCATCACTTATAAAAATGAAAATAGAAAAACATAGATTAATTATGTTTTATAAGAAAAATAGATCATTTAGATTGCAATTATAAAGTTATTACTAGTGAATTTTATGTACTCAGCATCGCTTATTAGTTTTGAACTTTAAGATGAATGGGCAGAATATAAAAAATAAAGTAAAATATTATTCTAGAATTATATGGGGCATTTAAAGAAAATTTTTAAAAAAATATTTTTGAGAGTAAAATTCTAGATCTTAAAATTTTGTCTGTGCATGAAAAAACTAATGTTATATAAAAAAATAGCTAGTGATATTAAGAATATTGCAAAATATGTATTTAGAGTATCAAAGGGAAAAGCTCCTAATAATAAAAATAGTCGATGTTGAAATCAAAATGTGGAAAAAAAGATTAAAAATAAGAAGCTTTGTTATGAAAATTAGTTTAGATGAAAAAACTTTGATAATTGGTTAAGATATAAAGAGGCTCATAAGGAGTCTAAGAAAGTAAGATGCGATGCAAAGATTTTAGCTTTTAATGATTTATATAATAGATTAAATACTAAGGAGGGTGAAAGATATATGTATAATTTAGCCAAACAAAGAGATATGAGTAGTAAGGATTAGTTCAAGTGAAGTGCATTAAGGATAAAGATCAAAAAGTGATTTTATTATAAGAAGCTATTCAACGAAGATGGATGGGATATTTTGCTAAGCTTTTCAATGAAGATTATGAGAATACAATTGACTTTAGTGACCTTAGCACCCTAAATGAAACTAAAGATTTTTGCTTTTATCAGCGCATTAGTAAAACCGAAGTTTGAAAGGCTTTAAAGAAAATGAAATGTGGAAAAACTATTATAATTGATGATATTCTAATAGAGGTGCTGAAATGCTTAGGAGATGAAGAAATGTCTTGGCTTACTAAACTTTTTGATATTATTTTAAAGACTAAAAAGATATCAGATGAGTGAAGAATGAGTGGAGGATGAATGTTTTGATTCTTATTTTTAAGAATAAAGATGATGCAGAAGATTGTGCGAATTATAGAGGATTGAGTAAATGTGTCATACTTTAAAACTATGGGAGAGAGCTATAAAGCATAGGTTACAACGTGATACTAATGTTTCTCAAAATCAATTTGGATTCATGCCGGGTGGGTCTACTATAGAAGCTATACATTTATGAAAAGGTTTGATGGAGAAGTATAGAGAGAATAAGGAGGATCTACAAGTGATATTTATTGATTTAGAGAAAGCATATGATAAAGTTTCAAGAGAATTATTATGGAGAATTCTAGAAAAGAAAGGGCTTAATAATGCTTATATTCAAGTCATTAAGGATATGTATGCAAGAGCTATTACTTGTGTTCAAACCCAAGGTGATTTGACCAAGTATTTTCCTATTTCAGTTGGATTACATCAAGATCAACCTTAAGCCCATATCTTTTTGCTTTAGTTATGGATGTTCTCACTAGATATTTGCAAGAGGTTGTACCCTGGTGTATGCTTTTTGTTGATGATATTCTTCTTGTTGATAATACTAGAGATGGAGTTGAAGGTAAACTTGAATTATGGAGGTCAACCTTAGAGTCTAAAGGTTTTCGTTTGAGTAGATCTAAAATCAAATATACATATTATAATTTTTAGTAGTAATAGATCTAGTGGGGGTATTGTGGTATTTTGACTTTGGGCGATCAAGTCATTAATAAGAGTATACATTTTAGATATCTCAGGCCTATTGTTCAGAGTGATGGTGAAATAAATAAAGATATTATTAGTAGAATTCAAATTGGATGGTTGAAGTGGAGGATGCATTAGGTTTATTGTGTGATAGAAAAGTCCACCTCAAACTTAAGGAAAAATTCTATAAGATGGTGGTGAGACCTGTAATGCTTTATGGTGTAAAATGTTGGCCACTAAAAGAAAAGTATAATATCAAGTTAAGTGTTGCAGAGATGAGGATGCTCAGGTGGATGAGTGGCTTTACTCTTAGAGATAGGATACAAAACGAGCACATACGTGAAAAGGTTGGAGTAGCTCCAATGGAAGATAAGAGTAGAGAGAGTCGGTCTAGATGGTTTGGTCATATAAAACCACAGCCTTCTGATGACCTGATTAAGAGAGTAGATGTATTAGATTTGGCTTATGTTAAGAAAGGTAGAGGTAGACCAAAAAAGACTTGGTTAGAAAATATTAGAAATGACATTTCTTTATTAGATTTAAATGAGAATTTGACTCTTAACAGGACACAATGGGGAAAAAAGGATTCATGTAGCCGACCCTACAAGTGGGATAAAGGCTTGATGTTGCTGTTGTTGTTATTGTTGTTGTTGTATCTTACTAGTATTCTTCCCCTCTCTCTATAACTCTCTTATTACCTCTCTAACATGCATTCATAATTTAAGCTCATCGGACATAAAATAAAGCATGTCGACTCTAATGTCGGACCACTTTGTCAGTCACTCTAATAACCACCAACTTCCTTGAGTACTCTAGGTTCTAAATATCATTTCTAGTCTTTTTGTGGTCATAACAACCACCTAATAAGGAAATTCTTCTTATGTCATCAATCAAGATAACTACTAACCTCCAATTAATCCACAAGACACTTCTTTGATCTTTGCCTCTACACTTGGTTGGATGAAGGAGAAGTGTGATGTCTTGCAATCATTCATTTATTCTCCTTTTATAAAGCAACATGTGGTACAAGTTTGAAGGATTATGTGTGAATAGGATCTTAAATTTGATAGGAACTAATATTAAAAAATTAACATCAAATATTATCCAAAACTTTGAGATCAAAAAGGTCAACAAAAATTAGACTCCACACCCAACACATCTTTTGACGAAAAACCAAAAATTCTTGTCTTCTTATCCATCTGATTGCCTCTTCTTCTAAATTAAATTTATATTTGGTGCTAATTTCATTCTTGTAAGTTGACCATTTTTGGTGCAGTCTAAGAGAGATAATTTGGCATGTCTGCTACAACAAGTATTTTGAGATGAATAGTTTTAAAATAAAGAAATATTCCATTTCGCATGAGGAAAAAATAAGCATATCCAAGGATCATCACATTTGCAATGCAATGCGATGCAACTGTTTGCTACTTGGTTTTTATCATCAATTTACTATTTGCATGCCTGAACATCTATTCTAAGAAAAGCATGAGAAAGACTTCAGCAAGATGGCAGCTTGGCATACCTGGCCACCAAAATTAAAAATAAGCAATTTCACATCCTCGCCAATGCCAAGTTCCTTTCTCACCTGTATAGCAAGAATATCAAAATAACTCATAGAAGAAGAAAGGAAAAATTAAATGTTAAGACTATTTTCTCCCTGAGATATCCAGACCTCTGATCTAGATTTATGTAATCTTCTGACAACTAAAGGTACATCAATAACATCTCGAAAAGCAGGCACTGAAATTTTGAGAAAAGGAAGAATGAGTTAGAGAAGGTAAAAAGGCAAAAGTAGTAACCAGCCAGAACTAAAAGAAACTTGCAAGAAAAAAAACATATATAATTAGCTTAATAGATGGCATACTTGGACAATATCCAGGAAGCCGAAGTAAGAATTGACAATGAGAATAATCTTCAGCTATCTGAAAATGGTATTTAAAAACAAGGGATAAAGACCGTCAAATGCTTGAGGAAAAGGAAGTGGATAAGTACAGTATTTTCAGTCAGTAGTATGTTTCCTCAATCTATATGCACCATAATCGAAAGGAAATTGCTGGTAATCATAAACTACATATTTTGACACCTAGAAGCCATTTTCCATTTCCACCAAGGGACTTCTAAAATCTTGTTTGGAAATTTTAAGTCTACAAGAATAATATGAAAATAAAAACCTAAGGTCCATATTTAAACAAGTGTAACACCATTTCAAGCAGGAAACTGGCTGATCAAAACTGTAATAGCTAATAAGATAAAGAAGGAGCCTTCCTGTGAACGGGTTGAGGCCATCAATAAACTCACACCTATTTCTATTATCGAACAACTAAGTGGAAACATGGTAGACCATATTCCGGCGTGTTATACCAATACTAGGAGTTTCACCCGAAGATTACAAGCAAGATAACTTAAAAGAAGGTGAGACAAGCGAGCAAAGTGTTGAAGTAAGCATTTTCCAGTTATCCAAAAATATGTGTGAATTAACATAGCCATTTTGAACATAATACTTTTAAAGATTAACGGTTGGGATACAAAAGAGAAGAAAAATAAGTCTGGGAAGAACAGGTTAATGGAGAGAAAAGGTTTAAAGGAGCATTGTTTCCAAAGAATAAAACCTCACTAAAGAAAATGACATCAAGAGGATGTTTCAAACTCAGAATAGTTTAAGGGCGAAATGTACAAAGCCTTTAAAATTAAGAAAATATTTCTTGCTTTTTTTTGCCATTTAGCTCTATGGAGTTGATTTTTTTTGAGCATTTTTTTGGCTGATCTGAAGTGCCTTATTCCTATTGGCTTAAAATCTTCTCTCCTCTGTGTCTCTCTCCTGTTATGCGATTGACCTGACTGTGGCTATTGAGCAACAAAGTAAACACCCTCTCACCCTATATATATATATATATATATATATATATATATATATATATATATATATATACATCAATTTTTATCTTCTTCTTCCTCCCTGTCAGGGGCGGAACCCTTTATAAGTTTAAAAAAATTTAAAAAAAAATTATTATATATGTTTTAAGCCTTATTTTAAGGAATGTAGGCAATTGCCCCCCCTAAAAAAATTTTAAAAAAAATTATTATATATGTTTTAAGCCTTATTTTAAGGAATTTTAGGCAATTGCCCCCCCTAAAAATTTTAAAATACTATGATCTTTAGGCAATTGCCCCCAGCATAATTAAACACATTATATAGAGGTGTTATTGTTAGGAAATGATGAGCCAAAATATAATCAAAATTTTGAGGGGCTTGCCCCTTGACCTCGCCAGGGGGCGCTGCCCTCTGGGACCCCCGACATATATGCGAAGCATACGACGATCAGTTACTTATAAGTTTGCCCCCCCTGAAAATTAAGGCCGATTCCGCCCCTGCTCACTGTTCCTTCTCCTTTGCTCGAATAAACAAGAGAAAATTTAATTTTTCTTGATAGCATATTTGGATTATCATTATTATTGTGATTTCTTGGATAGATTAATGTAAACTTCCATTAAATTCATTAAACTCTCTTTGTGTTTAATGCACTGGAGTGGGAATAGATTATAAGATAGTTTGCAATTATAAGTTTAAATTTAGAATAAGGCTAATAGCTTAAGCTGATTAGGTTCCAACTTGGTTTTGATATTAACATCTCTAAAAGTATTTCAGTAATTGATTGAAGTTAGTAATGTGTAGGGTCTTGATTTTCATCTAGCGTGAATTGGATAGATCATCACTAAACTTAGAATTTCATGTCACCCAGGGGTAAGCGACTATTGTTTATTAAGAGATAAATGTACCATTGTTTGTTAAGGATGTGAAAATTGTTGCTTATAT
Source organism: Dendrobium chrysotoxum (assembly GCA_019925795.1). Lineage (NCBI taxonomy): Eukaryota > Viridiplantae > Streptophyta > Magnoliopsida > Asparagales > Orchidaceae > Dendrobium > Dendrobium chrysotoxum. The sequence continues at coordinate 55,864,898 of CM034307.1, forward strand.
TAAATTCCTAAATATTGTGGGCTGCCAAATCTACTTCCAATATTTAATTATTACTATGCGTGTGTTAATAGATCTCAATTATTGTTCATAATAAATTAATCATGCGATAGAAATAACTTTGCCTTGATTTATTGCCACACAAGCTCCTATTCATTAAATTTAATTTCTATTGTAGAGAGTCTATTTTTATACACATTAGTTTTATTAAATGCAATAAATATTATTCCTAAAAATTATATCTGTTATAAAATTAGTTGCCATACTTATCATACAATACCCATCATAAACTTGCAAATGAAAAACTTAGAAATTATTTGTATATGTGTAGTGAAACGTAGATCAGCAAAACTCTTTTAGATACCAACTAGGCAGGCCAACGAACCCACCGAGTAATGTCTCTATAGGAAATTATTGGATTTTCTTAATTTGATGTTTACCTTCCCTGGTTTGGTGTTTACCTTCCCAGTGCAGGGAAGGTAAACATCAAACCAAGCAAATCCAAAAAATTCCTATTGAGTCATCACTCCGTGGGCTCAATGATTGACTGATCAGTTATATTTTGAGAAGTATGATGATACTTATTATGATTGCATATGGATATATTTGAATGAAATTTTATTGATGACTGTTTGGCATGCACACTTAAAATATTATGATACTAAAATCCATTATATGAATTACGCCATGCTTCATTTATACATTAATGACATCGATTATCTGCTACTATATAGTCACTCTTCCCTTTTTGGTTGTTCATATTGCATGTAACATCTCCTTGCTACTTACTTTAATAAATAGAAATTACTAATTGGATTTGAATTCGGAAAATTCACTCGTTGTAAATATTTCTCATACCAAGTTTTGCTAGAGTCCTTGATGAATCATCACCACAGGAAAAGATTTATCAGCAATAGTATCTCATTTAATTTTTTAAGCTTTTGTAGTAGGATTTTTTTTTTTTTTGCTTGGGTAATTTTATTTCTAAAGTTATTTTTTTCAATTCTCTTCTTATTTGTGTTTTTCCTTCTATATTAAAGTACTATCATTTTGATTTATAGTAATGAAATGAAATCTTATTTTTTCTTTCTTTGTTTACTCTGATATGTTTTGTTATATTACTTATATATCAATTTTCCTTTTTTTGAGTACAAAACATGTTTTGCCTATCTCTTCATCACATTGCATGTTGTCAAGATGTAGCCTCTTCCAGACTCAGTGTGTGATAACCTTGATGCCAAAGATGGCTCAAGAAGATTTACAATGCCATAAAGCAGTAAAGTTGAACAAAAGAGAGAAAAGTTAAAATTGTCCAAATATTTAATTTATCACCTGCAAGACAATAGACCGAAGATGATTTCCAGTAGCCATGACATACTCAGCATATATAAAGTCCCAGCTGCAAGACAAATTATAGTGAGTCCAAGTAACAAAACATAAGGTTTTATGGTTTTTATAGTTCTTATCAACTTGGTCCTCACAACCAATAAAGCATACAAAATAGCATAACATTACTACATAATACCACAGAAGAAAATAAATGATAAAAACATTTACCTGAAATTTGTAACACAAACAGATCGTATCCCTGCATCAGCTGCTGCCCTGCATGCTACAGGAACAACATCTGAAATCTGCTCCACAAAAACAACAAAATTAAAACTATAGCAAAAAAATCCCTTTAAATAACGGATACATATAAAATTACTAATGAACTTCCTGTTTTAATGTCAATAGTCTTTACTATTTACTTCAGAACAATAAAATAAGCTATGCGTGAATTTTTGAATAGATGAATTTATTTAGAAGAATACAACTATCAAGTGGAAAAGCAATGCAATTACCACTAAGTCAGCCTGTATGGACTTAAGCCACTCAACTTCAGTTGCCAAAATTGAGGCTCGAGGCACAACAGCTGTCTCAAGATACTTCACAGAATGAATAAAAAATTCATCAATATAAAACTTCAAATGAAACCTCATAGCACATCATACTAACAGAGTACACAAGGAAAATAATATGACAACCTTCTCCAAGGAAGCTAAGCGATCCACTGTCAAGGCATCAGTTTGAACAGCACCAGAATCCAACAAAACCTTTTTTTTTTTTTTTTGCATCACGACATCAGCAAAACCTTAAAACAAATAGCTGAATAACTCCCTCTACATTACCTTTCGAATGTGCAGATTAGGAGATTGTATATCCGTTGTAAAAACAAACTCTGGAGCTGCAGTAACCACATGAACATCGTGCCCAGCTTCAACAAGATGCCGGACGACCTGCCAAGATGTAACATGAACGACCTCCATATATAATAATGCAAGCCAATAAACGTGAAGTACTCTTCACATGACTTTCACACTTTCACACTATCATTCCACCCCCAATTCCCAATAAAAATGCAAGCTTTACGGTAGTCAAAACCATTCTTGTCACAATTCCACCTTCTGCAAAATAGCCTACTTCCAAATTCATCAATCAAACAATTCATCCATAATTCTACTACTAATACTCAAAAACCCTCGTTCTGAACGGAACCCAACATCCTATTCCTTGATAAAAACACGAAACAAATACTTAGTGGAGAGACGAAGGAGTAATGAATTGACTCCACCTCGACAACCCTGGTAGCGTGGCCGAAACCATGGCCGGTAACGTAGTAAGCGAGGATGGCGTGCTTTCGCTTAACCAACACCACTTCATCCACATCGTCAATGCAAACTTTCCCCATAACCCAACTCCGAAAGAAGAAAAGGGAAAAGGAGAAACCAAAAGAAAGAAGAAGAAAGACAGTCAGAACTGAGAAGAAACGAAACAATTTCCTTTCATTCGAAATCCTACACCAAAGCGCGGGTATTTATCAATCAGAGCAGAAACTGGCCCACTAGGGCGTTTAGTTTAAACTTTGCTTCAACCGGCTCGACACTTGAAGGCCGTCAATTTCTTAAGCCGTGCAAATAAAATATCGGGAAACTAAAGAAAGCCAGGACTTTAGAACAAGACGTAATCTTACATCTACCACACGTGTAGCGTGACCGAATCCATGGCCGGTGATGTAATATGCGAAGACAAGCCCCCGGCGATCTCCATCGGCGCTGATTCGGTGCGCCACCATTTTCAGGAATCACGAATGAGGAAAATTGCAGGATTCGAAACCTGCGTGTGTATCACTCTTTGATATCTTTCTTTTATAGAAGAGAGGAAGTTGTTAACACTCCTCAAAAGCTGGGATTTTTGATAAGGAGAAGACGGGAGGGAATCGGTTTCATTCACTCCGCGCGCTTCCGTTTTTACGTTTTTACTTGTCCGTCCTGTCTCAGATCAGCTTCTGTACTCAAAAGTGTAGCTTCCTGCGTTGTCTTCTAATTCTTTTACGGGATAAATGCTCAAAAATTATGTATGATTTTTTTGGGAAAAATGCTCAAAAACTATGTATTATCTTTGTAAACTCAAATGAATAGCAATCCACAACTCTGTGCCTATGCTATACATCAATACTTCACAAAATGAATAAGAAAAGTTTGCGGAATATGAAGAGCCATATGATGCCAACATAAGATCCCTTCAATTTTGAATGGTTTTATTACAGTCTAAAATTGATCTCTGCAGAGAGCTCAATTTATCGTCCTCATCTAATAATTTCTCTTTGTACTAAGCAGGAGTTCAATTATAAATAGACTTAGGAACTCATGTTTTTTTCATTTTCTTCTATATTTTTGAAGTTAAACGGTGAGGACAAAATGTGAGGTGGTTGACCTGTTGGTCGATTCGTTTCTTTATTTAGAGGAGAGAGAGAGAGCATGTTGCATCTTTTTCTCTTTAGTTATATTTACATTTGATATATCGCCAAAAAATCATCTTGATCGGGCACGAATCTCGAGGAAAAACTCAAGTTGGAAACTTCAAAAATTAATTCGGAGACCATTTAAACTCCGATTTTAGCAAGCTTATAGTCGAACTGAGCGTCTCGGAAATACGAATCCAACAACACCAAATTCGACTCAATCCGAGCCCAAACGAGTCCAAATCAAGTACCCGAAGTGCTGTTGGAAGCATCGAACAGCAATTTGAGTTACCAAACGGTCTCCTATTTTGAAGAGCTTATAGTCGAATCGAGCGGCTCGACGAGACGAATCCAACGAGCCCAAGATCACAGAATTCTGATACCATTAAGACCTTAAGATGCTCAATAAACGGCTCATGATCAAGGGATTCAATGAGCCGTTCATCTGGATCACTCCTTATTTGCCCCTGATCCCTCACATATTTACGGGCTATGCCACTCCAGAAAAACTATAAATAGCCCCTCATTTCTCTAAAGAGGGGACCCAAGCCAAGAAGAGAAGAAGAGAAGGAAGAGAAGAAGAAGAGAAGAGAAGTCTAGGAGGGAACAGCTCCTCCTCGACCACCGCCGGAACACCGCCGGAACTCCGCCGGAACACCACCGAAGCACCACAGGGCGCCCGAGGGACGCCGGAGCTCTGCCCGACACGGGAGCAACATCGGAATTCTGCCCGACGCCAGAATTCTACCCGACGCCCGAGTGACGCCGGACTTCTTTCCAAGTGACGCTGGAATTCTGCTCAACACCCGAGTGACGCCGAAACTCTGCTTGGCCTTGTAACTGATACTCATTGTAATCTGATCGTCCTGAATTTAAAGGAAGAATCAGCCTCGTGTATTTCAAACAACACTAGTGGAACTCTTTCAACTGGGCGTGGCCCCGTGGTTTTTTCCCTTTCCAGGGTTTTCCACGTAAAAATTCTGGTGTCACTATCTCAATTCTGTTTGTGTGATGGATATACGTACAACGCTGAGACGGAAAATTAAAATCTATCGCCGCGTATATTTGAGTCCGCAACAACATTCTTTATTTATTTATTTATTTATTTATTGGATGTTTAGGTCAATTAAGATAAACTCACACATACATTATACATGCAAGACTCAAACTCAAGACATCTTAATTGGTAGCCAAAGCTCCCAACTAACGACCAAAATGACCTTAGAATCGAAAGACTTTCGTTTGAGTATATCCAAAATTAAATAAATAGAGTTTAATTTTAGTAATAATGAATCTAGTTGGGGGATTGTGACTTTGGAAGATCAAGTCATTAATAAGAGTACACATTTTAGATATAATATATCTATTGTTTAGAGTGATGGTGAAATAGATGGGGATATTCTTAGTAAAATTCATGTTGGATGGTTGAAGTGGAGGAATGCATCGTGCTTGTTGTGTGATTGAGAAGTCCCTCTCAAACTTAAGAGAAAATTCTATAAGATGGTGATGAGACTTGCAATACTTTATGGTGCAAGATATTGGCCATTAAAAGAGAAACATATTATTAAGTTAAGTGTTGCAGAGATGAGGATGCTCAGGTGGATGTGTGGCTTTACTCTTAGAGATAGGATACAAAATTAGCATATACATGACAAGGTTGGAGTAGCTTAAGTAGAAGATAAGATTACAGAGAGTCGTCTTAGATGGTTTGGTCACATAAAATGACGGCCTTCCAATGACCCGGTTAGAAAAGTAGATGTATTAGATTTGACTTATGTTAAGAAAGATGGAGGTGGACCTAAAATGACTTAATTAGAAAATATTAGAAATAACCTTCTTTATTAGATTTAAATTAGAATTTGACTCTTAACAAGACACAATGGAGAAATAGGATTCATGTAGCTGATCCTGCATAGTATGATAAAGGCTTGATGTTGTTGTTGTTGCAACCCTTTTAAAGTGCCTAAATTCCTCAAATATGCATCTTTGATGTGCACATCTCAAAACTCATTGTAAAGACAGCTTGTTAGTTTAGGTTTTTATATTAAATATTTAGCATTTTATTAAAGTGAAAAAGGCGGCCTAATATCCAACAAAAATATATGAAAAAAATATTAGTTTTTTTAGTAAATTAGAAGGTTAAAATCGGATATAATTGAGAATATGGTTGGACTAGCTACGTAATATACAAATTTAGTATTATTTAGTCTGCGTCCACCAATTAACTCGAATCAAGCTCAAGCTAATCAGTTCATCAATTTTCTGCTTAAGAATATTCATAAGTTGCACAATTCTCGAAATCAATTTAAAAGGTGTAATAATTACTAGTAATCACCTCCTTACTACATAAGAAATTATTAGGTGCGGATTATGTCTGTAGCTTGAGGGGAGGAAGAATAGAGAGAACTAGAGAAAGCTCTCTTGCAATTTTGAGCCATCTTAGTCGAAGACCACCTCCAACTATTGCCACCGACAACCACCATCGCGACTGACAATCAGTGTCAAAAATTGCTAACATCTTCAGATTACTGAGAAGATTCAACCCTATTATTGAGTATTATTTGTCCGCCTATGGATACCTGCTTTTATACTCCCTATTTGAGAAATCAAGCTCCATTGTTAGTTATTAACTGTCTCTCTATGGATACTTAATTTGTGTAATCTCCCTAAAAAAAAATTAAATTTTTATTTAATTCCGCTCTTCTTTAAAAGTGAAGAAATGAGGATTCTTGTATCTCTTACTATATAGTAATTCTTTTAATTGAGTCATGCCCCATGATTTTTTTCCCTTCCGAGCTTTTCACATAATAACTTTCTAATCTTACGACATTTATTTATACGTGCTGAATTTTTATATAACGCCAATGTAATATCCCAGATATATAAAATAAATTTATTTTGAAAATAAGAAAATTTTAAAGGAGAGCATTGTAGCGCTGATTTAGTGAGGGTTGCAGCGCTAAGCTATATATATATATATATCTCCCTGCCTCACCTCATCGTCTCCCTCACTTGGTTACTTGGCTAGGAAAAAATCAAAGGAGGAGAAGAAGAGAAAGGGAAAGAGGAGGAGAGAAAAATATCTTTGGGTCACTTTTATCTGCAGTTCCTATTATAAATTTTTTTTATCCGATGTAAGTAACTAATCCCTTAATCCTATTTTTATGGTTTTATTCTATAAATTTTATCTCTTTTAAATATGCTAAAAATATATTATTTTCTAATTTCGTAAGTTTTCATCATGTAAATTTTGATATGTTATATATTTGATCATTCTGAAAGTTTTGATATGATTTTATTACATTTCACTAATTAAATTTGTGTATATGAATTTATATATGAAAGAGTAGAGAAAAAGTATATTGAAAATAGAATGTATTGATATGAGCTAGTGATATTACTGGAATGTAATATTGGTACTGGTGAAATGATGTACTGTCTGATATTAGATATATGATATGATAACCTAATGTGTTACCCTATTGATATATGTGATTCACTGATTGAGAGTCATAAGGAGTTGGGCTACTGATCCATGTGATTATTGATTTAGGAGTTATAAGGAGCGACTGATCGAGAGTTATAAGGGCAAGCACACTGATTTACATATTGATTACCTATGATATGCTCAAGATTAAGATGCCCTCATAAGAATATCTGATATTGTTATTGATACTGATACTGGCATAGATATTGTTACTGTTTTGACATTATTACTGAGATTGTTCTAACTTTGTTACTAATACTGTTACTGATATTATTCTGACACTGTTGCTATTACTATTATCGATAGTGGTTCGATACTGATGTTGGTTACTACTTCTAACATAATGTCTGTAATTGACAATTTGATGTCAACTGATTATATGACAAGATTGAAAGTGTCATGCCCCAAAATCTAATATGAAAGTATTCTTTCTTTTATCTTTTATTATACAACAATCAAAGCTATCTAATTTCATCTATTAGTAAAAATAATTTAATTTTTATTTGAACTGAAGCGCTATGATGTTAGGCCTAGAGTGCATTATTCTTTTCAGTACTTATAAACAATCAAAATTATTTTTTTTCATATGAAGAAGTAGAGAGAAAGAAAATTCTAGATTTTTAGTCTCCGGATCGCTTTTATAAAAATTATACAGATGGAAGTAGGTGATTCTAATCCTATCTCTATTTTCAAATATTTTAATTTTGATCGTTGACTTCTCTTCAAAACTGATTTTATTATATTTCTTTCAACTTTATTGAATTTTTACAGCACAACTTTTTATATAAAATTCTACTGATTATTCTGAAGATTTTGACTGTAACAATTTTTTATTTTACCATGCAAAATAGAAGTTATTGAATTTTGAATGATTTATACTATATAAAAATTATGTATTTTTATGTAAGCATACTATTAATACAACCATTAAGAATAAAAATATATATGTGATTGGGTAATAGCTGCTCAATATTGCTTTTATTATAATGTGTGAAAAAATAAATAAAGATTGGTTGACTTGTTGGTTGAAGATTGATTGACATGTATAGGATGGTGGGCTGACGAGCTTTCTTTTAAATATTGTGGTTGAGTGTTATGTTTTACTAATTCATGTAATACAACGATTGGGAGTTATAAAGAGTTACTATTATATCATCGGGCAAAGAATGACGACTATATTTATTGGGTAAATTGTTACTGATTATTGATTACTAATAATTGAAAAAATATTGTGATAGTAATGACTTCTTGTTTAAGTGTGACTACCGAAATGCATGTTAAAGATTTATTATTATTATACAGCTTTACTACTATCTTGATTTACTTTCACTATATATATTTGCTATTATTGCATTGCTTTACTATCACTGACACCGATTTTACTGACGATATTATACTAATATTATTACTGATATGAATATTGATACTATTTAATACTAGTATCGATTCATTATTATTGTTACTATTATTAATTCATTGTACTAATATTGAGCATGTAATATACTAAGTACGTGATATACTTAGCATATGATTAAGATATTAATATAGAATAATTAAATATCATGTGTATATTATTATAAGATTTTACTGTATTGATTTGATTCCAATAGTCTTCACCGATGCTTTTATTTTTATGCTTTATATGATTTCTTTATTGATTGATAGTATTAATACGATAATTATTTTATCGATTTAACACCCGTACTGGTTTATTAGTTTTCCCGCCGTACTGCTTTACTAGCTTCTGTATAGGGGTGTCAAAAGTTGACACGACCCGAAACCCGACCCGGAAAAATCCGGGTTCGGGTCAACCCGTTTGTGAAACGGGTCGGGTCCGGGTTCAGATTTTTGACCCGTTTGAAAAGCGAGTCGGGTTTGGGTTGACCCGACAACCCGCGGGTCAACCCGAATTGACCCGTTTCGTCAACCCACTCCTCAGCCGTCAGGTCCCGTCCGAGTCAAGTCGACGTCGAGTCTGTAGGCGTCAGCCGTCAGGTCGCGTCTGCCGCGCCCGTCAGAGCCCAGAGGTCGTGTGATCGCGTCATCCGCCACTCCAGGCGTCCCGACTCGGTGACTCCCGCCGTCCCGCCGGCGCCGTCCCGACTCGGCGACTCCTGGCTCCCGGCTCCCGCATCGAGGGCTCCACCGCTCCAGCCTCCAGGCGACCAGGCTTCCCGCCGGACCCGCTGCAACCAGCATCGAGCTGTTCAGGCATCGCCACAGCCGCACTCCCGTCTGGCGTCCGAGTCGAGGTTCTCCGCTTCGCCGGCTCCGCTGCCTCGTAGATGTTCGCGGGTCAGGTCGTGTCAACCCGGTAACCCGGACGAGTCGGGTCCGGGTTGACAAACCTGACCCGATTGTAAGTTCTGGTCGGGTTAGGGTCAACCCGTTTACGGCCGGGTCAAGTCGGGTTCGACCCGAACCCGACCCGTTGACCCGAATTGACACCCCTACTTCTGTACCATACTATTTCACTGTTTATAAATTCTACTGCTACTATATGTAAGATTTATTGTTTCTGCACAGATTCATGATCATATATATGTTACTGATATGACTTGACTGGTGATATGCATATTATTCTTTTATCGTGCTTTGAATTCAGTTGTAGGATTTGATTACTTGCTTGGGCTTTTGAGCTCATTATACGTGGTTAAATAATTTCAAGTAAGGGCAAGGGAGCAGGAGTGTGAGATTAACCAGGATCCTTCAAATTTAGATTCTTATTATTTTAGTTATTCTTTTGTACTCATGATAGAATAAATATGTTATAATTATATAGATCCTTAGTAGTATACCTGATTTTTTGGAAAAATGAATACATATGTATATATATTAATATTTTGATTGATAATTTTATTTATGCTGATATTTATATTGATTAAAAAATTAGGTAGTTTTGGTTGTGTAAATTAAAAGATAAAAGAATAATTCTTCCAAATTAAATTCTAGGGCATGACAGAAATGAACTGATAGAAGGATAAAGATTGACTGCCTGAGTGAATAACTGATTGAATTATTGATTGATATTATAGACTTATTGATCGATTGACTAGAGTTTTATGATGGAGTATTGATAGGCTGATTTTGATGTGATATATTATAGACTGATTGATAACTGGTACATATAACTATTGGTATATATATTCCTTTTATAATTTACAACATATTGTTCTCTTTACCTTGCATTGATTTTAGTTGTAAGATTTTAATTATTTGTTGAGTTATATGCTCATTACGCGATTTTATATATTTTCAGGAAAAGATAAGGATCCTATGATATGAGGCTCTGGACAGCATGCATAATTTTCTTCCTGCAGTTTTAGTTTATTTTGTAGTCATGATGTATTTATAGTGATGTAACTAGTCTTTCGAATCATGACTATTGTATACATGATATTTTGAACTTATAATAATTGTACATATTGACGAATAAAAATGCAATCATATTTCTTTCCGTTGTTCATAAGAAATTGGTAAGCTCTAGTTAAATGACTAAAATGAAAGACATATACAATTCTTCCTATATATAGATCCCAAGACGTCACAGCTAAGACGTAAAATACATTCTCTATCGCCTCAAAATTTCTAGCACTTTATAACTATGTAATTATTTCTGTCTTACACATATAAAATTATGTATGTAATGAGTATCAATGCTTAAGGTCGTTTGTTATAGAGAGTCTATCAAATAATCTTGAAAGTAGTGGCATATTACATTGATAAAAAGGAAGATTTACAAACATTCCACATATTCTTATGCTTGTTCAAAATTTTGCTTTTAGAAAGCTATTTTTGAAAAAACATATTTTTGAAATTATGATTGAAAAGGAAGTTTTTAAAAAATAAAAACGGAAAAGCTAAAGCTGATCCAAACAAAAAGCTTAATGAATACTAAACTCATCTCAATAGATTTTGTATATATATATTTTTTCAATCACATAAATCCATTAAAATGGCCTGAAATGAAATGGAATAACCCACGGGAATATCCAAAAGGTAGGTCAACGATCTATGCATTAGAACCAAACAATTAATATGAAAATGGTAGAAGTGTTCTCTCAAATTCTTTCAACCCAAATAGACCCATAGTAATATATTGTTTTTATTTTGATCTACTTTAGAAAAATAAATAAATAAAAGCACATAACATGCATGTCAAAATTACTTTAAAATGTGCACTTAAGATTTCATTTGGGACAACATCCTCCCTGCTTTTTAAATCGGCTATTTAATACAAAATTGTCTAGAAATTTGTGTACTAAAAAGCTACTTTAGAAAGCAGTAAAAAAGCCATCCCAAATGAAACCTAAGCTTTTTAAACAAAATAAAAAGTCTGAAATCAAGTTCAATTAGTAATGATGCCTATGAAAAATGATTGATAGGAATTTTTTTATTCTTTTTTTAGCTTTCTATTCTGAATAATAAAAATTAAAGATTGAAAATATAATGTTTCATTTGGGACAGCTTCTTTACTCTTCCTAAATCAGCTTGTTAGTAAAAAATTTCTTGAAAGCAGCAAAAAAAATAGTGGCCAGAAACTATCCCAAATGAACCCTAAACTAAACATTTTAAGTGTTTGATTTAATTGCTAAAAAAAAAAATCAATTGTATGAAAGCTAAGAATTAATAGGGCATTTTTTTTACAGTTTTATTTTTGAGGCAGCAATTAAACCTCTATTTGGCTATATTTTGGTAATAATTTTCAGAGGTGGAATAGAGATTTTATAATCAAAATATATTAGAGTGTGATATCTATAAAAAAATGTATTTTTCATGTCAATTGACACAGTGCAATTATATATATATATATATAATTATTATTATTATTATTATTATATTATAGCATTATCTTGTCTAAATTAAACTACTTTCTAATTTATTTATAATTTCTTTTGAATTTCAATTTGCACGCAGCAAATGAGCTAAATAGTTAAAAAACAAGAGAAATTTTTTTTTTTCAAGTTAGAAAATCTAAAAATGGCTGTTTTCAGTGAATTCATAAAAAGATAGTATTTGAATCTCATAAAAGACAAATGTTAGTTTGGCCAATTATTTTATAATAGAACATATACTCTCTCTATCCAATAGAATATGTTCTATTGAAAAATGAGCAGCCGGGAATACAATGGACATTCCTTCAATATAATAATTAAATATCCTCCAATTTGTTCTAAAGCAAATTTAGAAGTACTTTCCATAATGATTTTTGTATATATATATATTTTCTGCTAATAGCTAAGAGTTAATGAATGAATCAACATAAAAATTTAGGTTAAAGTTGACTCATTTAACATAAGGGTTGAATTCGAGATTAAAATTTTGATTAGTTCATTAAATAAGTCGAGTCAAAATTGCGGTGTAAATACAACTGAAACAAAATTAGAAACAAAGCACAATCAACACAAAGAAATATGACAATTTACGTGGTTCGACGAAGATGCCTACGTCTACAGAGAGGAGATGATGATTTTACTATATTGGAGAAGAATAAGATTTCAATTTGACTCTCCCTCTTTTCTTTCATACAATAGCCCTTAAGCCCCTTTAAATAGATTTGAAATAAAACAAAATAAAGAAACTAAGTAATAGAAATCTAATCATGCAATTAGACCCTCTAATCAATGCAAATCAAATCTCTCAATCTTGACAGCAATCATGGCACCTAATAAATGCAAATTAACCAATAAATTCTTTCCAAACAACGATGATCTTGATTTAGAAAGATTTACAAATCAATAATCTCCATCTCATCTTTCACTTTAGTAAGTGGAAGATGACAAATTAGACCACAATATCAGAACGGCTGCACCCAAATGGTTCCCTATGTACTTCTTCTAAGGGATCAAATCGAGCGTATTTCTTAAAAAAAAATGAACAATCAATCATGAGTCATATACCACTGTCATGGTGACTATCTCTCTAATATCAAGCTTGCATTAATTGTACTCTTCAGATACCTCATAATATTCTTCACAACTTGTCAATGACTCCTTCATCGATCATGTATAAACTAGCTCACAACACCAACTGTTTATGCAATGTTTAGAGCGAGCTGTTTTAAATTAGACCATAGTATGCTACAAGTGCCAAGTGAACATGGATCGAGGGATGCTTGACCACTGTGGAGAACACCTTTTCACAATCAATCCCTTCACGATGTGCAGAGACTTTTTTCACTAACCTAGCCTTATATCGCACATCAGCTTCATGAGATCTTTCCTTTTTTGCACACACCCATTTGGACCAAATGGCTTTTCTTCCTGAAAAAAAAACTTCACCAACCTCCAAGTAGCATTCTTCTGAAGAGACTCAATATATTCATCAATATCCCTCTTCCAAAATCACCATCAAGGTTGTTCATTGCTTCCTTAAAGTGACTAGAAATTTTAGTCTCTGTAGTTAAAAGTGTAAATGCAATGTGGTCTCTCAACCAAGCTAATTTTTGACATTTTGGTAGCTAGATTTATTCGTTGCAATAGATTTTTGAACTGGAACCCTATCCTTAACATCATCTTCTGCCTCTAGATCTACAACTGAATCAAGTACCTAAGTATAAATGATCTGCCTCTATGGAATAAATGGAGTTGCATCAAACTCTAACTTCTGCAGCGCATCTGTGGTCCCCATAAAACTCTCCACATGCTTAGAATCCTAAGATTTCAGCATACTCACCTCATTAAATGTAACATCCCTTCTAATAAAAATCTTATTCTCTACTGGATCATAGAGTTTAAAGCTCTAGACTTTACGCCCGATGCCAATAAAGATCCTCTTCTTTACACGCGGTTTCAGTTTATCATTCTGAACATGATAATAAGTTGGACACCCAAACACTCTGAAGTACTCATAATCTCTAGCAGGATATACTGATCACATATCCTTTAGGGTTTTCTTCCTAATAGCTATAGAAGGCAGACAGTTTGCCAAGTGATAGGCATAGTCTATCACCTCAACCTAATAGACTCTATGCAACCCAATATTATATAACAGACACCAAATTTTCTTCACCAAAGTCTGGTTTATTCTCTTCGCCACCTCATTCTGTTGCGGTGTCTCTTTAATAATGAAGTGGTGCTCTACCTCAGATCTATGACACTCTTACAAGAATGCATCCAGGTGTATTCATCCTAGTTGTTTGATCTAATACGTCATATCCTTTTAACAGTCTAAGTCTTAATTCACTTGTTCCAAATTTTGAAATTCTCTAGTATCTTGCTCTTACCCCTCATGATGTACACCCAAATATATTTGGAGTAATCATCAATAAGAGAGATAAACTATCACTGCCAGTCTAATGATACTATTTTCATTGGGCCCAAATATATGTGTGAACATGCATACTCCATTATACCATATGTATTATGGATGATAGTACCAAATGATACATGTGTCTTCTTGTCAGACACATAATATTTACAAATATCGAGCTTGCATGTGCTTGCTCCTTTAATCAATCATTATTTCACCAATGCCATAAGAGAAATCTCTCCAACATGAGCTAGCTGCATATACCACAATATAGTGGCATCAGAAGAATCATTAGCAATAACAATCATTACAATCATAATTTTTTATTCAATATATTAAAAGATATTGTGACAAACTCCCTTTAGAAAAATTAGCACTTTATGATATAGCTTCAGAACTCTTGCCTCATTGATTACCTTGTAGCTCTTGGTCTCTGAGGCCCCAATAGAGAATAAATTCTTCCTGATATTCAAAATGTGTCTCACATCAGTCAACTCTCTCATAATACTATCATGCATTCTGATGAAGATGCTCCCTACACCAACAATACGATAAGCTTGATCATTTCTCATAGTTACTACACCACCATCAAACTCCTTATATGTATAGAACTAATCTTTAGTAGGATAAATATGATCGGTATCACTAGTATCCAAAATCTAGCATGACCCATCTGTATACAAACTCTGAGAAACTATAGATAATGATACATCTGAGTCTTCATCACGCTTTTCCATCTTAAGGTTTGCCTTTGCCTCCGTGGAAACTCTCTTACTATTCTTCTTTAGCTTCAAGAAATCTTTGTTACAATGACTAGTCTTTAAACAGAATGCATACTGATTCTTTCTAAGACTGTGCCCATGAGACTTGCCCCGGCTGCTGCCACCCTTTTTATTATTCTGCTTCTCAAATCTTTCTTGTCAGAGTGTGAGAGCCTCAGTTGAATCCATCTTTATAAATTCCTTGACCCAACATCGAAACTCATGATTAAACAATGCAGTAGTCACCTCACCATAATTCAAGACCTCCTTCCCATGAATTAGTGTCATCGTGAAATTTTCATACTCATCCAGGACCGAATTCAAAAGAAGTGATACTTTTGCGGAGATGAATAATATTTAGGTGGTAGAAAAGTAAATAGTATTGTCTAGATGTTAGATATATAATTAGAATAATTTTAGGTGTTATGTATGTAAAAACCCCTTAAATAAATTGTCCACTTAAGGTTTTTGTACAAAGTACAAAATATGAAATCAAGTTCAATTGGTAATGATGCTTATGAAAGGTGATTGATAGGATAATTCTTTTCTTTTTTTTAGTTTCTATTCCAAACAATAAAAAATTAAAGATTGAAAATATAATGCTCTGTTTGGGACAACTTTCTTACTATTTTCTAAATGAGCTTTTTAGCAAAAAAATAAAAAATCTTGAAAATAGCAAAAAAATAGTGGCCAAAAGCTATCCCAAACCAACCCTAAATTAAAGAGAAAAAGCAACTAAAATTGTTGTGAAAAAAAAATTAAAAAAAAAAAAAAAAGAAAAATAATTGTTGTGAAAAATACAAAATATTTAGCTTATGAATCAAAGGAAGAAAACCATATAAGGATATCTCCATATGAATTATATTAATTAATGATTTTAAGTATAATTGGATTTATCTCAAGAATAGTGTAAGATAAACTCTTCCTAATTAATATTAATCTCAAAGTAAATCTGATAATAATCAAGCCCATCCTAATACAATTTATATTAGCATCATCTTACATAAAATTTTCATCACAAAATAACTTAATACAAGAGATTGAGGCAACTATATAAAAAATATTTGATATCATAATTGCAATCACTTTTATTTGTATTTTTATTTTAATTTATTTCTATTTTAATTTATATATATAAATGCTGTAGCATCACATTACTTTTACTGATTGCCTTAGAACATATTTTATATATATATATATAAATATATATAAAATTCCTTGCTAATGATGTATGAAAGCTAAGAGTTAATAGGGTTGGCTATATTTTTATAATAATTTTCAGAGGTGGAATAGAGATTTTATAATCAAAATATATTAGAGTGTGATATCTATAAAAAAAATTATTTTTCATGTCAATTGAAACACTGCAATTATTTATAAAATTATTCTGAATATATATATATATACCATTCTCTTTCTGTCTGAATTAAACTACTTTCTAATTTATTTATAATTTCTTTTGAATTTCAATTTGCACGCAGCAAATGAGCTAAATAGTTAAAAAACAAGAGAAAAAAAATTTTTCAAGTTAGAAAATGGTTGTTTTAAGTGAATTTTAGGGAAGAGAGTATTTGAATCCCATAAAAGACAAATGTTAGTTTGGCCGATCATTATATAAAAGAACATATACTCTATCCAAACAACAACAATAATATCAAGCCTTTGTCCCACTACATGGGATCGATTACATGAATTCATTTTTCTCCATTGTATTCTGTTAAAAGTTAAATTCTCATTTAAATCTAATAAAGAAAGATCATTTCTAATATTTTCTAACCAAGTTTTTTTAGGTCTACCTCTACCTTTCTTAACATCAGTCAAATCTAATACATATACTTTCCTAACCGGGTCATCGGAAGGCCGCCATTTTATGTGACCAAACCATCTAAGGCGACTCTCTCTAATCTTATCTTCCACTAGAGCTACTCCAACCTTTTCTCGTATATGCTCATTTCGTATCCTATCTCTAAGCGTAAAGCCACTCATCCGCTTTAGCATCCTCATCTCTGCAACACTTAACTTAGTATTATGCTTCTCTTTTAATGGCCAACATTCGGCCCATAAAGCATTGCAGGTCTCACCACCATCTTATAGAATTTTCCCTTAAGTTTGAAGTGGATTTTTCTATCACACAACAAGCCAGATGCATTCCTCCACTTCAACCATCCAACTTGAATTCTGGTGATAATATCCCCATCTATTTCACTATTACTCTGAACAATAGATCCAAAATATCCAAAATGTGTACTCATATCAAGATAATATGTTCTATTGAAAAATGAGCAGCCGGGCTTACAATGGCCATTCCATCAATATAAATAATTAAATAGCCCCGGCTTTGTTCTAAAGTTGGTGTGGATCATATTCCCAAATTTAGAACTACATTCGATAAAAATTTTTTATAAAATTTTTTAAGGACATTTAGATTAATTACGTAAAATTCAAATTCAAACCTTCTTGATTTATAGGTAAAAATGAGTTACATTAATTTTTTGTTCTAATA
The DNA here is from genome assembly GCA_019925795.1 of Dendrobium chrysotoxum. Lineage (NCBI taxonomy): Eukaryota > Viridiplantae > Streptophyta > Magnoliopsida > Asparagales > Orchidaceae > Dendrobium > Dendrobium chrysotoxum. Next base: position 55,882,681 of record CM034307.1, read on the forward strand.
GAGTATTAATAAATAAAACTACCTATCAGCCGGACCCAATTTGACCTAACAAATTCAGAATAATTCATTTAAAAAACGGGTCAAATTCAAATTTAAAATTCTAACTTGTTTATTAAATAAGTTGAGTCAAATTGAGGCCAAATTTTAAGCAGCAGCAGTAGATTAATTAAGGGTTCGTTTGGAACGGCTTTCTTCCTACTTCTTAAAGTAGCTTCCTAATACAAAAATTTTAATTTTTTTACTAAAAAACTATTTTAAGAAGCTGTAAGAAAGCCGTCCCAAACAAAACCTAAATTTAACAGTAGGAGCAGAATTTTGTTAAAATTTAAAAAAGAGCAAACTAGCCAAAACATTTAGCGCATTCAAAGAATGCGCCATACAAATTTGTGCATTCTTTGAATGCGCCAGATTTTTTGGCGCATTCGTCGAATATCCATGGAATGCGCTTAAATGTTTGGCGCATTTCTTGAATGCGCCAAATTATTAGACGCATTCTAAGGAATGCGCAGATAGATATAGCACATTGTAGCTTAATTGGATGGCTTGCATGGTTTTCCAAAAAATTTTGCCGGATGCGGGAACCTGATCCATGAATTGCGAGAGGATATAGCTGGCGTGCGAAAAAAAAAATTCGATGGACGGCTCGTTTTAAATGAAAGAAGCACTCTTTTGGGCTTATAAATAGCCCCTAGTACCCGAGAGAAGCATCACTCAAACTTTGAAGATAGAGGTGTCTCGGTTGTAGAAGGTTAGTAAGTTTAGTTCTTTCTTTTTTTTTTCAAAGCTTTAAATGTTCTTATTTCTTATGATATATGTGTAAGTTATTGTTAGATCTTAGTAGAAAATTATATTTATGTGAATTTTACAGTGAACATTTTAATTTCATGCCTCTTAATGTAATATTGGATGTGGTTATTATTGGTACTTAATTTTTTTTTTACAAGCAGATATTGTTTATATTGAAAATGTTATTATTGTTGGATGCGATTATTATTGTGGATGTGAATATTGAAGTAAGCTTAAAATATTGTTTAGAAATATAGATTTAGATTGTTTGTATGTGATATATATATATTTTCCTAGATTGGAAATTTTGTATTTTTTTGACATAGTATTTAAAAAGTTAAAAATATTAAGTGTTGAGAGAGTTGATAGACGATCGACCTCAGATGCTCTATCCCGGTTGATAGGCAGCAGGCACCGTCAAAGTGTTGAGAGTGATTCGCCTCAGATTTCCATGTACACGCCGTCCATCGATTATGACATCACTGGCTCCGGACCTTCTACTCGACATTGGAGCCCATACGGTGGCCAATCTAGTGAACCAGTAGATGTATATTACGGCACATAGTCCCAACAGCCCACCACATATTCATTATTTCCCATGACTATACTGGAGTGGATGTCATCAGTTGGCTTGTTGCCTTCCCCCACGCAGCAAGACGTAATGTTAATGGGGGGATATCCATCACAGCAAGGTACACAAGTATCACAGCAGCCTGCCAAAGTTCATCAACATGAGGAGGAAGTGTCAGAGGAGCCACAACTTCAAAGGAGAAGATAAAAGGCCCCAATTAGATATACTTTAGGGAGTGGGGCACTACCCTGATATCTTTAGATATAGCTTTGTGTTGTATTTTTTTCATGAAGTTTATGTCAATATGTAGACGATTAATGTTGTATTTCACATTATGACCTTTAGTTATTAGTAAACTTTGCATTAACGTTTCTATAAAATTATAAAAGCATAATAAAGTATTACTGCTCACATAACTATATTACTATCTAGGTTTACTACAACCTAAGATCCAACGTGTATTATAGAGTGGACACAAAAGAATAATAATTTAATTTTTTTTATAAATTGTCTGGTTTTGCTTATTGTTATTAAACACAATTCATTTTTCAATTTTCATTAAATTTTTATGCTACATAAGAAGGCGCTGGATAAGGAAGATCAACTTTTTCAAAGCTTGTGAAAATCTACCACTTTATCTACATTACTCAATAATATACTCCTCTGTTATAGATAAGATCACAAGCATCCCGACAGAACAAATAATTGGAGAGGGAAGTAGTCTCTTACATGAAAGTTTGGCTTTTCCTATATATGAGATCCTCAAAGCTAAGGTAACATCAAATAAACTATTTAGATATGTTATGCATAGTTAGGGGGAAGGCGAGAATTACTTACTATGACACAAAAATAATGAAGTTAAAAAAATATAGCAATATAAGGCTGATAGTGAACTTCGAGATGTTGGTTGAAAATATCTATAACAAAGATTTAGCAATCATGAAGGGCACCTTGTATCATTAGATTTTTTGAAGGCTTGAATTCGTGAACTTGGTCGTGATAAAAAAGGTATAGTTGAACCGACGATTGGAAGGTTTATGCTTGACATATATCATTATATTCTATACTGTTATTGGTGTCATGCATATGATCAATGGCTTTTAGATTACTATAAAATGCTGATGCAATATTCTGAACATGGAAAGAAAAAGAATTTTCTAAATAAACAAGATTGACAGCAAGTTCAACAAGAATTTGAGTTCCACTTCAAATGTTGTCCTACATAAACATAGCTCCAATCTCGTGTGCGATATCTACTTACGAATATATTACATAACATGGATGCGCTTGTTTACTTTTTTTGAGATCTATATAGAGTTAGTTATGTTGCTATGTAGGCTTATGCTACTAGTTATTATGTCAGTTTGTAATATTTTTTTTATGTAACGTTAATTTGTATTGGCTACTCAACAAACATATTTATTAATTAATATTACTTCTTCATGTCCATAACTTTTTTTCTAATTACACAATAAAATCAGAATTTACCTTATTTTAATTTATGCATTTCTCAGTTTCTTGCATTTCTCATTTTCTTAGACAGTCAATATTGATTGATGTTCATATTCAGCTTATAATGTCATCATCATCAATGTCTTCATCATCAAGGTTCTCTGCATCAAGGGATTTCCTTCATAGAATCCCTAGGAAGAAGTTGATCTTGGGTGGTACTATTCGATTGACGAAATGTCTATCTTACCCCACTAATGATATCCATGAGGAGAAAGCAAGATCGAATAAAATTTTTCGATGTTGTATACATGAATGGTTATGGTTTAAAGATAGCAGTTTATGGGATACATACGATGAAGTAATTAAACGTCACTATCCCATATATATGGATGGAAAAAAGTTAAGTGATATGGGTTGAAAATTTGTATAGCAAAGGTTCAGGGATCAATATGGCTATTTTGCTCCTATGAGCATTCTTAAGAGCAAAATTGGTGAAATCGGATGCAAATAAGATGGTTCTGTTGAGGTCAATGTTGAAAATCCAATAACTGATGTATATCACTATGTTCCTTATACTAAATGGCATACTCTGTCAGATACATTTCTGTCTGAATCATATTGCAAGCTGAATATAGTCGTTGGTTAAAAGAACGACTTTTTGAATATAAAGGATTGACAATACATCCAAAAGAAGTTTGTAGAAAAATTCACATGATGTCTAACTTTAAGCCAACTCCAAGCGCATATACGCATAGTAATGGGCAATATGTAATGACAATATTTTTTGCTTTATTGCCACACTATTAATATTACAATCAATTTCATGAATTTATGCTTATTTATGTTTGCAATATCTCAGTCCTATCCTATTTTATTTCAGCAAGCAATTTTCACAAGTTTTAATATTCAAAATTTTTTTTTCCACATATTATATTAACCTATATGATTAAGTTAAAATGATAACTTATTATTACAAATTTAAATTATTTGATCGTTCATAATATCATTTCATGATTTTAAACTAATTTTTTATATAAAAAATTAATTCAAATTATTTTATATTAACATTCAAACCTATTAATTCTCTTTAATTTTATGAAATATATCATTAATTTGATAAACCATATTTTATACATATCTATGTAGTAAAAAATCATTTGAAAAAAAAAATCTGCAAAAAATAAATATAATTTTTTTTTTCAAAATATTCAATCATAATTTTAATAAATAAAAAATTCACTTATTCAATTATTAGTACAATAATTAGTGCAATCATTCGTATAATTATTCGACCAATCATTTGAGCAATTGTCGAGAGTTGGAGGGGGAATACGCCTAAGCATTCAACGAATTCCTTAAAATGCGTCAAATAATTTAGCGCATTTCAGAATGCGTCAAAAGGTCCGGCTCATTTTGAGAATATGCCAATTTATATGACACATTCTCTAAATGTCCCGAACATTTTGACTGTTTTGCTCATTTTTTAATTTTAAGGCAATCATGCTTCTACTATTAAATTTAATTAATCTGCTGTTGACCTCAAATTGACCCTCAAACCCTCTTTTGACTAAAAAATAACCTATTTTCCTTTTTTTATTCCTTAAATTCTTTTGAATGTAATTATAATCTTCTAAATTTTGATCAAATATTTTAAAATTTATAATCAATAAGTTATATATTTTTTAAAACCAAAATAAATAAACAGGTCAAATTCGAATAATTTGTATTTGTTAGCGGGTTCCCAAGAAATACGAAATGTTTATCATGTAACCAGGCCCTTTAATCTGGTCTAAAATGAAGACTAACACCTTAGCATACTGAACTAATAGGGATTTTCTTTTTTCCATCATTCCATGGCTAGGTACACGATTACAAAAATTCCATTTCATCTTATAATTAGCTCTAAACAAGAACAAGTCTTGCGAGTAAGTGCAAAAGGGAGCATGGAAAGGAATGCATCCTTATCAATTCTAAAAAAAATAAAGGCCATGGTGATATCATCTGGTGATATACGATCTAGAAGCAACATATGCAGAGTCCAAAGTCCAACTAGAGAAATACTGTTTTCTACAGGTTCGGGAATCGGCCAAATGCCACAGCATTTGCTGTAAACCGTATCAGACTTCCAAGTTCTCTATTTTACCATGATCCTAATATTGGAGTAGATGTAATGTGTGTGTGTTCTGGAATCATGCAGTGTTGCTGCCATTGACGGACGCTTCCAGATCCAAAACCAGCATCAACGAGTTGCCCATGGTCGCCATCAATTTCCATTGATTCACCATCTGCTCCCTCCTCCATTACCTCGGCTATTGTCCCATTTTCAGAGGATGAAACTTCCAGTCCTGGGGCTGAAAGATGAGAAGGAACCCAGGGAATAACAGCAAGACGGTTAATAGAAGATGATTGCTGTTCTTCAACAAAGGCTTCCTCCACCAAGTTCTGATACCCTGGCCAGAAGGCAGGATCTGCAATACATTTTAATGATCACATTTATCAGGAAAAGAAAGCCATACTATCTAACATTACAAATATAAAGCTAGCTCTTTGTCAAGTTACATGAATAGTAGCACTATTTAAGCCAATTTTAGGATATATTTGTCATACAAACATGAAATCATACAAAAAATTGGCTTGGTTGGTAAAGTAAAGCATTTGTTAGACAATTAGAACATTAGGGAAAAAGCAAGCCTTGGAAGCTTTTTATATGGGTGATATTACCAATAATTTGTTTGAGCCACTCTGATACTATATTAAGGTGTGATTCAAGAAGAGATTCCATTGGAGCCATCGCCTAAACACTAAGCTATGAAGACCCCAGGAACTCATAGTTTTATGTATATTTGTATTTAAATTTCCTTCTACTAATTACACTACTATGGTTTCCATATATTTCCTCAAAAGATGCATATGTACATTATTATTGTCAAGAATGTGATTTTAGCTGTAAAATAGAAACACAGAACATATGAAATGAAACATTATAAGTTATAAATTTCAAGAGCTTATCATTATTTAAAACTTGCAAATGAATATTCACAATCTTAATTACATAAGAGTACAGTGAAGATAGATAGGCTGCTCACAAACAAAGAATGGCAATAGCATAAATCACAACACAAGTTGATATGAAAAGGCTTGGAAGATACTTTACCCTTCAGACCACTTATCAGTTCTGGATCCATCTTCAATGAAGGAACATAATGGGAATGGACAGGCTTATATAAAACAAGTGCTCTCTCTTCGTTCACTGTGGGAGGGAAAACTTCCTCCTTCATAACTGACGCCACATCTAACACTGCATCACCCATATCCCCTTTTAAAAGTTGGGGTTCAAGCACTGAGCGTTCAATTGGACCACGCTCTTCCATAATTGGAGGCAATTCAGCATCCTGAATAACAAAAACAAACAGTTTAAAACCAATTTTAAGGACCTTTTGATGCAATAAGCTGCACCAGAAGCAGCAAAACAGGTTTGTTCCAGGTACAGAGGAGTTTAGAAAGTCGCTACAAAAAGAAGGGCAACAGCTAATACACTCAGATCCGTTTAAGAGCTGTTTCTACAATAAGGAACGGGTATAGAACACAGAATACATGAGCTTTCTGATTTTCAACAGAAGAAAAATGGGCTCTCGTTAATAAAGTGGGAAACAGCAAGCAAAGGCAAGTTCTAGAACAGTATTACCTATAAAATGAGGCCCGAGCTATTAAATCAACATAAAATCAGAATAATATAACTGCAGAAGAAAACTCATAGCTTAGAAAAGCTAATCGAACCAGCATAGAATTGTTATATGTCAATTGCAGAATGAAATTCCCAAATTCACAAAATCACACAAGCAAACCAAAGCAAATCAATCAAGTAGCTCGTACTACTAAAAACCAGAGATCATTCATGATCTGAAAAAAAAAACCAACAAAGTAGATCTCAGCTGTGTATCAAAAAGCAAACAAATAAAATAATATAGAATTTTTCTTACATAAAAAACAGTTTATTATAAGGAAACCAATGAAATCAACAAAAGTAGATCAAAATTTCTTTTTTTTCCAAAAAAGTTATTTCCTAAGTCTTCTATGTAGCACCACAGCATACTTAACATAACAATCTCCCAAATACACTCAGTCCAGAAGCCAAAATACTCAATTTTAGGTTTATTAAAAGCCCGATCTCAGCTCTGTGTTTTTTTTGTTTTTTTTGTTTTGAGCCAATTAAGGCAAATTCCCATACAAATCACATATGCAAGATTCGAACGTACGATATCTTGATTGATAGATCAAAACTTTCAGATCACTAGCTCTGTGTTTCAAAAAGCAAACAAAGAAAATACTATAGAATTATTCTTAATACAAGGAAACCAATGAAACCCCAGAAGGGAAAGAGAAACATCAACAGGAAACGTAGAAGATTGGCTTACCAGCCTCCTAATCTTCAAAGCCGGAGCAGAGAACGACAAATCAGAGAAATCTTCGTAAACCTCGTCAAACCCCTTCCTCTTCATCTTTCCCGGCACAAAGCTCGCCATCTCAAACAAAAATACCCTTAACCGTTGGACAATCGATCTCCAACTCGGAGTCTAACTCAGCCCAAAAGCCAAGCTCACCTCTCTTCCTTGCTCCTCAACTATACTCTCGCCTCCGCTTTTCAATTAGGTTAATTACAAGTTCAGAGAAGGACGAAAATATAGGAATCTGATACGCGGGAGCTCTCTACAAGCTTCTCAGATCTCTCTCGACGTCTCCAGAACTCCACGTTTTCTGTTTGTTTGCGTATTAAAAAAGGAAACGCCTGTAGAGAGGTCCCGCATATCTGAGACGACATTGTAATATACATAAATACCCCTATAGGGTTCAATATCGTGTCTTCTCTTGCATGAAAGAATTTTGTCCTCTAAGGTAATTTCGACTGCAAGCAGAAGATGCTGTGGACACGTGGAGAGCGGATCTTGTGGAAATCCCCGCGGGAAGATGGTTCTAGAAAGCTCCCGGAGAAAAAGTATAATTCTTAATCAATTAAATTTAGTTTTATATTAACAAACAAATTAAAGATAATAGTTTTCAACGTGATTAAATATCGTTTAGTTCAAAAAATCTTTAAGATTAATTCAGCTGTTCAAAATAAAAAATAACCAGCTGTTCATTTTCTCCTTATCAATTGTTTGTTTGTGATAACTTCATTACCTATTATTATTTTGTTTTTCAAATAATAATGATAATTTTATTTTTTTATTATCTTTTTGTTAATTTCAAGACATTGTTGTATTAAGAAGTTATTCTTTACATCAATTTTTAAAAAAATTACTTTAATTTTATATGCACCTTTACAAAAAAATACAACAGTCTCAAATAGAGGTGTCAAAATCGGTCAATGGATCAACGGGTCAGGTTTAAATTGACATGACCTAAATATGATCAACCCAAACCTAACTTGCTTAATAAACATATAAAAAATTGAACCTGAATATCCTCACTAGCAACCTGAACCTAATCCGATAGCCTATTTTAATTAAAAATATTTTTATTAACTTATTAATCTTTGATTTTAAGTTAATTGGTAAAAATATATTATATCAATAAATAAAAAATTTTAAGAAAAAATATTAAACATGTAATTTTTAGGTTGGCAGGTCAACCCAAACTCAACCTGTTTAATAAACGAATCGAATGCATGATTCGAATCCAACCTGTTTATTAAACAGGTCAACCTAAACCCATATTTTTTAGGTTGGGTTCAGGTCGAGTCGAAGAGTTGGATCATTTGTTGACATCCCTAATCCCAAATAGATCCTATATAATAGATCAACTTTGAGTAAATCATTATTACAAATATTATTGCAGAATAGATTGATTTTAATTATTTTAGATATTTTGTGATTATTTAATTGCATTTTTTTATTTCTAATTGATGGTTTGTTAATTTTTTGTCCTTGAAATTGATTGCTTCTCTTACATTGCAAATCCTTGGTTTTTTATATGATTTTCAGATGCATTTACTATAATCAGTTCAAATATGAAGAATGATAGAAATGATGAATAGTTACACGTCATTATTTACCATAATCAGTAGGTTGCTTAACACAATTCACATTCTTTTGGATCAAGCAAGGCTGAGTGAAATGAGATTTATTGGATGCAATACTCTCTTTTATTTTGTCATCAATCAGGTAAGTTTGATTCTTCCAAGAATAGATATATTAGTTAAGGATTTAGGGGCTATTTGGTTGGGAAAAAAAAAAGTGTAAAAGGAATACAATGTAAAAAGAATACTTTGAAATTATTTGAATGAGTGTAAAGTAAATACAAGTGAATGTTTTTTTTATTTGATTTAAAGAAATGAATGTAGTGCAAAGTCTCAATATGATGGTCGACGGTGGTGGCTGCCGCCAGTGGTGGTGGCCGGTGATGGCGACGGTGGTGGCCGGCTATGGGTGGCAGCCGGCGGGTGGTGGTGACTCGCATCGGGTGGTGGCCGACGGTGGTGGAGGTCAAGTGAGCTTGCTTGCAATGTAAACAGTTCTCACTCAAAATTGAACGAGTTAAATTTATCACACCCCATTTTGACCTCCATTCAGTCAACCTGAAGTGTAACAAATAAGGAGAATCTTGAGAGACATATTTTTTTCTAACACTCATCTTAAAATACTTCTATCAGGATCAACTGAGTGGAAATAGCCTGTCCAAACTATCTCAACACATCAAGCTTTTAAAGTCTCAAGATTATATTTCACTAATTCATAACTTGAATCAATATTTCATGACTGGAAGCATATTTAAAACACATCGAATAGACTACAGAGTTTATTAAACTTTCAAATATCATTTAAATACTCAAACTGACTATACAGCTTCTTACTATGATTCTGAGACTACGCTAGTTCAAGAAAAATGACAAGATGTGAGCGTGCTGCATCATATGCAACTGGTTTACAGGCTGTTCTTTTGTAAAAGTTATTACGATTGTACATCATGAAAAAGTCTACTCGGAAATTATGGCGTATAAAATTGCAACTGATTAATTTTTCTTACCGTCCATCAATTTTGGCTCAGAGTAATATTAATTGTTTGCATGTTCCGTTTATACTCTTATTTTGTTGGGATGCCTCTTTTATAGAAGAATATAACTCACTATTTTTAAAACTTCAAAGAGTTTAAATGTGGCATTCATGATAACTTTAATGGAAGAGAATACTTTTCATTCGAGTGCATTGGGAATAAAACTACACAATGAAACAAACAAGAAAAGAGGAAAAATGATGAAAAAGAACATCAAGATTTAATGCAAAGAAACTTAAACTGGGGAAAAAACTATACAGCCCATCACACCAAGATATTCACTATGAAATTAGGAAAAATTATACAAATCTCTCCTCTCAAACTCTCTCCTAATCTCTCTTCACTTCACACACAATTATCATCTCAAAACAGATAAGAGATGCACTTGAAACATTTAAAGGGCGCAACCCTTCAAGTGAAATAAGAAAAAGAGAAAAAGCAAATTGTTCAGCCCGAGTTGTGATGTCGTGGCGCTTGGGTTAGAGAGCCATAGTGCTCTATTCCTATTTCCAGCTCGAACCTGAAGCACTGCAGCATTCTTGCATACAGTGCCGCAACGTTGTACGACTATACAGATAAGAACTTTTTTTAGTTGCTCACCCTTGAACCCATGAGCGGGGGTATGCTTCCCCCTTGCTGCCTCCCAACAAGTAATTTCTCATCGAACTCGACCGACATCATAGACGTCTAAGTCAATAGTATAACCCAATTGATCAACACAATCAAATTCCACACAAAACTAACAAACTGAAAAAGGAAACACCTTCATATGTCATCGAAAATCTTCTTGATGGAATATGAATCTTGATACATATTTGAATTGGAAACTTCCAAATTCAAATTCAGGATGACCTAAACTCCAATAGTTTTTTTATCCCCTAAGAATGGTGAACTCTTAAAACTACTTCCACAATATAAACTAGCAGTCATTTTTCTGAGAATGTTGAAGCCTAGAATTTATTACTGTTGCGGACTCAAATATACGCGGCAATAGATTTTAATTTTCCGTCTCAGCGTTATACGTATATCCAGCACACAAACGGAATTGAAATAGTAACACCAGAATTTTTACGTGGAAAGCCCTGGAAAGGGAAAAAAACCACGGGGCCACGCCCAGTTGAAAGAGTTCCACTAGTGTTGTTTGAAATACACGAGGCTGATTCGTCCTTTAAATTCAGGACGATCAGATTACAATGAGTATCAGTTACAAGGCCAAGCATATTTCCGACGTCACTAGGGTGTCCGGCAGAATTCCGGCGTCACTTGGAAAGAATTCCGGCGTCACTCGGAAAGAATTCTGGCGTCACTCGGGCGTCGGGTAGAATTTCGACGTCGGGCAGAATTCCGATGTTGCTCCGGCGTCGGGCAGAATTCCGGCGTCCCTCGGGCGCCCAGTGGTGCTCTGGCGATGCTCCGGCGGTGTTCCGGCGGTGTTCCGGCGGTGGTCGAGGAGGAGCTATTCCCTCCTAGACTTCTCTTCTCTTCTTCTTTTCTTCTTCTCTTCTTCTCTTCTTGGCTTGAGTCCCCCCTTAAGAGAAATGAGGGGCTATTTATAGTTTTTCTAGAGTGGTATAGCCCGTAAAGATGTGAGGGATCAGGGGCAAATAAGGAGTGATCCGGATGAACGGCTCATATTGAATCCCTTGATCATGAGCCGTTTATTGAGCATCTTAAGGTCTTAATGGTATCAGAATTCTGCGATCTTGGGCTCGTTGGATTCGTCTCGTCGAGCCGCTCGATCCGACTATAAGCTCGTCAAAATCGGAGACCGTTTGGTAACTCAAATTGCTGTTCGATGCTTCCAACAGCGCTTCGGGTACTTGATTTGGACTCGTTTGGGCTCGGATTGAGTCGAATTTGGTGTTGTTGGATTCGTATTTCCGAGACGCTCAGTTCGACTATAAACTTGCTGAAATCGGAGTTTAAATAGTCTCCGAAATAATTTTTGAAGTTTCCAACTTGAATTTTACCTCGAGATTCGTGCCCGATTAAGATGATTTTTTGGCGATATATCAATTACCATGGTATTTCTTTTATTCTATCAATACAAATGTTTATTTATCAACGCTAAATATAGATGAACTTATTTGTCATTCCTTTAGGTATGAGAATATTGAGCTCAAATAATTCCAGGAGGGGTGAGACAAAGATGGAACTAATAGGGCAGATAAGGATGAACTTTTTTCTGATATTGGAGCTGCTAAATAAAGACCCGCTTTATACATGTCTTAGCAGAAAGACTTAAGACTGCCCTATTTAGGGATCGAACACCTTCATAGTTCACCCTAAGAGACATCCTTTAAGGAGGACTCGCTCTGTTATATGCATGCATCTAAATTGTGCCTCTGCCATTGACATTTCCAAGAAGATCTTGTTTTGGCATTGGCATCAATAGCAAACTCATTCCTCATTGAATTATTCTCAATGCTTTTGGTGGTCCTTAGACTTTCCTGTAGATCCCATCCCTTGATTGCCACATGAATGACGTTTATTTGGATGAATATGATTTAGCCTGTGTTTAGGACGGTTTTTTTACTGCTTCTTAAAGCGGCTTTTTTATTGCTTCTTAAAGCAACTTTTTAGTTAAAAAATTTTAATTAGGAGGTTTCTAGCTAGGTTCCTGCAGCTGGGAGGAAGAATTTCAACTCTTTCAGCAGACAAACTGGAGCGCTGCTGGCATTCGGTTCCAACATGGAGGAGCTTGGGTGCTTTAGCTTACAGAGAGATACCAGTGTCTGCTTTAGATAGAGATGAATAGATTAGGTGTAGGTAAAGAAATTATCGAAGGAGTCGATTGCTGGAGTTCCCGTTTCTATTAAAATCAATGTGGAGTGGGTGGCTGCATCATTTTTCATCTAGACAAGCCAAGGACAACAACTTAGTGATCATCTGTCATCTCCTCAGTGTATTGATGAAATCCTCAATGTGCTCTTTATCTTTGATGCTCAGTAGAATCTTTAAACTATGTGCATTTGCTCAATTGCTCGTCTCTTTGTTGTTTAATTCCTTGTTTTTATGTGTTATTGTTGGGTGTCATTATTCTCTCAGTAAGTGGTATCAACGTCTATTGTCAAGTTCATTATCAGATATGAGCTATGGAAGACGAGAATATCAAGACCTATAAATTTGATGATCAAAATTTTGATTGCTAGAAGATACAAATAGAGCATTATCTTTGCCACAGAAAGCTTCATCTACCTTTCAAAGGATTATGGCCTTATGTTATTGATCAAGAGGAGTGAGAGTTGACAGACATATAACTATAAGTGTCAGGAATTATTTTTATCCCTGACATGTTAATATCATCTTCAACATTCTTAACAAAATGGTCATCGCAAGCATGATGAAGGCACCATCAAACATATTGGAGGAACAATCAATCATCAATAAAGAACATTTTATGTGCAAGTTCTTTAATCTTAGGGCGTTTCAATGAGCCTTTGAAGGCTTTTACTTATTCCAGAAATATGAAATCACTTCATCTTCTATCTTGAATGCTGATAATAGGAGCATGCTCCTAAATAAAATTAATCATCGAGGTAAAGCCAGATAAGTCTTGGAACAAAAACCAACGTATATAACACAACAAAAGCAAATCCTAAAGTTACCCGGTTGTTGTTGGCACTATGGAAAGCCTCAATATATGAACAAGATTGTCAGGAACAAGGACAAATGCCAAGCATCTTTCATAAACCAAGGAAACATGTTCTCAGATTCAGCGACAGGGAACTACAAATATGTATGTTTCATCTATATATTTGATATTAACATCATTACAGTAGGAAGATATAGTTCCCTGATAATTGCATGGAAGTGATAATGCAAACTAAGCTCTATGATCTGAATAATTAAGAGAGGTTTCATGCAAAAATCGACATAAAATATGAAGATTAGTTCCATTGCAGAGATTGCAAAAGATGCAAATGTAGGTGAAGTGTATTCCCCTGGATGAGAGATTTTCAGAGTCATAAAACAATTAAACAAGCTCTCCAAGTATAAATCATGATCACATATAATGTTCTTCACTCCACTAGAGTTTCTCTGCGTTCGAAATGAAGCCATTAGGCGTTAGCATTTATAAGCTTAAGCATGACACTTAGTTATACATCTTAAGGATTACTCCAATTGTCCTTTCAATTTGAAATTTGGCAGTTCTAATTTATGCGAAATCACATTCAAGAAGCAAATTAACAAGTGCAATCATACTCTATAATTTTCATCGTCAACTATAATCTGTTTTAGCTTTTATTTGAGACAGTTTTCTGTTAGTCTGTGTAGAATATGATTGTGTCAATCAATCGGGCTGTACTATTGTCACGAACCTCAACTCAGTTTGTCATTCTCGTTAGGGTGGGCGTTCTCCCCCAGCTTGGGTTCGGGTGTTTTACAATCGAAATTTTTTTTTTCATACAATGCCGCTACATTGTGTATTCGAGTGCCCCAACACTGCATAGTTCGCTTGGAGAAAATATAGAGAACAGAGCGATGTAGTGCTCAAGATCTGGCACTGCGGCGCTGTTAGACAAACTGGAGATAGAGTTTTGAGCGTTGCGACGCTCCAAACTGGCGTCGCAGCATTGAGGTCGGCTGGATAGTTTTTCTTTCTCGTTTTTCTTAAGGGTGGCCTCCCTTGGTGTATGTGTGTGTGTATCTTTGTTTATTCTTGTGTATGAAAGGTGTAAGAGAGAAGGGAAGCAAGGATAGAGTTAGAGAGAAGAAATATCTATATTAATTCTCTCGTATTTTTATAGTGGATTTCTTGGTTTGGTGTAACTCCTTTATTTTTTCTGGATATCGGGTTTTTTATGTTAAATTTTGAGGTTCTTTACTTTTCATTGCATATTTTCTTGTTTGTTTCATTGCATAGTTTACTTTCACCCCCAACATTTTGTTACTATTTTCTACAACAAAATTTTAGCACAATAATTTCTTAAAAATAGAAAAAAAAAAATAATGACAAAAAATTATCCCAAACCAAACCTTAGTTATATACTTCATGGTTTTACCCCTAATTTAGCTTAGGTCATAAACCTTTTTTTCCATGATATGACGTGAAAAAATAAATTAAATTAATTAAATTAATATTTATTATTTTTAAAAATAAAAATATATATTTCGTCTTAACACAACAATTGTCCTAGAGGCACTAAACAGCAGAAAATATTCAGAAAGCAAAAAATTGCCCAAATTCATTGTTTTGAACAAGAATATAAGATCGAGGAGTTGAAATTCGGCATAAAATTTCGTCACCTTCAGCATCACTCGAAAATTTTTGTCCCAGAAGCAGAAGAAAATATAAATATTAAAAGATCATGCAAAAAACGGTTAAATTGAATCGACGTCTTCACCGAGGCCAGCGAAGAGCTTTCTAAAAGCCGGAAGCCCGAGACCAAAGAATCTCCGATCAGCGCCGGCAAGCCGGTCTAGAATCCACTGGAAGAAAACCGGCTCGCAGGGCAAAAAGAGGCCGCCGGCGGGCTGCTGTCCGCCGAAGTCCTCCTCCGCCTTCTCAAGGAGACCCGCGATCACCGGTAAGTTGAAATACCTCGCCGGCATCTCGAACCGCCGCCGCTCAAAACCCACATACACGATGGCGTAGCCTGTTTGCGCATCCTTTCCCCAGGCCGGGAGGCAGCCGCTGCTGAAGATCCCCCGTTCCTGCATCGTCAAATTATGCTTCGCGATTTAGTTGGCGCCAAAAGCATCTCGATTTTAGCTTTTATAGATGTAATAAATGGGGTAAATATCAGAATATTTATGTCAGAAATACAAAATAAATTATGAGATATTCTTATCAAAAATTTGATTTGATTAGCCAATTAATTTTTATTTTGCACTTATTTTAAAATAAATCAACAATTTAAAAATCTATTCTAATTTAATTTAGATCACATTATTCTCACTCATTTATTTTATATTCTGAACTGCATTATTCTTAATTTTATTCAACTTTTTACAATGAAATAATTTATATAATATTCTAATTAAAATTTTGATGAGAATGGATCTTAATTTTTTTTGAATTTTTCTTAAATTATTATAATATATAAAAATTAAATTAATTTTAAAATAAATTTAATAATTTTGAGATATGATAAGTGTTAGAGTGCACATTTAATGTAAATTGAGAAAATTATTTTAAGATATTTATCAACTAAATTAATTTAAACTCATTTCAATTTCTTTTGGGATAACTTTCTAAAATAATATTTATTAGATGACAATGAGAATTTGAATGCTCATAGGAGATATGAGAATTTTTTTATTAGGAAGTTAAAAATTGAAGGAGGATTGAACTAGTTAGATTTGTGAGTTTGCTATTCAAATCACAAAATTTTTTGCCTCTTATTATGAGATTGATTTTTTTTTCTACTAATACATGACATTTATAATTCATTCTAATAAATAATTATAATTTTTAGCTCTTTCCCAATGAGAAGAGAAGTAAATTTTGGGCATATATTAGAAAGTAATAAAAATTATCTTTTTTTATTAGGTGTCAATGAGAATTTGACTCTTAACAAGACATACTAAAGAAAAAAATTTTATGTAGCCACTGGATATTGCGTGCTATTTATTATTTGTCTGGGAACTTAATAGCTTGCCATTAGATTTTTATTTTATTTTTATTTATTTTAAATTTAAATATATAATTCTAGAATGATAATTACATTTAATTTTTTTTTAAAAAAAAAGATCCATACCAATAGGTTGCCAACTTAATTGAGACCGATTCAAATTTGATTTATTGGCCCCTTTTTTTGGTATTCTTAAAAATTTCTTAAATTGGCATCTATTTGTCGTTATTCTTTGTATTCATTCTAATTTAATGCTATCTACTCTATAAGGTAGGAAATAGATTTCAAATGGTGCATTGATTTGACCCAACATGAGAAAAACAATCTAGGAATGTGGCACATAGTTTTATTAAACATAATCATAGTATCATAGTATCTTATTAAATATATAGTACGACTTGTGGCACGAGATGTTTCAAACGAGATTCGAGCGCTGCTCTTGCCAGAGGAATGAGTTCTGTCAACCAATGAGCCATACCTCAAGTCGTACTTAAACATAATATCATTTCGTTGTTCGAATGAATTCAAACACATAATAATAAAACGTTCACAACAACCTTTTTTTTTTTTTTTAACTCCAACTCTATATATTACATAATGAATGAGTCAAATTAAGAGATAGTTATTAAGAAGTAATCTCTGTCCTTTGCTTCCACTATATGTTATCCCAAAAGTTCATCCCTCCTTTATTTCTAAGAATATTCATTTTTCATTCATTTATATATAAACTTTATAGGAAAAATCAGAGAGTAAGGAGTAGGAGAAAGCACAAATTATGCATTATTTGCTTTGAAAGAAAGTAAGAGAACCCCTACTTTTGCTTTGGAAACTTTTTTAATGAAAATAATAAAATAAAAATACATGGCAGAGTTACCACAAGTATATAGTTAACATTTTTTACTAATCTATTAAAAGGTGATTAATTTTTTCTTAATTAATCCCACCCATTTATACATCAAAAGAAGAAGAGTACATGAGACTTACAACAGTTTAGGAAAAGCGGGATTTAGGTTCATATATTTATTTTAATCAAGTCAGCTCATGAGCTCACAATCCCCACACTATCAAGCTTGAACTCGAGCTTATTTAATATAAATTATAAACTTAACTTGAGTTCGAGCTCACGGCTCAAAGAAATTGACTCGTGAGTTCATTAAAAAATTGACTCACATACACTCCTAGTCAAACCACCAACACATATGCTATCAATATTGCTCATTTTATTCTAACAATTTCAAATTTTTATTAACAACAAATTATAATGATATCCAACTAACTATTTGGAGATAAATCAGCACTTTACGTCATTTTCCATTTTTACAATAAGTTAGTTTAACAATAAGATCAAATCAATTTCTCTTTTTAAAATACAAAAAAAAAATCCCCAAGTTTAGAAGTTTGTTTTTATCCTTATAAATAAAACGTGTGCTTTCTTAATTTAATGGATATTTCCAGGCAAGCAAGGCTTGTTCAAGCAAAATTTGGCCCCTGAAGGAGTTCAATGTGCAAGCTCAGGTCTCACCAGTGCTGAGTTGGTCAAATCGAGCTCATTCTAGTGCCAATTGGAATCAGTTTGAAGGTAAATATATTATATCCTATTACAACTTTAAGATTAAGTAATGCCAGTTCAACTAAAACAAAATGCTCCAAAATTTGTGCTATCAAAAGGACATTTCTTAACTAGTCTAGATAAAGTGCCCATCAATGTTAAACTCGGTAAAATATTGTTATATTATTGTCATAATATTAGGCTTCTTTTGAGACAACTTTTGATCATAATTTTTTGTACTAAAAAGTTACTTTAAAAAGTAATAAGAGAGCTATCTCAAATAAAATTTTAGTCATGTGAAATATTATATGGTTGAAAGCAGCGGTGTCAAAACGGGTCCACGGGTCAGATTGGGGTTGAACCTGGATTGACCCTAACCCGGTCTAATTTTGTAAACGGGTCGAAACTTCTGACCTAGACCCTACCCGTCAGGTTACCGGGTTGACCCGACCCAGCAAACCGACTTTCCCTAATCACGGTGATGTGAGTACATGCATGAGTCGCTTTTCCTCCTCCGACGTCGACTCGTCGACGACGTTCCTTCATGTCAAATCAGAAATCACCACAGCGCGTTGTTCTTCCATCCTCAATCTCGACTTCCGACCGATCAGACCACGGTTGAGATGGTTGGGCCGGTTGGAGCTGCAGGAGGCAGAGATCAGACGGGCGTGACTGGCGGCTGAAGGTCAAGAGACGGAGGGAGAGCCGCTTGCATGAGTCGGAGAGGTGACTGGCGGCCAATCAGACAGAGGCTAGCCGCTTGCGTGACAGTGTGAGTACGTCGAAGAGCCGGAAAGGTAACTAGCGGGTAGGGTTTTCTAAACGGGTCAAGCCAAGTCATTTTCAGGTTTCTAGGTCAACCCGAATCCGACCTAATTTCTAAAATGATTCGACTTGCCGAACCTGACCCGTATGTTAAACGGGTTGACCCGAATCCGAAATTTTCTGATCATGTTCAAAATTGACATCCCTAGTTGAAAGAATGTTGGTGAATTTTCATGGTTGGATGTCTCTATAACTCTTCTGAGGCGCTATTTCATTTGGTCCAGTAATTATATTCCAAATTCAAATTAGTTTACTTCATCGTTGGAATAGCCTCTTATAAACGTGTTTTGGGAAGCCATTCAAAAACTCTTTCAAAAAGCCTCTAATAATATCTCTTTTAAAGAATCCTCTTGATAGCCCATGGTTGCAATAAAAAACTCTTGATCTTCCACCCAATGCCACTTTCTCTCTCTAAGTATTTTTGAGGCACTCAATCAAATCTTAGTAACTATTCAAAAATGGCATCAAGGTATTTATCCTACTACAAATATCAGTAATTATTATTATCATTAATCTCAAACTATTTGTTATATTTTTTATGCATTTATCATATCTCAAGAATTTTGACATTCATCCGAGTCTTGCGTCGTAATTTTTGCATTTAGTAGAAATATTAGTTCTTTGATATTTCTCAACACTTTGATTAGCTCACTCATTTAAATCACTAATGAATGTTAGTCTATATTTATGGGGGTGTAAACGACTCGAGTCGAACTGGAGGCATAATGAGCTATCAAGCTCAGCTAATTGGTAAAAAAGTTAGTTCGAGGTCGAGTCAAGCCCATAGAATGAGCTTGAGCTCGACTTGTCCGTTTATTCGCAGGCTTGAGAGCTCGAGTCAAGAGAAAATATATAGGGTATCATTAAAATTTTTTATTTGAATTTTCTTTTATTTATATTTTTAATCAGAAAAGCAGCAAGCAACAAAATATAGTTCTTTTGGATAAAATATTGTACAGATCCTTTTTCTATTTTTCTCAAAAAATAATTTCAAAAAAGCTAATTTCGAAAATAGCAGAATAAAAAAATTATGATTGCTAAAAAGCAAAACTCATACCTAATGAAGGCTTCGTTTGGGACGTCTTTGTTATTGTTTCTTAAAGGAAATTTTTAGTATAAAAATTAAAATTTTTATATCAGAAATCTTCTTTAAAAAGTAGTAAGAAAGTCATTCCAAACGAAGTTTTTTTATAAATAAGAGATGAGCGGTGGTTTACAGGAGATGAGCGGCGATCCGCTGGGATTAGTTGGCAAGCACTAAGACTAGGTTGATATGCCATAAATTTAGAAAAAAAATCATAATTAAGGCGCACCATATATATCACAACACGAGCTTTTAGGTCTATGTCCAACATAATTTGAATCACAAACTCCAATAATTTTTCATAATAATGTTTTCAATGATAGCCTTTCAAAAACAATTATACCAAATAAAATCTAAAAGATACCCATTGAGGCTTAGGGTGGTTGGTAGATGAGCACGGTTGGGAACCCCCCATCTGGGTTTGAATCCCCTCTACTACGGCATCGCCCTTCAGCGGAGCATAGCAAGTGTGAGTCTGATGCCGGTGGGTGGCCTCACAGGATTCCGCCGAGGGATTAGTTACGCCACGCAAGCGCTTCCTTGGAAGTAGCAGCGGGTAGATACTCCCGTTCCAAAAAAAAACCTAAAAGATAAAAGAGGCATTTATAGCAAAATTGAATTGTCACATCAAAATCATATAAAATAAAAAATAGAGCTCACCTTGATCTGTTAGTTGATAGCATTGGCTATTAATCAAGATGTTTTGAATTCAAAATTTACATATGTGATGTGTATTTGAATTTGATTTAATTGACATAAATATGCTCGCATAAAAAAACAAAGAAGTTAACATGCAAGGGGCAACTTACATAGTTCTACGCGCAAAAGCTTTACTGTTGTATGAATGCACAAGCTCAATAAACACATTGACTCGAGGCAAAAACACTCACCCAAGATAAGAATTAAGGAAGCGGTGGGAGTTTTATGGGAAACCAAACATTGAGGTCCGTATAGAAAATATCATTTTCATAAGACCTCCATTATGAGAGCCTAAAAATCGGTGTGTTTGAAGAGGAAGTTCCTTCCTGTAGTTTTAATTCTACTTCTGAGTTTAGCGTTTTCCATGATCATTCATTAAGGGTTTGTAAAGCTTCATGCAAACTTGTGAGGGTAAAAGATGCAGATGATAGCTCTTTTTAGGGTTTCGGTTTTGATCATTATCTTATTAATCAGCTCTTATGGCTTCTCTTATCAAATCACTTCTGAAATTATATTCTATGAGACTTTAATTTTATTTGGGACAACTTTTTAACTGTTTTCTAAGTATAAAAATTTATAGCTTAACAAAGATTTTTACTAAAAAAACTGCTTTTAAAAAATATAGTAAAAAAATGGTCTCAAATGAAGCCTTTATTTTTTTTTTTTTTTACATTTTTATAGAAGTATTAAAATGTATAGTTTAGTACAAAAAGAATGCATCAATGTATATGAGAAATCCATATGAGTTATATGCAACAATAAAATTACTGATTTGCAATTTTATTTTGCAGAAATGAATAGGTCATAGGAGTCAGATGTTTATTTTTTTTTTAAACAAATCAGATTTTATTCCAAAATAAGAGACGAGACATACAACCAAAGGGCCAAAAAGCCAACGAAAAACAATACAAAGTTGAAAATATGACATTAATCGATAAAATGCATAGTAAACTGGAAAGGATAGTAATCCAAAGCGTCAGACTCAGAAATCCGGTTGTCAAGCTTGGACCATCATAGGAGTCAGATGTTGTGTTGTAATAAAGTTGTACATGTGTTTGATAAAAATCTTTCTTTTTTTTGGATTGTATTTAGTTGAGTACAACAATAAATAAATACTGCACATAGATGTGTTTATGAATTTAAATGCAACTACTTTCACTTTTCATAATGTACATAACATAGTTATGAACAACCCTATAACTCACTAGATTTATATAAGGTTATTTACCATGCTAGATTTGCAACTGCTTTTATTTTTAATGCACACAACTTCTACAAAACCTAAAAATTTGAAGAATTTTATATAATTATTGCGGACTGAGAAATTTGTGGCGATAGAGTAAAAAAGATTCTTCTTCTTAGCGATGAACGAAAATTTAGCGTACAAATAGTCAATAGAGAAACACATAAATTTTTCTGTGGAAAACACTGAAAATGAAAAAAATCACGAGGTCTAGCCTAGTTAAAATGATTCCACTAATATTTTAATGAGTTCAAAAATCTTCTTTTTCCCTAACTCAAGGAGAGGAAGAATACAATATGTTGAAGATTTCTCTAAACTTCAGACAAACATAAATTTGGTAAAGAGATCTGACAACAGCCAACGAGTGAATGGAAGTCCAGCACTGATTGGTTGTTGGAAAGAAATTTGACGACACTTGATGGTGCGGGCTAGAGAATGCAGTGAGCTCACTAGCCTTTCCTTCTTTTTTCTCCCCTCTATATGAAGAATGAAGGCCTATTTATAATTTTTTTGGAGTGACATGGCTTGTAAATGTGGAGAAGATCAAATGCATGTTGGGAGTGTTCCATCAGACGACTGATAGCGCTTCCCTTGATTATAAAGCATTTATCAAGCATTAATGTGCCTGAATGATGTCGGAATTAAGTGAACTTGGGCTCGTTGGATTCGTCTCATCAAGCCGGTCGATTCGATTATAAGCATGTCATATTTGATGATCATTTGGTCATTCAATTAATGCATTGAACCTTCCAAGCATGCTTTAGACCCTTGATTTGGACCCATTTCGGCTCAGATTGGAGCGATTTTGGTGTTGTTGAGTTCGTATCTTTGAGATATTCAATTTGACTATAAGTTTACTAAAACCAGAGTTTGCATGATCCCAATTTTAATTTTTGAAGTTTTTAATTTATATATACCTTCAGATTCGTGTCTGATCAATAAAAATTTTGATAATGTATCAATAATTATGTGCAAATATATTTTATTAATTTTCTTCTTTTTTTATATTATGCATGGTAGTGTACATCGTAAAAATTATGAAATAACATATTTGTGTATAGCTCTAGAAATCAAACTACTTTTGGTTTTGTGTTCAACATAATGATTTACAGCCTAAAAATTTTATGTGAAAATTATACACAACTATGTGTAGCATTTTTAAGTTTTTTTTTTTTAATATTATGCATAAGTTTATATAACTTTGGAAACACATAACAAGCATTGTGCATAGTCTTTTGCAATACTATAGGAGCAATTTTTTTTTTATTGTTTGTGTTCTATATTTACCAAATTGTAACATTTTTAGCACAACATAATCTTAAAAATACAAAATAAGAGTTGTGCATAGTTGTGGAATAAACCCTAAGGCTTAAACATCATGCAATTGAATTATGGACATGCAAAAAAAGCCTAAAAATAGTATGCAATGACATGTAGTAAAGCGAGTGGATGATGAATACTACTTGAGATAAGTAACAAATTTTAAAAGACAACACCCGAGGTATATATATTTAAACTTGCTTACGAAGAAACTCACTGCAAAAATTTTTGAAATCTTCAACGATCCTTAAATCATCTTCATTTACTCTCAAATATAAGACTTCGTTTAGGATGACTTTCTTACTGCTTCTTAAAACATCTTTCTAGTACAAAAATAAAAAATTTTGTACTAAAAAGCTGCTTTAAGAAACAGTAAGAAAGCCCTCCCAAACGAAGCTTAAGTCATTCAATTTACCAAAATGATCTTTGCTCCTTCTAACGTTATCGGAGAAACTCAAGTAATCTCCATTCTGATATCGTGGTTTAGTTACACTTTGTCTTTCTTGTCGAAGACGAATAGATCGGAAAAAACTCTTATTTTTTAACTTTGAGTTGACTCGAACTCGTAAAAAATGATTGAAAAAATTTTGCATAATCATCGAACTACAATAATCTTCCCTACATGTAGAGCAACATACGTAGTTCACTCCTAATAATTTTAAACAAAGCTATCTGAATTTTAAGGATCAGATCGACGGTCGGCAGAATATATTCAAAACTGATTTTATAAACGCACTTTTCAACTTAAATTTCTATTAATGTTTGTGGCATGAATATTACACCGATGTTCTCTATAGAACTACTGAAAGAGAGATTTTATTTTTTTTAACTAAAGCTTTGCCAATGATTTATTAGATTAGCAATAATTCCAAGCCTTTGGATATAATTTTTAAGTAGAAAATAAATAAATAAATGTAAAAATCCATCTGTATACAGCAATAATGCGCCTCTAAGTTGACGTCAAGAAAGTAACATACTACATTACAAATAACTAACAAGACAATAATATTTATAAAAAAATACAAAAAGTCCTTTTAACGGTATCTAAAATATAGAACTGTCAGCATTAGGGCTGTCAAAATGTGTCAATAGATTGGGTTCAGGTTTGATCGAAATCAGACTAACGTGAACTTGACTTGTTTAATAAAAGGGTGAAAAAGTTAAATCTGAATCCGACCTGCTAGCAATCTGAACCTGACCTGCTAGCAACCTGAACCCAACATGATAACCCGTTTTAATTTTAAAAAATATTTTTATTAACTTATTAATCATAAATTTTAGGTTAATTGATAAAAATAAGATGATTAGACCATTAAATAAAAGAATTAAAAAAATGTTAAATGGTTTATTTTTCAGATCAAAATCAGATTGGCAGATCAAACGAACCCAACCTGTTTAATAAATGGGTTGGAATGCACGATCCGAATCTGACCTATTTATTAAACATGTCAATTTGAACCTAATACACATTAGGTGACTTGGTGTGAGATTAAAGTCATCAAAAAAAGATGATAAGACATCCACTTTATAAAATATATTTGATGTCTAAGATTCACCCTTTCAGCCGAGTTCGAGTCGGCTTATTTATTATAAAAATAATAATTTTAATACGAGCAATTATTGTAATAATATGATAAAAAGAATAAAAAAATTAGTAGAGAAATAATTAAAAAAAACCACTTGGTATAAAAAGTGAGATAATTTTTAAATATTCTTAAATGTTTTATACTTTTACTTTCAAATATTAATATATTTTAAGTATATTTTACATGACTCTTTTTTTTTAAACGAGCCAGCTCGCGAGCTAACTAGTCTAATTCAGGCAAGCTCAAACTTGGTTGATTAGTTCATGGAGCCCGACTTCTGAGCAGTTTATCGAACTGAGCTCCAACAAACTCATGAGTCGGTTTGACTCACTGACACCACTAGACCAATCATTTAATTAAAATCATATGATTGAGCACATAATAGATAGCAAAATTTAAACATATTAAATTCCAATAATAGATTGTCAAAAAACCCTATGGAAATTAACTAATTATAAGAGCGAAGAATAATGATTTTCAATTCGATTCAATATTTCTGAATAAATAATAACGATTGCAATCAAATATATTGCTATATGCGGTATGGTAGTATATTGTTATGTATCAATTGAAAGGGGTGGAGATATAAAATCAATTGTGACTGAAGCTCTCTTCTCATATTATGTAATGGCGAAATTTACAAATATCACAAAATTTATAAGTTTTTATTGTCACAAAATGAACATATATAAAAAATTTACAGTTCTATGTAACTTTTGCTTTTAAATTTTATTTTTGGAAAGCGTATTTTTATTACTGCGAATAAAAGAGAGCTTTTAGAAATAAATATGGAAGAGTTTAAGCTGCCCTAAATAAAAACTTATGTTTCGTTTGGGACAACTTTGATACATCCTTGAAAAATTATCTTGATCGGGCACGAATCTCGAGGTAAAATCAAGTGGGAAACTTCCAAAATTAAAATTGAGACCATCTGAACTCCAATTTCAGCAAACTTGCAGTTGAACTGAATGTCTCGGAAATACAAACTCAACGATACCAAATTCAACCCAATCCGAGCCCAAATGGATCCAAATCAAGGGTCTGAAGCGCTGTTGGCAGTTCAAACCATAATTTAGATTACCAAACGGTCTCCAAATATGACGTGCTTATATTCGAATCGAGCGTCTCGACGATACAAATCCAACGAGCCTAAGATCGCAAAAATCCAATATCTCTAAGGCCTCCAAATGTCCAGCAAACGGTCCACGATTAAAAGATTCAACATCGGCCGTCCATTCAAACCACTCCCCTAATTACCCTTGATCTTCCACCTATTTACGGGCTAAGCCCCCTCTCCTCTTGAAAGAGGGACACCTAATCGTAAGGAGAAAAAGAGAGAGCTCTTGCCTCCTTGCTCCTCCTTGACCACTGGGAGAGTTTGACATCCACTACCTGCCCAAACCCAACATAAAATATCAAGCACTTGCAAATTTTGTGGTTGAATGCACCATCGTCGTATCTGACAAGTCACCAAGCGTCTCTCCTTCTCCCCCGTGTTGGACGATGTATGTTGATGGAGCCTTTGGAAGTTCTGGCGCCGGAGCAAAAATTCTGTTAATCTCCCTGCAACAAGTTACTCTTGAGTACAGGCTCTGACTTAAGTTCCCTGCAACAAACAACGTAGTGAAATAAGAGGCTCTTATTATTGAATTATGCCTGGAAATCGACTGTGAAGTACAAAACCTGGTAGTTTATATTGATTCTCAGTTAGTTGCCTCACAGGTGGAAGGAGAATTCGATATTCACAATCCCCAACTGGCCCTCTATTGCAATATAGTAAAGCTGCTTTTAGCTCGTGTAAACAAACATCAAATTATCCATATCCTTCAAGAGCAAAATGCACAAGCAGATGCCCTCTCCAAATTGGCCACTTCTACAACCGGTGACACTTTCAAAAGAAAGTGTATCGAGGAGATTTATTTTCCAAGTATTCCAGGCTCCTGGGTGATACAATCAATCGATGATTCAAGAGAGGCATCCTAGATTCATCCCATTCTATCTTTCTTACAAGATGGTACTCTTCCTGAAGACCCGATAACAGCAACGCGACTAGGAAGGCAGGCAGCAAACTTCACTATCATTGGTGGAGAATTATACAAGCGGGCCTTCATGGGGCCCTATCTCAAGTGCCTCCCTCCCTTAGAGGCCAATTATGCGCTCCGAGAAGTACATTCAGGCATCTGTGGAGAATATTTGGGTGGAAGGGCACTCGCCCACAAGATAATGAGACAACGATCCTACTGGCTCACGATAAAGCAAGATGCATCAGAGTTCATACAAAAGTGCAATAACTGCTAGCTACATGCCAACCTCACCCATCAACTTGCCATAGAAATCTCAACATTACAGAATCCCTAGCCTTTTGCTCAGTGGAGGATCGACAAAATAGGGCCTTTTCCTATAACCACTGGACAACAAAAGTTCATTATATTGGTAGTGGACTATTTCACCAAGTGGGTGGAGGCCAAACCTCTGGCAAAGATCACCGAGGCAAATGTCAGACAATTCTTATGGAAGAGTATAGTATGTCATTTCGGCATCCCCGCAAAAGTTATCACCGATAACGGAACACAGTTTACTGGAAAGATCATCACAGCATTTTGTAAAGATCTCCACATTCAACTAATACACACGGGTGTAGCCCATCCTCATGCCAATGGACAAACAGAGGTCACTAACTGAACTATTCTAAAAGGATTGAAGACGCGGCTAGAGAAGGTTGGGGGGCAATGGGCTGACGAGCTCCCAAATGTCCTCTGGGCCTATCGTACCACAGTTAGAACTCCAATAGGAGAAACCCCATATAATCTCTGCTTTGGCACAGAAGCTATTATCCCCGTCGACATTGGAGTCCCAAGCCATAGAGTTCAAACTTTTGACTTCAACGGCAACGAAGAAAAGCTCCGATACAATCTAGACCTCCTTCCAGAGGCAAGAGACGAGGCGATGCTCAAAACTGCTGCATATCACTAGAGAGTTGCCCGTCACTACAACCGAAGGATGAAACCACGACATATATCAGTCAGGGATCTAGTTCTACGTAGCATCGAGGCAGCAGAAAAAGGCCCCCAACGCAATAAACTCTCCCCCGTCTGGAAGGATCCGTACTTGGTGACAGCCGTGGTAAAGCCCGGAACCTTCAAACTGAAGGATGCTGAGGAAAAATGCTTCCTCAGACCTGGAATATGGACAATATTATTTGTTTTAAGTATTGTATGTCTTCAGTGTTAAGTGTCGTTTACCTCTCGTATTGTCAGTAACGCTTGTAGCTCTTATCCCTGAATTATATCAGGGAAGTGTGATGTTGTTTAATGTAGTAAAATTCTGTTTCCCCCTGTTCAGTTACATTATCGTCTTCTTTAAGTAGAACTGTAATGATGATTTCACACACACGGTGAACTTCAATCTTGAAATCCTTGATTTGAGTAATACACAATCACTATTGTAACTCAATCACAGGATGATCAGTCCCAGGGGGATTTGATCCGACCTCTTCCACATAGGTTAGAAGGCATTACAAAGTGCTTTGATCAACAACCTCTGATAGGTCAAAACATCCTAGGTGGATGTTACTTGTTTATAATATCCTTGATTCGAGACATACGAACTCTACGTTGCACCTCAATCACTGGATAATTTGTCCTAGGGGGAATCAATCTGACATCTTCCACATAGGTCAAATAGCACTATACAATGCTATAGTCCACAACCTCGGAAAGGCCAATAATCCTTAATGGATGCCATTTAAATCTTGAAATCCTTGGTTCGAGAAGCGTGAATCTCAATCTCTGGATATCCAATCCAACATCCTTCACACAGGATGGAAGGCATTAACTAACAGCCCCATATGAGTCGAGTACCTTAACAAAAAAGAAAAAGAGGGCATAAAGAAAATTCACTCGAGCTGAAATAAATATTTTCCACTAATAAATGCATCAACAATCCACTACCAAATCATAAAAGATAACACATATGAACACAAACATCTAACACAGACAAGAGGCACGAAGAAAGATCGAGTAATACACCTAGCAAAGTTCTATTCTATATCTACAATCTCATCATCAACCTCCAAGGCAAAGGCCTTCTACAGCTCACTCTCTATCTCATCACCGTCAGAATTCGAGGGAGAGTCATCTGAAGCCTGGCTGGGTGTCAGCCCCTCGACCTCAACTCTAATCTTCCGCTGTACCAGACGAGCTCCCTTTAAGAAGCCCCGAATGAACCCCTCATCAATACACTGCTACTCTAAAGCCTTCACCTCTACCTCATAGATATGATCGCAAGCCTCTTGAACGTGGTCCTGGATGATGATCTTGAAGGCTATCGACTTCTTGAAATCCTCAATAACTCTCGAAGACTTGAAACCAGTCAAGACAGCCTCCTTCTCAGCAATAAGAGTTTGGGACTTCTTATTCTCGGCCTCGAGCACCGCTACTTTCTCTACGAAAGCCCTTTGATCCTCGTGGAGCTGGGTGATCATCGCCTGTGCCCTCTCAAGATCAACTTGAAGACAATCAATCTGCTGATTCTGAAGAGATATGGAGTGTACTATGTTCGCTAGCTCAGTCCTGCACCCGCATAACTTCTCCTCCAGCACCTTTGCCTCTCTAGTCTTATGATCGTACTTCCACTTGTACTATCCTTGAAGGTATTTGACTTTCACAAATTTGGCGTTCCATTCATTCAGGGCCTCTGTTAACTCGGCTTCAAGCTCCGTACGCCGTGACAACTGAAACAAAAAAGAGAAGAGCGTCAGAAGCCATCCCAGAAAGGAAAGAAAGGAAACATTAGGAAGATATTACTCACCAGGTCATTAGCTTTGCAACGTTTGACACATTGGTGACTTAAGACATCCCCATAAACACGAAACTTGATGGGGGAAGAGGTAGGGGGAATCTTGCTCACACTTGTCACAACCCCCTCCAACTTCTTCTTCTTCTTCAATAAAACCTGGGGATCTTAACCTCTTGCCTGTCGCTTAGGGGCCACTTTTGGAGCTAGGGCAGGTGGCTCAGGAACCTTGGAAGTCAGCTTCAACATCCGAGCGTCCGACCTCCCAGGGTGAAAGGACAGACCAACCTTGAACAGAAACTCTTCTTCTATGTACTTATTTAAATAACGAACCTCATATAGAAGATAGTCGACGTCGGGAACCTTCAAAAGCCTTATTATGTCTTCCTCTCTGACATGCAAAGGAGCTGGAAAGTCCCTCATCTTTCCCCACTTCTTGAGTAGGCCCCAGTCATTTCTCACAAAAAAGAAGGCGCTGGACCAGCTCTTCGTAGGATCCCGAGTGCGCATGTCTAACCATTTGGATCTGAAGGTCACACGCCCTTGCATGTTACTAGTGAGCTGGCCCATCCGTGAAAGATAATCAGGTATCAGAATGGCTCTCCGATCTCTAAATAGTGCGATCAGCCCCATCGTCACTGACATGGCCCTATGCAAAAATTGAGATAGACTCACCTCACATTTCTTTAAAATCTCAATCAGCTTAGCAGGTGGTGGAAAGCGTAACCCTGCTCGCAAACTGGTCTCATAAACGGTAATGTACCCGGGAGGAGGAATGCTAGCTTGATCAGATCTCTTCGGGACCGTCGTCACCACATCATTCGGGATGAAAAATTTCTTATGCAGAATCATCATAGCATCACCTGTGGTCGTGGATGCTGCATCATCCACCCTCGCCCCCTTGTTGGGCCTCCGTTCAGCATCAGGTGGGGCGGCCTGTTTTCTCATAACTGCGGGATCGCTCGAGGGAAGATGGTCGCCCGACATGGCCTCTATATAGGGAGGGGCCCTGCCAAAAGCAGGGGAATGCCTCCCGTATTGAAAAAGGGTAGAAGGGCGGAGGGGAGGAAATCTCCTTATTGCAGAGAGGGGCCCTGGACCTGGATGAGGGATGCCACCCATTTAGAGCCAGGGGAAGGCCTCTAATGAAAGAAAAGAAAGGGAGGGGGGGAAGGTGCAAGGTTTAAGGCCTAGGGATGGTCAATTTATAGTTGGGGTAGGGGCATTTTAGGAATTTTGAAAAAAAGAAAAGAAAAAAATAATATATATTATGTATAAAATTTTTTTTTACCTTTGACCGGTCAACCAGCTAACCGCAGCCGGTCAACCGGGCGGACCGGCCATGTCGCCCGGACGACCCGCGGGCTAGCCGCGGGTCAGGCGCAGGCCAGCGGGAGCGCGGGTCGGGCACAAGCTCGGCGGCCAGGTACGGTTGCGGGCGCGCAGCGGCGCGATGCGGCAGGCCGTCCCAACTCATTTTCGTGCCCTATTTCGGGCCCAAAAAGGTCAAATCGGACATTTTTAGGGTCCTTGGAACCGTTTTTCAACGTCCCATACTCAATTTTGACACATTTGAAGCTGTTCGGGACCTCTCAGCGCAAGATTGTATTATTTCTAAATTTTGAATTGCACAAAAAAATTCCTTAAAAACTGTGACACATATTTTTGAACTTCTGGAGCTTCGACATCCCAAAATAGGGGGCAACTGGTACATCCCTGAAAAATTATCTTGATCGAGCACGAATCTCGAGGAAAAATCAAGAAGGAAATTTTCAAAATTAAAATTGAGGTCATATGAACTCCGATTTCAGCAAACTTACAGTCAAACTGAACGTCTCAAAAATATGAACCCAACGATATTAAATTCAACCCAATCTGAGCCTAAATGGGTCTAAATCAAGGGTCTGAAGTGCTGTTGGCAGGTTCAAACCATAATTTGGATTATCAAACGGTCTCCAAATATGACGTGCTTATATTCGAATCGAGCGTCTCGACGAGACGAATCCAAAGAGCCTAAGATCGCCAAAATCCAATATCTCTAAGGCCTCCAAATGTCCAGCAAACGGTCCACGATCAAAAGATTCAACATCGGCCGTCCATTCAAACCACTCCCCTAATTACCCTTGATCTTCCACCTATTTACGGGCTATGCCACTCCCAAAAATCTATAAATAGAGCCCCCTCTCCTCTTGAAAGAGGGACATCTAATCGTAAGGAGAAAAAGAGAGAGCTCTTGCCTCCTTGCTCCTCCTTAACCACCGCCGGAGTTCCACCGGACCACCGCTTGACGCAGGAGTTCCGTTGGACCACCTCTTGACGCTGGAGCTTCGCCGGACCACCACCTGAGGCCCTGCACTTCGCCGGACCACCACTTGAGGCCTTGCACTCTGTCGGACCACCACCTGAGGCCCTGCACTTCGCCGGATCACCACCTGAGGCTCTACACTCGGCCGGAAAACCACCTGAGGCCCTGCACTCCACCAGACCACCACCTGAGGCCCTACACTCCTACCTAGGACTCGAAGTTCTGCCAGATCGTCAGAAGACCCCAAAGTTCTGCCAGCGCGACATCAGATTTTCACATACCCCCGACTTTAACCCGACGGTTGATGCTTGTAACCTGATTGCCCTCAGAGGCGAGTCAGCCCCCTGTAATTAACTCAAGTTCTAGTGAAAATCATTTCAACTGGGTCAGGCCCCGTAATTGTTCCCTTTTTCGGGGTTTTCCACGTAAAAAATCTTGTGTTCCCTGTGTGTGAGCTGAATATTCGTGCAACACTAAGACGTAAAATTCAATCTCTACGGCCCCGTATATTTTAGCCCACAACAAACTTATTTATTACTTTCTACAAAAATTTCTTAGTACAGTTTTTTTTAGAACAACTGAAAAATAGTGGTCAGAAGGTGTTCCAAACGAAGCCTAAGACTTCTTTTGTGATAGCATTCTTTCTGCTTTCTAAAGCTGCTATAGAGAAAATTAATTTTTTAAACCTGCTATAGAGAATATAAAAATTTAAAGTTGTTGCAGAAAGCATCATCCTAGAATAAATTTTTTATGGAAGAAATGAAAAATAATGATCAAACAAAAATTATGATTTCGGTATAAAAAGCAAATCGATATTAAAGTTGCCCCTAACGGAGCCTTAGGTGTTTGGGACAATTTTCTCATTATTTTTAAAGCAGCTTTCGAGTACAAAAATTTCATGAAATAAAAATTTTTGTATTTAAAAACTAATTTAAAAAACTAAATTTCGAGTACAATCAGCTTAGCAGCTTTCTCCTTTAATGTTGTATGTATTTATATACGAGAAATTGAATAATAGATGTGTAAATAAGCAATAATTCAATATGTAGAAAATTTTGAGGAGAATATTCTTATAAAAATTGATTAAGATGGATTTTAATACTCTCACATTTATTTTAAGATAAATATAATATAAAAATTAATTGATCCTATCCTAATTAAAAATCTTTCTTGCTCTCATTTCTCTTTCACTTTCTTTCTCATCATTTGTCTTCTCTCTACATCTCTCTCTCAATCATTTATCTCTTCTGTTTCAACTAAATACGTTAAATAGTGGCACATTCAGAACTTGCCAAATCAGTACTTGTCAAATCATTTGGCACATTTAAGACTACGCCAAATAATTTGATAAATTTACTCTTTTTTTAAATTTTTTAATAATCATACTTCTTAATACATCCTCGAAAAATTATCTTGATCAGCACGAATCTCGAGGCAAATCGAGTTGGAAACTTTCAACATTAAAATGGGGACCATTCGAACTCTGATTTCAACGAGCTTACAGTCAAACTAAACGTCTCGAAAATACGAACCCAATGACACTAAGTTCGACTCAATCCGAGCCCAAATGGGTCAAAATCAAGGACCCAAAGCACTGTTGGAAGGTTCGAACCGCAATTTAATTTCCCAAACGGCTTCGAAACATGACATGCTTATAGTTGAATCGAGCAGCTTGACGAGACGAATCCAACGAGCTCAAGATCGCTATAATCCAATATCTCTAAGACCTTCAAATATCTAGCAAAATGGTCTACGATCAAGGGATTCAACATCGGCCGCCCATTCAAACCACTCCCTAATTACCCTTGATCTTCCTCCTATTTACGGGTCATGACACTCTCAAAAATCTATAAATAGAGCTCCTCTCCTCTTGAAAAGAGGCCCCCTAATCCTAAGGAGAAAAGAGAAAGATCGGAGATCGCTCTTGCCTCCTTGCTCCTCCTCGACCACCGCCTGACGTTGGAGCTCCACTGGACCACCGATTGACGCCCTGAGCTCCATCGGCTCCACCGGACCACCGCTTGACGCCCTGAGCTACGCCAGACCACCGCTTGATGCCCTGAGCTCCGTCGGACCACCGCTTGATGCCCTGAGCTCCGTCGGACCACCACCTGACGTCCTCAACTCCCCCGGACCACCACCTGACGCATGGAGTTCTGTTGGACAACCACCTAAGGCCCGAAGTTCTACTGGACCACCACCTGAGGCCCAGAATTATGCCAGATCACTGGTGACCCCAAAGTTCCACCAGAGTGACGTCGGACTTTCATATACCCCCGGCTTTCACCATTTAGTTGAAATTTGTAATCTGATCGCCCTGGGAGGCGAGTCAGCCTACTGTAACCTACTCAAGTTCTAGCGGAATCATTTTGACTGGACCATGCCCCATGGTTTTTCCCTTTTTCAGAGTTTTCCATGTAAAAATCTTATGTTCTCTGTGTGTGAGCTGGATATCTGTACAACATTAAGACGTAAAATTCAAACTTTATCGCCGCATATATCCTAGCCCGTAACACTTCTTTTACTTAATTACATTTTATACACATTCATATTTAAAATTCCTCCCCTCACATATAAGCGCCCGATATTTTTTTTTTTTTTTGGGACCAAATGCGACCCATTTAGCACCTTCTCATATGAGAAATCCTCAAATCCTTACCTACGCTACAGGGACAGCTACATCAAAGGAAGCCGACACCCTACCCCAAAGTCTCGGTTGGCACTTGGCCGTCACAGTCGAAGCTTCTCTCTCCAGACTTCTCTCTTTCTCTCCCTAGATCGAACGACTAGAAGAAGAAGTTCGGCGAGGAAGGAGGTGCCTCTGAACGGTCAAGATGATGCCGACTCGCCATGCACCAGATTTAACGGCTAGATACCACCGCCTACCGTCTACCATTCCACGCGTTCTCTCTCAGCGGCCTTTCTGCACCTTAAAGAGAGAGAGAGAGAGAGAGAGAGAGAGAGAGAGAGGGAGAGGGGGAGAGAGAGAGAGAAAGGGAGGGTGGTGCTCAATTCTCCATTCTCACTTTCTTTCCTCCTTCAAAGACGACTCCTTCGTTCCTGACCCCTGATCAGCTGTGGCAATCGAGGTGAGATAAGATCTTATCTCGAATTTTTTCTATGTTTCATTGAATCAGGTTTGATTACTCTATCCTTTCCCATTCGATTCAGCTATTATCGATGAGAATAAAGAAAATGAAATTCAAAGTCATGCGCTTTCATTTATCGTAATCATTTAGCTTGAAGTGCGTTTGAAATAGTAGAGCAAACGATACCCTTTTGAATTGCGCTTTTTTTAACTTTTGTAAATAGATAAATTGAGAGAGAGAGAGAGAGAGAGAGAGAGAGAGAGAGAGAGAGAGAGAGAGAGAGAGGCAGAGAAAACGCTCGGTATTTGATGCTGCTTTCTGGTCTTCTGCTAGTTTGGTCGTTGGTTATTATTCTGATAGGAATATTTAAACATTTTCCCCAAAAGGGGAGATTTTTTAGTATACCTGCGGTGAGTTGGTTAGAACTAGGATCTGCTGTAGTTTGAATGATTCAGTATACTATGTATGATCTATTCTATTCCTTTTCCTTTTCTAATGAGTATGGATACAGTTCTGACTTATGTTTGTCTCTGCTTACCGTATACAGCTTCCTAGTTTGGGAAAATTGTTTCAGGTCATTGTCAGAAGACTAAGTTTAAATGGGATGGAAAAATATTTGCAAAAGGCGCTTGAGAGTATTCGCAGTTACATTGATGATATACCTGGACTATAAGGTCTTTCTTTTCATCCCCTAAGTTCTTTGATGTATTTTCAATTTTATTTTATTTGCTATTGCTACTTGCTTGCTAACTAGATAATCGTTTTTGTGCTTTGGGTTGCAGGCAGTGCAAAAGAAGGCAAAATGGGTTAGCAAAGGGAAAGAGGATGCTCTATGGGCAAGAACCCATGAGCGGAATGCTAGACGGGTTCTCAATTTGATAATAGAGCTGGAAGGTCTGTGGGTAAAGTTGGGTCAATACTTGTCTACTAGAGCGGATGTACTTCCAGAGGCCTATATAGGTCTCCTCAAGCAGCTTCAGGACTCTCTGCCTCCTCGCCCTTTGGAAGAGGTGTAACTTATATTTGTCTTTTTAATTGTAAAAATGCTTGCTTTGAAGCCAACTTGATACTGTTTTCTTCCTTCTCGCCATTATCATTATGCTAATGTGTATATCAGGATTATAATTGACCTCCTCCGAAATAATAAAAAGAAAGATTTTTTTGTTCTCATTCTTCTAGGATAAAGATTATAGTTAGGTAATTTCTGCTTCTATGTCTGCACTTCCCTAAATCATGTCATTAATTTTAAATATTAATCACATTAGTTATGAACCTAGTTGCTTTAATGTTCTTCAGTTATTGTTATGGTTAATGGTTGCTTTGCTAGTGATGGAACTGATGGTAAAGATGATTCTAATATTAAATACTCAATTGGTTACTACATTCTTAAGTCTTATTTTCTACTACATAGGTATCAGACATTGCAGTTGCTAAGTGGTCATGGCATAATTTAGGATATGAGAAGTTCATATATATGTAATATCAATTTTTTTCAGTGTTAAAGTAGCTATTACTATTTGATTAGGTTCGCCAAACAATAGAAGAAGAATTGGGAAAATCTGTGGATGAGCTTTTTTCAAGTTTTGATGGAAATCCACTTGCGACAGCTTCGGTAAGTTTTCATATATGCTCTCAAAAGCCTATAATTGATTGGGCTGAATGATTTAAGCTCTTTAATATTGTGATGTAGGTCAATAAATGCTTATTGTGCTTTAATACAATGTATTACAGATAGCCCAAGTTCATCGTGCAACACTGAAAGATGGGCAAGAGGTTGTTGTGAAAGTGCAGCATGTTGGAATCAAGGAAGTCATTCTAGAGGTCTTCTACATGAAATACCATGATGAATGATTTTATAATATTTGATAGCATTATTTATTACAGATCTCTCTCTCTCTCTCTCTCTCTCTCTCTCTCTCTCTCTCTCTCTCTCTCTCTCTCTTCAGGACCTAAAAAATGCAAAAGCAATAGTGGAGTGGATAGCATGGGCAGAGCCACAATATGATTTCAGCTCAATGATAGATGAATGGTGCAGGGAGGCACCTAAAGAACTTGATTTCAATCATGAAGCTGGTAGGTAGAATCCCCTCTAGAATTTAATGGTTGAGATTTATTATGTTAGATAGTACCATGGCTTAAGTTAAATTAGAAATTACTCCATAATGGTTTCCATTGAGCTTCTTATTGCAAAGCTTATGCAATTGACTGCCATTTTTCTTACTGTAGAGAATACAAGAAAGGTTTCCAGAAACTTGGGTTCCAAAAAAGACAATGATGGTACAAGTCATACGAATTCTGTTAATGTCTTGATCCCAGAAGTTATCCAGGTGCATCCTTATCTTGCAATTGTTGACTGAACAATCTAGATTTATAGAAAGATCCACCCAAGTATGATATATTTTGTTTTGATCTTATTTTCCCTCTTTTTGTGATCACTGATGGCAGTCATCAGAGAAGGTTCTAGTTTTGGAATACATGGATGGCATTCGCTTAAATGATATAGAATCATTTGAAGCATATGGCATCGACAAGCAAAAGTTTGTTGAAGAAATCACACGTGCATATGCTCATCAAATATATGTTGATGGATTTTTCAATGGTGATCCTCATCCAGGTATGATGTGGTGTTTTGTTAAAATACTTTGATTCCTTCTACGTTCATCACCCATATAAAGATGGTTATGGTTGAATTTACATGTTCAGCTATGATAAGCGCTTGTCTTAGTTGTAATTTCTGTTCTTTCAATATAGGAAATTTTCTTGTGAGTAAAGAACCACCAAATAGCCCAATTTTACTCGACTTTGGTCTCACAAAGTCACTCTCAAGCTCAATGAAACATGCACTAGCAAAAATGTTTTTGGCATGTGCAGAGGTACGTATTGCCACTTTTCGTTATCAGAAAATAGGTGATGGCATTATGATTCTATAGACAATGAATGAAGCAAATTGACATGAATATGACTTGTCATCTATTAAGAGTCTCTCAGAAGTGATAACTGGCACAATTAAGGGTGTCCACTTGGGTTTGTTGGCCAAATAAGGATCAACCTGATTTTATGTATGTTATAAATGAATGCAAACTGTTATTTAAACCTAATGAATACGGTGTGCTTGTGAACATGATCTTTATTTTACCTGAAGTAAATTCCGTGAGAAATGTAATTGCAATTTGCTCATTCAGTTAGCAGGTAGTATCAAAGTCAAGTTGACCCATATGACGAATGGCATGATTTAAGCATTCAACAAAAGCATCATGTCTAAGTCAGCATAGCCTTTCATAACCGAAATATTACCTCAAATTATCTATCTAACCCAAATATTCTAGTGTATTTACTTGGTCACATCCACCTGACTTTGGGGTTTCTTTGGCTTGAGACATGTCATGGGACATTTGAATCAAGTTTGTGTTTGAAACTTTTTGGGTCACATTTGACGCCTACTTATTTACAAGATTTATTGATAGATAAATAATTTACTCTATTTAGTGAGGTGAATTAACTAGTTAAATAATTTGACTTGTTTTCCCAATTTTGAATTATCGTTGGCTTTGAGGCAAAGCAAGAAAATTTGTTAAAGAATTAATTGGATTGTGTTGTTCAAGATAGGAGTAAAGCTATATTCATTGATTCCATCTTGTATCTTGCATTGGTAGTGGCTTTATACATTGGGTATGCCCCTGTTAGTTCATGTTAGGAAGTTGGTTGGTAGGATTGGATGATTCACGTGATTATAGGTTTTGTAGGAAGAGCAAGCAAAGAACAAGCACATTGGATAGGATTATTTCATATGGTTTGATGCGAAAGAGATAGGAAAAGTAAAGATTTAATTCAAGTGAAGTGTATTAAGGATGAAGATCAAAAAGTGTTTTTATTAGAAGATGATATTTAACAAAGGTGGATGAGATATGTCGATAAGCTTTTCAATGAAGATTGTGAGAATAAGATTGATATTAGTGACCTTAGCACCTTAAATGAAAATAAATATTTTTGTTTTTATCGCCGTATTCGTAAAACTGAAGTTAGAGAGGCCTTAAAGAAAATGAAGTGTGGAAAAGCGGTTGGACCTGATGATATTCCAATAGAGGTGTGAAAATGCTTAGGAGAATGAATTTCTTGGCTTACAAAACTTTTCAATATAATTTTGAAGATTCAAAAGATGCTAGATGAGTGGAGAAGAAGTATGCTGATTCCTATTTTTAAGAATAAAGATGATGCATAAGAGTATGTAAATTATAGAGAAATTAAGTTACTTTGTCATACTTTGACTATGGGAGAGAGTTATTGAGCATAGGTTACGATGTGATACTAAAGTTTTTCAAAATCAATTTGGATTCATGCTGGGCAGGTCTACAATGGAAGTCATACATTTATTGAGAGGTTTGATGGAGAAGTATAGAGAGAATAAAGAGTATTTACATGTGATATTTATTGACTTAGAGAAAACATATGATAAAGTTTCAAGAGAAGTGCTCTGGAGGACTTAGAAAAGAAAGGAGTTAATAATGGTTATATTTAAGTCATTAAAAATATGTATGTAGGGGCTACTACTTGTGTTCAAACAAAAGGTGGTTTGACTAAGTATTTTCCTATTTCAATTGGATTACATCAATGATCAGCTTTAAGATCATATATTTTTTGCTTTAGTCATGAATGAGTAAAAGCTCAAAATAGTCCCCCGACTATCAATAAATGTCCAATTTAATCCCAGAGTTTTACATTATCCTATTTTAGTCCATCGACTATTAGAAATTGAGCCATTTGGTCCCTGGCCTTTTAAATTAACAGAGAGAGCTAAAGAGGTTCGTTTGTTTGGGGGCATTTAAGTAAAATACTTACTCGATGCTTCCCGCTATACGCCCTGCATGTGTTCCTGCTAGACGCCCTGGGGACCTTTCTGCGTAGGAGATGCGAACGACTCAAGTTAACTCGGGCGAGTATGCCGGGTGAGACGCGCTGCGGCATGCTTCGATGCGAGTGAGACAGGCAACGGGGAGCAATGTGCGACATCCACGAGACAGAGCTAGGTTTGTTGTTTCGCTTGGTCTCAATTTTTCGCTATTTAATTCAGTAGTGGCTTGTTCAAAAGAGCAAAAAATTCATACGGGAAGAAGATGTATTTTTTAGTGAATTTTTTTCCTTCTTATGTGATTACAGAGTATTTTTATAAAATTTAATATAATATAATTCATAGTAAGTGTATGAAACTCAAATAATTTGCTTTTATCCTGAATTTCCAAATCAATATTTCTCATAAAAAGCCCATTACATGAAATCAGAATTGATTTTTATCATACTTACTATTATTCATTTATTACAGCTTAAAAAGCTGTAATAAATGGCTCAAGTAAGCAATTTTACATTGCTTTTATCCATTTATTACAGTCAAGTAAGCAATTTTATCTCAACTTCCACTTATAATACCTAAAATACCTAAAATGCCTCTCCTATTTAACTTTTGGAGTTAACGTTAACTCCTCCTTTAGGCTCTTGGATCAAATTAGCTCAATTTTTAATAGTCGATGGACTAAAATGGGGCAATACGAAACTCTGAGACTAAGTTAGACATTTATTGATAGTCGGAGGACTATTTTGAACTTTTACTCATCATGAATGTTCTTACTAGACATTTACAAGAAAATGTTTATTAGTGTATGCTTTCTGCTGATGATATTCTTCTTGCTGATATGACTAAAGAGGGAGTTGAAAGAAAACTTGAATTATGAAGGTCAATTTTAGAGTCTAAATGTTTTCGTTTGAGTAGATCTAAAACATAATACATGGAGTATAATTTTAGTAGTAATAGTTCTAGTAGGGGGATTGTAACTTTGGGTGATCAAGTCATTAATAAGAGTACCGTTTTAGATATCTTGGATCTATTGTTCAAAGTGATGGTGAAATAGATGGGGATGTTATTAGTAGAATTCAAGTTGAATGGTTGAAGTTGAGGAATGCATCGGGCATGTTGTGTGATAGAAAAGTACCCCTCAAACTTAAAGGAAAGTTCTATAAGATGGTGGTGAGACCTGTAATGCTTTATGGCGTATTAAAAGAGATGCATAAAGTTAAGTGTTATAGAGATGAGAATGATCAGGTGGATGAGTGGCTTCACTCTTAGAGACAGAATGCAAAACGAGTATGTACGTGAAAGGATTGGAGTAGCTCCAATGACTAGATAAGATTAGAGAGAGTCACCTTAGATGATTTTAGCATATAAAATTTGGTCTTTCGATGACCCGGTTAGGAGAGTAGATGTATTGGATTTGGCCTATGTTAGGAAAGGTAGAGGTAGACCTAAAAAGACTTGACTAGAAAATATTAGACATGACATTTTTTTATTAAATTTAATTGAGAATTTTACTCTTAACAGGATATAATGGAGAAAAAGATTGATGTAGCTAACCCCTCATATAGTGGTATAAAGGCTTGATGTTGTTGTTGTTGTTGTAGTATTTGATGCAAAAGATGAGTATTTGGGTTGAGTGTTTTATTTTAATGGTGTTTGTACTTTTATTACTTTTATTGATGGGTTTCATTTCTTAACCTCAACAATTTATAATAAGTGTTACCAAATCTTGATGCAAAGTGGGGCAGAAGAAATGATGATTATGATGCACTTTTGGCATTAGTTTTTTTGGAATGGTAGTGTATGTTGTAGATAAAAATCGAGTGTTAAAGAGAAGAGAACATAGAGATTGAGAAGATCAGACGAATGAACACCTTAAGTAGGGAGAAAAAAAAAGCTTTACGGCTAGGAGGAAAAAGGGGGATTGATTGGGAGAAAGAATGCCTGAGTAGTCTATTTCTTTATTTCATAATCAACTATTTTTCATTACAAACTATGCTTAATATTTATTGTGGTTGTAAATTTACGAACATTCAAATCATACTAACATTAAAATACTACACACATGTGTTAAATGGAAAATAAGGATGATGGCATAAACATGACAATAACAATGACATAATTTTGTGTCATTCCTGATTATACTACAATAAAGATACAAAATATCAAGCCAAATAAGATTAAACTGATAAGCATGATGACTTATGACTTCGGCGGAAGTTGATTTATTTCGTTGTACCAAATTACTATCAAGATTAATGGATGTGGTCACCGAGCTATAGAGTTAGCTCTAAAAGAAGATGCATGAAGGTAAAGCTTAAGGTTTATATGGGATTCTTATTAATATTTGAATACTTATGGGGAATACTATAGTGATTTGGTGAACGAATATTAAAATTTTGAAATGACTTAAGAATTCTAACTAAATAAGAATATTTTTTATTAATGTTTAAGAGCGAAGGAGAAGTTCTAGATAGCAATAATAAAAAAAAAATCGAACTAATGAAACATACAACAGTGTAATAGGAGAGAGTAATGAAATGTATTCAGTTTTTGCTGTATGCTAGAAAAACCACTATGAAGGTGATATGCATGTTAAGACTAAAATGGAAAAGTA
This sequence comes from Dendrobium chrysotoxum, assembly GCA_019925795.1. Lineage (NCBI taxonomy): Eukaryota > Viridiplantae > Streptophyta > Magnoliopsida > Asparagales > Orchidaceae > Dendrobium > Dendrobium chrysotoxum. The sequence continues at coordinate 55,925,072 of CM034307.1, forward strand.
CTAAGAGCAAATGAAAGGTTTTCATGCGAGTTTTTATTTATTTTGAGAGAAAAGGGCCAAAGGGTTCTTTAACTCTTTGGGAGGGACAAAAATGATCCCCAACTATCCTGCCATTAAAAAATAATAGAAAATTCAAATAGCTAAAGGATGTCGTGAGAGTATGATCGAAATAACCAAAAAAAACAATAATATAATGTCGAAACAACTAATTATTTCTTTGAACCCTCCAGCAAATGAGCATCGAACCCCAGCAACCAAACCCTTCTTCAAAAGGGAGAATGATAGTTACCTTCATGGTGAGCGAGCTCCCGTCGCTACGCCCGATCCAACAGGAAGAACGACGAACTTTCGCGTCTTTCGATTCGACAGGAAGGAACGATGTCGAAGGAGGCGAAGAAAATTTTAGCGACTCGTTCAAAACCCTAACTTGCGCGAAACACGCATAGTCCAACAATAATGAAGAATGTGGAAGAGAAGAAAGAGGAGCAAATCGTATGTAATTAATTAGGAATTAATTTATGTAATTTAATTAATATAAATTAATAACTTTAAAAAAATAATTAGATAATTTATATTGTAAATAATAATTAAATAATTAATTAGATAATTAATATTCAAATAATAATTAGATGATTACTCAAATATTAATATTTATAATAGTATTTAAATAATTAAGCTAGTTAATATCCCTAAAATTAGATAATTAAGCTAGTTAAGTTAGATAATTAATATATCACTAAAATTTTTAAAATTATAACAAAAATATTATTAATTTCTCTTATTAAACAAACGATTAATAAATTTTTTTGAAAAATTATATCTAATAAATAGTTTAATAAAAAAATTACTAAAATATTCCTATTTTTAACACCATTAAGTTCAACATCCATTAGTTTGGATGTTAGGACTAAAATGGTCCCATTTAAAAGGGTTGAGGACCAAATTGGTTCCTTAAAATAGTTGGGGACCATTTTAGTCCCTCACAAAGAGTTAATAGACCATTTTGATCATTTTCTCTTTATTTTGAGATGGATTATCATTGAGTATTGTGAGAATTGATTTGGTGCATATTGAAAAAGTAATGTTGTTGAAGTTATTAAAAATATGTACAATGGAGCATTGATTAGTATTATAGGCTGTTGTAGTGTGACGAAAGAGTTTTCATTTACAATAAGATTATATCAAGAATTAGTAGTTAAAATTTTTTTCCTACAATATTCTGTTGACTAGTTTTCTATGAAAAATGTTAGGGAAACCATGTGGCTTTATTGTCTTCCTTTGCTGAGATGGGACTTAAGCTGCGCCTTGACATGCCAGATCAAGCTATGGAAGTTTCCACCCTATTTTTTCGTAGATCCACACTGGCAAGTGAAGCACTTGTAAGTATGCTTCATGGTCTTATTCTTGGATTGAAACATTTTTCTTCGTTTTCTAATAAAATTTCTTTGTTGTTGCCTTCTCAAAATTGACGATAATATTATTTATTTTCACTCCTAAGGAAAATGTGAAGTCTTTGAACGGCCAAAGAGAAAAGAACATGAAGATCATTCAAGAGAAAATGAATCTGGATCAAAAGGAAGCTAAACGCTTTAATCCTGTAAGTTGAAGTATATTGCAATGCACCAATATTGAAAACTTAGAATGAAGTCTATCAATACAATTGATGACATGCACGATCCTATATTACAGGTTGATGCATTCCCTGGTGACGCAGTTATATTTATGAGGGTTCTAAATCTTCTTAGAGGTTGGTAAATCCTATGAATTGCCTGATGAATCAAGAGTATCATTACTTTTTAAGCAAAGAAATATACATATTATCTCAACCTGTATTTCGCCAGGGCTTTCATCTACTATGAATGTTAGAATTGCCTATCTGGACATCATGAAGCCATTTGCAGAGGAAGCTTTACTTGGGTAGGATTATGACTTTCCTGGTCGTTTTTAATTATTTGGATTTGGTGGTATTATAGGCTTGTTCTGTCAATTCTTGAAACAAATTTCATATTCTTCTTTTTTGTTCTCTTCTAACTTGATTGTAAATTCCAGGAAATTGAGAAATGCCCCAAAGATGAACATGGAGTGGATTTGCGATACACCAGTACACTCCAGTGTAGAGGAGAAGTTAAGGCAGCTCTTAGTTCAGATGGGCGATAAAATACTTGGGTTACAGGTAATGCTTTCACTTATTTATTTATTTGGATACAATATCGTTTTTGTTATCAATTCTACTTATGCTTCTCCGAATAAAATATCTCAATAAACTTTTGATGGTTGGAACCAAATACTCCCAACATCTATGTTTTTTTCTATTTTTTCCCTTTTTATGACTTTATGCGCAACCTTATCCCTGTAATATTCAAGGATTAAGTCACCATTCTTAGCTATTTAGAATCATTTCTACTCCCAGCTTTCTCCCTCCTTTCTTCCCTATGTGTTACTACTCTCTCTTATGTTTTTTTCGTTCAATTTCGACAGACTCTTCTGGGTAGTGTTGGATGGCGGGTTTGCCATTGGGCCCCCCTCCCCTCTCTCCCGACACACACACACAAATATGCATAGTTCTTTGTTATTTCTCTTTCCCTTAGAGCTCTCTTCTTCTCTTTCTCTCTCTCTCTCTCTCTCTCTCTCTCTCTCTCTCTCTCTCTCTCTCTCTCTCTCTCTCTCCACCCCTGCCTTCTTCCTCTTCCTTCTATCTCTTAGTTCTTCGAATGAGGTAAAAGATGAAGGGAGCAATATAATTTTGTAGGCTTCATGGACCATATGTAACAAAACCAGGAAATGGAGGTTTGAATTTTCCAAGCTAGACAATTAGGAGTCTGTTATTAAAAATAACCAGCTATTAGTTTATGTTCATGTGCAGCATGCATTGCAAGCACATTGATTGTCTGCATACACAAGTCCATGCGGGCGCACATGCATACACACTTCTTGCATCAAGATTTTTATTTTCTGCAGTTACTGGTTTGTATAGCTATCTTTTAGACATCGTATGTGATGTAGCAGTAATGTAGCCTGCTTTTTCAAAGTGTGGGCGATTCTAGTTGGTGGTCTAAAGCCTAACTTTGTGAGGCCGGATATTAACTTTCTAGAACAATGTTCTGTTGAGGTAGATAATGCTGGGAACCTTTATTGGTTTAGGTTTTGGAGTAACTTTTGATGGATTTTGAATTTTATCGTTGCATGAATTATGGTTAATTTCAATCAAACAATATCTTATGAGCTCAAATTCATCAAATTCTCATTTCAGATTTTTTTTTTAACAAGATTATAATGATTTGGTTATCGTAGGTATGTGCCTACAAAGATGGAAAAGTCATAATAGATACTGCTGCTGGTGTGCTAGGGAGATATGATCCTCGTCCTGTTCTACCTGATAGTCTATTTCCAGTTTTTTCTGTAACAAAAGGAATTACGGCAGGGATGGTGCACTGGCTTGTTGACAAGGGGTATGAAAACGTTAAATTTTACTGGATGGAATGTTAAAATGCTTGCCATCTATTATATTTTTTATTGTGACATTCAATGGTAAGATATATTGTGGTTCGAAACGTAAGATTCCAAGCAGCAGGTCTATTCTTCATAAACATTTTATCTGGCTGAGATAATATGGTAATTATTCTTTCCGATTGCCTGCTGATGCGGCACTGGAAGATTTTCAGCATGTTTGTATCACAAAAATTTCTTGTAAAATAGAATGTCTAATGTGAAAAAGCAACTTGTTCAATTTTAGCGGGATGTCATACTTGTCAGGATTAAGGTTTTCCGTGAAGGGAACTTAACCTTGGTTTAAATTATCTTGCAGGAAACTCAAACTTGAAGAAACCATTGCCAATATATGGCCAGAGTTTGGCACCAATGGAAAAGATCTTATGAAGGCATAAAGTTTACCAGTTTCCTGTTAATTGTTTTGATGGCTTAATTCCAAACGGAAATATTTGTGTTTGTTAAAATATTCAGTAACCTTTTTTTTCCCTTGTTTAGGTTCACCATGTCCTCAATCATACATCCGGTTTGCACAATGCTATGGCTGATGTCATGCAGAACAATCCTTTGTTGCTTTGTGACTGGGATCAATCGTTAGACCATATTGCTAAGTGTAGCCCCGAGACAGAAATTGGTACTCAGCAACTATATCACTACTTATCTTTCGGTTGGCTTTGTGGTGGTGTCATTGAGGTGTGTGTTATGTTTCCTCTGTAATGGCACACTTAACATAGTACCTGAAATTTGTAGTATATTAGTGCCATACTAATATTTATAGCTTGAGCATTATTAGGATCATTGTCTATCACCTTAAAGTTGTTTCCATTAGTATTATATGACCTTTCAGGTCTCATGTTTGATAATTTTCTAATCTAGAAGGATAATGAAGGAATAGGGGTCGACCTAAAGTAACTTGAATAATTGTGATGAAAGATTTGTATAAAGAGAAAATGATAAATTTGATCTCCTAACTTTTTCTGGCGGATCAAAATAGTCACCGACGTAAAAAAAAATACTTATTTGGTCTCTTTGACTATTTAAATAGGGACCAAATTATTCCTTCTATTTAGATCCTTATTTAAAAAGTCAAGGGACTAAAATGAGACTTTTAAATATTCGGGGATTATTTTTTGTCCTTATCTCTTTGTATAAAATAGATTTAACAATTCAAGTCATACTCAATAGAAATGAATGGAGAATGTGAATTCATAAAGCCGAACCCAGCTAGGTAAGGCTAATAATGACATTGGTAATGAAAGATTGTCTTTTTTAAGTTCAATTTCTTGATATATTCATGGCAATATGCTTCTATCTCTTTCAAGTTATGTTTGTACCTTTTTTTTTTCACAATTTTTTCACTATTATATTGTAATGACTTTACTCTTCTGTCCAAACAGCATGCATCTGGGAAAAAAATTCAAGAAGTATTGGAAGAAGCTATAGTGCACCCTCTCAACATTGAAGGCGAGTTATACATAGGTATCCCCCCAGGTGAGCAAGCAACCGTATATATCATGCTAGTCTAAAATTATCATTTGTTTGGTCAAAAGTAAGATAACTTTAAATTCAAGGAGGTGTTTATATGAATAATAGATATTAATCTTTATTTATCTTCTTAGATAATTAGAGATTCAAAAGTTTGTTACAAAATTTTTATTGAAATTTAGGTTCAAATAAATTTTAATCTATTTTATTAAGAAAGTATCATTTCTTCAAAGATATTTTGGTATCTTCTCCTTTAATTCTATTATTTTATTATTTAATCCTTCAATTTTCTCTTAAAAAAGCTTTAAAAAAAACATTGGAGAAAATGTCATATCATTTTAATAGTATTATAATGATTAAAATATTTCTTCGTGCGATCGGGAATATAGAGAGATGAGTTTTAATGAATGAAGATTGGCCAATATATGTGATGTTTGGATAATCAAAAAGATATATGAATGGAAATGAGTAAGAGTGGTAAACTCGTCAGTTCATTGCTTCTTTGCTAAGTGAATTGGGGTGTCGGGCATTCTTCTTTAAGAAAGGTTGTGATCTCTTAAGCGAAGGATCTTGCAATTCATTATAGGCTTTTGAGCTTTATCCATCCACCTCTTAGAGACGAGTTTTGAAGGAATCAACAAAAGACATTTGTTTTGATTGTTATGTGAATAGTGTCCTACTTTTATATTTGTTGATGATAACAAAAGCAAGCCAATGATTGATTGCCTTTGACTTCCCCTATGCCAGCTGAAGTGGGGAGTTGATCTCTAGGTATGAAATTTATACTATCATAATGAAATTGGATAGAATTGGACTTCCAAATATAGCATTCTAGACTGAATGTGTTTACCAACATGAATTAGATCATATATGTTAATCGTAGAGATGGCTTGCATCGCATCACTAGAAAGGTGATCATGTCTTAAGCATTAATAGATTGATTCCCAAAGCCATACACTTTATGAGGGTATGGATAAAGCTCTTCTTTTGTGGGGGTAGAATTTATAAAAGTAGAAAAGAAAAGCATGCCTGCTAAATCTTCTTATATAAATTAATATTTTTGTTATGTTTATGGAGAAATTTCTCACCCTATCCATCAAGATTTGAGTTAATAAATTTAATATGATTTCTTATTGATATCTCTTCTTGAACGAGGAAGAGAAAGGTGTTAATGGCCCTTCAATAATGTCTTCGGCATGTCAACCGCTTCTTACTTTTAAGGTTGATATGTTATCTGAGAGTGTCAATCTTCCTTATTCTAAGGTTTGGATTCTATATTATGTGAATGTTAGCTAAGTGTCCCTGAAGTATCAGGCGATTGATTTCTTCGTTCAAGTGAATATTTTTCTGTAAATGATGTCAAGGGTGATGAAAGTGACAAAGGGTTTAATCTCCACCATTCACATATTTCAACAAATTTGGCCATTGAAGTTTAGTGTTTTGAATTTTTATAATGATATTAACTCTGGCTGTGTTTAAGGGTGTGTTTATTGATCATTGATATTGCTCTAGTCGACAAGGTTAATTTGCCTCAGTATTGAGTTTCATCTTTACATGTTATTGGTCAAGGTGTTGTTTGAGTTGCTCTCCACCATGTTGGACAACACCTTGCGAAATTTTTTTGGCTATGTGTCTTGATTGTTTCATATCCTACAATCTGAGCTCCAACACAATGTTCAATTTTGTGGGCATGATGGCTATCTTTTCATGAAGGCGGAGTCAAGGTCCAAGTTGATGTCCTCTTTGTAAGACATTGAGCTCGGAGTTGATACATGGAATTTATTTGGTTTCATTCGACAATTATCGAAATTAGTCTTTAGATGACTCTCCCTCATTTTGATAAATGTCATAGAAATGGGAAGAGTTCTTGACTATTTTCTGGTTAGCAATGAATTGGTCGATAAAAATTATGAATAATTCTGTAAATGTGTTATTAGTACCATGGGGAACATCTGTAGTTGAGCACGAAGAGGTATTCATTTCTATTTGATACAATAAGGTTATGATTGGATGGCTCTAGTTGGTATAATTCATGGAGACAAGGGATTTCAGTCTCTGACTCCATGCATCGAATGTGATATTTGAGGGTCAATATAAAAGTATTTTGAATGGTCGCAGTCCTACCCAAATTAAGCGGGGGAGCAGCTAAAGCCTGGCTACACTATCCTTGGTTTGTTTATTGGTTCCTTGAATCGTGTGAGGGTAAATTTTGATGTCCCAGTTTTTCGCATGTTGTGTTGGTTTTTCATTTTGTCAATTAGAACTTTAGCTATGAAGCATCAAGTTCATTAGCTTTGACTGATTATAGAGTGCAATTAGTTAGTGAGAGTGGAGAACTTTTTCACTGATAGTGTTAGATTATTGTGTGCCAAAAAATGTCAGAAGGCAATGGAGATCTTTAGGATGTCATTCACAACAACCACACTCATTTCTGTGGGCGCCGAAAATTTGCGCCCTGGCCTCTCTGCGACTTTCTTTTTTGTCGGCGAGGAGAGTTTTAATGAGTTTAGGTTCCGATTTAAATTTTCAAAAGGAAAATTGGGTTTTTAGATAAGACACTACCTAGATATTTCTCCCTCATTTTGCGAGGATTTTATAATCCGAGTTCTGGTTTCCTATAGGCGCAAGTCCCTATAGTTAATTACCCATCCCAATAATAGGAGAGAACTTTCGATTAAGGCTAGTCGTTGAACAGATACGTAGTATCTGGCGTATAGTAGCAACAGAATTAGATATTAAAAAATTGAAATTTATCACCGCTCACTTAAAACGGATGGTGGGGGGAATGATGATGAACCCTATCAAGATCCCATGGTTCCGTCGTCCCGGGCCATCATGGTCCTTAGTCTACTTAGTCAGAGGAGGTAGTCGACCCAACCGACTGAAGGATCCTTGTCGGCAGCCATGAGTTACTTCATACAATGATACCTTGTAGACTTGGGGTGAATGTTTGCCTAAGGGGATAAATTTGAGTCCATCTTATCTAACAATGGGTTTTGTGCCCTATCGATTATATCCTATTGATTCATTACTCAAGGATTTAGAACCATTGGGGAACATACGAGCTCTGGCAGCACCCCGACGTTGTTCTATTATGTTACATTTTATTTTCGTTCATTTTTACTTTAAGTGTTTAGAACCTAAGATGTCGTGCATTTTATATTTTGTTGACTTAGAAGTTGAGTTAGATTTTGTTTTTTTTCCTAAAATTTGTGTTGATTCATGCATTTTGTCGTAAATTTCGGCAGCATCCCGACGTTGTTCTGGCGTAGGGGGCTGCATCGGGTGTGTTAAACATTCCCGTCTTCTAATAAAAACAATAACAGTAGGCATCAGGTGACACCTCGGTTGAAATTTTTATTCCCCACAGATTTTTAGCATGTTAGATGATTGATATGCTGTTATAATTCGTTAACATAGTTCCCAATGACAATAATTCATTTACTAAGGACTACGTTTTTACCCTACATTAAACTTTGCTAATATAATATATTTAATAAGGTCAAATTGGGCAAAAAGAAGTTTCACTAGTCAGAAGCCGAGTGTTTACCTTTCCTTTCAGTTTGTTTCGCCAACTTTCTATGGTCATACTGACTTTCTATGGTCATACTGACTTTCAGTTTGTTTCGCCAACTTTCTATGGGCATAGTAGTGATTTTTAATTTGTTTGAAATTAAATTAAAAAAAGGTACTGCTATACTTTAATCTAAGCGTCTTTACATTGTGCTCCTCAATATTCCATCGTGTTCTTGCCTTTGATTTGCTCTTGTTTGAAGTTACATTCGTATTTTTTTTCCCAGCGGGTTGATGCTTGTGTTCTCTTGTTTTCAACCTATGCCATTTTCGTTTTATATTAACTGTAAGGCCTGCTACTTTGATAAAAAGGCATCTCAACCTATAAGAGAGTAATTAGAAATATACTTTCCAACTCACAGGCATGAATTTATCTTATGTTGATTGATATCTGATAAGAGTAAAAATAAACTTACAAGGTGTGGAGTCTCGCCTCGCGACACTGTCACTTGATACAGATGACTTGGAAAAGTTTGCTGCTATCCAGTCAAGATCCGAAATTCCAGGCAGCCTTCAGCAAGGCAATATCCAAGAGATGGTAACCACTTTACCTTTCTTCTTCAACACTCTTAATGTGCGCCGCGCAATCATCCCAGCTGCCAATGGACATTGTTCTGCTCGTGCTTTGGCGCGCTACTATGCTGCTCTCGCTACCGGTGGAAATATTCCATCTCACTCTTCACTCTCCAAACCACCCATCGGCGATCACCCCCACATTCCAAAATTCCCAACTGCCAAGGCAAAGAAAAAGAGCAGAAGTTGCAATATCAGAACACCCAGCATGGGTTGTAGTATCTTCAGCCACAATGATGATAGCATAACCTACAACCTTGTTAGCAACATGGTTGAAGAGGAGACAAAACAGTGCATGTTCAACAACCCAAACATTCATGATGCATTCATGGGATCAGGCGATTTCTCGAACTTGGTGTTCTCCGAAGGTAAATTTGGGCTTGGTTTCAGGACGTTCGAGTCGACCGATTCACATGATACGAAAACCTTTGGACACTCGGGTATTGGTGGCTCTACTGGTTTTTGCAACGTGGAGCATAATTTTGCAATTGCAGTGACTGTCAACAAGATGTCACTTGGTGGCGTCACAAGAAAAATAATCCAGCTAGTTTGTTCTGAGCTAAAGATTCCACTGCCTGTTGAGTTTTCAGAGCATGGAGAGAAAGGACCAGATATGCAGCTTAGTTTACAGCAATCTTGAAAAATCTCAGAAGCCAGAGAACGATGATGAGCAAGGTATTGGGCAAAATGTTGGAAATTACAAGGGATATACATTGCAGAATATAGGACTAAATTTCAAATTCCCTGACTGAGCAATACCTGTTAGATCATACCGTTAAGTAACAATTGTAATTCATGGTTAAAGAGGATTGTACTGGTTAATGTATCATTCACCATATGATCTGCTGATCAAAATGGCTATTTAGCAAATTCAATACATGATAAAACAATGCGTGGCGAAATTGGAAGATCACGATTGATTCTGTTTATCATTATTATTATTATTATTATTATTATTATTATTATTTATGCTTCATAGTTAACAAAGTAAATTGCAGATTGTATGAGCAGGTTATGGCCTCTTTTGGTTATGTTTTTCAATTGATTTGTGTTAAGAATTTTTTGTTACTAATTTATCATGTCACTAACAATGGCAGAGTATGTTATCCATCTTACGAGTGCTGTTCTTATTTTATCTCAAGCAATACAACATAATAAGAGCACAAATGGAGCCTAAGGCTCCATCTGGGATAGTTTTTTTATTTCTTTCTAAAGCAATTTTTTAGTAAAAAATTACTAGAAAACTGCTTTAAGAAGCCCTAAAAAAGCCGCCCCAAATAAATTTTAAGGCTTCGTTTGGGATAGTTTTTTTACTGCTTATAAAAATAAGTTATTTAGTATAAAATTAAAATTTTTGTATTAAAAAGTTGCTTTAAAAAGTTATAAAAAAGCCGTTCCAAATGAAACCCAAATGTGCTGTTAACATGTCATCTGCTTCCATGAAGGAGTAGATGGAAGTCATTTTACTTAGAAATAAATGCCAGGACCATATCAAAGATATGCAAATGAAATTCCGACGAAATTTGCACTCAAATATCATTGAAGGCCTTACAACAAGCCTTGAAATGAACTATTTTCGTAGGAATTTTCAAGCATGATGATCCTCACAAATTTGAGAAATTATTAAATGCGGAGATCAGACATAGAGAAACATCCTTTTTGTCTCTTAAGTTTGTTTTTACTGTTCATCATTGCGTTTTTATTGTTCACAAAGACAATCGAATGGTTCTTTGTGTTTGGTCTATGCACGTAATAATTTCTCCACACAAACTCGCCCACCTACATAAAGTACATAAACAAAATACCCACCTAAAAATTTGACGAGCAGTATATTATTCGGTATATGCAAAATGAAAATTTTGAGGGTATTTTACATGCTTAAATTTAAAAAAAAATGGATAACAATTCAAATGTTTATCGGACTTTTAATTTACTTAAATATAGGAATTGTATTTGTTTGTGGATAAAAATGATTTAGGAAATGAACAAATTTAAAAGTATTTTCATAAATTTGAAAAATATTTTAATTTATTTTTAAAGGTATAAAAATAAATAAAGTAATATCTGATGGGGTGGATTCAAGGGCTCCTCTTCTCTTCTCAAAAAAAGAAAAAAAAAATGCTTATCTCTGAAATTAGTTATAAAAAAGGTAAAAATGTAAAAACATAAGCTCAAAAGGAAATAGTTATGCAGGTTGGCTTCATTTGGGAAGAGAAATACCTTATTTGGCTAGTCAGTATTGTCCTCATTAGGAAGAAGGATGGAAAGGTTCAAACATACAATTTTCATGATTTGAACAAGAATTATATCAAAGAATGCTTTCCCTAACATATAATTAAGTTTATGAATGACATTACTTTATCCCGTAACATGTTTTTCTTCATGGATGAGTCATCCTGATACAATCACATCCAAATAACTCTTAAAGATAAGCATTTTACCACATTTTAGGGTCATATCAGTACGTATTGCTACGATTTGATGTCTTTAGCTTCAAGAATACACTAACTAGTGTGTCATGACCCATATCTTCTATGCCTCATCCATCGACAATTTGAGTATTGTATTGATGGCTAGATAATCATAAACAAAATTTAGAATGCCCTCCTTCAAAATTTGCTAATTGTCATTAATTATTTTTTACATGTATAATCTCAAGATTGATCCCTTGAGATATGAAGTAACAGTATCAACCGATAGGTTTCTAGAATTTATAGTTCACTGTCGTGATACAGAGATATATCCCCAAAAAAGTCGAGGGCATTATAGGTATAGAGCCTTCCAGGAGACTCGCCCTTTTGCAAAACTTCTTGGGCAAAACTTTCTTCCCAACAACTCCTATGCTTTTCAAGATTTTCCATGTGATCATATATTAATCATGTATTTTCCTATGTCCTAACATCTAATAATTTCAAAAAATTGTGGAGTCAACCTAATTTATGTATATGAACACATTTTCATCCATTTATTTGCTAAGCTTGAGTTTATAAATACCTCAAAGACATTTTCATCTTTAAAACATAACATCTATTGTTAAGCTACATATAAGATAAGCAATATCAAAATTACAAGGCTTATAAAAACTTTTTCATGATTATCATATTCAGTATGTATGTTTAAAAGGAATATTTTCCTCAAAAACACATGAAAGATAGGCTTATTACTTTAGAAAAAGAGCTAAAGGATCATTGATATAATGAAAGTAAATATGTAAGGTTATATTTTTCCTATTTTAATATAATGTATTCAACTTGGTTTTATCTCAGATTTTGAGATGATAAAAGTAATTGACCATACTGAAAAAATATCAATCACTATTGTTATTGTAAATAACTCCAAATAAAGTATATTATATTTGACAAATTAATTTTTAAATTTCATCTTCTTTAGTTGATAATAATATGCAAAAAATAAAAAACTCATTAACTAATGTAGGCCTGTCAAAATCGGGTTACGGGTCGGGTTCGGGTCGAACCCGACCTGACCCGAATCTAATCGGGTCAACCCTAACCCGACTCGGTTAGGTAAACGGTGTTGACCTTGTTTTCAGCTCAGACCCAGAGCCTGGGTCAACCCAGTTGACCAGGTCAACCTGGGTTGACCCAATTGACCCATATAGGCCTATTCAAGCTCAAATCAGATCCAAGCCCAATCCAAAGGCTTCAAAGCTCAAGCCCATCTCTCCCCTGGACCTATTTGACTAGGTTGACCAAGTCAACCCTTGACTTGGTCAACCCAAGTCATAATGGGTCAAATACCCCCGTTAAGGCCCATTTGAAACCTATTTAAAGCCTTAAACACTTTCCTAATGCTCTAAAACCCAAGCCACGACCAATAGAGCTTAATTTCCCTCCTAATTGCTTCTAGATCGAATCTAGACCGTTCATGATAGGTCTAAGGCATTTAAATAGGAATCCTAGGGTTTCTTTGGAGGATCTTGTATTATATTCCTTCCAAGAGTCTCCTAACCCGAGAGCCATTGTGTGTGAGCTCCCTAAGCCTCCCTCCACCTTCCTCCACTCAAACCCACCGTCTAACCCTCGCCGGCGACGTCCCTCCGGTGAACCGAGAGCCAAGGCCTTTTAGAGCTCAATCCGTTCAATCTGTGGCTCGTTTGAACCCGACTTCAACTAGGAACCTGTACGAGGACAGCCTACAAGTTCAGAGATTTCAAAATTTTCCTAATCCCACGGTGAGATTTCTCAAAAAATCCTTACAATAAGTCAAACACCTAGATCTAAATAGATTTCTACACAACGAGTTTTAGATCAAACTAACACATCCACACGATTTCTGTTCATGCCTAGACTATAGGTTTAAAATTTCATAAAATTTCATCCACTCAATCACGAGAACGAGGCAAAAAATAGTTCTAGGGTTTCGGTTCGATCCCGTTGAATTGCGCAAGATCTGGACCGTTGATTCTCGGATCAATGGCGCGGATTGCCCCGTTCCACAGTTTGGTTTGAACCACGCGGTCGCTCCCGCGGTCTCACGGCCGAGCCAACGTGATTCGAGCCGTTGGTTTCGACCGCGGTAGATCCAACGGTGCGGCACGAGTGCTGACTTGGATAAGTCAACCGCCGTGCCGTCCGCCAATGATTGGAAAGCACGTACCCAGGACCACGGATCCAAACCCAGCCTGACGCGTGGCCAACCGCCGCGGTTCCTCTCCCCAATCATTGCCCGGGACCGCGGAGCCAGTCCTGGGCCGACACGTGTCCCGCCGTTTAAATTTTTATTTATTTATTTATCATTATTTTAAATGATTATTATTATTATTATTTTTAAATTATATTCTATTATTTTATTATAACAATTAATATTAATAATAATATTATTATTATTATTTTGAATAATTTTAATATTATTATTATTTTGGATAATTTTAATAATAATAATATTATTATTATTATTTTGAATAATTTTAATAATAATAATATTATTATTATTATTTCAAGTAATTTTAATAATAATATTATTATTATTATTATTTTAAATGATTTTAATAAAATTATTATTATTATTATTTTAAATGATTTTAATAATAATGTTATTATTATTATTATTATTTTAAATAATTTTAATAATAATGTTATTATTATTGTTATTTAAGTGATTTTAATGTTATAGCTATTATTATTGTTATTATTATTTTTTAAATTATATTTTATTATTATTATTATTATTATTATTATTATTATTATTATTATTATTATTATTATTATTATTATTTTGCTATTATTATTATAAGGCTATTATTTATACTTATTTTAAAAATCCAGAAGTTTTTCATATTTAATTTCAAATTTTTTTAATTTAATAACTATTTTTTGAATATTAATTATTTTAAATTATTTAAAAATTACTTTTAAACCCCTTAAACTTTGAAAATTCATAACTTATTCATTTTAAATCGGATTTTTACGTATAATACCTTGAATTTTTCAGAAAAATGTAAAATTTAATAAAAAAATATTTTCTTGATTTAGATCTACCCCTTTCTGGATTATTTCTGCATCACCTAATCACTTGATTATTTAGATATTATTTAACTATTTTAAAACTAGAAAATTATTTTTAGATATAAAAAAATATTTTGAAACCTCGCTGTGGGTGGTCAGTGGATTTCTCATGCATACACATTGAAATATTTTTTAAATTACTTTATCTTTAAACTTATATTATTATGCATTTTAATATTTATGTATTTTAAAATTATTTTAAAATTACATATTATTTAAATCCTTTAACCTTGAGAAATTCATCACTTGTGAAATCTTAAACCTAGGCTCTATGTATGAACAGCAATGATGTAGGAAGAATTAATGGGTGATTGGGTCACAATCATTCAGTAATCACTTCATTACTAGTGTTTTACTTGGTGTTTCGTAGTCTTTGCATGTGTAGGATGCACAAGCACCTAGCCTAGGCTCTCCTAGATCTAAGGACATGTTTGGTGTATTTATATCTATTGTATTCCCCTCTATGTTACCCCAAGGATTAGTCTCAAACACTTATTCAAGACCCGTGCAATGTAGTGACACCTTAAGGATAATAATTGAGGACCCGTCTAGCAAACTTAGAGAAATTCTACGAACTAGGGTTCACCTCAGATTGACTTAAAACTTGAAACAATTAAACTTAGTGTCATCCTAAATCCCTCATAATTTTCTAGGAATTTTTAGGACTCATTAAACCCCTTAATTGATCAACCCTAATTTACCCTTTAATTAGGACCCGATAACTTCAGAAAATTCTAATAAATTCATTTTAAATCAAAAAAAATATCCATAATATATCAAACTCTTCAGAATTCAGTCCCTAATCAATGAAAATTAAAATCCCCTTAATTGGACCTCAATCTGAACTTTAATTTAATTTTGATTAAAAATCACCTTTTAATTAAATTAAATAATTTAAAATTATTAAAAATTCCAATTTTTTCCCAAATACTTGGGAACACTTCTTTGGGTCATTCCCGACCTTTGAGGGGTGATTCCAAGCAGTTTTGAACTGATTTGGATCAAAATCTCTAAAACAGTCTTGAATTAAATAATTTCGATAATTCACTAAATAACCCAAACTTTGAAAATTCATAACTAATTATAGAAAACTCCAAATTAGACAAACTCAAAGGCATTTAACTCACATTAGGGTCTAATATTTATTAAAAATATTAAAACTCTAGAAATCAATTTAAATCAAAAAGTCAACAATCCGGTCAAACTTAGTTTAAAACAAGACCAAAACTTCGAAAATTCATTCTTTTTAGAATAAGCCAGCTGGAGGAAGGGTCGTAGTCATTATCAATGGTCGAAAGCCCCTTTCTACTCTACCTCTTCACTAAGAAAATCATCTTCCCGGTCCTGTATAAAAAAAAATATGAAATACAATGGAAAGAAATGAGAAAATTCTGTCAAGCTAATTTTCATACGGTTTTTAGCTAGTCAAAACATTTTTCAAAAGAGTGAAAACCCTTATTCTATTCTACTATTTTGATCAATAGGCAGGCCTAAGGGAAGACACTCACCTTGATTCTCTTAAGAAAGAGGAATGATAACTTTGGATAGAAGAGACCAAATTGGGCATGCTAACTGTCTAACTGATCGGGTTAAGGTATATTATTTTATAAAAATAATAATTATTCACAAAGCCCCTTTAATCAAAAAGTCAATTTTGAACCCCTTTGACCTAGTGGATAGAGTGACCCTGGACCTCCTGAAAACCACCAGCTCAACTTAAATTTCAGAAAATATTTTCCTTAACCTAAAACCAGCACACTAACATAATAATAAATAAATTAATATGTCCCCTTTCTTTTAATCTTCAACCAACTAAATCAGCCTAACTAACCCATGGTTGCTACTAGGTAACCCAGGCCTACGAGGCTATTGACTTAGCCCTAAGGAATGTGAAATAAACTTCACAGCCTCGATGTGAAACAAAGTTAGTAATCATCAAACTCTTAAAATATAGTTAATTTGATCCTTAATGTATTAATACTCAAACTCAAACCTAAACCTCTCCTTCAGACTTGCAACAAACCTCGACACTAGATAACTTCAATTAACTACTCAGCTTAGGATCTATCTCAGCTACACAGCCCTTTACACACACTTAGATGGTTTGCTAGGGCACCACTTCTAGAACTAGGCTAGGCCGGTGTTTACTTTTCTGTTGCATGCTGAGTTTTCTGAAATTTCATTGCATGTTGTAATTGAGATGATGACGGTGTGTTTGCTTACTTTTACTGCACTCTGAGAATTGATGTGATTGCACGATAGATTACCCGTAGGTTAGGATCAATTTTGATACTAATGATATTTTATGCAGGTGGCCATGCTCATGTAGCGCTAATAAAAGGGGGGCAATAATCATGATTTAAATAAAGACATTTTTATATAGGTGCTTCAGAAATTGCTCAGCCCCCCTAAATAAATGAGGGCTAAAATAATAAATCATTATAAACTGTCACAGGTTCTCCAGAGTTTGCTTAGCCCTCAAAATAATTAAGAGCATGGCCAAGTGTTGCTGTGATGAGTATTTTCATTTCTATATAAACTGCTTGGGATGATTTTATTAGGATAACCTTACAGGAGAGTCTAGATTTTACTGCTTTTATTTAATATAAAGTAGTTGTAATATTGGTTAAGAGTTGTGAAAGTTCATTTTGAGTGGGGATACAAAAATCTAAAGGTTGGATTTCAAAAAGAAAAGGACACCCAATATGAGGAAAGTCCTTTTCTATTTGAAAATCCAAATTTGGATCATTCTACTATCCAAGGAGTCCAAGAAAGAGGAGATCCCGGAGTCCAAGTAAGAGGAGATCCAGGAGTCCAAGGAAGAGAAGATCAAGAAATTGAAGATAGAGTATCCCACTCAAAATGACTTGCGTCTGTTTTAGGATTAGAAATCCGGGTTGTTGGCAGTGGTGCCCGGCCACTTTAATTTTCTACAGACCCTGGGTTGTAATTAAGGGCAGTTGGCCCATGGACATTTATTCGATTAGTTTGGTTATTTATTATTGTTTGATTTGATGTTGATTGCGCATAGGTTATATGCTTTTCTTAGTTTCTTGGAGTCTTGCATGCCGTTTTTTTTATTTTAGCCTGGATTTCGTTAGGCTCTCTAAAGACTAAAATGTTTTCTACTCATAACTAATATTTAAAATTTTAAGGTTTAAATAATTTAGTAACCTAATGATCTAGGGAACTACCGGAATCGTCCAGGGTCACATGCATATTATTGCATTCTCCTCTCTCCTTCTATAAGACACTTCCCCGTCTGCGGGTAGAGTCCGGATAATCTGACCTATGAGGATGATGTGCCGGACCTGGGGAAGTCCAGTCTACTTCTAAAAATTATTTTTTATAAGCTTTTTTTAAAATTTTATGCATACCTGATTTGGAGACTTTTAATTAACATGCATTGCATTAGAAATCAACTAAATCAAAATTTTAATTGCATTAGCTCTAGAAGTATTCACCCTACATAAGTCTGGGGTCAATTAGGAGACTCTCTAGATGTCGGCCCTACTTCCAAGGAACTATAACCTACCCACCTATCTTTCATAAATGACTAGACAACATGGATTTTATAAGACTAGGCGGTTAGCTGGCTCCCCAATCCAGGCCGGGGTAAGTCCAGGTTTTGCATTGCATTAGTTAAGACACGGGTGTTGGTGTTGTGCGTAGAATACTAAACCCATTAGATTTAGGATTCAAGGCTACTATTGTTTCACAGTATGCCTCATCAGTAGGTAAGTCTTCTGTCGTCCAGAGACTATAAACCCTATCTATCTGCGTCATACGGATGACGTCACCTCCATCCTTCTCTCCTGCATGCTTTGAGTGCATGATTTATTTATTTTCTCCAGTTTCTTCTCACTACCTTAGTCCCTCCGGATGCTGATCTGAGCCGTGCATGTTGACTAAACCTAGTTGAACCTTTCTTCCCCTTTGAGTAGGATTTTTTAGTCTTCGCCTTATGTGCCGATCCCATTTGGAGTATAATATAGAATCCTTAATCGAGAGTTTTCTCAGGCCCCGACTTGAGATGTAATTAACCACAAGGGCTTGTGCCCGTGGGAAACTAAATCCCACTTTCAAATAAATCCCACTCGAGCTGGTGTATCGGGTGGGAGAAATCCGTTGTGATGGTAAGGTCACATATATTGTTACCCATCGGGGTGTGCTGGTGAGAGCCACTATCCTCAATGGTTAATCGTATGTGTGATCGAATCTGCCCTCCCATTGGCCAGATACTGTGTCCCCTTGCGGGGCGGCGTGTGTTATGTTTGTCCTCTCGGAGGTCCACAAACGGGTCACTATTCAGGACCCGAACCCGACCCGAGCCGGATTTGAGTCAACCCATTCTGACCCGTCGACCCGCTTTCACATATACAACACTTAACAGGAAACCAACCCAGTTACCAGCCAAAAAAGAATTAATAATCAAAATCACAACCTGCAGCTAAATAACCAAGACAACAACACAAATAAACCAGCAAACCAAGACAACAAGTAATGCAAACCAAGACAATAATTCATCATTAAAATTTTAAATTACAAATGACAAAAATTCAAATTATACATCATAATTCATGAATAATAAATGAACAAATACAAGCCAAGGATTACAAATCATAAAATTTAACAAATTACAAACATATAATTTAACAAATTATAAATAATAAAATTATAAATTATAAATTACAAATATCAGTTTGACTATTTGGAGAAATCCGAACTCTGAAGAACGAAAGTTATTTGCTTGCCCTCATGGAGATTTACGCTAACTACAAAAAATATAAATAGTTAAAAATCCATAAATTAGTTGAAAGATTGAGTCATTAGCTCAGATTAACCCTCCAAATAATTCATTAAATAATAAAATGTGAGTCAACAATATAATTTTTTTATAGTTACGGTAATGCCATCCAAGGCGGCATTTTGTATTTTAGAGTTATACGTAGTATCTGTTTGATTAGACGATAACACAAATGTCACCTGGTTGTAATAAATTTTTTCCCCAAATGACCTCACAATCAGTTTAGAAGGGTACTCACCATCGCTACTCAACTTTCAATCCTTTTGGAACCAACCCAACATTTGAACAGATACATCAAGTAACAGAAAACCAACCCAGGAAAGAAGACAACAACCAACCCAGCCAGCGAATAATTCAAAAATGAAACCACGACATGATGGTGAATAACAGACAGGAAAGATAGCAACCAGCCACAAATTTTTAACAGGAAACCAACCCAGTTACACCTTCCCAGGAAATAAAGCCACCAACTCGGGAAAACTAATACAGCAACCAAGGGAAACCAACCCAGCAATCGGGGCAACCAAGACAGCATCCCAGGGAACCAAGACACCTTCCCGGGGCAACCAACCCAGCTTCCCAGTCAACCAATATATCATACCAGAGAAACTAAGACAACTACCCAGGCTAGCCAAGATATAGCAAGTTTGTAGGTGAATAACAGGCAACCAAGATATAGAAAGTAACAGGAAACCAACCCAGTTACCAACCAGCAAAGAATTAATAATCAAAATCACAACCTACAGGTAAATAACCAAGACAGCAACACAAATAATTCAGCCCACCATGACAGCAAATAATACAAACCAAGACAGCAATTAATCAACTGATAAATAAAACATAATTCAACAAAGGTAATTACCTCCATACAATCTCTGATAACACCACTCAACAAAAATCATTTTGTATCTCGGATCTAAAATAACAGCTATTGCCAAAATGTCACTGAATTCAGATCAATATTTTTCAAACTTTATAAGCATTCCGGCTGCCATTCTCTTTATGGAGTGATGCCCACTTAACATTTCATTTTTAAGTTCTGCATAAGTTGTAGAAATACAAGCGAAGTACAAATTTGCTGTAGGGTATCTAGACCCGGAAATGAGATAAGTTATTTCATAGAAAGGTGCCAAAAATTTGCTAATCTCTTCAACTTTTTCCCATTTAGAAGGTGTTGGACAATTCTTGTAATTTGAATCCACCAAATCAAAATGTTGAAAAGTGCGTTTAAAATAAATTGAACTGTCAAGCATTATGAATGTGGAGTTCCATCGGGTGGGGACATCCTGATGCAAACCTGGTTTCCCATCTAAGCAACTTTCTGTAACACAATCAAGAAACTTTTATTTTCTAGCCTAAGAGCTTTTAACATACTTAATGCTCTCTCTTATTTTCCCAATTGAACTATCAATGTCTTTCAAATCTTCTTGAACCACAATATTAATAATATGAGCTGTGCAATGTACATAAAAATAATCACCATTGCATAACAAGCTACCACACAAATTTAAATGATTTCTTAGATAATCCATTGAAATATTATTTACGGAAGTATTATCCAAAGTACTACTGAATAGCTTGGTTTCTATTTTCCATTCAACCAAAAGAGTTTGTAGCTTCTCAAACAAAGTAATTCCATCATGGGGGGGTGGCATGAATGAAAAATTAATAATTTTCTTTTGCAATTGCTACTCATTATCAATATAATGAGCAGTTAAACAAATAAACCCATCAGTATTTATAGATGTCCAAAGGTCGGATGTTAAGCAAACCCTGCTAGTGACTTTAGATAATTGTTCCTTTATATTACACTTCTCCTTAATGAATAATTTTTTTGCAATCATTTCTAGCCGTGTTTCTAGAAATTAATTACAAGTCCCACCGAAGATACAACAAAAGTGCTCGAAGTCCAACCCACTCAACATATTGAAAAGGCAAATCGTGCATAATGATAGAAGCAGTAAAAAAGTCACGAAATTCAGCTTGATCAAACTTATCATCAGACATAGACATTGAAGATTCATTGTTGCTTTTTAAGATCAACTGTCCTATATCACGCATACTTCTTTTCTTATAATTTTCGAGATGGCGTCTAAGATTACCAGTTCCATTTTTGCTATCACATAAATAAGTAGTGCCACATTTCTTACATTTATAATTTTGTTTTTCATCTTTCATATTAGATAACACCTCATAATGGCCCCAAACAAGTGAGGTAATCCTTTGCCGTTTCTTAGCAATTGTCCCCTCATTACATAGCTCGTTAGAGGGCGCTACAGCATTTTCACAAGTCTGGACTTCTTCATTTTCATCAAAAGAAAAATTCTCATGAATGGTATTGGAATCCTCCATCTAACCAAAATATTATAATATATTACAATGCTAGGGGTGTCAACTGTCAATAATTTACACAATATAATCTCTAATAACAGCATTCGGTGGTAGTCAAAGCATAATATAGAAATATTAAGGATTATAAGAGAAAGGAGACAACTCTCAATGCATAATGAAGACAAGGGTGATACTATACAAGTAAAGAATGAGTGAAACTAGAGATGCATAACGTACAAAGTATTATCAATACAATTATTTTTAATTAGAACATAAATATGAACTTTTATTTCCTTGACTCCTTTCCTACAGCCACTGCAATCATAACCATTTCACCACCATCATGCCCCATCATAAGGGCAGACATATACAAAAAACTGTAACAGAGCAATCGAGATAACAATAAGTAATATAAAAAAACTGTAACAGAGCAACTACACTATCGAGAAAAATCAGCACACACTGAACAGAAAAAACACTCTCAAACCAGAAGCATAGTGCAAGGATATTCGAACAGCACCTCATCCATTTTTCAGACAAAAATAACCCCAAAGCAGAAAGCATGCCAATCTAGAAATGCATGCCAAACTGTTTCAGATTTTCATAAAACCCGAGAAAATATTCGAGAATCAAGATAACAGAAAGTCATCAAGATGACAACAAATCGGACAAACCCTAAACCCAAAAATTTTCTTGCAGCAACGATAATAATTTAATCAAACAGCAAGACAGTAAGATAGCAACACAGCCCTATACTCTGCTCATAGATTAAGCTTCTAAAAGGAGAAAATAGAAAAAAAGATAAGAGATACAAACAGCGAGGGATGTTAGTGTTCGTGTTGAGCCAAACGAGATGTACACGATGAACACCACGGACCAATAATGTGCCAGAGAAGGAGAAGAGAGGAAACCGTTGAAAGAGCCATAGATTTGAGGAGATCCGAAGAGGAAACGGAAACCCTAGACGAAGCAGCGAAGGAGAGGAGAGGTAGTAGCGGACGCGAAATGAATGCGGAGGCCTCGAAGCCCTAATTTAATCTGTCACGTGAAATGAAATATGCGGGTCGAAACGGGTCACCTATTGGGTTGTCAGGTTAACCTGGACCTGACTCGAACTCTAAATCGGGTCATTTTACTGAACCTGAACCCGACCCGTTTTGAAATCGGGTCGTGTCAGACTCAAAATTTTCGGGTCGGGTTCGAGTCGGGTTTTCGTGTCGTGTCCATTATTGACACCCCTAAACTATTGTTATTCAAATTATACATATTTTTTTACTAAAATTAGTATCATTATTTAATATTATTTTCTATCATTGAAGTGAATATTGAATTAATCTTTATTTTATCTAAAAACTTGCAACCAATGTTTTCAAATACTTAACACATCACTACAGCTATTATTCACATGATTTGATTCCTAACATTTCTCTAATAATTATCAATTTGTTCTTTCATTTAAAAAATAAAATACATATACTTCATTTCAATTAATCCCTAATTTAATTAAATAACTATACATGTTGTTTGTAACCTTCAAAATATTTAATGTCATAACATTAAAATTTATCTATGAATGACACCCAACCTTACTAGCATGCAAATTCTGTGAGGTGCAACATGAAACCTGTGTGAGAATGGAGAGCATAATTGATTAGAGAAGGCAGTGCTAAGTGGCTCGTGGTGATCTGTCTCTGAGACGAGCTCATTAATGGTGAGTGGGATTGGGCAAGCATGCTTGGGTGAGCCGGTTGGAGAGTGCTGAGATGAGAGGGCTCTGTGACCAGAGGGCTGGTTGAGGTTACCAACAACTCGTGTCGAAGGCCTTGGATCACCTTTGATGTTAGAAGATGAGTAAGTTATAGTTGTGGGAAATGAGAGATCTGGGCCAAATGGTCATGGTAAGATGAGCTAAGGACCTCACGAGTGGATGATTTCCTATAGTTGAGATTAACGTGCATTAGTGAGAATGCCAGATCTAGAGACTAGAAGGGAGCGAGTGGACATGGCAGCTATTTTCTCATGCGACGTGTGTCGAGTTGCTTGCTTGATGAGAAGCTTGAACTACCCCTATAAGGGAGGACTTTCCTTGATAGGCCCGGAAGGGTATCGCTTGTTGAAAATTTGAGTGAGTTCTCCTTTGCGTTTCAGGAAAGTAGTTCCCCTTGATCGTTGGGTGAATTCCTCTATGGGCCCAACTAGGGATGAATTCCTTCGTCGTCACCCACCGACTTCCTATAAGGTGACAACAACTCTCTGCCGACATCAGCCTCTCCACTTGACCACCCACACTCATAATTGAAGTCTTCACATGTTATGCTCACGATTCCACTTCCATTCTGCAGAACACATTGCCTTACGGCTGATTAATCATCACCATTGAACTAATTTGATTTAAGGCAATACTATATCTTCATCACTATCTGAGTTGAATACAACTATACCTATTTTATCACCGTTCTTTCTTTTCTCTAATGTATTTTTTACAGTTCATCTTTGAATCTTTCAACATGGCATCAGAGCTTTTTGCTTAACAATTTCTCATTCTAGTAAATATGGATGATTCAACCTTATCTACACCAAATACCCGATCTCCTCAAACCACTATCTTGGACAGTTTAGTCGAGGTGCCAATTTTCTCACTAAAGTTTCTTATCAGCAATATTAAGATCATTGTTCATATTCAACTACTATCAAACAACTCCCGACTTGGAAATCCCAAATCTCCAAATGCTTTTTAACAAATGGCTTCCTTAGCCATCATGAAGGTATTGCTACTTGCCCACCCAAACACTCCCTATCCAACACTGATCAACCTGTTCTAAATCCAAAATATAGTCTTTGATTACTGATTGATCAAAATCTTGCTGTAGCACTTTTCTCGACTATTTCCCCATCTATTTTACCATATATTTTAAACATTAACTCCTGCTCTCTCATTTGGACTACACTTGAGCACTGATTTTTCTCTTCAAACCAATCCAAAGTTAAACAGTGAAAAAATGAACTTCACTCTCTATCCATGCAAAATCTATTAATGACATATTATCTAGCCACAATCAAATAATTAGTAGACAAGATCGTTGCAACCAGTAGCTCTATTGACACTGAAGATGTCATTCTCTACATTTTAAATAGTCTTCCCTCAAATTATCAAGCATTCAAGACAACAATTTGCACCAATCTTTCACCCTTTTAACTTAGATATCTATATTCTCTTCAATGTAGTGAGGAAGTAAATCAAGCTATTGATGCTGCTAAAGACCTTGATATTTCAAATTCTGCTAGTCCAAGTGAACCACACCTTGATCTCGCTTCCATTGGTGGGCGTGGTCGTGGACAATCTCCTCATGCACATGGACGGTTCAATGTTCCAACTTATATCTCAAGGGGAGAAAAACCAAAGTTTGCTGGTGGCTGCAAAATATGTGGAAAATGTGGCCATTCCTCTCTAAACTGTTGGTACATAACTAATCTACATTATTCACCCTCACCTCTAACCAACAACATGGCATTTCTTGTTGATTCTTCTTCCTCGACTACAACAACCACTCCTTGGTATCCTGATGGTGGCACAACTGCTTACTTAACTCCATATCAGAAATCTCTATAACACATCTCTCCTTATATCAGATATGATCAAGTCCTCATAGGCAACGGTACAACTCTGCCTATTCATCATTCTAGGATAGAGTTGTTGCCCACTAAAGCACGTATGCTTTCTTTATCTCATGTTTTCCATATTGCTCTTCTCTTTCACAAACTTATTTCCATCTCTAAACTCACTGGTGATAACGACTGTGCAATTTCTTTTGACAAATTTGATTTTATTATCAAGGATCAAAAGAATCAATGCACTCTTCTATGAGGTCCTTATCTTAATGGTCTATATCCAATCTATGCTCGCCATCTACCACTTCAATTCTTGATGTTGCTACCTTAGTCTCTGCATTTGCCTCCTCTACATTGTGGCACCATCGTTTAGGGTCATCCAAATCCATCCACACTTGCTATAATTGGAAAATCCCTACCAAATTTATGTATTTCTTCTTCTAAAACTTTTTGTAACTCATGTGCTCAAGCTAAGAGTCACAGACTATCTTTTAATGAATCAAAATATGTTTTTCATCCTCCATTATAGCTTATATATACCGATGTTTGGGACCCGTTCCTCAAACCCTAAATTCTAGATTTCGTTACTATACATTACTTGTAGATGACTACTCTCGCTATACTTTGATTTACTCAATGCTAAATAAATTTGAAGCTCCACACAAATTTATCTTATTTGAATCTCCAGTTAAAAAATGATTAAAAATATCAATATATACTCTTCATACTGTGAGGTCCTTAACCACACTCTTTCAATCATTCTTAGCACAACATGGTATTCATCACCAATAAATATGCCCCCATACTCCCCAACAAAATGAGTTAGACATCTCCTACCTCTTACTCGACAGCTCTCTCCCTCTCTTGGTCATTGGCTTCCTCTCCTCTCTGTTCATTAGCTTAGTCGCACGATCTCTCATGCTCCTCCATTTGCTTGCATTTCTTCCTCTCGCTAAACTTGATCTCCCTCGTTCTCTAACTCATGCTCGTTGTCCGTCTCCATCTCGTTCTCTCTCGCAAAAATAACTAATGATGATTCATTCGAACCGGCATTAGTCGATTCATTGCATTTTTTTTATCAGATTCTATATAATCTCTCTCTCTCTCTCTCTCTCTCTCTCTCTCAAAGAACTCATCCTCAAATTTCCATAATTTGATGAAATTTTGGATCTCTTATAAGGGGGTGAGCCAAAAAGGCACCATCATCTTCTACATTTTTGCTTGAGTGATGCCCTAATTTTTAAAGAGGGAGCTTATTTATAACATATAAAAGACTCATTAATAACTTAATAACAAGCTAACCATTAACACCCATTAATCACCTAAGAACATTTATACATATCATTGCCCACCTCTTCACAATAAGATTTTGTAAGCTCATGTTGGACAGAGGCAATTAGATGCGAATGACAACAAATCACGCGACAATGAAAGTGGCAAAGTATATATGATAGAGTAATCATATTTAGGTCAGCTAGATAATTTTAAGTTTTGATCAGGGTGGATCAAAGGCGGAGTGAGTAGTGACATTAGAGCAGGAGCAAAAAATTAAGATAGAAATCAAGTAGCAATCAATATTTTTATTTTCTTTCTTTTTGTTTTCAATGGAATCATGGAGAAAAGTTGGACAACAAGCTAATTTTGTGCTAAGTGGATGTGTTGCGGTCAAGATAGATGATTGAGCACTCAATGGTGGCAAGTCTCAATAAGAGCAACATTGATATAATTACATGCTCATAAAATAGTGAAGACGTAGAAAAACATAGCAACTATATTGACAACTAGGTAATGGGTGTTTGGGCTATCTTAAAGGGAGAGAGAGAAAGGTGGGGGACTTTTATTTAGGCTTTATTTGGGTCAATTTTATTACTCATTTCTACAGCAATATTTTAGCATAAAAATTTCTTGAAAGTAACTAAAAAACAGAGGCTATAAGCTGTCTCAAATGAAATCTTAGTGATAATATAAAGATGGCTAATTTTGAGAAGATTTATGAATTACATTTATATTTAATAGAAAATAATGATGACAAGTCCTCATTATGATCATAATATTTGTCAAAAGCAATTCAATTTTATTTTCAATTTATGAATTTAAGATTTATAGAGGTCATATGAACTCTAATATAATAATATGGCCATATATATAATCATTTATTATTTTCAATAGTTAATATATAATTAGTGATAATGCGATGATATATTAGATTAAATAAAACCTAAACAATATTTTATTAGGATAATTAATTTTAGATGAATAAATAATGAATGCTAATCAAATATCAATTATTTTATTCCTTATTTTAGATTTTAAAAAATAAATAAAGAATCAAAGTACAGTTTATTTTAAGTAAATAAATAAATAAAAAACCATAAATAAATCTGAAACAAAATAGCTTTTATTGTTTACAGTTTACACCGATTCGGCGCTTCGCCCTAACAATAAATTGCGCGGCTATTCCGAGTGCAACACTTTCCGGCGGCAGCAGATAGCGGCGGTAGATTTTCTCTCCCTTTCTCACTTCTCACTAGCAGGTAACTTTCCTCGCTATCAAATACGCTGATTTCTCGATTCAATTGGCATTGTTTTTCCCATCCTTGCTTTTTGAGTTTTGGCGTTCTACAGATCAAATGCGCGATTTAGTTTTTATTTATTTATTTAGATCTGCGATTGAATTATTTGTTTCTGATGGAAATGATGATGATCGGCTTCTATTGGTGGTATTATATGGCTTCAATGCTGTGCCAATAGATCTGCTGTTGACTTTGTTTGTATTTACAAGTTTATTATTTTTTTCTTAAAAGGATGGATTCCTATGTTTCAGATATGGTGAGACT
This sequence comes from Dendrobium chrysotoxum, assembly GCA_019925795.1. NCBI lineage: Eukaryota > Viridiplantae > Streptophyta > Magnoliopsida > Asparagales > Orchidaceae > Dendrobium > Dendrobium chrysotoxum. Next base: position 55,953,298 of record CM034307.1, read on the forward strand.
TTCAAGATGTATTTTTGTTCTGAGCTCTGTGATAAAATAATTTTATTTCTTGTTCTATGGTTTGATTTTCTGTATTGCTATGATTTGAATATCTTGTATGATTTCAATATGCGCTTTTTAGCTTATTCTTTCATGCTATGTTGTTCTACTGGTATCCTGGGTTGATCTTCCAATTGACCGCATCAATGAATAGATGAGGATTTTTTTTGCTTGTTTGTGGTACTTAATTGTCACTGATTATGAGGATTTTCAAATTCCTTGTCTGCAATTGGTTTTATTTTTCTTAAAATGTGATTGATGCCTCAGAGTATGTTTGGTCACAAATCTGGCTTAAGCTTGGCTTGGCTAATTGAGAAGCTTAGGAGCTTAATTAGTAAGGAAATTAACAAGTAATAATCTGGCATAATACTTAAATTATTTAAAGGCTATGGTGAGCTAACATTTAAGCTATGTGTGGGAAGAGGTATGTATGTGCAATACTTGCTAACAAAGAAGAAGTTGCAACATTCCAAAGCTGAAATGAAAGCAAATAAACAACCTAATGATTCTAATATAGAAAACATGTACAAAAATGGCCTAACATCTAATAATGTACAAAACAAATAGTTGACATTAACTAGTAGTCAATTGTGACTGTGGGTTAGGGGCCTAGCCAAAATTTTGAATGAGGTGGACGATTTGTATCTATTACCGTTTGTAAAAAGATATTGCTTCCCAAGAGTTTATGTTGTGGTACTCATCAAGGAGATACTGTTGTATACATTGTAATTTCTCATGAGTAATCAAGGAGTTGTTGGCAGGTGTGGGATGTCTCCAAAATATGAAGGTAAGGCTATTGTGCAGAAGTTCCTACAATGACTTCTTCCATGATTGTTTGCTTCATATCATAATAGGCTATAACATATGGTGTTGCTAATATTTGCACAGCAAAGATTAGAGTATAAGCTTGTCCTCTAGAAGAATCAACAGGAAATATCAAAGACTTGATAGTCCTTTTATTCTATTGAAAAAAATTCCACATTGAATACTAATATTATATCAAATGGAAAATTCAATATATATTCATTGTTTGAATTGTCTTAATAGTTTGAGAAGGACCTAAAGATCAGGCCTAGAAAATTTTAAAGTATTAGGCAGGAAGTTTTCAAGACTGATATGGTACTTAATTTACATCATTTTGCTCTTGAGCATTTTATGAGCATTAGACATGATTGGTATTTATTGTGATTTATGTCAAGTTGCTTACAAACACTAACATGTTACTTATCAAATGCTTGACGAATGATGCACTGAATTAGAATATACATATAATGAAAGAGGAATGAGATCTAGAGACACTCTATGATTGATTCCATGAACAACTAAAAACGTGATTCATGTGTAGATTTAATAATGGTACTGTTGCATGCAAATTTAGCAATCAGCAAATATAGGTCCCAATCATCCAAATTTTTTTCAACAAGACATTGTTTTAAGCTCGCTCTTACAAACTTTTTTGATCATCTATAAAGTTGAGGAAAACTTTAGGGCAGTGTCCAAATGTTTCCATGGAACTTTCCAAGAATGGCCAATGAAACACATGACGTGGTCAACACTAAATGAGATTGGTAAGCTGTGAGGATACATATCGTAATCAACACTAAATGTGATTTGTGCACTGCGGGAATGGACTATCTCCTTGATGAACAACTTTGCTATGTGAGAAGCATTATTTGGAGCATGGGATAAAGTGGCACTTTTAGATAAGTGATCCACAATAACTAAGATCACGTCATGAAAATGCTTAGTTTTTAGAACTTAGATGAAGTTCATGAAATGATTCATATAATCAGCATTTTTATTTAGCTGTTCAACACTTGATAGATCCAGAGGCAAACCTGAGTAACTGCCAATTGTCATTGTGTTTATCTGTGTCATTATTACATGTTATGGACATATCTTTATTAGTTTTCATTACGGCCTCATTTGGTTCATCTTTTTAATTGATCTGTGGTAGGATAAGCTATCAGAGAGCATGCAGATTGTTTGGTAAAAAAAAAAAATCGGGAGTTTTTCCCATTTTCCCCACAATTTGCATAAAAAAAACTGTTTTTTAATTGCAAAATAAGGTCTTGCTCCAAGAAGGAGCTTTTATAACGTTCTGATTGAAGAATAGTTAAACATAAGCCATGCCAATGAAGCCTTGGTAGTTTATGTGTTTTTAATTTTTAATTTTTTATGATATCTTAGTGTTAAACATTACCTAAGGGAATGAAATGATACAAAATTGTAAGCTTCCCTAAAGGAACTTTGACCTGCATATGTGCGCTTCTCGGGTTACTTAATGGGGTCTATATGGGTTGGAGGAGGAGGAATTCAACTTCTAGTAATAAACAGAATAACACTAGCAATAAGACAGCTGAATTGTGAAAGTATGCCAATAACGAGATGACAGTAAGACAACATAAACAACAAAAGCAAGACTACAGGAATATCACAAATCCAATGGTATCCATGGCTCTGAATCATCGAACTACTTAGTGTGGAGTAAATAATTGGTTCATGAGGAGGTGAATAATGGGTTTCGTTTAATCTGTATGCAAGAGGAGGTGGACTAAGGGTTAGTTTAACAGCCAACGAGTCCAGGCATTGAAAGAACATATAGGAGTACTATTCATTGTAAAATCATTTATTAGTTTTGATACCAAATTGGTGGTGAAGTAGAAGCATAAAGCATGCAAACTGAGAGGAAGAAGTGTACTAACTGAAACTTGCAAGTGTAGATAGGAGGAAGTGAACATGGTAAAGGAATAAAGAAAAAGCAAAAGAAACCCAGTACGAAGCTTAGAGATGATCTATGCACATTGTTTGTATATGAAGATGAAGCATAAAATAACCTCAGAGCATTGGCTTAAGTTCACTTGAAGGTGCTTTTGGTTTTTCCAGAAGCCCTATACCTTCTATTTATCAAGGGAAGCTTAGCAGGTACATTTTTAAAACTCTCGTACTAATTAATAGATAGACAAACCATGTGAATAGGGTTGCAAAAAAACGGAGCTGAGCCGAGCTTCGGCATGTTTGAGTTCGAGCTCGGCTCTTATCGAGCCAAGCTTTTTTTATCCATGTTTGAGCTCGAGCTCGTTTAATAAACACATGTTCGAGCTTGGCTCGTGTTCGTGTCTGTGTTAGGTTCATTTTAGACTTGTCGAGTCTATTAATGAGTGGCTCGTTAACCACTCATTTAACAAAATAAACGAACTTAATTGAGCGGCTCGTTAAGACGCTCGCTGCAGGGGCGAGAAAGACGGGTAGAGAATTGCAAACACTCCACTCATATTTTTAGTCATATAAAGCAAAACTAAAACAGTCCAAAACAATGTGGGACTAAATTTCCCACAACTTTTTTTTTTGGTTTTGCAGGCAGAGGAGAGAGAAGCGGGCGGAGGAGATATATTATTTTATTAAGTAATATATTATAAGTGATATATTATTTTATTTTATTAAATAATATATTATATTCAGTGAAAAATAATTATTTTATTAAGTAATATATTATATAATTTTTATAATTCATTTATTAAGTAATAAATTCATTTGATAAATTATTAAATTAGTTAAATTAATTTAACAGTGTTTATTTTTAAAATTATTTATTCATTTCAAGCTAATTGGAGCCGAACACGAGCCTTAATCGAGCTCTAATCGAACTTCTTAACGAGCTTGTTTGCGAGCTTTAAACGATATTGTAAATCGAACGACAAGCTGTTCAAACTTGTTTATTTAGCTATCGAGTATTTATCAAAAGTGTTCAAGTTCGTTCGTTTAGCTTATCAAACGAACATAAATGAGTTCTTATCGAGCTGAGCCCGGAGCAGCTCGTCGAACGCTCGGTTCATTTGCATCCCTAATGTGAAAGATTGAAATGCTCATTAACATCCAAATGGAAATTGTTGAAGTTAGTAATGTCCATAAGATGTAATAATGACACAGCTTAACAGAGTGAACTTGTAATCAATTGGATCTTGACTATGTGTTGAACGTGAATGATTGGATCAAGGAGTCATGATTACATTATCTCCAAATGTAGTTATTTAAGATGTAACGTGTTAGAATTATGTATGCGTTGACTGCTAAAGGAAATGTTTTCATTTGAATTGAAATTGTTTGATTTTCCTCCCAGAAGCCATACTGGTGTTCAACGACATATGGCAATTCCTATTAATATGGTTGAAAAGTTTCTATAAACTTGCATGCACTTTTTGTGCTTTTGTTTGGTAGTTGCGTAGCTGATGATTATAATATCTAAATGGAGATGACGTGGGCTATATTTGTATACATGATGTCAACAGGAAAATATTTCCTTGCATATACAATCAATGGAGAAAAAGGATTAATGTAGCCGATTCCACGTAGTGGGATAAAGGCTTGATACAATCAGCAGTATTTTATGCTCTAAAGAAACGCATTGCTAAGCACAGTTATGTGCATAGGTATCATACACTAAGGGATCCATACTCCATCTTCATTAATTGTTAGTCTTAGTGTACATGTCTGCAATTGATCTTTTGCTATTGAACTAATGAAATCTCAATCTGCTTTCCAAAAGAAACAGCCTTTATTTTTTTTGCTGTGAATTTATTCTTAGCCTCTGGCCCGACAATTGTTGGCTGATGTGTCTTATTTGTTGCCCCATCATCATCCTTCAAAATTTCAGTGGATATTGGGATTGCTTTGGGCATAAGTTGTATTGCCTTGTCCCCATTAGTTGGCTTGATGTATCTAAAATTCAGACTTTTGCTTGTGATAGATAATTGAACACCCAACTAGCAATTTCTTATGGTTTAGAAAGATCCTCAGATTTGACAATAGAATGACCCATGAGAACACCTTATAGACTGTCAGGTGCGTTTGAAGGAGTGAGCAACCGACATGTATGTATGTTAAGTAAATGTTGGGATTAGCATGTGAAAACTTATCAAGGTGAGCATGCAAAAACAATTTTATGCTTACATAAGAGGCCCCACTAAGACACCATTAGTGTACTGTGGCCAAAGTATGGTTTGTAATGCATTCATGGAGTCTTCAATTTGCAGACCCACTGGTTCATGATCAATTGTAATTTGTTCTAAAAAATGTAATTCTCTTCTAAAATTTTTAGGTAATATCTTAATAATGCTATTGTCATCATTGTAGAGATTGTCCTAAGCTGTAGAAAAATATAGACATTCATGAAGAGTTGTAAAATGATGCTAAACTGTTGCAGATTAATAGAAGAAAATGTCACAAGGAAATTTTGAGGTGTGGCAGAGAGTACACAATAATGCAATATAACGTGCCCAACAAACATTGACAATATGTCCGAAGCATGCATGGGTTCTTAAGCTCCATAGAATCCACTCTCACTGTGAAGGATCATACACCTGAGGTTATTGAACTTTTTCAAAATGGTGCCAATGTACCGCATGCTGAATTAAGCACTTTAAACATGCTTTGAAATATTGCATGAGTGTTGCCCATATCGTTGTCACTCTCAAGCGCATTAAGCAAGCCATTAAAGCCAGAAAAACGTTAGGTTGTCAATGATTTTAAGTTTCACCCAGCAATCAACCTTGTTGTAGTGATGGCTAGGCTAAGGATTTTGTCAGCTTGTTCTATGCTACAAGGAATGAAATCTATGTATACTCTCGTGATCTCTGCAATAATTTTTTTATCTCATTTGAAATTGTATGCTGGCAGGGATTCTCACTGGGAGTGGCATTTGAGTTGAAGGTTCTTTGATGTAGAACTAAATGCGTAGGTAATTATGCAATGTTGAAATTAAACGCCTTCTAAATTAGAGCAACAATAATTAAGTTTACTTTTAGTGATTTAAACAAATCTTGAAAACAAGAAAGATGTGATTTAAGCTTAGGCCAAATTACATGATAAGAGTTAGAATCATGAATAATTAGTTCCAATCAAGCTAAGCATAGCATGGGGGATTTTCAAAGGAAATTTCTAAATTAATATTTAGACTAGTCACTAATTGGATCCACTCACTCATACTCTTGATGTTTGGAGGGGAAGGCCAACGGCTATGGGAGATGGTGGGGCTTGGGCTAGGTGGGGCTAGGGCCGACGGTGTTGGGGCTCAGAGCCGGCGATTTGGAGGGAGGAGGATGGGGGTAGCCGATAGTTTGCAGGGGAGGGGGGAAGATGGCCGGTGGCTTGGAGGGAAAAGAGGGGTGGCCTGCGATTTGGGGAGGAAGGAGAAAGATGGGAGAAGGATATTGATCGCGAGCTCGGACGCTTCGTGCGGCTGACGGGTGTTGCTTTGCCCTCACCTAGGGACTTCAAACTCACGAAGAATTCTCACAAGAACTCTCAAAACTCACAAAGAATACAAGTGCAAAAAATATCACAATAATCATCATCCCCTCAAAAGATGAGGAGGAGGCTTTAAATAGCCAATGTACAATGAAGGAAACAAAAAGATAAACATGCCCCTAGGGCTTACATAGGACTACTCCCTCAAGTGAGGGTACAAAGGGAAAATATGCAGTAATAAATTTAATACAAACATAATAATAAATCTAATACAATTGATGACTCAAAAGTAAAGCGGTGCAATCGTGGCCGTAGATCATTGGCCCCGTCTCTGGTAAACTCTCCATGGTCGGATGTCCTCATCATTCTCCCGGGGTGGAAAAGAGCTCAACTCCGTTGAGTACGCGTCCCGGGTGCTCTCATAAATCCCTAGTACATCTATGTCAATCTGCTGAAGCTCCTCGCGCTCTAGCCAGGTGTCCTCTGACTCTAGCTTACCTCTCCACCTTATCAAATACCTTCTTCGTCCACCCTCTTTTGTGAAAATGATGTCATCACTTAGGATTATGTCAACCTTCTCCACTATAGGTATTTTGGAAATATTTGGGAGTGGAGATAGGCTTGGGTTCTCATAGGATGGGGTCACACAAAGCTCAGTTTGTAGCAGATTTAGTGGGTTAAACTCTGGACCCTCATAAGCTACTAAATCTTCAATGTTAAAAGAGGGATTAATATTGAATTCTGCAGGCAGATCCATCACGTAAGCATTGCCATTGATTTTCTTGATTATTTTGAATGCTTCTGCACTTTTATCATATCATGTAATTTCTTAACGGCTCCTTGCGGAAATTATTCCGGACGAATCCACACCATCATTGAATCACCAATATCAAATGTTTTAAATCTTCGTTTAAGATCAGCATGAAGTTTATATTCGGCGTGCAATTTCTTTATGCAATTCATGCAAATGCGATGCAAATGAGGATGCAGACTCAGAAATTCTATACTTAGGACACATGTATATGAAATCTAAAGGCTGTCTAGGTTTGTACCCATATACAATTTCAGCAGGATTTAAACTAGTGGTGCGATTCACATAATAATTATAGGCAAATTCAGCTGTGGGGAGTTTTGAATCCCAATCCTTAATGTGTTCACCTACTAAGGACCTTAATTAATCTCCTAGGGTTCTATTAATCACTTCTGTTTGATCGTCGGTCTGAGGGTGAAAGGTTGTGGAGAATTGAAGTTTGGTGCCCATTTTCATCCAGAGAGTTTTCCAGAAATAGCTTGTGAATTTAGCATTCCTGTAAGATATAATGGTCTTGTGTAAACCATGTAATCTGCCGACCTCATTAAAGTATAGTTTGGCAATATGTGATGCATCAGATGTCTTAGAACAAGGTAGGAAATGTGCCATTTTGGAGAATCGGTCGACTACGACACAAATGACGTCATTCCTACGAAAAGTCTTGGGCAAGCCAAGGACGAAGTCCATGCTGACATCTTGCCACGGACAGCTGGGAACTGGTAGAGTGTAGAGACCAGTGTTTTGATTACGTTGTTTAGCCAGTTGGCAGGTGTGGCACCTACTGACCATTTTACCTGCATCCTTCTTCAGGCTAACCAGAAGAAGCGGTATTCTACGGCTTCAATAGTCTTATCATGACCGAAGTGTCCAGCGAGGCCTCCGGCATGAAGTTCCTAAACGAGAAATTCCCAAAGGAAAGTGCTAGGGATACAAAGCTTCTGAGCTTTGAAAAGCTATTCGTCTTCAAGGAGAAAATCATCCACAAGGCGCGTGCTGCCTGTGGACAAAAGGGAGTAAGTCTCCTTGAAGTCAGGGCATTCCACGTAGTCTTCTTTGACTCGCTCAAACCCTACGACTTCGGCCCTCATTTCGGTGGTAGTCATCATACGACGACTGAGGGCATCAGCAGCTTTATTTTTAACTCCCACCTTATGCCTAAGTGTGTAAGTGTACTCCTGTAAGAATTCTACCCATCGACCGTGACGCGCGTTCAACTTTTTCTGGGAGTTGATGTAACGAAGAGCCTTGTGATCCGAAAAGATGAACTCCTGTGGGAGAAGATAGTGTCGCCAGTATCGTAGGGATTGAATCACTGCATAGAACTCTTTGTCATACATGGAATAGCGCTGCTGGATGTCATCAAGTTTCTCACTAAAGTAGGCAACATGGTGGCCTTCCTGGGACATTACTCCTCCAATTCCGACCCCCGAAGCATCACAGGTAACTTTAAAGACCTTGGAGAAGTCATGAAGTCTCATCACAGGGGCTTCCACCATTCTTTTCTTAATTTCCTCAAAGGCTTTGGTGGCAGCCGGGTTTTAGTGAAAATCACCTTTCTTAAAGCAATCAGTGACAGGAGACACAATAATGCTAAAGTTTTTAATGAATCTCTTATAGAAGGTGGCCAAACCGTGGAAGATGCGGACTTCACGGATGTTTTGAGGAACTGGCCATTCTACAATGGCTTTCACCTTTTCGGGGTCTGCAGAGACCCCTTGGGGAGACACGATAAAGCCCAGAAAAACTACTCGGTCAACAAGGAAGGTGCATTTTTAGGATTAGTATAAAGTTGTTCCTTCCTTAAGACTTCACAAACCTGCCTTGTGGTCTAAGTGCTGACTCACGGACTGACTATAGATAAGAATGTCATCGAAGTAGACATCAATAAACTTACCCATTAAAGGACACAACACTGGGATCATGACTCTTATGAATGTACTCGGGGCATTACTCAACCCGAAAGGTATGACCATCCACTCATATAGACCATCCTTGATCTTAAAGGCAGTCTTCCACTCATCACTAGGTCGAATCTAGACCTGTTGGTACCCACTCTTAAGGTCAATTTTGGAGAAAAGAGTGACTCCAATCATCATGTCAAGCATATCGTCTAATCTCGGGATAAGAAAACAATATTTAATCTTGATTTTGTTGATAGCATGGCTATCAACGTACATTCTCCACGCACCATCCTTCTTCGGTGTAAGAAGGGTGTAAGAAGGGCTGGTACAGCACAAGGGCTGGGACTTTCCTTGATATAGCCCTGCTGCAGTAACTCATCCACATGCTTCTTAAGCTCAGCATGTTCTGTGGGGTTCATGTGATAGCGGGACAGGTTGGGAAGGGAGGCTCCAGGTACAAGATTTATAGTGTGCTGGATGTCTCTAAGAGGGGGTAATTGATCAGGGAGATCATCAGGGAAGACATCAACAAAGTCCCTCAGTGTGGGTTGGACCTCCTGAGGAATAGACTCATCAGGCTTAGTGGGAGTCTCACGGCCAACCAAGGCGTATAGGGGTGCGCCTTAGGCAATCTCAGAATCCAGGACCTTGGCTGTCACAAGGTTTAACCCTTTCTTAGGCTTGGCTGTATTAGGTTTGGGGTCATCTCTAACCCTGGGTTGCGTAGGCAGAAGCTTGATCTTCTTGCCAGCATATTCAAACATACATGTGTTTGAACACCCATAGATGTAGACATCATTGTCAAAGAGCCAGGGACGCCCTAGGATGAGTTGTTCAACATCCATCACCAGAATGTCACACCACACGTTCTCCTTATAGTCAGCGAAGGAGATGAGTATGAGGCTTCGTTCCTTCACCTCTAAGGCAGTGGAGTTGAACTAAGCTACCTTGTAGGGATTAGGGTGGGGAATGACAGACAGACTAAGTTTAAACACTATGCTGGAGGAGACAGTATTGATGCAACTGCCACTATCCACTATGGCTTTATAATTTTTATCATTTATTTTGGTGTAAGTGTGAAAAATTCAGGTCCTACGCCAATCAGCAGTGGCAACAGATTGTGACAGTGCGCATGATGAGGACATCAGAGATCGACGGCTACGATTGTGATTATTTATTTTGCTCTATTTCATGTATTTGATTTATTATTGTTCTTTTCCTTTTCTACCATCACTTGAGGGCTTTGTCTTATGTATGCCCTAGGGGCAATGGTGTCTTTGTTATTTCCCTTCTTGTATTTGGCTATTTAAAGCCACCCTCTTCCTTTGGAGAGGTTAATGAATGATTATTACAAAATATTTTCCTGCACTTTATTTTTTTTTTAGCATGAGAGCTTGAGAGCGTGGAGAGAGATCCCTTGGAGAGGGAATTGGATCACCCACCAATCTTGGAAGAGTCCGGATTCGTGGTTAGTTAATATTTTATCTTCCTTTCCCCTTCCCTCTTCCCCCACCGACCAACTCTCTCTCCTCCCCCACCCGCCGGCCACCCAATTCCCCTCCCACCCTCACAAGCCGCCGGCCCCTCCCATCTCCCTCCCTCTAATTTGGTTTCCTAAAATACTTTGATGTATATGGGGAAGGCATTTGAAATTTGAATTCAATTTGAATTCAAAATTTAGTACTTTCCTAAATTACTAAATTTATTTTAGGAAAGTTACCTAATTTAATCCTATTTGAATTTAAAATTCAAAAGGATTAAATAAAATCTTTCCTAATTCCCTAAACCCAAAGTAGGAAACCCCAAATCTTCCCCTCAATCATCTCCTACTCTATAAGCCGCCGGCCCCTCTTAAGGATTAGATTAGGAATTGTTTCTTAAATCCATATCTCCTCTCTTTGGAAACTTTCCAAATCCCCTCCACCTCTCTTGACCGAAAATCCCAAGGCCCCACAACCCTTAATTCTTGCCACAAGCACCCCTCCCTCACTTGGAAATAATTCCAAGACCCCTCCCCACCTGGCTGGCCACTCCCTCCAACCCGTGGCTGGTTTTCCTGCTCCAGATTCTTGGTCCAAGCCTCTCCACACCAAGTTCCCTGCTTTCCTAGTTGGCTGCCAGAAATTTCTGCACCTAGTCCTGAATTTTTATCAATTAGACACTTCACAAACTGCTGCTCAAGGAGGGAATCCCGCTATACATCAACTCCTGCTGTCTCCTCTCAGCCCGCCACCAACTGGAAGACTCTCCCAACCATCCAGCACTTCCCCAAAGTCAAAAACAGCAGCTTTTGCATGGAATGGCTGATTCAGACTTTATTGCACACCTATCCTAAGGGCTAGCTGTTTGCTGTCCAAAGGTCCAGGCTTGCAAGGAGAAGGAATATCAACAAAGGGTGAACTCTTACCTACTCTCTTACCTTCCATATTAATCTCTATTTGTGGTTTTAATTGATCCATGCAAAATCTTACAACGCTCCGTTAAAGCCTAGTATCTAGTAGGAATTGTGTGAGAGTTCTTTCATAGCACTAATCTTATTGTTAAACTAGGGATTTCTTGTTGAAACCCATTCCATATGCAACCTCAAGAGTAATTGGTTGTTTTGTAGTTTTTACTTTTGCAAGTAACTTGGCCTAAGCTAGTGTTTACCGCTCTTTGTGTTTTATTTCATTGTTTAGATCATCATCAAGATTTAATTAAATTGCTCTAATCTTTAAACATGCAAACTCCTTATTTAATTCTCAATTTCATACATGTCCTGCATCAGCGCATCTCACCACGTAGATGGGAGATGTGTCTACTTTCTGTAAACAGTGGACGACAACAGTGTCGTCGTCCTCCTCAAAGAATTCACCATCATTTTCAACTTGGTAAATCTGGTCAGCCTTGGGCTCATGGCTCAGGCTCTTCTTCAGTGATTTCCTTCATAATAGTGACTTTGTAAGGACTAGAACACTGAGAGGAGATATGCTCATACCCCTGGCATTGAAAGCACTTGGTCCCTAGGTGGGACCTAGGAATATCCGGGGTGGGAGGCTTACTTCTAAAGTCAGGATGGGGTGTGGGAGGACCAGAAGGTGGTCGGGTAGTGTTTCCAGGGGTCGGCTGGGCAGTGGAGTGGTGAGGGGCCGAACCACTGGAGGGTCGGTAGGAAGGTCTAGAGTCTTAGTGTCGACTAAAGTGTTGGGGACGGGTTTTCTCAAGGTCTAACACTAGGCTGTAGGCATTTTCAAGAATAGTAACGTTTCGGGCAAACTGTTCGTTGCGCGGGTCCTCGCGCAACCATTATGGAACATGGACATAATTTGAGCAGGGGTAGTAGAGGTCTCCCCCTTGCAGCGAATCAGATAATCATCAAAAGCTGCAATATATTCCTTCACCGGTTTGTTGCCCTGTGTTAACTTATTCCACCTATCTAGGAGCCTAGGGAAGTATGAAGGAGGTAAGTATTTCTGCTAGGCCCTGCAATTCCTGTGCACTCATCTCCTTCCCTACCGCGCACCATGCATGTTGCTGGCATGTACCATATTTACTTGCCAGGTTCTGAAAATCCCTTGATTGGGCTATGGGAAATTCTTGAATACGAATATCGCAATGGAGTTACAAGAAGCGGAAAAGGATGGCATTGCCAAAAGTTTTCTAGTAAAAAGGATTGACTTATCGAATGAGAACAAATGTCTCCATTACTCTTGAAAAGCCTAACAGATAAAGACAAAGCCGTAGCAGAAGAGCCTGTGGATTGAACATAGCAATGTATTCCACACAAGTGAAGGGGATCAAAAAAATGGTAGGGAGATCAAGCATGCATCTCGGCAGTAGAAATTTCCTTTCTGGCTTGCCAACTTGTTGAAGACAATGAAAGCTACAAAGAAAGGCACAAAATGCATGAAAACCTGAGAAAAGGTTAGGGTGTAATTATAGGCTGCTTCAGGTTTGGAAAAAACTAGATTGAACTTTTCTATGGATGGGTGAGGGCCAAAATGTCATTTGGTTGGCGTAGCAGGCTTAAGAAGGCTTAAGCCCGCCTTAAGCTTCAACCAGTGACCCCTCAGGTCAAAGAAAGAAAAGCTTTTCTGTGCATTGAGTAGAGCAAACATACTATTTGGAAAGGGTGATGGAGAACATACTATTTGTCAGGCTTAAGCCAACTTGTTGCCTCGTTAAATTCAAACGAACATTAGCTCTAAGAAGTATAAGGTGATATATTTGTCTAGTAAGTGTTGAAAATTTTTACCATCTTTATTTGGAGTTGCTCTTGACTTCACAAGTGCTGCTTAATTTGGTTTTGGTTAGGTTCTAAAGAACCGCCTGGCTACATAAAATAAGTCTAATGTGATTCTAAAGAACCGCATGGCTCCATAGAATAAGTCCAATGATGTTTATGATTACACAGATTCTAGTCAAATTGTGAAGGAAGTATTTTGGTTGATTTTATTGATAGGCTGTAAGCTTTTTATAATATGAAAAAGCTTTTCATGAAGAGCCTATGCTTCCCTTTTCATGCTTTATCTTTTTTTTAAGATAAATCGTTCTTATCAATTGGTTTATTATTTGCTTCCTACTACGTCTATTGAACTGCATTTTTGACAGGTTTCATCATGTGCTTACCTAAGTGTGTGTGTGTGTATATATATATATATATATATATATATATATATATATATATATATAAAGAGAGAGAGACATAGATTTCTACTAAGAGATATTCTGCTGTCATACTATGTTCTCATTATTTTTGTTGTCGTCATCTCGTTATTATTTTGCATTTATGTTTTTTTTTTCTAGAAAATGGCGGGACTTGCAGCAGAAGGGTCTCAGTTTGATGGTCAACAATATGACACAAAACTGAATGAGCTGTATTAAATCTTCCAACTTTCTAAAAAAATCTTATTCTGATATTTTTATACGGAAACTTATTAATCTTTTATGTGGGTGTGTTTAGGCTTACGGCTGATGGAGAGGACTTCTTTACATCTTATGATGAGGTATATGAAAGCTTTGATTCCATGGGCCTTCAGGAAAATCTTCTGAGAGGCATTTATGCTTATGGTATGTTGATCATACGTTCACCCTTTCAATGCATTCTATGTACCATGTAATTTGATGTGTAAAAGAACTTTGGCTTTGGTATAGGCATGTTATTATTATGTCAAGTTAAATTGTTTCTACTGCAGGGTTTGAGAAACCTTCTGCTATTCAGCAAAGGGGAATTGTTCCTTTCTGCAAGGGTTTAGATGTTATTCAACAGGCACAATCTGGTACCGGAAAAACAGCAACATTTTGTTCTGGAATTCTGCAGCAGCTTGATTATGGTTTGGTTGAATGTCAGGCCTTGGTTCTCGCTCCTACAAGGGAACTGGCCCAACAAATAGAAAAAGTTATGAGAGCACTTGGTGATTACCTTAGTGTGAAAGTTCATGCTTGTGTGGGAGGTACGAGTGTTAGGGAGGATCAGCGCATACTTTCAAGTGGTGTTCATGTTGTTGTTGGTACACCTGGTCGTGTGTTTGACATGTTAAGAAGGCAGTCTCTTCACCCTGACTACATCAAAATGTTTGTTTTAGACGAAGCAGATGAAATGCTGTCTCGTGGCTTCAAGGATCAGGTTTTGTTTTTTATGCCTTTCTTGCCTACCCTCCAATGATATTACATGATTTCTATGATATCCTACCTCAGGTTCCCAGAATTTATTGTTTTTTGTGTATTCATAATGTCAATTTTCCCTTGGGCAAACAAACATTACAAGTTGTATTCACTTTATTACATAATATATAGAATATTGAATTTTCTTCCCCAACCGTCCACCCACACCAACACAACCACCACCCCAAAAAATGAAACATAAACGTCTATTCCTTCCAATCTCACTTCTCGTTCTTCAAGGTTTTGTGCAACCGACTAGTACTTGCTTCCTGTGTACAACTACTTAAAGAATTGTTAATTTTGCAACTGTGTTGAGCAGAACTTTCTTGCCTTGTTTGGAGGATTACATATCACCATGAGCATTTCACTTTTTTATATGATTTCTACAATGGTTCTCCAAATTCATTGATTTCAATGTCTGGAAATTTTCAACTTCAAACATATTTTGGTTCTGCTAAAAGTTTTAACCTGATTCGTGCAAATTGATAACTGCTTATGCTTATTTTGATGGATGTGATTGTTGCATATTTGTTTGGCAGCAATGCGTGTACCCAATAGCGGATTTGACGTATCAACCTGAGGCAAAAATATGTAATAATTAATCAGTCAACATATATGCAAGCCTAGTAGAATAAATCTGTATTCTGTTCTATTTATATTTTCTTTGTAATTTCTGTATACACTTGTTGCATGCAAATCTAGAACATGCCAAATTACTTGACGTCATTCCGAACTTGATATTACACAAACTCCCAAGAAACTTCTATTTAATACATTTTCCATGCCATCCATAATCTCCACGTATTCATGGTCAGAAAATCTTAGGTTACACGATACGGTTCTGTACTCTGACTTGAATAGAACTGTTTTTGCAATAGTATGATATCGGAGTTGTAACTTATGTTGGTCTGTATATCATATTCAATAGCATATTTTGAAATACAATAGATTTATGTATGTATTTATGTAAGTAAAAATACCATTATGCTAGTTTATGCATAAAAGCATTACATGTTCACAAATAGTTTGTAACCATATCATCATCAACTACATTAGACTTATCTCAATTATTTGGATTCGGTTTTATCCCTATTTTTTCTAATCGGCTTTATGAACCCTCATGTTTTTGTTCTTGTTGAAATTTACATGACATGTTAAACCTATTATGCACAAGTCCTTTTGAAGAACTTCCCTTTCCGTTGTCTAATGCCTACATATTTTATTTCTGATCATTTGGCTCTAATTTTATGTGCTTGTCAAATAGATGTTTTCTCTATCAGTTGTTTTACTTGTCTTAACCACCAATGTCTATTTTCAATTGATATTCATTCAACCATCCTTTTAATAGATATTTCTTAATTTATCCATCCAAGTTTTTTTCACTATCTATCTTAACACTCTCATTTGTCATTGTGAAATTTCAAAGCTTTTTTTTATAACACTCCAATTCATGTAACAGCCATCCATATGTGGTAGGTTTTAATACATTGGGCTTATTATATAGAATAATTAAGAAACAAATGATGATATAGCTTCTATAAGTAAAAGGTTGGATGGTAAAAATAAAGAAAAGCCTCAAAAGCACTTTTTACTTATAGTATCTAAGCAATTTTCTCCATTGTTCAAGCTTTCCACGTATTTCAGTAGAGATGTTTCGTTGATTATAATTATAGTATATAAAAAACATAAATCAAAGCACA
The DNA here is from genome assembly GCA_019925795.1 of Dendrobium chrysotoxum. Classification (NCBI taxonomy): domain Eukaryota; kingdom Viridiplantae; phylum Streptophyta; class Magnoliopsida; order Asparagales; family Orchidaceae; genus Dendrobium; species Dendrobium chrysotoxum. The sequence continues at coordinate 55,969,638 of CM034307.1, forward strand.
TCACTTTGAATTTCCTTTATAAGCATCTTAATAACCAATTTAAAAAGATATAAACTTAATGTTGATCCTAGGTGCATCCTACTATATTTAAAAACTCTTTGGCCACTCTATAACCACTTATAATTTAGTTCATATCATAATATATACCTTGGGCACACAATTTTTTCTTAATGCATACCAAATCAAAACTTATGGTACTCAATTATATACCTTTTTAAGATCAATAAAACTATATGAATGTTCTTTCTCAATTCTCTATGTTTTTCTTTTAATTTCCTAACGCAAAATTCACTTTCACAAAGGATATGCATAGCATAAAATCAATTTTATTTTGATTCATTACTCTCTCTCATAACTTCAATGCATGCCTCATAAATTTAATTTATTTATAATCACTACAATCATTAGCATTTTCTTTGTTCTTAAATCTTAGTATCAAAATACTTTCTTTGCAATCATTTTCTATCCTTCAACCTCAAATTTTCATTATAATATTTTGTTAACTAAATTACTATAGTGTCCTTTGTGACATTCCATTTGAATCTAAGGTTTTACTTTTATGCATATTCTTTAAAGCTAACTCATCAAATTTCTCTTTGTTGATCACGCTATAATATATCTTATTATGTTGTTTTGCTCTTCCTAAGTATTTTTTCCCTTAGACTCTCATTTAATAATTTCTTAAAGTAGTGCTTACATCTTTTCGTAATGTCTTTGTCGTTAATTAGGATTTTGTTATATCCACTTCTAATCATATAATTGGATCAACACCTAGGTTCTCTCATCTCTTGTTTTAAGCTATTTTATAGATCATTTTATCCTTAGTACCTAAATTTAATGCATATCATCAAAAGTTGTAGTTTTGCTTTGCTTACAATCCTTATTACAAGACTTCTAACTTTCTTAGTCAATACAGGCTTCAACAATATTTATCTTTAGTTTTGTTCATGCTATAATCAATATATCCAAGTTACCCAAGAAATTTCTTTTCTTTCTCAAGCATACATTATAATAGTTTATGAATCTCTTTTAAAAATAATTTTCTTATTCAACTCAAAGAGTAGAAGCTCCAAGACATTTATAATGTCCTCATAGTTAATTAGTTAAATAGCAACCACCCAATTAGTATCAATAATTCTATTCACCTTAACAACTCTATTTTTCATCTATATTAATTACCATTCCATCATAATTTTTTAAATATTGTTAACACATAACAACTTGTAACCTTTCATAATGTCTACCCGACCCGATATCACACAGGTTATATCGTGTTCGATTGTGACAAAACTGACCCTAAGATCTGGTTGGGGAAACATTGAAATAAAACTTCTAATTTATAGACTACACAAAGCCACTATTGAATGCAATTTAAGCAGAAGACAATTGAATCTCAAAATGATTTTCTATATATCATTCAAAATATATACAATCTGAAGCCTATCTACAACAGCGTTTGGCAACAGAGAGAATAATAAAATAAAAATTTAGCCTGTAAAAATTAAAACCAACCAAAATATATCTCTAATACAGATCGTAGCCTGCTATCCAAACTACTCAGCTTGCTCATTACACTTCCCCTTGCCATAAAATGGAAGCAGAAGTAGGAATGAGCTAACACGGCTCAGTAGACTATCATAGTCTAAAATAGAAATCAATAACTGAAATAAAAAGAAACTGAAAATACTGTGCTGTAATAATAAATTGAAGTATTGTACAAAAAGTTAGAACTGAAACTAAAGGCATTTAAATAATTACCGAAACTAACTGAATTATAAGCAAATACTTCATAACAAAATCCCACCTTGGTAGCCCACTGGCTCCAACATAATAATATCGGTAACATAATCCTATCTCGGCAGCCCAGTGGCTCTCACATAATAACACTTTGGTAATAGGATCCCATCTCGGCAGCTCACTGGCTCCAGCATAACAGAGTCCCATCTCGGTCGCCCACTGGTGCCAGCATAACAGAATCCCACATTGGTCGCCCACTGACACCGGCATAACATCACTTCACATTTTTAAATGTATTTTATTAATTAAAGCATAATTGGATTGAATTTACAAATTGCCAAAATATCATAACGGTTGATAATAGAAATACTACCTAGCAAAAATTCACAATTTCAAAACATAACTAAGTTCCAGAGACTATGTAAAACATCATTCTGAAGTTTTAATTGCACCAAAGCACTATTTTTAGATGTTAAAATAAATTTTCGAATAGGTAAAAATAACCACACTTTCAAAATCACCTGGCGAAAAATTTTAGAATATACTCAAAATGTTCATAATCTCAATCTATATAACATATAAAAAGTTATGCGGTAAAAATTTTATCAAAACAAAGTTATCCTCGTTTTTCGGTAATGGAAATATAAATATGATTAGAAAAATCTAAAAAATATTAAATTATTGAAAACTTAATAGGAAAAACGTAACCTACCTCGAGACGTGCAAATTTTTCAACTGGGCCAAAGGACAAAAACGACTCTACTACCTCCAAAATATAGCTTTCCTCTCTTTTTCTCTCTCCTTTTCTTCACATTTCCGCTAATTATTCTTTGTTAAACGACTGGGAAGAAAAAATAGCATTTAGTACATTATGTGAATAACTTAAGATATTATATATATTAAATAATAATATAATAATATTATAATCAATTTTTCAGTATAAAATTCATAGAAATTTTTTTGGGGATTCAAAAATTATAGAAAACATCCACAAAATAGCCCATTTTATTTAGAAAATTCTGGTGAAATAGATTTGCAAAACGGATACCTGACGGTCCCAAGACTTCTGCTTGTACCGACAGGCACCAACTTTGGAATTTCACCGATGCCAAAAATTATGGAAAAATTAGTGAAACTAAACACAATAATATATATGTTATGGCGAAGACGGTTTGTGATTTGGACTTGTTATAACTCCAGAAATAATTTTTGACTGTTAAAAATAAAAATATCTTTTTCAAAATTTTGAATTATAACAGTCAAACCTTATTTTTTTCACTATGATTGTGTTAAGTAGTAGTGTGTCACTTGAAAGTGACACCCTAGTTAACCCTTGTTTATTTTTTATTATAATCAAGTTAGTTGTGTCACTTGTGTGTATTGTCCTAAATAGCCACGGATTGCTTTTCTTCCCAATCGAGTTAAGTTATGGCACATCACCTGACATCTTAATAAATTCTCATCTACTTCACCAAATTTTAGTAGGTCGTGGTGCATTGCTTTTGGAAATTACCCTAGCACTTGGAAAATTCATATTTTGATTCATTTCGGTAGTTTTTGTATAAGTTTTAGGAGAATTTTCGACCTTGCACAAATCCTCAGCATTTGTTATCCAGGCTTGGGACCGACAATGCTAATTTTAAAGGAGAATACTTAATACAGTAAACGGTATGTGAGGACATAAAAATAGTAAATTCTAATTATAGCAACTTTATCATATATTTCTGAATCTTTTGAATGCCAAGATAGTTAACTCATACCATTTGGCTTACCAACTATACTTTTTTTCTAATCGGTTAAGCCAAAGGTGTTAATGTTGCTATCCAACTAAGCATCCCCCCAACTATACCAAGCATACCTTAGGTATGTGATATAGTTGAGACGTCTGTTTAGATATATGCTCTGTTGCTCTCTTCCATTAGATTTTCTGCTAGTTAGAGTTGTAAATCTAGAAGATTTAAATAACTACTTCTGATTCCATTAATTTGCCATTTAAATTACTCAACCAACTTTACCCATTTTGAAACACGAACAGAGCGATGCATCTCTTTGTTCTTCTTACCTCTTTTGGTGATGTTAGGTTCCTTGAAACCATCTATTTAACCTCTCGTCCTCTACTTATCCCACATTAAGCCCCCTAAGTTGTTGCCATAACATATATATCTATTACAACTGAGCTAAAACGGAATGCACTCTAACATAGGAAAGTCACATTTAAGTGATAAGGGTGGAATAGCATGATCCAAAAACTTAATGAAGTTTTCAGTTTGTTTCATGAACATGATGCGCAACTGCACAACAGATTAGTATATTCAAATTAAAATAATAAGTCCTTATAGAGACGATTTAGTGTGGGGAGGTTATAGACAAATCATGTATACGATGCAATTTGATATGTTAGAAATGCATGCAAAAATTCTTTGTATTATGTGGATATTAGTATAGTTTGTTCTTTGGTCTTCTTGTCCATGTGTGATTGCAAGCCAATATTGATGGCAAAAATATTTTATAAAATATTTAGAATATTCTGTCAAGAGTACATTTAATATTTTCTTTCATGCCAGCTATCATGTTTATGTTATTCTACATTATATGAATGCATTCTAGCCAGTTTCTCTGTAATTTGTCGTTCTTTTTTTGCATCACTTTGGACTATCACAGATATGAACTACTTTATGAACGATTGAATGCCGTCAAATTTTGGACTCCCTCCATTAGTTTTTAAACTTTTCCCGTCCATATGAATTGATTATTATTGCCTATATTAATGCTTTTTGTATTTCAGATATACGATATATTTCAACTTCTTCCATCCAAGATTCAAGTTGGAGTTTTTTCTGCTACAATGCCACCAGAGGCTCTTGAAATCACCCGCAAGTTCATGCACAAACCTGTGAGGATCCTTGTTAAGAGAGATGAGCTCACCCTTGAGGGTATCAAGCAATTCTATGTAAATGTTGATAAGGAAGAATGGAAGCTTGATACCCTCTGCGACCTATATGAGACTTTGGCCATCACTCAGAGCGTCATCTTTGTAAACACTCGACGCAAGGTGGATTGGTTGACTGACAAGATGAGGGCCAGAGATCACACAGTTTCTGCCACTCACGGGGACATGGATCAGAACACACGAGACATTATCATGCGTGAATTCCGGTCTGGGTCTTCTCGTGTCCTTATTACCACTGATCTCCTTGCCCGTGGTATAGATGTGCAGCAGGTCTCTCTAGTCATAAACTATGATCTACCAACCCAGCCAGAGAACTATCTCCATCGTATTGGACGAAGTGGGCGGTTTGGGAGGAAGGGTGTTGCAATTAACTTCATCACCAGCGATGACAGTCGAATGCTTTTTGATATCCAGAGGTTCTACAATGTGTTGATCGAAGAGTTGCCATCGAATGTTGCCGACCTACTCTGATGAGTTTTTGTTAATTCACCCTGTTCTTGCTTATTCGAAGTCTCTGTCCCTTAGTTCTTTGCATGTCTGTGGATCTCATCAAAACCTGTGACTATTTATGTAAGTGAAGTTGTATTTATTTCCAAATGATGATCTCAAAAGTCGACTAGTGTGAGTATATTTGCAGATTTTTTGCAGATTTTTGTTGCTGCTGCTCAGTGGTATAGTTGTTGCCCCTTGGTAACCTCATAGTTGCGTATGGATAAGATGCGTCATTTTCCTAGTCCTGTACCAGTCCTCGCTAGTTGTTTTATGTATTCAGGTTGATAAACTCTGCTTCCTTTAAGCCCACTTTCATCATTTTAAGTTGCAATGACCTCAAATTGTTCAAGTTCTTCAATTTCATAGCTGATCATAGTTTCATCGGCTTGATCTTATTTTCCACATTTAACATTAGCATTAATTGAAGCCATACATCATCTATAGCTTTACAATAAATTTTTGCTTCAGTCGCATGATTTTAGAATAAAAATGCTTGGAGTTGTTTCTTTGATGTATATAGCCTACTGAGCATCATCTCTTATTTCTTCCAAGCTGATCCCAATGAGCTCACAGCAACTTCATCATAGGAGAACAGCTGCAGCTTTGTAGGTAAGTAAAGAATGTAGATATTATTAGTTGGTAAATTTCCTGCGAAGGTAACTCAATAATGTAAGCAATACTTACCTATTCTTTTGAATCGAAGGACTTGCAAAGAAAAAATATACCCATTGCCGGTTTAATTTCTTGTTAGGATGATGATTTTACGTTTATATTCATCTGAATTAGATTAATTAATTCATAATAAAGATTAAGGTCTGATTTGGAATAATTTTTACTGTTTTTTAAAATATTTTTTTAGTATAAAAATTTTTAGTTCAATAAATTTTTTTTATTAAAAAATTGTTTTAAAAGCAGTAAGAAAGCTATCCCAAACGATGCCTAAGTTAAAACCAAAAAACATTGATGTTAAAACAGTTTGAATTGCTTGCAACTTGAAACTAAATTATACTGAAGTCGCATAACATCTCAAGCTGCTTGAAGTTATATTTCATAAGAGTCACCTAAGAGATGGTCCTGATTTGGGTCTCTTCACTAAGTTGCAACTTTCCCGCATATTACAACTTGCCAAATCGCTTGAAGGCATGAAGCCATATGTTTTGATTAAAATAATTACTTATTTAATAATAATTATTAGTATTAAATAGTATTGTTAGTATCAAATATTACTATCATAATTATTAAATGTAGAAATAAAAAAATTATTATATTTTTTTTGTTTGTAAAAAACTAAAAATATTATAATTATTTTTTTAATAAAATGATCTTGACTATATGTTATTCTTTTTTTAAAATTTTGATTTTCTTTATCTAAAAATAATTATAGGTTTTTAAATAAAATATTAATATTAATAATGATACATCATCGAAAATCGTCTTGATTGAGCATGAATCTCGATGTATGTTTGAATTGAAAAACTTTTGAAATTAAATTCACGATCATATGAACTCCAATTTTAACAAGCTTGTAGCTAAATTGAACGACTCGATGAGATGAACCCAACGGTATCAAAGTGGATGATCTAAGTACAAACAAACCCAAATCAAAAGCTTGAACATAATGAGAGAGTTTGACACATTAATTATGGGACCAAATGATCTTCAAATTTGACATTCTTATAGTCAAATCGAGTGTTCCAATGAGACCAATCTAACGAGCCTAAGATCGCTTTATTCTGACATTATTAAAGCACTTACATGCTGAAGAAATAATTATGATCAAGAGAATCAATACATATGTTCAATTGAGTGTTTTGAATTTTGGTCATTGTTATGAGACATGTCACTTTTTAAAATCTTTAAATAGCCTCCACTCTCTACATTAAAGAGGATGAAGACCTTAGACTTTGTGTTGAGATTCAGAAGAGCTCTGAAGCTCTAAGGATCCCCGAGAAGATGAAAAAGATGATGATAACCTCAAACTCATCATGTATGATGCCATGCTTGGAAGTACATGATTTGAAACTTCAAAGAATAATCTACCTACAACTAACAAACTAACATACTTAATTATCAAATATTCCTTGCAACAACAACAACAAATCCTAATCCCACTACGTGGGTATGGCTACATTTATTATTTTTCTGCGTTATATCTCAGTAAAAGTCAAAGTCTTATTTAAATTTAATTAAAAAATTTATTTCTAACTAAGTATTTTAGGTCTACCTTTATCTTTCTTAACATAGCCCGGATCTAATATATATGCTCTACTAATAGTGTCATCGAAAGGCTGACGCTCTATATGACCAAACCATCTAATACGACTCTCTCTAATCTTATTTGTCAATGGAGCAATTCCAACATTTCCAAATAGGTATTCGTCTCACATTCAATCTCTAAGTGTAAAACCACTCATCCACCTGAGCATCCTTAGTTCTGCACTTAACTTAACTTTATGCTTCTCTTTTAATGGCCAACATTATGCCCCAAAAAGCATTGCATGTCTCACCACTACCACGAATACTCTTTTGCATGATAGAAGTTAAATCAAGTTAAATTTTAAAAAACTAAGAAAATAAAAAAATAATAAAGTAAATTTTAAATCAAGTAAAATTTTTTTTATAAAAAAAATAAAAAAGTTAAATTTTAAAAAACTATTCGACTATCTATTTCAAAATTTAAGTCTATTGCATCAAACAATATTTTAACAATATCAAATTACTGATCAATTACAACGGAGGCGTAAGAAGTTTTGGCAGGCCGTCGTCTCTAGGGTTTCCTCTCTTTTGCTTGCATGTTGGAGATCGGCTTCTCTTCTTCTTGATGTGAGTTGCTCTGGTTTGGTAATATTGTTCTGATTTATTTTTTGGAAGTTCTGGTTTGATTTTTTTTCTTTTTGGTTTGTTTTCTTCTTTTTCTTTTCATTTACTTTGATGGATACTTTTCCTCCGTTAAAATCCAAGACCCTTTCGGATATCTCATCCGACAAAGGTCTGGATGTCCCTAATTGTTGGATTGGTCGTAATCTGTCAGGTCACTCTTTGGCTAAAAAATACTCGGTTTCTTTCTTACCACAAAATGATAATATAGCTTCATTTTCTGATAAAAAAGTTCATAAGGTTTCTCAAAAATGAGGGTTAACCCTAGTCAGCTATTCGCTAGGCCAGAGGCCTTTCTTTGAAGCTTTGCATAATGTTATGAATAAGACTTGGAAACTTAAGGGTTCTTTAACTCTTTTATCTTTAAATGATGGTTTCTTTTTGATGAAATTTACTTGTCAAGAAGACTATGATCTTGTTTGGATGGGTGGTCCTTGGTTCTTTTTTGGTCGGTCATTTATTGTTCAATAATGGTCGCCTCTTTTTCGCCCTAAATGGGAAGAATTTTCTTCAATTCCTCTGTGGATAAAAATTATTAATCTCCCGCTTGTTTGTTGGACTGAAGAAGGAATTTCTAAAGTTGCTAGTTTAATAGGTATTCCTATTGCGGTTGATAAACTTACTGCAGAACAATTACGTTTAACTTTTACTCGTGTCTGTGTTTTAGTTAATAAAGATTCACTGCTGCCAGATGAGGTGAATGTTTCTATTGCTGGTTCTATTTTTAGTCTTAAAGTGGTTTATAATTGGAAACCGACTCCTTGTTTGGGTTGTGGTTCAATTGTGCGTCCTTCTTCTCTATGTCCTACTAATCCTTCCTCTATTGCTGAAATTTCTGAGAAAGTCTCTTCTGATAAGGGCAATTTTGTTAAGCCAAGAGGGAGGAGTATGAGCATGGTTTCTTGGAAAGTGGCTTCTAACAATAAAAGCAAGAATGATAGTTTGGTTCCAAATGATAATCATTTGTTTGATAAACCTCTTTCTTCTCATGTTGAGGTTTCTGATCAGGTTAGGGAGATGGTAAATTTTCCTAATGCTTCTAAAGATCTAATAGTTGAAGTGTCTGATGCCTATAATGACAGGATTCCTTCTTCTAATAACATTATTCCTAATTTAAATTCTCCTTCAGATACTACTCTAGTTGATTCTTTGCCATCTGAAGCTAAATTGGTTATTTCTAATTTGATTGTTCCGGCTGATATTACTGTTTCTGATTCAGTACCAACAATTCATTCTTATGTTTTTATTAATCATAATAAATTTATTATATTGCAAGATAATGAAGAGACTGTTGTTCCCATTAATACAGAAACTTCTCATATTTCTTTCTCTTTTCTGGATAATACGAGTAAGGCTTTAGATAGTTCTGATTTGAATAATCAGAATTCTATTAAGTAGTCTATTGCCACGGGTAAGTTGCCGTGGAGTAAAATGGCCAGGAAGGAAAACGCTTCTAATTTTAAATAATTATGATGTTTTCAAATATTGTTTCTTGGAATATAAGAGGCTTTAACAATCTTGATAAAGTTCATGCTTGTAAAGATCTGGTTAAGGCTTATAATATTGATTTGATTTGCATTTTGGAGGCCAAAGTTCATATGTCTTTTGCTTCATATCCATGGTTCTATGCTAAGCATAAGGTTTTTGATGTTGAGGCAAGCTGTAATAACTTTGGTTTATCTGATCCGAGTAGAATCTGGATTAAATGGAATGCTTCTCGTGTTTTTTTTACTCATATTTTCTCTTCTAATCAGTTAATTCATGGTTGTCTTAAGTTGGGGCCAGACTGTACTGTTTTTATTACTTCGGTTTATACTTCTAATGATCATATGGAAAGGTTGTCGCTCCAGAAGGATATTCTTTCTCTTTCTATGAATATTACTTCTCCTTGGATTATTCTTGGGGATTTTAATTGTTGTAGATTTACAAATGAAAAAAAACTGGTGGCAATCCTCTTATTAATAGTAAGCTTTTGGGATTTTAATAATCTCATTTTTAATATTGGGGTCCAAGATCTTGCTTCGGTTGGTTATTTTTATACCTGGTTTAATCAAAGAATTGATTCTCCAATTCATATCAAGCTTGATAGAATCTTAGTGAATAATCTTTGGTTGAATTTGTTTCCAGCTTCTTATTATATTGTTGACTCTTCGAAATATTCTGATCATTATCCTATTATTCTGGCTAATAACAACTTTACTAGTAAGAGACACCGTTTTATTTTTAAAAATTACTGGTGTTCTTATATTTTTTTCTGGGATTTGCCTATTGATGCCTTCGCTACTCCTATTATGGGTAGTCTTATTCATAATTTTTATAATCATCTTGGTAAACTCAAAAGTTTAATCAAGAGGCAAGATTGGGTTTCCTTTAATTTTATTAAGAGCAAGATAGAAGTTTTGTAATCTTCTCAGAATAGGTTATTGCATAATCTTCAGGATAATGCTTTGGATAATAAGTTGAATGCAGATTTAAAAGAGGTTAATGCTCTTCTTTCTCATTATATTCTTTATGGAATTCTTGGATTATACAACGTTCTAAAGCTAGGTGGTTGGCTCAAGGTGAGGATGATTTGGGTAGGGGTGTCAATTCGGGTCAACGGGTCGGGTTCGGGTCCAACCCGAACTGACCCGAGCTTAACCGGGTTGACCCAAACCCGACCCGTTTTTACAAACGGGTCAGATTTTTCCACCCGAACCTGACCTGCCGGGTTATCGGGTTGACCCGACCTGACCTGCGAACCCTGGTGTCGTGGGCTGAGTCCGAACTTTAGTCTGCTACTCCGTGCGCGAGTCTGCGTCGGACGCGAGTCCGCTACTCCACGCGCGAGGCTGCATCACAGGTGCCAAGGCGGGCAGGTCGAGCCGTGTGCGGGGAAGGCGCTACCGTGCTAAGGCGAGCATGCAGTGCTGCAACGCTGCAGCCGGTGCAGGACTGCAAGGGTGAGCCGTGCGGGTCAGCGGGAGTGTGGCTGTGTGGGATGATGGACGTCGGTAGCGACAGCTGCCGCAGACTGCGGGATGCGACCGATTGATGGGTCACGGGATGCGACGGTGTGAGTGTGCGACCGATTGAGTCGATTAACGCTGGACCGGGACGATGGCAGGTCAAAGCAACCGATTGACGCAACTCAGCGACTGCATCGTCACGTCGAGACATGACATCCGGGTCAATTCGGGTTGACCCGCGGGTTTTCGGGTCAACCCGAACCCGACCCATTTTTCAAACGGGTCAAAAATCCGAACCTGGATCCGACCCGTTTCACAAACAGGTTGACCCAAACCTAGATTTTTTCGGGTCGGGTTTCAGGTCGTGTCAAAAATTGACACCCCTGGATTTGGATTTTCTTTACTCCAAGATTCGTAGCAGAAATAATCATAATTGCATTAGATCTATTTCTTCCCATGCTGGTTTGATTTCTAATCCTAAGGATATTGCTAAAGTTTTTATTCAACATTTTCAAAATCTTTTTAATTCTCATATGGCTCCTTTAGTTTATACTTTTGATAGCCCTAGTGGTAATATTGTTCCTTCTATTACTATTTCTAATCTCATTTCTCTGATTTCTTTGAATGAAATTAAGAATGTAATTTTTTCGGCTCCTACTTCCTCTGCTCCAGGACCGGATGGTTACACTTTTGAGTTTTTTAAAAATGCTTGGGATATTATTGGTCCTTCTTTTTGTAAAGCTATTTTGCATTATTTTTCTACTAGTTATATGAGTAAAGAGGCTAAAGCTACGACTGTTACTCTTATTCCTAAATATTCTCATGCTTCTATTATTTTAGATTTTAAACATATTTCTTTATGTAATATATTCTATAAAATGGTAGCAAAAATTTTGGCTAATCGCATGCAAGCTGTTATGCCTGTCATCATTCATCTTAGTCAATCTGATTTTATCAAAAAGAGGATTTCAACTGATAATATTTTGTTAGCCTCTGATATGTTGAGAAGTTTTAATTTCTGTAAAGATAAATATTTTTGTGCTTAGTTGGATATTCAAAAAGCCTTTGATACTGTTTCAAGAGAATTTTTACTTCATAGAATGGCTCAAAAAGGTTTTCCTGATTAATTTATTAATTGGGTCAAAGGTTGTATTGAAGATACTCATTTCTCTATTATTATTAATGGTTCCTTAGAATGTTTCTTCAGCTCTTCTTCTGGTTTGTGATAAGGGAGTCCCCTTTCTCCTTACTTATTTTGTATTGTTATGGATGCCTTTTCGAATATAATTGATAGTAAGTTCTTTGGTAACAATTTTTTGGGCTTTAAAGTGGGAAATTCCAATATTTCTCATTTATTATATGCGGATGATGTTCTTATTTTTGGGAAAGCTACGAGGAGTAATGCCAAAATGCTACATGATATTCTAGATTATTTTTCTAGTTGTTATGGTCTTTATGTCAATCAACAGAAAAGTATGATTATCTTCTCAAAAGATGCTTTGGAAAGAGAGGATATTTGTCAAATTTTGAATTTTCCTTTTTCTTAGGACAGTTTTAAATACTTGGGTATTCCTATTTCTATTAAAAGGCTTTGTGCTACTGATTTTTCTCTTCTTTTTCATAAGATTACTAAATTACTTTCCGGTTGGAAGGCTAAAATTCTGCCTTTTGCAGGTAGAGTGCAATTTCTCTAGTTCTCTATTACTAACTTTATTACTTATTAGATAAGAGGCATGATTCTACCTAAATTTTGCTCAAGTTTATTAGAAAAAGTTGTTCTAATTTTCTCATTCATGGCAATATCCATTCAAAGAAAATGCATCTTATTGCTTGGAAAAATGTGTGTAAGCCGAAATACTATGGAGGGTTAGGTATTCCTGAGCTTAATGCTCTTTATTTTACTTATAATTGCTCTCTTATTTGGAGAATTTTAAATTCTAAGGGTCTTTTGTCAGTTTGGGTTAAAGCTAAATATACTTCTTTATGGAAGATACCCCCTTCTAAAGTTTCTAGGCTCTGGAAAGATCTCTATAAGATTGCTTATTCTATTAAGGATAAAATCTCTTTTGTTATCACGGCTGATAGTGATTTATCTTTTTACTGGGATCCTTGGTTGGAAGGATTTTCGATTCAAGATTTAGTACCGAATCTTAACTCTTATTGGCATAATATTTCGGTGAAGGATGTTATCTCTGATGGCAATTGGTCTCTTTCGGATTGTCTGCAGTTTTTTAATGTCTCTATTGGTATTGAAAGCACTTCTATATCTTGTCTAAAATGGGAGGGTGAGATCTTTCCGAAATTTAAAATTTTTTATATGGCTCATTTTCAGGAGTGTGTTAAAGTCTCCTGGTTTAATTATAATTGGCATAAACGATATGCCTTAAGGTACTCCTGTTACACTTAGATGGCTTTATTAAGTAGGCTTAAAACTGCCGATATTCTCTCTAATAGAAATATTTTTATTCCTCCTGTTTGTGTTTTATGTAATTCTGATTTAGAATCTCATAATCATTTATTTTTTTATTGTTATTTCTCTTTTTCCATTATCTCCTCTTTTATTCCTAGTCTAAAGCAATTTTTCTTAAACATAATCTGTTTCAAGTTTTTTATTTTATTGTTGTTCTTAGTATACCTGGTAATGTAAGATATATTATTACTTGATTACATGTTGCTACTTATATTTCATTTGGCGTGAAAGAAATGATAGGAGGTCTGTCGGGATCTGTAAGAATTTGGATTCTGTAACTATTTTTATTCGTAAATCGGTTATTGCAAAGATTTCTGTTTGGAAAACCTTTACTGAGATTACTCATTTCATTACCTAGTTGGTCTGTCTGGTGGTCTCTCTACCTGCTATTTTTATACTGTCGATTTGTTGTTATTAGTTTTGGAATGTCTTCTTTAACTTATCTTTTATTATTTAATATGTTTATTTTTGTTATTGTTGATTGCGTCTATTTTGTAGCTATTTTTGTCAACCGATTTTTGAATCTGGATGGACATTAATAGCCAATTTTTTGTTTTTATCTCGATTCTTCTGTTATGTGGATATTTTTGTAAACCGATTTTTGAATCTGGATGGACATTAATAGCCAATTTTTTGATTTTGTCTCTATTATTCTATTTTTTCTTTCTGTTGGCTCTTGGTTGTTTGGTTGGTAGGATTCGTGGATCTCGTTATTGCTATTGTTGATTGATTGCTAGTAGCGGTCGTGGGTGTGTCTTTTTGACACAGTCTTTGCTAGCTGAGGCTTTATTGGTAGGTTCTGATGGGAAGAATTTGAGGATCAAGTGGTTTCAGAAAGTGGTTTTTGTTGTTGTTGATGCTAATGGATTGTAGCAGTCTTGTTGCTGTTGATGCTAATGGATGGTAGCAGTCTATGGAATTTTCTTCTGGCATTGGATATTCCTGGCGGTGATGCTGCTGTATGGCTATAATGTTCTTTTGCTTCAACCGGTTTGGATGTTGCTGTTGCTGGTTGGAGTTTTGATGTGGATGGAGCTTTTATTTTATGATTTCTATGTTTGGACTTGGTCTCAGATAGTGTTCCTTTTTAACTCTTCTTAGTGAAGGGTGGTTTGTTGTATTTAGATGTTTTGCTGTAGTTTTGCTACCTGCTTAGTAGCTTTTGTTTGCTATTTCTTATCTTTTGATTTTTTATTTTACATTAGGTAGTAAGTTTTTCTTGTTTTCTTACTACCTTTTATTTTCTTTGTAATCTTCTTTATTTAATGAAAATTGGGCATGTTTGTCCCAAATTTTCCAAAAAAAAAAAAAAACAATATCAAATTACTTGGTATTATTTTTAATCAATTAATATGAATTGTTAATATTAATTTATTAATTTTATTTGTATATAATTTACATAATTTAATATTATTAATTTTAATTTAAAATAATTTTTCAAGCCTAATTAGATTAACTAAATCACATATTATATATTAATAACATAATTAATAATTAATTAATATAATAGTAAAGTAATGAAATAAAAAAATATTTAACTTTTAACTTTTTAAGAAAAAAATTAAATATCAATCATACAAATTAAAATTCCTTTTTATCAATGGATTGTTTCTCTATTCCACCTGACTTATTATTACTCTAATATGCAAAGAGGAAAAAAAGTTGAAAAAATGGAGTAAAAATGGAGAAGACGTTCTTCTTCTTCTCTATGCCCGTCTTTCTATAATTTCTCTTTGATTTGCTCTTTGTCTATGTTCTTCTCAGAGCCTTAGGCCATTTTAGAGGCTGTTTGGATGCACCAAGCAGGATTTCGTAAATCCTCTTGATATAACATAAAAAAATAATCTTGATCGGGCACAAATCTCGAGGAAAAATTAAGTTGGAAACTTCAAATATTAAATTGGAGACCATTTAAACTCCGATTTCAACAAACTTACAGTTGAATTAAACGTTTCGGAAATACGAAGCCAACGACACCAAATTCAACTCAATCCAGCCCAAATGAGTTCAAATCAAAGACACCAAGTGCATTTGGAGGGTTCAAATTATAATTTGGATTACCAAATGGTTTCCAAATGTGACATGCTTACTGTCGAATCGAGCGGCTCGACAAGATGAATCTAGCAAGCCTAGGATCGTCGAATTTTGATATCATTAGGGCCTTCAAATGCCCAATAAATTGTCCCACGATTAAGGGATTCAACATCGGTCGTACATTCAAATCACTCCCAATTTACCCTTGATCTTCCTCCTATTTACTAGCCATGCCACTCTTAGAAAATTATAAATATACCCCTCATTTCTCATGAGGGAGAGACCCAAGCAAGAAGAGAAGAGAAGGAAGAGAGCTTCCTTGCCACCAGACTCCTCCTCGACCATCGCCGAATTTCTACCCGGCAGCCAACTGACGTTGGAGTTCTACCCGACAATTGACCGACGCCGAAGTTCAGCCTGACCGCCATACGACGTCGAAGTTCTTGGGGACATCTGACTGAAGCCAGAGTTCTGCCCGACAGCCGACTGACGCTGGAGTTTAGCCCGATCGCCGGCTGACGTCGGAGTTCTGCTGGATAGTCGATTAACGCCAGAGTTCTGCCTGACAGCCGACTGACGCCAGATTTCCACCGACCACCCAATGTTGCTAGATTTTTTATTTCTGTTTGTACTGAATTTCAACCCGGGAGTTAATTGTTGTAATCTGACCATCCTCGATTTCAAGGATGAGTCAGTCATTTGTAATCTAAGAAAACACTAGTGGAATCCTTTCAACTAGGCGTGGCCCCATGGTTTTTCCCTTTTTTAGGGTTTCTACGTAAAAATTCTAGTGTTACATTTTTCTTCTATTTATGTGCTGGATATCCGTACAATGCTGAGACAAAAATTTCTAACTCTATCTTCGTGTATATTTTAGCCCACAATGGTTTGACGCCGTCTGTGAGAAAATAATCCCATAATTCTAAGTGTTTCTTCAATGGCGAATAGGCGTAGCAATAGGATCTTAGGATCATCTCGCTCTAACACCCACCAATCCAGGAATCAGTCTATAAATCATGGATGTCAAGTATCTGCCTCTTTTTATCCTAGGGGGCAAAATGCTGTTGGAGAAGGAACTTCATGACCTTCTTTAGAAGAACGTATTCAAAAGATAGAATAATTTCAAAATGAGATCCTTCAACTCTTGCGAGAGACTCGACAACCGGTGCTAGCACCACAGGACGAGGTTCTTCTCCCTCGAGATCCACCACTGGTTGAAGATGTTCAACTCAAATATCTTCACGTAGAGATTCCTCTTCCTCCGCCAAGGAGGCATATGCAATCGAATCAAAACAACGAACTTGCTGACACTGTAAGTTCTATACATCCTTCGCATATAAGTCGGTAACCTCGCATTCCTCTGGACATCTCTGAAGACTTAGTCCAACCGTATGTGGTTGAGCTCCCTTGCAATGCCTACGACATGAACTGTGAAGATTGTTTCGAGAATAGTTTCCCATGGGAGGTGTAAGACAACCTCTTCGTCAGTGGGACTTCTAGGAGTCATCACCCTTGACTGAAGCAATTCTTCAACACCCCATTCTGGTAGGATTCAAACTAACGAATGTCAATTCCTATGATGGGACATTCGACCCGTACGAGCATATCATCACTATAGAACCATTATGCATATCCAGCGAGCTCCAGACACGCTCCTCTGCCTGATTTTTCCTGCTACCCTCAAAGGGCAAGCTCGAACGTGGTTCTATTTACTTACAGCCAAAACGATCCCTATATTTGTCAAATTGGCTAAAGTGTTCGTTGAACAATTCATTGCTAATTAAAGAATTGCTAAGGATTCTTCTCACCTCTCTAGAATCCACCAAAATGAAGAAGAATCGCTGAAAGAGTATTTTTAATGATTTTCCATCGAGGCTCAACATATTCTAGGAGTAGATCATGAATTACTTAGAGGAGTCTTTCTTGGAGGCCTCCGTCTTGGCCCCTTTTATTTGGCACTCATGCGAGACATGGTTCATTCATATGCCGATTGTTTGTGTTTGAAAGCGGGTTTTGAAAAATTTAGTCTTCTTTGGAAATTTTAGAATTAACATTAAAATTTAATTTTAAAATCAAACATCCCATCAAAAATATTACACCACCTCGGGAGGTGGAAATAAAATTTCAGGATGGGGTTCAGATTTAGAATTAAGAATTTCATCTTAAATATCGTAACTAGATTTAAGAGAGAACTTTGTATGACCCTGAAGGGTCAAAATAAAGTTCAGTCAAATATCATGCTATGATAATCAAGGGAAGTGATCGTTAATTTCATATTCGAAATCATTTTAACAAAAGATATATCTCCCCGAAGGGAGAAGATATCATTTGTTAATAATCGTTCGGACATAACGATAACGATAATCAATAATTTAACTTTCCCAATATAGACTAATTGAATTTTGAAAATTAATTTTGAAAATCAGTTGTGGGTTCTAAATCTCCTACGAGCGCAAGCCCTCGTAGTTAATTACATCGTGGGAGACCGGAGTCCCCTACGAAAACTTTCGATTAAAATAATGGCAGAAATTTTGTTTAGAGATTTCTAGGAGTGATACCAAAGAGGTGAATTTGGATTTTGAAAAGGAATTGGATCAAATTTTGAACAATTATTTTTTTTGAGTCAAGGGAAGAGGGGTAGGAGACACTTTAAGATTCTGAAACAATTCAGAAGTGTCCCGACCTAAGCTAAGTGTTGGGCTTTAAATTTTGGATTGGAAGAATATTTAGTTTGAGTTAAGTGTTTTATTAGAAATTTGGGATTATATTCCCAGAGGTTGGGGTCTTATGACTCAAAAGAAATCTGCCCCAGATCCTAACTCTAAATTTGGACACTGGAACACAGTAGTCTGAACCTAACTAATGCAGTGCAAAACCTGGACTTACCCCGGCCTGGATTGGGGAGCCAGCTAAACCACCTAAGCGCTTCAAAACCATGAGTCTGGTCTCTTGATGCAGAGTGGTTATGAATGTTATTTAAGATAGGTTTAAGAAGTTGGGGTCGACATCTAGAGCAGGTTCCTAATTGACCCCTTGACTTATATCGGGTGGAATGCTTAGACTAAAATGCAATTAAAATTTTAATTTAATTAGTTTCTAATGCGATGCATGCTGGTTAAAGTATCCAAATCAGGTATGCATGAGATTTTTGTAAAAAGGCTTATAAAATAATAATTTTTGAAAAGACTAGACTTCCCCAGATCCAGCACCTCATCCTCATAGGTCGGATTATCTGGACTCTACACGCAGGCGGGGAAGTGTCTTATAGCAAGGAGGGAGAAAGATGCAGTAATATGCATGCGACCCCGGACGATTCCGGCTATTCCCTAGGTCGTTAAATTTCTATATTATTTAAATCTTAAAATTTTAAATATCGGTTATGAGTAAAAATATTTTTGATCCTTAAAGAGCCTAACGAAGTCCAGGCTAAAACAAAAATGACATGCAAGCGCCAAAGAACTAGGAAAAACAGGCAATCCTATACGCAATCAAATTAAATCACAACATATTAAATAACCAAATTAATTAAATAAATGTCCATAGGTAAATTGCCTTGCTTATTACAACCCAGATTTACATAAATTAAAAGTGGCCGGGCACCACTAACAACAACCCGGATTCTAATCCTAATACAGACGCAAGTGACTCTGAGTGAGATACTCTATGTCTTCAACTTCTCGATCTTCTCTTCCTCGAGCTCCTTGGATTCTTCGTGGCTGGATACCCAAATGGAAAAGAGAACTCTTCCCTTGAGGGGGAGGTTACTCTTTCCACCTTGGGTAGTAAAGTGATCCAAATTTGGAGTTCCAAATGGATAAGGACTATCCCCCGAAGGGGTATCCTTTCCGCTTTGGAATCCAACCTTTGGATCTATGTATCCCAGACTCAAAGTGCCACTTTCAATACTCAATACTCAAACAAATTACATGAATGTAAAAATAAAAATTCTAGACTCTCATGCAAGGTTATCCTAAGAATTTAAATATTAAAATACATCCCAAGCAGTTATATATATATACGTGCAGAAAAGTAAACACACTTGGCCACGCTCTTTTTTTTATTTTTATTTGGGGGCTAAGCAGCTGAAGCACCTATAGCATTTATATTCATGATTTATTTAGCCCCCTTTATTGCCCTGCATGAGCGTGGCCACCTGCAGAAAATTCAGTGAGCATCCAGATCATTCCTAACCTAAGGGTAATCTAATCGCCCATCACATCAATCCACAGAGTGCAGCAAAAGTAAACAAACACATCAATCAATTTCAATCACAACATGCAATGAAAACTCGAAAAACCCGGCATACAGTAGAAAAGTAAACACCGGCCTAGCCTAGATCTAGAGTCGGTTGTCCTAGCAAACCATCTAAAGTTTGTGTAGTAGGTCGTGTGGCTGGGGTAGATCCTAGGATGGGTAATTGATTGAAGTTGTTTGATGTCCTGATTGGTTGAAAGGCTTAACGGAGATTTTAATTGAAGTTTAATCTTAATGGTTTAAATTTGATTTTAAAATTGATTTTAATTATTTATTTAATACCACCTTTGTTGCACACCGAGGCCATGAAGTTTATTTCACCTTCTTTGAGGCTAATTTAATAGCCTCGTAGGCCTGGGTTACCCAGTGGTACCCGAAATAATTAAGTAATTTGAGTTTGATTAATGTTTGAAGATTGACTAATTTTTAATTAAATTGATTGGTTACTGGTTTTAAAATAAAATTAATGTTTTCTAGAATTTTGAATGATTTATTGAATTTTAGAATTTTTGGATTATTTTAATCAGTTAACTAAGGGGTCAAAAGTTGACTTTTCAAATTAAACTTAATTTTATAAGTTTCAAATTTTTAATAAATATTAGACCTTATGATGAGTTGTTAGACTGTTAGCAAACTCAATTTGGAGTTTTCTATGAAAAGTTATGATTTTTCAAAGTTCGGGCCTAATTTTGAACTACGATTGACCAAAAGGTTGACTTTTTGACTTCGAACAGATTTTGGAGGTTTGACATTTTTAGAAAATACTAGACCTTAATTGGAGTTGATTGTCACTAAGTTTACTGTGTTCAAATTTCACCCCTATTGGGTATGTGTAAAATCCCCTAGGAATTTTCTAACTTTTCTAGACTTTTCCCTAAATATTTTTCCTAGGTCTTTCTATTGTTCAAATGATCTTGAAATTTGGTGTGACTAACCCTGACCCAAATGCACACAGACAGCACGAAACATGCAGCCTAATTCTACACAGGGAAGGGGTTATGAATTTTCAAAGTTTTGGGTCCAAAATGGACCCATAACTTTAAAAATTCACATCACAGAAAACCACAGAGCATTTGACCCTAGAAAAATTACAGGATATGCCTAAGATACTCATGAACATTCCACCAAAATTTGGGATCCATTTGATCCCTGGATAGCAAGAAAATTAAGAAAAACTAAAATCAGATAATTGCAATTTTACCACAATTCAGAGCTCAAAACATCTTGATTTTAATTTTAATAAATTCTAGACTTAATTACCTTTCCAACGAGCCCAAGAACATCTATTTTAGTGGAAAAATGAATTTTCTGTGAATTTTGGAAGTTTCTGGACATTTTTTGAATTAATTTGACTCAAATCCAATCATTGGATCGGCGGCGGCAATGATTGCGCCGCCGCCGCGCCATTTTGACACGTGTTTGACACGTGGCGTGCAACGGCGCGCCACTTAAACACGTCGGACGCAGATCGGACCGTCCGATCCACAGCGGGAAAATGGACGGTCTAGATCGCGCCACGTACACGCACGCGGTTTGGAGGCCGTCCGAGTTCGAGTCCCAGGTCCGTCGCGCGGTCGAGCCGGCTGGCGCGATCGGATGGCTCTTGTTGAACTAGAATAAAAAAAATTCAAACGTCCATATCTTGCAAAATACTCAACGAAATTCGACGAAATTTGAACTGTAGCTAGGGGGCAACATGATCTTGCAATGCCTGGAGTTTGGAGGCTCCATGCATTGCAAAATTTGTACAGTTTCAAATTTAAATTCTAGCTAAAAGTGGAGATATCTTATAATCTACTCGATGGATTTTCGCGTTCTTAGGCTCTCTGAACTTGTAGTTTGTCCATGCTCAAGTTTGCAGAAGACCCCAACAGATTTTGACGGCTGAATTTGAAGATATCGAAGAGAGAAGGTATTTCTCTCTTTTCTCTCTCCTTTTCCACTAAAATGAAGGTTTTAATGGTGGAAATGGTGGGGGAAGGCTTGGAATGGCCTTGGGAGGTGCTGGAGAGTGTGGGGAGCTGCTGGAGAGTCTTAGAGATGCTGGAGTTTTTGGGACTTAGGCCAAAAAATGAGGAAGATGAGGGTTAGGGCCAATTTTTTTCCACTTAACCCTCATGATTTGAAATGAATGGTTGGGATTCCACCATGGGTGCCTTGGATGCTTGCCAAGTGTCCCATGAGCAGCCCAAGACTAGGAAAAGGCTGGTGGATTGAGGGGGATTGCCTTGAGCCAAGAGGGGGGGACCACACCTTTTTTCCCTCATTTGGCTAAACCAAGCGTAAGCAAGGTTTAGGGAGCTGGTTTGTGGCCTCTTAGGGAGGGAAATTAGTCCCTTTTGAGCAGGTGGGAGCAGGTCTTGGGAGAGGGAAAGGGTTTGCCCATGTGGCATGGTCAAAGAGCCATGGTTTGGTCTCATCTCAAAGATTTTTGACCCCTTGACTTGTTGACTAGTCAATGGTGACTAGGATGTGCATGGGAGGAGTCAAATATGCTGTAGGAGTCAATATCAAGGGACATGGGGCCATGGTGTTGAAAATTTGAGTGAATACATAAAATTGGAGAGGGTTTTGACCTCTCCAAATGGGTTGACCAAGTCAAACCCAGGGGGGATTGACTTGGAAGTCTTTGTACATGTCATGAGTGTCCAAACAAATGATTTTGAAGCATTAGATTGGTTTGAGATGGATTCAAATGTTGAAAATATCAATTGTTGGGTTAAAGGAGGATTTGGTCAACCATAGTTGACTTGGTCAAACAAGTCAAACCAAGGAGTGGGTTTGATTTTAATGGGTCTCAAATATCATAGGAAATTCATTGAGAGGGGTTTCAAAGGTTAAGAATGTTGAATGATGTTAAATTTTGGTCAAAAGTTCAAAAACCCCTTTAAAGGGTATTTTTGTCATTTTGACCCCGGATGAACCCTGGGTCGAGGTGGGTCCAAAAAGATGTAGATTAATGTTAAACACATCAATATCAAGGGTCTGGAGGTGATTAGAGGGTATCTGGATTTGAATCATCTCAATCATTCATGATTATTTGGAGTGATCATAAGTGTTTGAAAGTGATTTGAACTAGATCAAAGGAAGGGTCTCTGAACTAGGATTTGAATCTTAGACTAGGCTGGAGTCTAGATTTTGATTGAGGTTTGAACTGAATCAAGGTTTGGATTGACTTAAGTTCAGGATTGATCTTAAGTCTGGATTAGGCTCCAATGACCTCATATAAAAATGAGGTCAACAAATGGGCCCCCAATAAGTGTAATAGAATGAAATTCTATTGCACATATTGGCGTTGACCGAATTAAAAGGTGAAGTCTAGAAAGTTGATCCTAAGGAAAGGCACCACCTAACCTAAAGGAAAAAAGAGTAGGTAGAGCTAGGATGGTGCCACGAAGGGCGCTATCTATCACTAATGGGTGATTATGTGGTGGGGTTGAAACATGTCCAACACAAACGATCGGGTTGAATGACCGTATAGTGGGCTCAAAATATGCCCACTATAGAGGGTCGAAGACCATGTGATGGGGTCAAGAATGCCCACCACAATGATCAAGACTGGATGGTCGTATGATGGGGTCAAGCATGCCCACCACAGAGGACCGGCTGGATGACCATATATTGGGGTCAAAATATGCCCACTATAGAGGGTCGAAGACCATGTGATGGGGTCAAGAATGCCCACCACAATGATCAAGACTGGATGGTCGTATGATGGGGTCAAGCATGCCCACCACAGAGGACCGGCTGGATGACCATATAGTGGGGTCAAAATATGCCCACTATAGAGGGTTGAAGACCATGTGATGGGGTCAAGAATGCCCACCACAATGATCAAGACTGGATGGTCGTATGATGGGGTCAAGCATGCCCACCACAGAGGACCGGCTGGATGACCATATAGTGGGGTCAAAATATGCCCACTATAGAGGGTCGAAGATCATGTGATGGGGTCAAGAATGCCCACCACAATGATCGAGGCTGGGAGGCAGCTATGATGGTGTCACGAAGAGTGTACTCCACCACTAGCGAGCCTGGTTCTAAGGAGAGGGAGAATCCTATCCTTAGGAAAAAGAGAACTGAATGATCGAAGACTCCAAATTATGTGAAAATTAATTTTGATAATAAGAAAGTGATTGGACAAGATTAACTCAAAGTACTGAAACATTTCTTTATTGATTGATAATGTGAGCTACATCAAGCATAGTATTTCTTAAGAAAATGCCCATTGATAGGAAGCATTGGGTGATTTCCTTTACAATCCACTAGCTGATACGAGCCCCGTTCGTAGACTATCTCTACAACGAAGGGTCCCTCCCAGGTTGGTTCAAACTTCCCACCGATCTTTCGGTGGGCTAAGATAGGCCTCCGAAGAACCAAGACCAAGTCTCCTACTTGGAAAGTTCTAGGTCGCACTAACTTATCATGGGCTTGAACCATTCGGGCCTTATATAACTCTAAATTTTGTTGAGCTTGGAGACGACGTTCCTCGAGGCCTTCGAGCTCTTCAAGTCGAAGCTTTGCATTCTGCTCAGTTGTGATTTGATTTTGAATGGAAATTCTGAGTGAGGGAATTGGCACTTCTAAAGGGAGTACAGCCTCGGACCCATACACTAGTGCAAATGGTGTGGATTGGGTCGGGGTTCTATAAGTGGTCCGATAGGCCCACAAAGCTTCCACCAACCTCTCATCCCATTGGCGCTTATTATCATCGAGGGTCTTTTTAATAATTTGCACCAAAGTCTTGTTGAAGGCCTCAACTAACCCATTAGCCCGAGGGTAATAGATTGTCGAGTATCTCCAATCAATGTTATGGCGCCTTACAAAATTGTTAATCTTTATAGACTTGAATGCGGACCCATTATCAGATATAATTCTGTGGGGCACGCCAAATCGATATACGATATGGTCACGAAAAAAATTTAGGACATGGTGTGATGTTACATTTCGTAGGGGAATCGCTTCCGCCCATTTTGAAAAATAGTCAATCGCGGCAAGTATAAAGTGATGACTTTTCAAAGAAGGAGGGTCAATCAGCCCGATAATATCCGTGCCCCAACTTTCGAAGGGCCACGAAGCTATCGTGGGGTGCAATACATTAGGCGGCTGATGTAAGACCACACCATGAACCTGGCATTGATGACAACATTTCGCAACATTCATGCAATCGTCAATCATTGTATGCCAGTAGTATCCAAGTCTTTTAATTTTCAACTTCATTTTTGGACCCGATTGATGGGCACCGCATAGTCCAGAATGGACCTCATTAACGATCTTCAGGGCTTCCTGCTTGTCTAAACAACGTAGCCACATTTGATCGAATGAGCGGCGGTATAGCGCATTGTTGACTAAAGTGTAGGATAGGGCACGTTTCTTGATCTGGTTGGCGAGGGACTTGTCTTGGGGAAGTTTGCCACCTTCGAGATAGTCGATTAATGGTTGTCTCCAATCGCCCTCTTCCTCAATCTCTGAAGAGGCAGAAAGGACTTGAGATGGCTGTTTGTTGATGTGCTCTAAGTCTATGGGAGATAGGACCTTACGACCCTGAATCTCTATAGGAATTGAGTCTTCTTCCGGGCACGCAAATTCCTTTGCAAGCTTTGCTAGGGCATCCACCGCAGAATTACTTCCACGTGGAACCCTATACAAAGTTACTACAGGGACCTGCTCGAGTAGGTGATTAGTGTATTGGTGGTACTTAAGGAGATTAGGATTCAAAACCTTATAGGTTCCTGCAACTTGGTTGATCACCAGTTGAGAATCACCAAAGATTTTAATCTCTTTAATCTCCATCATGATTGTAAGTTCCAAGCCAGTTATCAGAGCCTCATATTCAGCCTCATTATTTGTGTAAGGTTCTGACAAATGGTAGGAAAAGTACATCATCCCTTTCCCTGGTGTTATGAAAATTAGGCCAATGCCAGCTTTCCCGGGGATAGTAGATTTTTGGGTTATGCCCCGTCGAGAAGACGCCGCACCATCAAAATATAACTCCCAGACAGGATCATTGGATTCCCTTAAACTAATGATTTGTCCGTCCGGTAAATCATCATTCAAAGGAGAATCCGCCGGCAGCGGGTGTGCTGCGAGGAAGTCGGCCACGGCCTGCCCTTTCACTGCACGCAGGGGAACGAATGTAATTTCAAATTGAAGCAATATCATGGACCAGCGAGCCAAGCATCCTGACAACGTTGGCCGAGTCATAAGATATTGTAAAGGGTTGACCTTAGAAATCAAATAAATTGAATGAGATAGCATATAATGTCTTAGTTTTTGGGTTGCAAAAACTAAAGCAAGGCAATGCTTCTCGATTGAAGGATATCGGATTTCTGTAGGAAGAAGCCTCCGACTAAGGTAGTAGAGAGCATTCTCCTTCCCTTCGTCATTGACCTGAGCTAACAGGGCACCTAAAGACTCATCTAGGGCCACAATGTAGAGGATCAAAGGTTTCCCCGGAATAGGGGCTGTCAAAACTGATGGATTGGTAAGGTATTCTTTGATATTGTCAAAAGCGCTTTGACACTTCTCATTCCAAATGAATTTGGCATCTTTCTTAGCAAGAGCTGAGAAAGATTGACATCTTCCAGAGAAATTAGATATGAATCTTCTTATATATGACAACCTACCTTGAAGATACCTTAATTGAGTAAGGCTCTTAGGAGGTGGCATATCTAGAATAGCTTCAATTTCCAAAGGATCAATTTCAATTCCACGGTGCCTCACTACGAACCCCAAAAATTTCCCTGATGTGACACCGAAAGCACACTTTAGGGGATTCATTTTGAGGTCGTAGCGGCGCAACCGCTCGAAAATAACTCTCAAGTCATAAAGGTGAGACTCTTTGACTTTACTCTTGACAACTAGATCGTCAATATAACACTCAATTTGATTGTGGATTAAGTCGTCAAAGATGTAGGTCATTGCCCGCTGGTAGGTTGCGCCGGCATTTTTAAGACCAAAGGGCATCACTTTATAACAAAAGATGCCTATAGGGATCCTGAATGCAGTATTTCTCTCATCTTCCGGGGCCATCCTGATTTGATTGTAACCAGAGAAGCCATCCATAAAGGAGAAAATAGCATGCGAAGAGGCAATGTCCATCATAAGCTCGGGTATGGGTAGAGGAAATTCATCCTTGGGACATGCCTTATTCAGATCCCTATAGTCGACACAAATCCGAATTTGACCATTTTTCTTTCGAACCGGTACGACACTAGCTACCCAAGAAGGGTATTGTTCTTCTCGAATAAAGCCAGCCTCAGCCAGTTTCTTAATTTCAGAAGTGACTTGTTGTTCGATCTCTAAACGCATGCGTCTAGGGGCTTGCTTAACATGAATGGCATCGTGCCGGATTCCAAGTTTATGAACTGCTACCTCGGCGAACAAACCTGACATTTCATCGTATGTCTAGGCGAAGCAATCCCTAAACTCTGAAAGGAGTTGTATCAGATCCTGAGACTCATCCTCACTCAGTAAAGCACTTATAAAAGTGGGGCGAGGGTCGTTGTTAGTTCCTAGGTTGATTTCTTTTAGCTCGTCGACCGTCGATTTAATCTCTTCCTCAAATTCAGGGGGTGCATCCCGAACTTGAGGCTCATCGGGATCGTCTAAAGTCTTCAGACAAAGCCCGTCAAGGGGACTGACGGCTTCAGTAGGGACATTTTGAGATTCAAGATGATAAGTTATCATTAAGCAGTATTCATCGTCATCCAACGAACTAACGGTACCAAAGCCAATACCACATGTTGAATTTTTATTGATCTTTGTTTTCCAAATATTTTCATGGTATCTAGCTTGACCCTTAGTCCATAGATACGGTACAGGACCTTTAGAAAAAGTGTTCTTTATACAAACAGGAAAGTAGCCAAAAAGTAATTCCATTAATTCATTGAAATATGCCTCCTCGAGGGTTACATCACCTTCATCCCTTGAGGAGGAGGAGCCATGGAAGAATTTCTGGGCTTTCCTTATTTCACCGCTTAGGTTAGGGGCCTCTTTAATCTCTAACCCTGCAACTCTGCCAGCCGACAGTGGGGTCAAGGATAGGGCCTCAATTCTCCTACTAAGCTTTTCATACATTGTCAATTCTGGCTCGTCACTTTTAACCTTTGAACTGTCGATCTCAGGGTCACTATCCTGATCTAAAGTGAGATCAAACTTTGGAGGAGCATTGGTATTCTTGTAATCAAAAGGAAATTCAGGCCCCCGTGTTTCTAGCTCTTCATCAGAGCTTGATTCCGGATTAATATACACAGGGGTTGTTCTTTTTTCAAATGAAACATGGCCTCGACCCCGTGCCCTTTGAGCCATCCTCCCACCTCTTTGAGGTAACATGTTTGGAGGCCTAAGGACAACGATGTCGAGCTCGCTTTCACTATCAGATTCTTGTATCTTTTGATCTTTTTCCTTTTCTTTTTCTTTTCCTTTTGATTCTTGATTTTGATTGGAGCTTTGCTCACTTTTTTGTTCCTCAATTTTGATCTCAACCTTAGAATAAGGGGAGAACCCTTTTGGTATGAAATATACAGCATCCTCGTAGATCCCTATCTCTTGAATCGAGAATGGTTGCAAATCACCCCTAATTACATGTTCAATGTCATCTCGTTGATACTTGACGCATTGATGTAGGGTAGATGGAACCATTCTGTATTCATGAATCCAAGGCCTACCTAGAAGTGCATTAAAGGACGTTGCCGAATCAATAATATGAAACTTTGCTTCATTTTTCAGTCCTCCTATCTCTAACAGGAGGGTAATCGAACCCAAAGCCCTTTCACCTTTCTCGTTGAACCCACGTAGTACCAACCTATCGGTGGCGAGCTTACTGGTATCAACTCTAAGGTAGGCGAGGGTTTTCACATTCATCACGTTGACCGATGCACCCGGATCAACAATGACTCTTGATAACTTAAAATTCCCTACATCAACGATAATATAGAGGGGACGATTGTGATCGGTAGTTCCCAATAGTAGGTCTTCATCTGAGAATGTTACTCCTGGAACTTCTTGGAAGTAGAGGGCTTCATCTTTTGAGGTTGAGGCCAGTTGAGCAAGGCAAATCTCAGGGTCGAGAAGTGCCTTGATTAAAGACTCTCTCATATCCTTAGATAGGATGAGAGCATCATAAATGCTCAACTTGGCTGGCAACTTCCTAAGATGAGCCAGGACATTGTAATCAACCTTAGGAACAACAGACTCAAAATCGGGTGGAATCGATGGAAAATCAGGATGATGAGGAGAATCTGGGATTGGATCGCTAGAGACAACTCGCTTGCCTTTTTCCTGAGGAGGGAGCCTAGGGGGTAAGACTTTGCCACCACGAAGTGTACCTCTACGATTGAATCGGGAGGACAAACTATGGGGGAGTCTACACTCTCCATAGGCTGCACATCGTCGCTATCTGAAGAGGAGTCAGAATCTAAAAGTTCTATCACGATAGGTTTCCTAGTGAAATTAATTTCAGGGAGCTCGCTATCTGATAAGATCTCAAGCTCGACATCCCCTGTAGGAGTCAAATCCGGATGATCAAATTTTTGAGAGTTTAGATTGATCTTAATAGAATTTTAAATTTCTTTGGAAGAATTATCAATTTGCATTTCATTCTCATGGTTAATCATCAAAATTGAAGCAGAAGGATGTTTTTTATTAAACTTACGACCATTTGTCTTTGATGGGGCAAAGTAAAAGTCAGATAACAAAAGTGGGGATGGGGCCATAATGCCACCATTGACCGCTCGAATACATCTCTCATCAATATACTTCCTCTCTACAACAATATCACTTTTTTCTTTTTCATTCAATACAGTAGTTCCTACGACTACTGAAGAGGGAAGTAGCTCAACATCCTCCTGCGAAGCATCCAGGTCAACCTCCCAAATCGGGCCCTGGGCTGTCGTGGGCATCTGTTGAGAAAGATGATAAGACTTGTTAATCGACCTTTTAAGTGCCCGGGATAAAGCAATATCCCAACCATCTTCAATTGAAAGAGAAGGATTAGAATTGTTACCTGAGATTACCTTGACGGACCCCTGTTCTAAGTCTACCAGATACTCTTTGGGAATGATAATGTTACCTTGCTTGAAGTTTTTGTCCACCCAATCTTTAAAAATGATACAATCTTCAATCGGATGACTGATCATTCGGTGGTAAGGACAATACTTAGGATCATCATTTTTGTCTGCATCTTCTGGCCTTCTAGCCTCAGGTAATAGAAAATCTGGCTTTTTCTGGAGGCATTTAAAAATCTTTCTTACTGACTCTCTCTTAAATGGGTATGGTCTAGCCAACCTCTCTTTAAGGTAGGTCGAGTAAGACTCCCTATGAGGTTGAGAAGTAATTTGGAATGGTTATTTTTGAATCGGTACTGGTGGAGGTGGAGGTGTACTAAGCTGACCGGTAGCTGGTTGTTTCCCCTTATCTACTGCTGATACTGTAGCCTTCTTTTCAAATGACTTGATTGGCTTGTCAACCTTCTTTTCACCAGAAAGATCCTTCAAGAATGGCATCCTAGGAGCCTCTTCCTGCAGGTTACTTGCCTTGTTTAGAAGCTTTCCAAAAGTTCTTATAGTGAAACCCTTCAGAAGAAAAGTGTTGACCTCATTTTTGTATAAGGTTAGCATGACCAATCCAGACCTTAGGATCTTTCCAATCCTTAGGATTTAATCTTGACCCTAGGATCAATCTGATCTTAGTTCAATCTAAATTCAAATCAATCCAGATCTCAAGACAATTTCAACCTCTGATCAATCTAGATCTTAGTTTAACCTAAATTTAATCTCTAAAACCTATTCAGGACCTTAGGACCTATTCTAGCACTAGGATCCTTCTAGAATTCAAACCCCACGATCTACCCAAATATGTCCAGACTTTAGGATTTATTTAGATCTTAAATCTATCTAGATCCTAGAGCAATCTAGAACCCTTCTAGAATCTTGACCATAGGATTTGCCTAGTCCTTAGGATCACTCTAGACTCTGGGATTAACCTAAATCCCAAACCAATCTAGAGCCTTGGTCAGTCCTGATTCAAATCGATCTAAACCTTTGACCAATTTAAATCTTAAGCCAATCCAATCATTAATTCAATTCAAACCTTAAATCAACTCAAATCTTAAATCTACCCAGGCTTTAGATCAATCCATACTCTAGGATCGATTCAGATCTTAGATCAACCCAGATTTAAATCAGTCTAAATTTCAAATTACGACCTTAATCCATAATTTCAATTCAAACCTCAATCAAAATCAAGACTTCAATCCCAGTCAAAATCCAATTCAATCCTCATCAAACTCAATTTTACTTTCCAATTTAATCTTTATTCCAATATTTAGATTCCAAACCCCAGTCCAACCTTCAATCACCTTCAATCTTCTAACTTCCAATCATCGTCAATCAATCTAGCATGTCGACCACCATCAGTCGATGATCTATGACCATTGTTTCAATTAACCACCGATCAATCAGATTTCAATCTTCTAACCCCCAGCCTCAAGTCTTCAACCAAATAATCATTGTCAAGTCAATCAATCTTTCAATATAGCTTATAATCGATCTCGTCATTTTTCCTTAAAATTTATATTGAATCGTGTACAGATTAATTAAGGTCGATTAGATTGCATACATTGCATTTGAGAATATCTAGTTTGATTCGACTCAATTTGAATTCGTTTCACCTCGACGCCGCCGTCGATTGTGAATTTGAATCAATTGATTGCTATCTTATGTTGAGTGAAACTTGAGTATATCAAAACACATCAAATTCTTATCAAATAAATTTAATCAAGTGCATTTGAGATGATTTGAATTAATTTTGATGAAATTCTATCTTCAATGGCTTTGATTGAGTTGATTCAACATGTTTTTGCTTAATTTAAATTTAGTCAACATTAATTATATTTGAATGATTTTGAATAATTAATTTAAGACATAAATCTAACAAAAACTTTAATGTTTTTTTTTTATCCATCTTTTTGTTACAATTCAAATATCCCTCAAAACTCAAATAAATTTCATCCCATTAACCTCTCAAAATTTGGCACTTGTTATAACCATTTGATTAATTTTTGAAGGGCTAGACGGTCAGTTGATTAAAAAAAAAAAATTTTCATTTCACGGCTATTAAAGGCAGATTTTAGGGCTTCTAATAAAAAAGCCTCACGCCTCCAGCCGCAAGGAGATAGACAATCCAACTTCATTCTAGGAGGGGGGGGGGGGGCTGCCACTTGGATATCTGTTGCTGGGGTTGGCCGAAGCAGGGCATGCTGCCCTCATTCCACGATATTGCTCTCAAGCCTTGGTCGTCCCCTCCTTGAGGAAAGCTTTGCCCACGTTTGTTGAAGCCTGCTAAGGCTGGCCGTCACTGCTTGATCCCACAAGCAACCATATACAAAGAGTCCTCAGCCTCACCCATACACCTCCAGCTATCCCTTTGGACATCCAGCTCTTCATTCGGCCAAGCAAAATCTCACACGATTCCAATCTATAGCAGATTTCGGTAAAGATATAGAGCTGCTGGCTGGGTAATATATTCAAGAGAGGAAATCTATTCAAAGGTCCGGCTACCACCTCTTGTACAGCAAATTTCGGATGGCCTCTGCAGCAAGTTTCGATCAAGATGGAGAGCTACAGGTTGAGCATTCCGCTCAAGAGAGGGGACCTGCTCTTTCTTCGTTCACTAAGGGAGAGGAAGTTCCAAGTATGCGGACTGTTTTTCCATTGGGTCTTTCACCCTCGCCTTCTCCCCGCCCTTCTCCATCCTCTTCTTCGATAGCTGCCAATACGCCCATCAGATCTGTACCTAAATCTCTGGCTAGGGTTAAGTTATTTCAAAAGTGCGGCCGAGGAGTACTGCCTCCGCAGTTATCTGACACTGGGATCAACTCGCGAGCTGGGACTTGCAGGGCTAGTCAAACTGTTGACTTGTTCCCTTCAATCTGCCCTGAGATTGTTGTTAGAGATGCTCGGGTGGAGGATTGCTGGGAAGTGGCTGATACACACTTACCTCCAGGTTCCAGGCGGACATGTCTTGTTGCTGTTACTGGGAATCTGTAGCTGGCATTCTCACTGTAGATACTCTGGCTGATTACCTTCCTAGAAAAGGTCCGCTCAGGCAAAAAAGATACCGATACATCATCTCTTGGAGATGATGCCGAAGTAATGCATCAAACTGGATTGCCCGACGGTGTGCTGCTTGGTGATCTGCTAGTAGTAGAAGGCGCGAAGGCCACTGCTGTCATTCATACTTCCTCCATTTAGCCAAGTTGAAGCAGCAGCTGTTCTTTTGCTTCAAGAGAACAAGCAACGGTATATTATTCATAATACCATACTAGCATGCATTCATTTTAATATACATTGGGAATTAAATATATATATATATATATATATATATATATATATATATATATATATATATGTAAGTTGCTGCCATATATTTCGACCATTCAAGAAGGTAAATGCTGCTTGCTTTGCAAGATTTTCTTGCTATTTTCTTTGTGGAGGTATCCATTATAATGTTTGCTTTATATTGAGAAAGAAAGATTGAGCTGTATGAAGTATTATCATTTTTTTTTTTCTATTTTTTTTTTTTTGCTTAGGTTCATGCTGATTTTCTTATATTCTAGTATAGACATTTATTTATATAACTATATTTATAGCTTAACTTCTGATACAACGGCAGATAAAATAATTGAAATGAGGTCGGTTATTGGTCTTATTATCACTAAGACATTCATCTTTGAGCAGTTTTATATTCTGATATTTACCAATAGAATTCTCTGTTCTCATTATTGTTTAACATCCCATGAATACACTAGTCCTTGATTTTTTTTAATACAATTTATTCATGTTTTATTGGGCTTTTGTCCAGCTTTTTATTAGAATCTGATGTCTTCTATAGTACATAAGATGATTGCAATTAATTTTTGACTAGTTCATACTTCTTAAATTATAATTGAAATGTATATTAATTTTCAAGCCATGCACTTTTGAATATATCATTCATTTGTTAGTATTAAAGATTTTATTACTCAAATGATTCAGATGTCATATGTTGGAATGTGATATTTAGTTATTTATAATAAATCTTTTTATCAAGTCAAATTGTATTTAATAATTCTTGGTCAAGTTTGAGATGGCTATATACTCACTTATGTTCCAATATTTAATAAATAACAACTAGATTGGAGAAGTTGTTGTACATACACCTGATGGCGTTGGCCATTTCATGAGATGAGTTTGTTTGAAAATTTGTGGTGCACTTGTTTCTATTTGTGCAGATTGATTAGGTGATTAATCCATAGAGATTAATTGTTCTCTCTTCCAATGGATGGTGAAAGAAAAATAAATTATTTGATATGCTGATGTAAGTTTTCGGTTGAAGACTAATAAACTTGCAGAATCCAATATATTGTCTACTTATAAGAATTGAAAGTTCTGTTACCTTAGGTAATTCATGGCTGATATCTTCCTTTGCTTTACCGATTCAAGTTTGAAAGGAGAGAACTTATTCAAACACAGCTACAATTTGTTCAAGCTCAGCTCATTTACACTCAGTTGTTTAGTTGTGTTCTTTATTATTTATCTTTTATTCCAGTTATTTTGAGTTTCCAGTGAATCATATCATCTTTTTTTTTTTAGGTGTACGATGTCATAGAAGCTATTTCTATATAGCTTATGGTAGAGATACATTGGATTATAATTATTATACGACTTCTGTTCCTTCCTCCATCTTTACATTGAATTATTGGATTGACCTCAAAATGGGCTTTGTATATATATTCTAACTCTCCAAATTTCAATGTAATTGAATAATCTTGTAAGCTTTATTGGTAGACATCCTGTATAAAGCTAAACCATTATGTTGAGTAGTTTGTATACACACTTGTGTCCTAATTTGGTATTCTACATGTTTGCGTTTGCACCGTTTATGAGTAAGGCGTTGTGAATGAAATATTCTACTCAAACTTATGCATTTATTTAGAAGTTAATAATTTGAATTGATGTTTATACTTATATGTTACAATCATTTTCAAATACTATCATGAATTTTATATGTGTATACACTTGTGAATCACAACACATTAAATTTTGCATACACATGAATTTTAAAATTTAAAATACATGACATTCTGACACCTCCTTCTCTCTTCGCCTTTTTTGCGAGGTACTGATGGAGTTGATTGGAGAGCAGAGCCAAGGAGCTTCAATCACCCCTGTTTCTTCCAAATGGGGGTACCACGATCGAAATCACCGTTGATCAGCTCCGGTGATCAGGTAAGTTTTCTTAAAACTTAGAAGATCATAGGGCTCCTATATTTCCTTGTTGAGTTATTCCTCTAATCTTAAGTTCTTGACTCCTGCATTTAGTGAATATGTACTATTGATATAACCTGTTTACATACACATGTGTGCCCAGAAGGGTTAGTGGAACATTGATTTAAACCCATTTAACTTAGTGTCATTTAAGGATAATAATTAAGGACAAGTCTTAGAGAACTTAGACAAACTCTAGGATTCACACATATATCCTTTAGGGATCAAACATCAAACATAGAAAACTTAGTGACACCGTACCTTAGGATTAGTATACACTATCAAACTTGATCTTAATCATTTTTTAAATCAATCGATTAATCATTAAACCACTTAATTGATTTAATTAAAGTTAAACCCTTAATTAAACCTTAAAACTTCTTTAAATCCAATTGACTTGAAATTCAAACCCCTTGAGTTTAGTGACTTTCCCTGCTCTAGGGAAAATTCTCACTAAAGTTTGAATTCTTTAAATCCCTTAATCAAACTCCTTAAGATTAAGCTTTAATCAAACCCTCAAAACTTCAAGAAATTTAATAAAATCAAATTTAAAACACAAAGACACACATAATACCTCAAATTAATCAAAATTGAACCCTTAATACATGAAAATTAAAACCCCTTTGATTTGACATTAACTTTAAGCTTAATTGAATTTTAAATGAAATTGAACATTTAATTAATTTAATTAATTAAAAATGATTAAAAATTCCAAAGAATTCTTAAACACTTGATAATCCCTCCTTAGATCATTCTTGATCTTTGGAGGTGATTTCAAGGAGTTTAGAGTTCATTTGAACTCAAATTATTAAAACATCTTTAATTAAACAATTAAATAATTCAAATATTTT
Source organism: Dendrobium chrysotoxum (assembly GCA_019925795.1). Classification (NCBI taxonomy): domain Eukaryota; kingdom Viridiplantae; phylum Streptophyta; class Magnoliopsida; order Asparagales; family Orchidaceae; genus Dendrobium; species Dendrobium chrysotoxum. Next base: position 56,005,559 of record CM034307.1, read on the forward strand.
TCAAATTTTGATAATTTAAAAATCATAACTATTTCAAGAAAATCTCAAATTGATCAAACTCAAAGTCATTCAACTCAAACAGAAATCTAAAATCTATCAAAACATCAAACCTTCAAAAATCATTTAAAAATCCAGAAAATTTCAATCTAACCTTAAAACCAGCAATCAATCAACCTTAATTGAAATTCATCAAATTTCAAATCTTAAATTAAATCTAATTCATTTAATCATACCGGGTACCACTGGGTAACCCAGGCCTACGAGGCTATTAAATTAGCCCCAAGGAAGGTGAAATAAACTTCACGGCCTCGGTGTGTAACAAAGGTGGTATCCAACAAACAATTAAGAATCAATCTTAAAAATTAATTTCAAACCATTAAGACTTAAACTTTAACCAAAAACTTCACTTGAGCCTTTCAACAAACCAGAATATTAAACAACTTTAATCAATTGCCCGATACAGGACATATCCAAACCACACAGCCTGCTACACACACCTAGATTGACCTGTTAGGACACGGACTCTAGCTTTAGGTTAGACCGGTGTTCCTTTCTATTTTGAGATATATTAATTTGCACACAAAATGAGAGTGGCATCCTAGGTTAGATGACATAGACATAGGTTCATTTTCCACAGACCTGTGCACTTCTACTTGTCAGCCTAGGATTAGGTCCCCAGCCCCTTGGCTTATGAGGTCCCCTTGAATGAGGTAACCCATGGTTGCTAACAAGGATCCTCTGGTCGGCACTCGACTAAGTAGGCTAAGGATATTGATGAACCCGGGACGATGGAAAACCATGGGATCTTGACCGGGGACGTCATACTCACTTGGTAGGTTAGTCTCCACCCTCACTTCCTGGGCATTCTCTTGATCGGGTGATCGAGAATATAAGTCCCAACTTTCTAATAAAATCAATCATTCAAACTTAAACGTCTTTCAATCTAATTCAAGCCCAACACTTAGGATAGTTGGAGGTGTTTCTGAAGTAATTCAGAATCTCAAAACACCTCCTACTCTTCTTCCTTTGACTCCAAAAATAAGTGTTCAATTTTGAACTAATCCCATTGAAAAATTCAAGTCCTTAATCCTTCCTTGATATCAAGCTTTGAAAATCTTTAAATAAAATTCGTATCGCTATTTTAATCGAGAGTTTTCGTAGGAAATTTTCTGGTTTCCTACGATGTAATTAACTACGAGGGCTTGCGCTCGTAGGAGATTTAGAAACCCAGACCTGATTTCAAAATCAAGTTTTCAAAACCTTCAATTAATTATCTTTGGGAAAATCAAACCTGACGATCATTATTGTCATATTCAAACTATTGATAGTAATTGATATTTTCTTTCTTCGGATAGATATGTCAATTACAATAATAGTTCTGATTATGAAATTAATGATCTATATATTCAGATTAGCATAGTCAAACAGTTGATTAAACATCATTTTGATCCTTTGAGATCATATGTTGTTTCTCCTTGAGTTTGATTGTGATAATCAGGATAAATCAAGATTTATAATTTGAACCTATTAGGGAACAATATGTTCACCTTTCGAGGTGATATATCATTTATAATAAGTGTTCGATTATAAAATTTAAATTCCAGAAATTTAACCTTCCCAAAGAAAATTAAACATTTTCAAAACTAATATATTTTTCAATCAAACAAAAAAAAATGGCGACTCCGCTGGGGAAAATCTCTCTCTCCATCTTTAATAGCGGTACGAATTTTGTTGCATCGGTAGTTTTGACTACCTTTCTTCCGTTGGTCCCTCTACCCATTTCTTCCTTGGGTGAGTGTGACCAACTCAATTAAGACATGTGAAAAGAGAGGTGAGTGTAGGAAACCTCCCTCCAAGTCTGGTTTTGACATTTTGCCTACAAGTTCATTGGTAGAGCAAATGAGTCAAGCCAAGCTTGTCAAAATCTTTTTGCATATGTTGCAAACTCGCATGCGAATAAATCACAGCATGCTAAGTTTCACATTTTACAAAAAATCCCTCAATCTCAAAGATCCAGATTCAAAATTCCTTTAATTAAACTTGGATTTTGACATTTCACATTAAGCTAGTCAGTATGGTGAAAGAGTCAAACCAGGTCTCTAGATTTCTCTGGAATTTTGTTAACCATTATGTTGAAAATAAAATTCAACATTTTTGAGTTTCAAAAGTCTAGGAAAATCTTTCAAATCAACTTCAATTGTCATTGCTATGTGTCTTCTATAATATTCTGTTGTAGTTGAACACATGCAATTCAAATTCAAAATTCTCCAGTCAATCCTGGGCTTTGACATTTCACCCCTAAATTGCTTGGTGGGGTGCAAAGAGTCAAGCCTTAGGATCTTCAGGCTAATTTGGTAAACCTACATATTTGAACAAAATTCAATATGTTGAGTTTCAAATTTTGAAGAAGATCCGTTCAGTTTCAACCTTGAGTTTAAGTCCAGATTCAAATTCAAATTCAATTTTAATTTAAATCCAATTTCAAGCTTAAATTTGAATCCAAGATTTAAATTTTAATTCAACCTCAAAATTGAATTCAATCTTAAGTTCAAATTCAATTTCAAAATTGAACTTAAATTTGATTCCAAACTTAAATTCAAACTTCAGATTTGATTTCAAGGCCAAATTCGGGACTTTGACATTTCGACCCAAGTTAATTGGAGAAACGCAAAGAGTCAAGCCCGATCCCCGGATCTTTCATATCAATTTTATGCACCTACATGATTGAGTGAAACTCAATCTGTTGAGTCATAAAATTTGAAGAAAGATCCATTTGACTTGAGCTTCAAGTTCAAATTCAAAATTTGAGTCCAAATATAATTTCAACCTGAAATTTGAATTCGATTTTCAACTTAAAGTCGATTCAATTTTTATCGGGACTTTGACATTTCGACCCAAGTCAATTGGTGAAATGAAAAGAGTCAAGCTCGATCTTTGAATCTTTCATATCAATTTTGTGTACCTACATGATTGAATGACATTCGATTTGTTGAGTCACAGAATTTGAAGAAGGGTCCATTCGACTTCAATCTTAAATTCAAATTCCAAATCCAACTTTGAATCAAAATACAATCTCAACTTCAAGTTCAAATTTGATTGTCACCTCAAAGTTTAATTCCAATTTTGAATTCAAGTTCGAGTTTGAACTTTGACATTTTGCCCCAAGTTAATTGGTGTAGCGAAAGAGTCGGGTTCAACCCTTAAGTCCTTGTCAAGTCTACAAACCATTGTTTTGAATTTAAACTCAATATGATTGAATTATCAAATTTTGAATAACATTAATCAAATTTAAAATTCAAATTTAAATTCAAGATTAGCTAATTCAAATTATTGTTCATTAATTTCAGGATTAAGCACTCAAATGGCTGGGAAACTCATTTTCTCTCTAGATAGAAACTTGATAGTTGAAGGAATCACTTCTGGTAATTTTATCCAGTTTGAAATGCAATTCCAAGACTTCAAGTTATCAGTCGATGGAGAAGAAATGATCGATCTGTCTGCTGGAATACGAAGGAATGTCCCTTTGGTTGAGATTACTTTAGGGTCAGGAGTTGACTCCCCCATCTCCGAGATGGAGGCTGTTGTCACTCCTTTACCCACTGTATCTTTTACTGAGGAGGATAACAACCAGAACTCAATAACGATAGAAGAGCTACCATCTCAGCCTGAGATTGGGTCAAGTTCTAGTACCCCTGCCGTCAGCAAGGCCAGCAAGAACAAAATGAAGAACTACCTTCGTAGAGTCAGAAAGAAGGTTGTCAAGGCCAGGAAGACTGCTGAGGCGAAAGCCTTAAAGCACGTCAAGTCCGAGGCTAATCAAAAGTTCGTTGCTCCTTCTACGAACCCCTTCCCTGGTGGAAATCGTTTCCACCCAATTCCTGTTGCTCAAAGGAGGGAGGTTGTAGAAACGAGAGCACAATCTTCAATACACCTTCTCGACTACTACATGGCGAGAATTAATCAAGCCAGAACTGAACAAACTCTAGCACCAGGCCCTAGGCCCCCAGTTGAAGGTTATGACCCGTCCACTCTACTAGATGATGTTAGGTCACGTTTCTATACGTGTCCCACTACATCAACTAGAGAGGAGGAAGTGTAGAAACCACTCGGGGTGCCACTCTCCTAATTACTAGACCACTAGTAATAAGAGAGGGGAAATAATCTAGGATTATATCAGATAGTGATACCGTTAAAATTTAACTTTCAACGGGGTCCTATCGAGATAAATCTTTTGATTAAAGTGATGCATAACTTCTAAGGATAGTGCAGACCCAATAGTAGTCTCTCCCTCCAAGGAGATTGTAGGAATCTAATTCCATACTACTGGAGTCTTGCCTCCTAGATTTGCAATTTCTTTTTAAGGAAAGCTTTCAATTTCTCAAGTGTATTGATTTCAAACTTTCAAGATAATTGAATCATCTTTTTAATGAGAATTGACCTCTATTTGAAGTCTTAAGCAGGAGAAAGTTGTAGTTGACTCCAAATGTTTGAATACACCTCCCTCCCACCTCTTTTGTGGGATTGATTCAACTGTTGAGTTAAATCGATATCGAACTTAAGTTGATCTTTGAAATGAAAATCTTTTTAATTATCTCGCAATTTTCTATCTTAGATAGATATCTCTTGCATGTTTAAAATCTGTTCAATGATTTTTAAAAGTCAAGCCAGTATTCATTTTAAAAGACTGGGTCATACCTTGAGGATTATTCGTCCTTGCATAAGAGAATGAGTTTTCTTCTCTTATACTTGAGATGTAATCCCGGTATTGAAATAGAGAAGGTGTAGCCTCTTCTTAAATTCAATTGAATTCAAAAGATGCGCAAAATGCGCCAACAATCAAGAAATGCACAAAGTGCACTAAAAATCAAAAAGATGCGCAATGGGCGCCACAAGTTAAGAAATAGTGCAAAATGCACTATAAATTAAAAGATGCGCAATGTGCGCCACCAGAAAAAGAAAGAATGAGGCTCCCTTTTTCTAAATGTTTTAATCTCAAAAGACCCAATCAACTTTAAATTACTTGACTTTGATAAATTTTGAATCCAGAATTTTTATTGTGCATCGATAATCTATCAGGATACAAAAATCTTTCGTGCTAGAGAATTGAAAAGATCAAATTTCTTTATTCAACTTAAACCTCTTTGAAATTGATTTTAATTCAAAATATTTAAGGGAGACCCCAGTTTAGTTTCTACGAAACTTGGTCTGGGTCAACAAAACCTAAATCCTCAAACCCTTTTCAGGTTAGTTGGGGTCACTCAAACTTTTCACTGTGCTTCTGAACTCGTTCCCACTTGTCATTCCGATAGGGTCCAAGTACCTAGAGGAAATTTTCTAATAAGAAGAATGAAATCTTCTATTCTTGAAAATTTAAATTCGGTCCTTGAGAAGTGTGTGTAAGTCCTTCCTTATAGGCATCCTTCCTTTAAGGCCTTCTTTATAAAATTACACTCTATGCTGGGTCCAAGTTCAATCCCACTGGAGGAGTATTTTATAATACTGGAAATTGTCATTCAAAATCAAGCCACACCATGTGCTGGGTCCTAGACCATTCTGATCTAGAAGTATAGTTTTCTGAGCTGAGACTTGCTGTTTAAAATCAAACTCTAATTGAGCAGAGTGCTTGACTCCAATTCAAGGAGCTCGAGGGCCTCAAATAAAAATCAAATTAAGCTCAACAAAGTTTAAAAGTTCATAAGTCACGTTTGATTTAAGTTATTAATAAGTTGTGTCACTTTAGAACTCCCCAAGTAGGAGACTTGGTCGTAGTCTTTTGTAGACCGCTTTTAATCCGTTGTAAACTCAATGGAAAGCTTGAGTCAATGTTGACTGGATCGTTCATTCTTAATGACGATCTTTGAGGAAATTTCCTTTTGACTGATCAACCCTGAAGAATGACACCCAATATTTTCAAATATTGGTGAGGCTCTTCAGGAAGTACCATGCCAGATGAGTGTCAAACTTAAAATTAAATTCAAAACACTTCAAATTCAAAATCAAATTCAAACAAATCAAAATTAAGCCAAACATAATCGAAATTCAAAATTTAAAATCAAATTCAAGATGAATCAAAATCAAATCAACTTTCAAATTCAAATTTTCAAATTCAAAACACATCACAAATTCAAAACCTTTCAAACTCAAATTCATCAAATCAAGTTTTAAATTTAAACATCTTCATATTCAAAAATCTTCAATCAAATTCAAGTTCAAACATCATTCAAATTTCAAATTTCAGAATTCAAATATCAAATTCCAGAATTCAAATCCGATCCACTGTATAGAGCAAGTTTCCTCTATATACGATCACCCTGACTCGATCCTCTGTATAGAGCAAGTTTCCTCTATACATGATCACTCTAGACCCGATCCCCTATGTGAAGCAAGTTTCCTTCACATATGATCATTCCAGACCTGATCCTCTATATAGAGCAAGTTTCCTCTATATACGATCATTCCTGACCCGATCCTCTATATAGAGCAAGTTTCCTCTATATACGATCATCCAGACTCGATCCTGTGTGAAGCAAGTTTCCTTCACATACGATCATTCCAGATCTGATCCTCTGTATAGAGCAAGTTTCCTTTATACACGATCATCCAGACCGGATCCTCTGTATAGAGCAAGTTTCCTCTATACACGATCATCCAGATCCGATCCTCTATGTGAAGCAAGTTTCCTTCACATACGATCATTCCAGATCTGATCCTCTGTATAGAGCAAGTTTCCTTTATACACGATCATCCAGACCGGATCCTCTGTGTAAAGCGAGTTTCCTTTATATACGATCACTCCAGACCCAATTCTGTGCGAAGCAATGCTTCCTTCTCACAGGATCGTCCAGTTTTCTTTTCCTTAAGGTTAGATGTGAGTCATCGTGCTTTCTACCCTTAGGATTAGATCCGTTAGTGGTGGAGTACGCCCTTTGTGGCACCATCCTAGCATCTTCCAGTTTTCCTTTCCTTGAGGTTAGATGTGAGTCATCGTGCTTTCTATCCTTAGGATTAGACCCGCTAGTGGTGGAGCACGCCCTCTGTGGCACCATCCTAGATTCAAAATCCAGATCTGATTCTGTGTGAAGCAATGCTTCCTTCTCACAGGATCTTCCAGTTGTCTTTTCCTTAAGGTTAGATGTGAGTCATCATGCTTTCTTTCCTTAGGATTAGATCTACTAGTGATGGATAATGCCCTCGGCGGCACCATTCTAGTTTAAAAATTTAAATCTTTAAGCCTGATCTCCTATATGAAGTAATATTACCTTCCTATGAGATCATCCAGCTCTTCTCATCCTTAGAGTAAGTATTCTCCTTCTCTTAGGATTTAATTCCCCAGTGATGGAATAAGTCCCTTGTGGCCCCGTCCTGGATTCAATTTCAACTCCAAATTCAAACTTTCTTCTCCTCAAGGTCAGGCTTTTCTCCTTCCTTTAGGATTAGACTCCCCAGTGATGGAATAAGTCCTCTATGGCACCGTCCTGGGTTTAATTTCAAAATCCAGTTCTCTCTTCCTTAGGGTAAGTTCTTCTTCCTTCCCTTGGGATTAGACTTCCTAGTGATGGAGTAAGTCCTCTATGGCACCGTCCTGGAATCAATCTCAATCATGCTTTCTTTCCTGTAAGGATAGGATTCTTCCTTTCCTTAGGATTAGATCCACTAGTGGTAGAGTACGCCCTTTGTGGCACTATCCTAGTATCAAAATTCAAACTTGATCCTCTATAGTTAGGAGTTCTTCCTTCCTATATGATCATCCAGGCCTTCTTTTCCTTAGGGATAGGTTTTCTCCCTTCCTTTAGGATAAGATCTACTAGTGGTAGAGTACGCTGCTTCAGCACTACCCTAGTATCATTTCAAATTCAATCTTCTAGGGCTAGGACCTCCTTCCCTTAGATTCAATTTTAAACCCAATCTTCTAGGATTAGGATTTCTTTCTCCCTAGAATCAAATCTAGATTCAATCTTCTATAGGTAGGAGCTCTTCCTTCCTATATGATACTCCAGACTTTCTTCTCCCTTAGGGATAGACTTTTCTTTTCCTTTAGGGTAGGACATCCCTTCCTTTAGGATAAGATCCACTAGTGGTAGAGTACGCTGTTTCCAGCACTACCCTAGTATCCTTTCAAATCTAGTTTTCTAAGGTTAGGATTTCCCTTTCCCTTAGAATCAAATTCGTACTTGATCCTCTATAGTTAGGAGTTCTTCCTTTCTATACGATCATCCAGGCCTTCTTTTCCTTAGGGATAGGTTTTCTTCCTTCTCCTAGGACTATATCTACTAGTGGTAGAGTACGCTGTCCCCAGCACTACCCTAGTATCATTTCAAATCTAGTTTTCTAAGGTTAGGATTTCCCTTTCCCTTAAAATCAAATCTAGACTCGATCCTCTGTAGTTAGGAATTCTTTCTTTCTATACGATCATCCAGACTTTCTTTTCCTTTAGGGATAGATTCTTCCTTTCCCTTAGGACCAAACCCACTAGTGGTAGAGTACGCTGCCTCAGCACTACCCTAGTATCATTTCAAATTCAAACTTCTAAGGTTAGGATCTCCTTCCCTTAGATTCATTTCAAACTCAATCTTCTAAGGTTAGGATTTTCTTTCCCTTAGAATCAAATCTAGATTCAATCCTTTATAGTTAGGAGTTCTTCCTTCCTATAGGATCACCCAGGTTCCTCTACCCTTAAGGTTAGGATTCTCCTACCCTTAGGACCAGACCCGCTAGTGGTAGAGTATGCTTTTTCTAGCTCTACCCTAGTACCTATTGAAACTCTAATTCCCCAGGGATAGACTTTTCTTTCCCTCAGGATCAAAACTCCAGACTTGACCATTCTATTCGGTCAACACCAATATGTGCAATAGAACTACATTCTATTACACATATTGGGGGTCCATTTGTTGACCTCATTTTTGTATAAGGTTAGCATGACCAATCCAGACCTTAGGATCTTTCCAATCCTTAGGATTTAATCTTGACCCTAGGATCAATCTGATCTTAGTTCAATCTAAATTCAAATCAATCCAGATCTCAAGACAATTTCAACCTCTGATCAATCTAGATCTTAGTTTAACCTAAATTTAATCTCTAAAACCTATTCAGGACCTTAGGACCTATTCTAGCACTAGGATCCTTCTAGAATTCAAACCCCACGATCTACCCAAATATGTCCAGACTTTAGGATTTATTTAGATCTTAAATCTATCTAGATCCTAGAGCAATCTAGAACCCTTCTAGAATCTTGACCATAGGATTTGCCTAGTCCTTAGGATCACTCTAGACTCTGGGATTAACCTAAATCCCAAACCAATCTAGAGCCTTGGTCAGTCCTGATTCAAATCGATCTAAACCTTTGACCAATTTAAATCTTAAGCCAATCCAATCATTAATTCAATTCAAACCTTAAATCAACTCAAATCTTAAATCTACCCAGGCTTTAGATCAATCCATACTCTAGGATCGATTCAGATCTTAGATCAACCCAGATTTAAATCAGTCTAAATTTCAAATTACGACCTTAATCCATAATTTCAATTCAAACCTCAATCAAAATCAAGACTTCAATCCCAGTCAAAATCCAATTCAATCCTCATCAAACTCAATTTTACTTTCCAATTTAATCTTTATTCCAATATTTAGATTCCAAACCCCAGTCCAACCTTCAATCACCTTCAATCTTCTAACTTCCAATCATCGTCAATCAATCTAGCATGTCGACCACCATCAGTCGATGATCTACGACCATTGTTTCAATTAACCACCGATCAATCAGATTTCAATCTTCTAACCCCCAGCCTCAAGTCTTCAACCAAATAATCATTGTCAAGTCAATCAATCTTTCAATATAGCTTATAATCGATCTCGTCATTTTTCCTTAAAATTTATATTGAATCGTGTACAGATTAATTAAGGTCGATTAGATTGCATACATTGCATTTGAGAATATCTAGTTTGATTCGACTCAATTTGAATTCGTTTCACCTCGACGCCGCCGTCGATTGTGAATTTGAATCAATTGATTGCTATCTTATGTTGAGTGAAACTTGAGTATATCAAAACACATCAAATTCTTATCAAATAAATTTAATCAAGTGCATTTGAGATGATTTGAATTAATTTTGATGAAATTCTATCTTCAATGGCTTTGATTGAGTTGATTCAACATGTTTTTGCTTAATTTAAATTTAGTCAACATTAATTATATTTGAATGATTTTGAATAATTAATTTAAGACATAAATCTAACAAAAACTTTAATGTTTTTTTTTTATCCATCTTTTTGTTACAATTCAAATATCCCTCAAAACTCAAATAAATTTCATCCCATTAACCTCTCAAAATTTGGCACTTGTTATAACCATTTGATTAATTTTTGAAGGGCTAGACGGTCAGTTGATTAAAAAAAAAAAAAATTTCATTTCACGGCTATTAAAGGCAGATTTTAGGGCTTCTAATAAAAAAGCCTCACGCCTCCAGCCGCAAGGAGATAGACAATCCAACTTCATTCTAGGAGGGGGGGGGGGGCTGCCACTTGGATATCTGTTGCTGGGGTTGGCCGAAGCAGGGCATGCTGCCCTCATTCCACGATATTGCTCTCAAGCCTTGGTCGTCCCCTCCTTGAGGAAAGCTTTGCCCACGTTTGTTGAAGCCTGCTAAGGCTGGCCGTCACTGCTTGATCCCACAAGCAACCATATACAAAGAGTCCTCAGCCTCACCCATACACCTCCAGCTATCCCTTTGGACATCCAGCTCTTCATTCGGCCAAGCAAAATCTCACACGATTCCAATCTATAGCAGATTTCGGTAAAGATATAGATCTGCTGGCTGGGTAATATATTCAAGAGAGGAAATCTATTCAAAGGTCCGGCTACCACCTCTTGTACAGCAAATTTCGGATGGCCTCTGCAGCAAGTTTCGATCAAGATGGAGAGCTACAGGTTGAGCATTCCGCTCAAGAGAGGGGACCTGCTCTTTCTTCGTTCACTAAGGGAGAGGAAGTTCCAAGTATGCGGACTGTTTTTCCATTGGGTCTTTCACCCTCGCCTTCTCCCCGCCCTTCTCCATCCTCTTCTTCGATAGCTGCCAATACGCCCATCAGATCTGTACCTAAATCTCTGGCTAGGGTTAAGTTATTTCAAAAGTGCGGCCGAGGAGTACTGCCTCCGCAGTTATCTGACACTGGGATCAACTCGCGAGCTGGGACTTGCAGGGCTAGTCAAACTGTTGACTTGTTCCCTTCAATCTGCCCTGAGATTGTTGTTAGAGATGCTCGGGTGGAGGATTGCTGGGAAGTGGCTGATACACACTTACCTCCATGTTCCAGGCGGACATGTCTTGTTGCTGTTACTGGGAATCTGTAGCTGGCATTCTCACTGTAGATACTCTGGCTGATTACCTTCCTAGAAAAGGTCCGCTCAGGCAAAAAAGATACCGATACATCATCTCTTGGAGATGATGCCGAAGTAATGCATCAAACTGGATTGCCCGACGGTGTGCTGCTTGGTGATCTGCTAGTAGTAGAAGGCGCGAAGGCCACTGCTGTCATTCATACTTCCTCCATTTAGCCAAGTTGAAGCAGCAGCCGTTCTTTTGCTTCAAGAGAACAAGCAACGGTATATTATTCATAATACCATACTAGCATGCATTCATTTTAATATACATTGGGAATTAAATATATATATATATATATATATATATATATATATATATATATATATATATATATATATATATATATATATATATATATATATGTAAGTTGCTGCCATATATTTCGACCATTCAAGAAGGTAAATGCTGCTTGCTTTGCAAGATTTTCTTGCTATTTTCTTTGTGGAGGTATCCATTATAATGTTTGCTTTATATTGAGAAAGAAAGATTGAGCTGTATGAAGTATTATCATTTTTTTTTTCTATTTTTTTTTTTTTGCTTAGGTTCATGCTGATTTTCTTATATTCTAGTATAGACATTTATTTATATAACTATATTTATAGCTTAACTTCTGATACAATGGCAGATAAAATAATTGAAATGAGGTCGGTTATTGGTCTTATTATCACTAAGACATTCATCTTTGAGCAGTTTTATATTCTGATATTTACCAATAGAATTCTCTGTTCTCATTATTGTTTAACATCCCATGAATACACTAGTCCTTGATTTTTTTTAATACAATTTATTCATGTTTTATTGGGCTTTTGTCCAGCTTTTTATTAGAATCTGATGTCTTCTATAGTACATAAGATGATTGCAATTAATTTTTGACTAGTTCATACTTCTTAAATTATAATTGAAATGTATATTAATTTTCAAGCCATGCACTTTTGAATATATCATTCATTTGTTAGTATTAAAGATTTTATTACTCAAATGATTCAGATGTCATATGTTGGAATGTGATATTTAGTTATTTATAATAAATCTTTTTATCAAGTCAAATTGTATTTAATAATTCTTGGTCAAGTTTGAGATGGCTATATACTCACTTATGTTCCAATATTTAATAAATAACAACTAGATTGGAGAAGTTGTTGTACATACACCTGATGGCGTTGGCCATTTCATGAGATGAGTTTGTTTGAAAATTTGTGGTGCACTTGTTTCTATTTGTGCAGATTGATTAGGTGATTAATCCATAGAGATTAATTGTTCTCTCTTCCAATGGATGGTGAAAGAAAAATAAATTATTTGATATGCTGATGTAAGTTTTCGGTTGAAGACTAATAAACTTGCAGAATCCAATATATTGTCTACTTATAAGAATTGAAAGTTCTGTTACCTTAGGTAATTCATGGCTGATATCTTCCTTTGCTTTACCGATTCAAGTTTGAAAGGAGAGAACTTATTCAAACACAGCTACAATTTGTTCAAGCTCAGCTCATTTACACTCAGTTGTTTAGTTGTGTTCTTTATTATTTATCTTTTATTCCAGTTATTTTGAGTTTCCAGTGAATCATATCATCTTTTTTTTTTAGGTGTACGATGTCATAGAAGCTGTTTCTATATAGCTTATGGTAGAGATACATTGGATTATAATTATTATACGACTTCTGTTCCTTCCTCCATCTTTACATTGAATTATTGGATTGACCTCAAAATGGGCTTTGTATATATATTCTAACTCTCCAAATTTCAATGTAATTGAATAATCTTGTAAGCTTTATTGGTAGACATCCTGTATAAAGCTAAACCATTATGTTGAGTAGTTTGTATACACACTTGTGTCCTAATTTGGTATTCTACATGTTTGCGTTTGCACCGTTTATGAGTAAGGCGTTGTGAATGAAATATTCTACTCAAACTTATGCATTTATTTAGAAGTTAATAATTTGAATTGATGTTTATACTTATATGTTACAATCATTTTCAAATACTATCATGAATTTTATATGTGTATACACTTGTGAATCACAACACATTAAATTTTGCATACACATGAATTTCAAAATTTAAAATACATGACATTCTGACACCTCCTTCTCTCTTCGCCTTTTTTGCGAGGTACTGATGGAGTTGATTGGAGAGCAGAGCCAAGGAGCTTCAATCACCCCTGTTTCTTCCAAATGGGGGTACCACGATCGAAATCACCGTTGATCAGCTCCGGTGATCAGGTAAGTTTTCTTAAAACTTAGAAGATCATAGGGCTCCTATATTTCCTTGTTGAGTTATTCCTCTAATCTTAAGTTCTTGACTCCTGCATTTAGTGAATATGTACTATTGATATAACCTGTTTACATACACATGTGTGCCCAGAAGGGTTAGTGGAACATTGATTTAAACCCATTTAACTTAGTGTCATTTAAGGATAATAATTAAGGACAAGTCTTAGAGAACTTAGACAAACTCTAGGATTCACACATATATCCTTTAGGGATCAAACATCAAACATAGAAAACTTAGTGACACCGTACCTTAGGATTAGTATACACTATCAAACTTGATCTTAATCATTTTTTAAATCAATCGATTAATCATTAAACCACTTAATTGATTTAATTAAAGTTAAACCCTTAATTAAACCTTAAAACTTCTTTAAATCCAATTGACTTGAAATTCAAACCCCTTGAGTTTAGTGACTTTCCCTGCTCTAGGGAAAATTCTCACTAAAGTTTGAATTCTTTAAATCCCTTAATCAAACTCCTTAAGATTAAGCTTTAATCAAACCCTCAAAACTTCAAGAAATTTAATAAAATCAAATTTAAAACACAAAGACACACATAATACCTCAAATTAATCAAAATTGAACCCTTAATACATGAAAATTAAAACCCCTTTGATTTGACATTAACTTTAAGCTTAATTGAATTTTAAATGAAATTGAACATTTAATTAATTTAATTAATTAAAAATGATTAAAAATTCCAAAGAATTCTTAAACACTTGATAATCCCTCCTTAGATCATTCTTGATCTTTGGAGGTGATTTCAAGGAGTTTAGAGTTCATTTGAACTCAAATTATTAAAACACCTTTAATTAAACAATTAAATAATTCAAATATTTTTCAAATTTTGATAATTTAAAAATCATAACTATTTCAAGAAAATCTCAAATTGATCAAACTCAAAGTCATTCAACTCAAACAGAAATCTAAAATCTATCAAAACATCAAACCTTCAAAAATCATTTAAAAATCCAGAAAATTTCAATCTAACCTTAAAACCAGCAATCAATCAACCTTAATTGAAATTCATCAAATTTCAAATCTTAAATTAAATCTAATTCATTTAATCATACCGGGTACCACTGGGTAACCCAGGCCTACGAGGCTATTAAATTAGCCCCAAGGAAGGTGAAATAAACTTCACGGCCTCGGTGTGTAACAAAGGTGGTATCCAACAAACAATTAAGAATCAATCTTAAAAATTAATTTCAAACCATTAAGACTTAAACTTTAACCAAAAACTTCACTTGAGCCTTTCAACAAACCAGAATATTAAACAACTTTAATCAATTGCCCGATACAGGACATATCCAAACCACACAGCCTGCTACACACACCTAGATTGACCTGTTAGGACACGGACTCTAGCTTTAGGTTAGACCGGTGTTCCTTTCTATTTTGAGATATATTAATTTGCACACAAAATGAGAGTGGCATCCTAGGTTAGATGACATAGACATAGGTTCATTTTCCACAGACCTGTGCACTTCTACTTGTCAGCCTAGGATTAGGTCCCCAGCCCCTTGGCTTATGAGGTCCCCTTGAATGAGGTAACCCATGGTTGCTAACAAGGATCCTCTGGTCGGCACTCGACTAAGTAGGCTAAGGATATTGATGAACCCGGGACGATGGAAAACCATGGGATCTTGACCGGGGACGTCATACTCACTTGGTAGGTTAGTCTCCACCCTCACTTCCTGGGCATTCTCTTGATCGGGTGATCGAGAATATAAGTCCCAACTTTCTAATAAAATCAATCATTCAAACTTAAACGTCTTTCAATCTAATTCAAGCCCAACACTTAGGATAGTTGGAGGTGTTTCTGAAGTAATTCAGAATCTCAAAACACCTCCTACTCTTCTTCCTTTGACTCCAAAAATAAGTGTTCAATTTTGAACTAATCCCATTGAAAAATTCAAGTCCTTAATCCTTCCTTGATATCAAGCTTTGAAAATCTTTAAATAAAATTCGTATCGCTATTTTAATCGAGAGTTTTCGTAGGAAATTTTCTGGTTTCCTACGATGTAATTAACTACGAGGGCTTGCGCTCGTAGGAGATTTAGAAACCCAGACCTGATTTCAAAATCAAGTTTTCAAAACCTTCAATTAATTATCTTTGGGAAAATCAAACCTGACGATCATTATTGTCATATTCAAACTATTGATAGTAATTGATATTTTCTTTCTTCGGATAGATATGTCAATTACAATAATAGTTCTGATTATGAAATTAATGATCTATATATTCAGATTAGCATAGTCAAACAGTTGATTAAACATCATTTTGATCCTTTGAGATCATATGTTGTTTCTCCTTGAGTTTGATTGTGATAATCAGGATAAATCAAGATTTATAATTTGAACCTATTAGGGAACAATATGTTCACCTTTCGAGGTGATATATCATTTATAATAAGTGTTCGATTATAAAATTTAAATTCCAGAAATTTAACCTTCCCAAAGAAAATTAAACATTTTCAAAACTAATATATTTTTCAATCAAACAAAAAGCAACAGGGCCGTGGATATTCTTCAAAAGAATTTCTACTGCATGTTGCTCTTGCAGCTGGGGTTCACACTTCATCAAAAGGTTTCGCCACCTTAAGATGTACTCAACCAGAGACTCTCCCGACTTTTGTTTTTCAACGACCAGATCACCCACTGTAGTGCGCTGCTGCGCTCCTGAAAATCTCTTTAAGAATAGATTTTCAAGTTCAGTAAAGGTTCTCACTGAACCGTTTGGCAAATCTGCATACCATTCAAAAGCTATGCCGGAAAGACTACTAACAAATTGGCGAAATAGTAGAGCATCCGACCCCCCGGTATTGCAACAGCTTGCACGAAAGTGGGCCAGATGTTGTCTCGGGTTTTCAATTCCAGTAAAGATTTTAAAAGATGGTGGCACAAAGCCCTTAGGGTAAGGAACCAAATCATATTCCTCAGGGTAAGGTCTATCCTTTGGAATAAATGTAATTCCTTGCGATTGGGCTAAGGCCTCTCTTACCTGATCCTCAATTAGTTGCTTTATATCTTTTTGAGCTGGTGTTGGGGGAATGACTGGAGGGACTGAAGAGGCTGTCGGCTGAACTGGGGGATCCGGTAATACTGGCTGCTGGACAGGTGGAAGCACTGAAACAGACTTTGGGACTTTATAACTGGCTTCTGCCCTTTTTGCTCTGTCGGTGGCTTCCAAAGCAAATTTTTGTAACTCAAGGGAAGTCTCATGCGACTTGTCCAATCATTGCTGCATTTCTTTAACCTGTAGCAACATTTCTGTCACTTGTGCTTCCAGGTTCTTGATGTGCTGCTCATCTCTAGCTCTCACTGACTCATCTGAATCTGAATCAATGGCTGCTGAACCCTCTCCTCTTTGCCAGACCGGCGCTTACTTGGTTCAGTTTCTTTAACGAACCCTCTAGTTTCAACCATGTAAACATCACTAATATGAAGGTCCTCATCTATCAACATGTCATCCAAGTCTGGGTCAAATGGTTCTTCATCTTCCTTTCTTTTCAAAATATCCTTAATCTCTTGTACTACCTCATCGACTGGTCGGTTCCCTATCTCCTCAGGGCTGATAAGTAAGTAGCCTTTGTATTCTACCATGTCATAGAGCTCATCCTGTTGTAGGCTGGAGATGATAGCTTGTAACTTAAGCTCATTTGCTATTGGGGGCTCAGCTATCAGTTGCTCAATCATCTCATGTTCGTCATCTTGAACTAACTCTTCCCCTTCGACCATACCAGGGTCGGTAGCCAGAAGGGTGGCATCCTCTACCAGGTGAGGGGCATCAACCTCAAAAGATGATGCAGGAGTTTGGAGGGTGGAAACTCCTACATCAAGTAGGGTAGAGTCCTCCGACACTCGGACAAGGAGCCCAGGAGTAGCAGGTAGGAACTTGGAACTATCAACTGAGGTATCAACGGGATCCATAACTGAGGTATCTGAACTAACAATCAAACCAACTGGGGTCTTGGTAGCACTGGTCGAAGCCTGTGGCAGCTCAATTTATGAGTGGAGGGATTTGACTACAGGCGAGGGGATGTTCTCTCTACTGGTCTTCTTAGGAACATACTTCTTATCAGGGGACTTGGCCCTCTTTCCCTTAACTTCAACTCTCCTTTCAGCTTTGGAATTTTCTTGGGCTTTGACCACCACTGAAGCCAACTTTGGAGGTGTTGGTAAAGGAACTGGGGGTCTACCAACAGGACGGCGACCTCTCTCAGATCCAGTGAGTACTATACCCTCCATCTTAGAGGATAGAGGGCGTGGCACCCGGTGGTAGCCATCAACTAAGACAGAGGCTGCAGGTTGTCTTACAAACTTCTTATTTCTCCTAACAGACTGGGGAGTCAAATTCTTGGCATCAGATTTTTCTTCCCTTAGAATTTCCTTCTCAAAACGGTGGGAGATAACCCCTTTTAGGTGTTTTACATATTGTTCCTTGGTTTCTCCCATTTGTGCAGCACAGGTATGGATGATGTTCCTCAACATCCTTGTTCTTTGTAGTTATTTTTCTTCAGGAGTTCTCTTATTGGAGTAATTGACAGGGCATGGGGGGATACTAGCTATCCTAGACACCCTCTCCTCCCCTGAAGCAGCAGCTAAAGGGTGGAAACGACTCCCTTGAAGGAGTGGAGAGGAGGCAGGAATAGGTAGATCCTCAACAGGCTCTGGGTCTACCTGAGCTAAAGTCATAACTTCCACAATCTTCTTTGACTTGGCTATCTTCCTCCTTACTCGTCTCAGCTAATTCTTTTTCTGATTTTTACTAGTGAAGGGGATCCCAGAACTCGACCCTTTTTCAAAAACAGATCCTATCTCGGGGGCCTCAACAGGGTCGGTTACTGGTCCTAACACTAGCTCTAAGACAGGGCTATCAGCCTCAGCTGCATTCAGACTAAGTATGCTCTTTCCATCCAAAGTCAACTCGGCGGTACTAAAGCCCAAACCAAACTGGATCTGATTTCCCAAATTAATTTGTTCACAGGTCAATCTTTTCTGAAATGTAAAGAGCAACTGGCCAGCCATTGACTTGAATTGAAATTTCTGAAATTTGAAAGAAAGATTTGAAATCAGGACTTTGTGAATTTAAATCTAAAAGATGATAACGAACCTATATTCTATCATATATATCCTGAGCTGTAGGTATTACAACCCGGAATATAATGATGGGATAAAGGTTAATTATGAGTTTGAAAGAGACTGAAATCCTCCCAAAATATACCAAACTACAAAAGGAGTTGTAGTGTAGCATATTATTGTGTAGATTTCGGATTGAGATTTGAAAGAGAACTTTGAAAAGATCTCAATTTTGAATTAAAAGTGAGCTTTCTCCAAACTTTGAAACACAACGAGTTGGACTTTCGTTCAACCCAAAGGCCTACAAAGGAAGGAGAAAACTCAGAAGAATTAGTTGCCTAACCCTCTCCACTTCACAACTAAAAAATAGAGACGGGAGGTTAAGGCTATCATTATTGAAAATCAGGGATCTTAAAGGAAAGATCGACCAAACTCCTTTCAATTTTAAAAGTCTATGTATTGAGTCGAACTCAATAACAAAAATTTCATAAAATTGGAAAAGAGATAATAAGGTTAGATTCGACACTATCGCCCCTCCAATCAACTTAGGGGTAGAAGGTCAAAATCAAAACTTTAACAGATGTTTCACCTCTCTTTCTGTCATGAATTTAAATTAAGGAGGATGTTGGCCTATCTTTCCCAAGGGAGAAATGGATAAAGGAGCTAACGGAAGAAGGGTAGTCAAGATTACCGATGTAACGAAATTTCGCCATTATTAAAGATGGAAAGAGATATTTAGTCCCACCATGGTCGCCATTTTTTTGTTTGTGTTTGAAAGCGGGTTTTGAAAAATTTAGTCTTCTTTGAGAATTTTAGAATTAACATTAAAATTTAATTCTAAAATCAAACATCCCATCAAAAATATTACACCACCTCGGGAGGTGGAAATAAAATTTCAGGATGGGGTTCAGATTTAGAATTAAGAATCCCATCTTAAATATCGTAACTAGATTTAAGAGAGAACTTTGTATGACCCCGAAGGGTCAAAATAAAGTTCAGTCAAATATCATGCTATGATAATCAAGGGAAGTGATCGTTAATTTCATATTCGAAATCATTTTAACAAAAGATATATCTCCCCGAAGGGAGAAGATATCATTTGTTAATAATCGTTCGAACATAACGATAACGATAATCAATAATTTAATTTTTCCAATGTAGACTAATTGAATTTTAAAAATCAATTTTGAAAATCAGTTGTGGGTTCTAAATCTCCTACGAGCGTAAGCCCTCGTAGTTAATTACATCGTGGGAGACCGGAGTCCCCTACGAAAACTTTCGATTAAAATAATGGCAGAAATTTTATTTAGAGATTTTTAGGAGTGATACCAAAGAGGTGAATTTGGATTTTGAAAAGGAATTGGATCAAATTTTGAACAATTATTTTTTTGAGTCAAGGGAAGAGGGGTAGGAGACACTTTAAGATTCTGAAACAATTCAGAAGCGTCCCGACCTAAGCTAAGTGTTGGGCTTTAAATTTTGGATTGGAAGAATATTTAGTTTGAGTTAAGTGTTTTATTAGAAATTTGAGATTATATTCCCAGAGGTTGGGGTCTTATGACTCAAAAAAAATCTGCCCCGGATCCTAACTCTAAATTTGGACACTGGAACACAATAGTCCGAACCTAACTAATGCAGTGCAAAACCTGGACTTACCCCGGCCTGGATTGGGGAGCCAGCTAAACCACCTAAGCGCTTCAAAACCATGAGTCCGGTCTCTTGATGCAGAGTGATCAGGGATGTTATTTAAGATAGGTTTAAGAAGTTGGGGTCGACATCTAGAGCAGGTTCCTAATTGACCACTTGACTTATGTCGGGTGGAATGCTTAGACTAAAATGCAATTAAAATTTTAATTTAATTAATTTCTAATGTGATGCATGCTTGTTAAAGTATCCAAATCAAGTATGCATGAGATTTTTTTAAAAAGGCTTATAAAATAATAATTTTTAAAAAGACTAGACTTCCCCATATCCAGCACCTCATCCTCATAGGTCGGATTATCTGGACTCTACCCGCAGGCGGTGAAGTGTCTTATAGCAAGGAGGGAGAGAGATGCAGTAATATGCATGCGACCCCGGACGATTCCGGCTATTCCCTAGGTCGTTAAATTTCTATGTTATTTAAATCTTAAAATTTTAAATATCGGTTATGAGTAAAAATATTTTTGATCCTTAAAGAGCCTAACGAAGTCTAGGCTAAAACAAAAATGACATGCAAGCGCCAAAGAACTAGGAAAAACAGGCAATCCTATACGCAATCAAATTAAATCACAACATATTAAATAACCAAATTAATTAAATAAATGTCCATAGGTAAATTGCCTTGCTTATTACAACCCAGATTTACATAAATTAAAAGTGGCCGGGCACCACTAACAATAACCCGAATTATAATCCTAATACAGACGTAAGTGACTTTGAGTGGGATACTCTATGTCTTCAACTTCTCGATCTTCTCTTCCTCGAGCCCCTTGGATTCTTCGTGGCTGGATACCCAAATGGAAAAGAGAACTCTTCCCTTGAGGGGGAGGTTACTCTTTCCACTTTGGGTAGTAAAGTGATCCAAATTTGGAGGTCCAAATGGATAAGGACTATCCCCCGAAGAGGTATCCTTTCCGCTTTGGAATCCAACCTTTGGATCTATGTATCCCACACTCAAAGTGCCACTTTCACAACTCAATACTCAAATAAATTACATGAATGTAAAAATAAAAATTCTAAACTCTCCTGCAAGGTTATCCTAAGAATTTAAATATTAAAATATATCCCAAGCAGTTATATATATATACGTGCAGAAAAGTAAACACACTTGGCCACGCTCTTTTTTTTTTTTTATTTGGGGGCTAAGCAGCTGAAGCACCTATAGCATTTATATTTATGATTTATTTAGCCCCCTTTATTGCCCTGTATGAGCGTGGCCACCTGTAGAAAATCTAGTGAGCATCCAGATCGTTCCTAACCTAAGGGTAATTTAATCGCCCATCACATCAATCTACAGAGTGCAAAAAAAGTAAATAAACACATCAATCAATTTCAATCACAACATGCAATGAAAACTCAAAAAATCCGGCATACAGTAGAAAAGTAAACACCGGCCTAGCCTAGATCTAGAGTCGGTTGTCCTGGCAAACCATCTAAAGTGTGTGTAGTAGGTCGTGTGGCTGGGGTAGATCCTAGGATGGGTAATTGATTGAAGTTGTTTGATGTCCTGATTGGTTGAAAGGCTTAAGGGAGATTTTAATTGAAGTTTAAGTCTTAATGGTTTAAATTTGATTTTAAAATTAATTTTAATTATTTATTGAATACCACATTTTTTGCACACCGAGGCCATGAAGTTTATTTCACCTTCCTTGGGGCTAATTTAATAGCCTCGTAGGCCTGGGTTACCCGGTGGTACCCGAAATAATTAAGTGATTTGAGTTTGATTAATGTTTGAAGATTGACTAATTTTTAATTAAATTGATTGGTTACTGGTTTTAAAATAAAATTGATGTTTTCTAGAATTTTGAATGATTTATTGAATTTTAGAATTTTTGGATTATTTTAATCAGTTAACTAAGGGGTCAAAAGTTGACTTTTCAAATTAAACTTAATTTTGCAAGTTTCAGATTTTTAATAAATATTAGACCTTATGATGAGTTGTTAGACTGTTAGCACACTCAATTTGGAGTTTTCTATGAAAAGTTATGATTTTTCAAAGTTCAGGCCTAATTTTGAACTATGGTTGACCAAAAGGTTGACTTTTTGACTTTGAACAGATTTTGGAGGTTTGACATTTTTAGAAAATACTAGACCTTAATTGGAGTTGATTGACACTAAGTTTGCTCAATTTGAATTTTTCTGTAATTAGTTATGCATTTTCAAAGTTTCCTTAATTATTGAATTTTTAAAATTACTTAATTAGAAAGGTTTTGATCATTTTGATCCAAACTCATCCCAAACTACATGGAATCACTCCCAAATGTCAGAGATGACCCATGGGTGCATTTCCAAGTGTTTAGAAATTATTTGGGATTTTAATGATTTTTAATTAATTAATATAATTAATTGTTGATTTTCATTAAAAGTTAAATTAAAGTTAAATTAGGAGTCCAGTTAAGGGGCTTTTATTTTCCCTAGGTAGAGGACTACATTCTGGTCAATTTGATATATTATTTGTAATTTTTGGACTTAATGTGAATTTATTGCATTTTTTTGAATTTTTTGGGTCCTTAAATGGGCTGAAACTTTGGGTAATTAATTTTCTGACCTAATGACCTCTAAATTCAATGAAATTTGGACCTAAGGCTTATTATGTCACTAAGTTTACTGTGTTAAAATTTCACCCCTATTGGGTATGTGTACAATCCCCTAGGAATTTTCTAATTTTTCTAGACTTTTCCCTAAATATTTTCCCTAGGTGTTTCTATTGTTCAAATGGTCTTGAAATTTGGTGAGACTAACCCTGACCCAAATGCACACACACAGCACAAAACATGTAGCCTAATTCTACACAGGAAAGGAGTTATGAATTTTTAAAGTTTTGGGTCCAAAATGGACCCATAAACTTAAAAATTCACATCACAGAAAACCACAGAGCATCTGACCCTAGAAAAATTACAGGATATGCCTAATATGCTCATGAACATTCCACCAAAATTTGGGATCCATTTGATCCCTGGATTGCAAGAAAATTAAGAAAAACTAAAATCAGATAATTGCAATTTTACCGCAATTCAGAGCTCAAAACATCTTGATTTTAATTTTAATAAATTTTAGACTTAATTACCTTTCCAACGACCCCAAGAATATCAATTTTGGTGGAAAAATGAATTTTCTGTGAATTTTGGAAGTTTCTGGACATTTTTTAAATTAATTTGACTCAAATCCAATCATTGGATCGGCGGCGGCAATGATTGCGCCACCGCCGCGCCATTTTGACACGTGTTTGACACGTGGCGCGCAACGGTGCGCCACTTAAACACGTCGGACGCAAATCGGACCGTCCGATCCACAGCGGGAAAATGGACGGTCCAGATCACGCCACGTATGCGCGCGCTAATTGGAGGCCGTCTGGGTTCGAGTCCCAGGTCCGTCGCGCGGTCGAACCGGCTGGCGTGGCCAGTTCTGGGCCGTCCGATCGCGCCTTCAGGCGCGATCGGATGGCTCTGGTTGAACCAGAACAAAAAAAATTCAAACGTCCATATCTTGCAAAATACTCAACGAAATTCGACGAAATTTGAACTGTAGCTAGGGGCAACATGATCTTGCAATGCCTGGAGTTTGGAGGCTCCATGCATTGCAAAATTTGTACAGTTTCAAATTTAAATTCTAGCTAAAAGTGGAGATATCTTACAATCTACTCGATGGATTTTCGCGTTCTTAGGCTCTCTGAACTTGTAGTTTGTCCACGCTCAAGTTTGCAGAAGACCCCAACAGATTTTGACGGCTGGATTTGAAGATATCGAAGAGAGAAGGTATTTCTCTCTTTTCTCTCTCATTTTCCACTAAAATGAAGGTTTTAATGGTGGAAATGGTGGGGGAAGGCTTGGAATGGCCTTGGGAGGTGCTGGAGAGTGTGGGGAGCTGCTGGAGAGTCTTAGAGATGCTGGAGTTTTTGGGACTTAGGCCAAAAAATGAGGAAGATGAGGGTTAGGGCCATTTTTTTTTCACTTAACCCTCATGATTTGAAATGAATGGTTGGGATTCCACCATGGGTGCCTTGGATGCTTGCCAAGTGTCCCATGAGCAGCCCAAGACTAGGAAAAGGCTGGTGGATTGAGGGGGATTGCCTTGAGCCAAGAGGGGGGGACCACACCTCTTTTCCCTCATTTGGCTAAACCAAGCCTAAGCAAGGTTTAGGGAGCTGGTTTGTGGCCTCTTAGGGAGGGAAATTAGTCCCTTTTGAGCAGGTGGGAGCAGGTCTTGGGAGAGGGAAAGGGTTTGCCCATGTGGCATGGTCAAAGAGCCATGGTTTGGTCTCATCTCAAAGATTTTTTACCCCTTGACTTGTTGACTAGTCAATGGTGACTAGGATGTGCATGGGAGGAGTCAAATATGCTGTAGGAGTCAATATCAAGGGACATGGGGCCATGGTGTTGAAAATTTAAGTGAATACATAAAATTGGAGAGGGTTTTGACCTCTCCAAATGGGTTGACCAAGTCAAACCTAGGGGGATTGACTTGGAAGTCTTTGTACATGTCATGAGTGTCCAAACAAATGATTTTGAAGCATTAGATTGGTTTGAGATGGATTCAAATGTTGAAAATATCAATGGTTGGGTTAAAGGTGGATTTGGTCAACCATAGTTGACTTGGTCAAACAAGTCAAACCAAGGAGTGGGTTTGATTTTAATGGGTCTCAAATATCATAGGAAATTCATTGAGAGGGGTTTCAAAGGTTAAGAATGTTGAATTATGTTAAATTTTGGTCAAAAGTCCAAAAACCCCTTTAAAGGGTATTTTGGTCATTTTGACCCCGGATGAACCCTGGGTCGAGGTGGGTCCAAAAAGATGTAGATTAATGTTAAACACATCAATATCAAGGGTCTGGAGATGATTAGAGGGTTTGGGGGAAATTCCAAGGTCAAATTTCCCAAGATAATGGGTCCGGTGGCACAGGCCGTAAATATTTGAAGGTTTTACAACCTTCAGATTTAAATTTGATTTCTGGGGTTAGAGACCCCAAAATGGGCTCAAATTTGTAGGGTTGCCTCTAGAGACATATCACATCAGTATGCAACTGACAGATCATGAATCGGAGGTCACTTGACTGGGGTTTGAAATATTTGAAAATTCCCTGAAAAAGGCTTTTAGGACTGAGGTCTTTGGCCTTGAATTCTGGATTTAGGGATCTGGATTTGATATAGATCTTGAGTTTAAGTATCTGGATTTGAATCATCTCAATCATTCATGATCATTTGGAGTGATCATAAGTGTTTGAAAGTGATTTGAACTAGATCAAAGGAAGGGTCAAGATCTGAACTAGGATTTGAATCTTAGACTAGGCTGGAGTCTAGATTTTGATTGAGATTTGAACTGAATCAAGGTTTGGATTGACTTAAGTTTAGGATTGATCTTAAGTCTGAATTAGGCTCCAATGACCTCATATAAAAATGAGGTCAACACCGATCTGATCCATCACGTGGAGGCATAAATCTCTATAAATGAAGCCATAAATGCTCATAGAAAGTAGTTTGAGCAAACAAATGGAAAGCAAAAAAGTGCACCTAGGATGAATAATTTACTTTCACAATGAAAGAAACAAGGGAATAATAATTGACCTCCTAGACCCCCATTGCCACAATAGAAACCTCGACAGGATAAGGAGTATACACCACTGAACGTATTACGGGCAAATGTGTTGATGGCCGTCCGAGATCAAAAAAATATGAAGTGGCATAATCCTTTGAAGCCAAATATAGAAAATCAAGATCAATACTATCATTTTCATTATAATCATGGCCACACTATCGAAGCCTACAAGCAGCTCAAGGATAAAATTGAAAGGCTTATCCACCAAGGTTATCTTCAATGGTTTATTCGAGATCCACCAGCTCGAGAGGAAGCTCATCCCATTGGAGGGCAAAATCAACAACAACAAAGACCACCTTTGAATAATTATCCAATAATTGATGAGATTGAGACCATAACAAGCCCCTTATTATCTAATCAAGTCTTATTGGTTGTAGATGAAAATCCGACATTAAAGAAATCCCGTATCGATCATTCTATTACTTTTGATGATTCGGATTTGGAGGAATTAAAAATCCCTCATTAAGATTCACTTGTAATTAATGTAGGGATATGTGACCCGTGTTACAATGTCAAAAGAATTCTAGTGGATAATGGAAGCTCCGTGGATGTCTTGTTATACTAGACTTTTCTCAATATGGGTCTCACTAGTGAAAAGCTTCAGCCTGCTCTAGATCCACTATATGGGTTTGACAATCGACTCGTACGAGCGAAAGGGACAATCAGTCTCCCAGGTAGACTTGGAGAATTTCCTCGATAGATTACACTCCATCTAGTTCATTGAAGTAAAGTCAGAATCAGCTTACAATGCCATCTTTTGAAGGCCACTCCAATCAATCTTTGGGATTATAGCCTCCATCCCCCACCTCAAACTGAAGTTTCTTACCCCGACAGGAGTCAATATAGTACGCGGAGATCAACAAGTAGCACAAACATGCTATCTTAAGCAGGCTCAACCATGTCCATCAGTTATCCTAAGCATCGAAGATTTTAATCTCTGAAACAAAGATATCTCTTAAAGGGCTTCTCCCATGGAAGACCTCACTTATGTATCCATATCAGAGGAATGGCCTTCAAGAACTATACAGATTGGATCTCTTCTCTCAGATGAGAAGAAGGAAAAATACGTAAATTTTTTATATAGAAACCAAGATATTTTTGCATGGAGTCCGGCAGATATGCCCGGCATCGACCTTGCAGTTATCGTGCACTCCCTTAAAGTTAACCAGACATCCAAGCCAATAATCCAGAAGAAATAAAATTTTGTGCCAGATCATTAGCAAGCAATCGAGCAGGAAGTTGATAAGCTTTTGGAAGCTAAATTTATACAAAAAATGCACAACCCCACTTGGTTGATGAATGTCATCATGGTACAGAAGGCAAGTGGATATTGGCGAATGTGCATGAACTATACCGATCTCAACAAAGCAAGCCTTAAGGATAATTTTTTCCTTCCTTATATTGATCAGTTGGTCGATACCACCTCCAAACATCAAATGTTAAGCTTTATGGATGCCTACTCTCATTAATATCAAATAAAGATGGATCCTACTGATGAGGAGGCAACGACTTTTTAAATAGATAAAGGGTTATATTATTATCTAGTGATGCCGTTTGGGCTCAAAAATGCTAGAGTCACATATCAAGGCCTTATGAATAAGATTTTCAATGACCTTATTAGGAGAAGTATATATTGATGATATGCTGATGAAAAGTCTTAAAAAAATTTCAACGTATATCTGACCTGGAATAATGCTTCTACATGCTACGATGCTACAACATGGGACTCAACCCTACCAAGTATGCTTTTGGAGTTTCCTATGGAAAGTTCTTAGGGTTTATAGTAACCCCCCAAGGGATTGAGACTAATCTTAAAAAAATTAAGGCACTAAGGGACATGATGCTCTCAAGGAATATCAAAGAAGTCCAAAGACTAAATATAATGATTGCAGTACTATCTCATTTCCTGGCCCGCTCAGGAGATAAATATCCACCATTCTTCAAGTTACTTAGAGGTGCTTGTAGCTCAGGATTTTAGTGGACTGATGAATGCCAAGAAGCCTTTGAACATTTACGAAAATATTTGGCAGCTTCGGCACTACTTTCTAAATCAATACATGGAGAAAAGTTATATTTATACTTGGCTGTTTCTGCCCAGGCAGTCAATTCAGTCTTGGTCCAAGAAGAGAATGCTGTGCAACATCCCATCTATTATGTCAGTAAGATCTTATCTGAAATAGAGGGACATTATACCCTAGCATATAAAATAGCTTTGGTGTTAGTTTACTCTGCTCGAAAATTTGCCCTTACTTTTAAGCCCATATAATTGGAGTCTACACAAATCTGTCATTGAGAAGTATCCTGTAAAAATCAAAAGTGTTTGGTATGCTCATTAAGTGGTCTATAGAACTAGGAGAGTTTGGCATCCACTACCTACCTAGACCCGATATCAAATCTCAGACACTTATAGATTTTGTAGTTGAATCATTATCCCCATATCTAACAATCTACATAGTGCTTCTCCTTCTCCCCTGTGCTGGATATTGTATGTTGATGAAGCTTCTGGAAGTTCTGGCATGGGGCTGGAATTCTATTAATCTCTCCATAGTAAGTTACCCTAGAGTACGGGCTCTGACTTAAATTCTCTGTAATAAATAATACAGTAGAGTATGAGGCCCTTATTGCCAGATTAATGCAGGCAATCGACTGTGAGGTGCAGAACTTAGTGGTTCACACTAATTCACAATTAGTCACCTCTCAGGTGGAGGGAGAGTTTGACATCCACCACCCTCAACTGGCCCAGTACTACAACATCATAAAGTTACTCTTAGACAGTATAAAAGAGCATCAGATCATCCATGTTCTTCGAGAACAAAATGCACGAGCATATGCTCTTTTTAAACCTGCTTCATCAATGACGAGAGATGTATATAAGAGGAAGTGTATTGAGGAGATCCACTTTCTCAGTATCCAAGGTAGGTTTGTCATACAATCAATCGATGAACCAAGAGAGGCTTCTTGGATCTATCCCATCTTGTCCTTACAGGATGAAGTGTGTCCTGAAGACCCTATGGCTGCAATACGACTTCAGAGGCAAGCAACAAATTTCCTTATTATTGGTTGTGAGTTATATAAATGAGTTTTCATTGGACCATACCTCAAATATCTCCCACCTTTATAAGCCGATTACACACTCCGAGAAGTTCATTTAGGAGTATATGGAGAATATCTGGGAGGAAAATCATTAGCCTACAAAATCATAAGGTAGGGATTCTATTGGCCTACAATGAAACATGATGCACTTGAGTTCACTCAAAAATATAAAAAACTATCAATTGCATTCCAATCTCACCCATACACCCACTTTGGAGATTGCATCACTTCAGAGCCCCTAGCCTTTCGCCCAATGGGGGATTGATATAATGGGACCCTTCCCCATAGCCACTGGACGGTAAAAATTCATCATCTTGGCCATATATTACTTCACCAAATAGGTGGAGGCAGAACCTCTAGCAAAGATTACTGAATCCAATGCCAAATAATTCTTGTGAAAGAACATAATATGTCAATTTGGCATTCCTGCAAGGGTCATCATTGACAACGGGACACAGTTTATTGGGAAGATCTTTACATCTTTTTGTAAAAATTTTTATATTTAGTTAGTCCACACCGCTATCGACCATCCTCAAGAAAATGGGTAAACAAAAGTTATAAATCGGACAATTCTGAAAGGGTTGAAGACACACCTAAGGAAGGTTGGGGGGCAATGGGCTGAAGAACTCCTAAATATCCTCTAGGCATATCGAACCACTGCCCAAACTCCTACAGAAGAAACCTCATACAATCTCTGCTTTGGAACAAAAATAGTTATACCGGTTGATATTGGAGTCTCAAGAAATAGAGTTCAGATTTTTGACTTCAATAACAATGAGGAGAATCTTAGAAATAACTTGGATCTCCTCCCAGAAGTAAGAGATGTAGCCTCACTCAAGACCACTACATATCACCAAAGAGTTGCTCGTCACTACAATTAGAGGGTGAAATCTCGATATATCCCAATCAGGGATCTAGTTCTGCACAGCATCGAGGCAGCTGGAAAGGTCCCCCAATGCAACAAGCTCTCTCCTCTGTGGGAGGGTCCTTATTTTGTGGCTGCTATGATCAAGCCTAGCACCTTCAAACTGAAGGATGCTAATGGGAAGATGCTCCCTCTAACTTGGAATGTTGGAAACCTTCACAAATATTATCAGTAGGAGTTGATAGTACTATTTGCCATATGTTGTGCATTCTCTCCCAAGTTTTGATATTGTCCTTGTATTTCTTTTCTCTGTATTGAGTGTGGTAAAACTCTTCTAGCTCCTATATCCCTAAGTTATACAAGGAAACTGTTGTACTGTCTTTCATAATGCAGTAATGTGATGTTCACTTTGATATTATCTCCTCCTATAAAAAGATAAAAAACTAACAAAGAATCTAACCTCTTTATCTATGATTCGAGAAATATATAATTTATATTATATCTCAATCACTTGATGATCAATCCCATAGAAATTTGATCCAACCTCTTCTATACAGATTAGTGTCATCAAGCAAAATGCTTTGACTAACAATCTTGGATAGGTCAAAAATCCTAAGAGAATATTTTGAATCTCAAACACTGGATGATCAATCCCAGAAGAATTTGATTTGACCTCTTCCAGATAGGTTAATATCATCAAGCAAATACTTTGACTAACAACTTCGGTTAGGTCAAAAAATCTAAGAAGGATGTCTCTCACATTCGCTCAAGTTAAAAGAGCTCACTAAAATATTTCTCGTCATCCAAATTAAAATAAAACTAAGTAAATTTCATATGCATATGAGAAAGAAAAGAGAAGGACACCAACAACATCTTAATATATCACTGAACATCATATACATCGTATGAAGGCATTAACACCAAATTCATGCAATATCACTAAAATATATAAAGTGGTACAACCAACAATAAAGAAAAATTGTAGAATCTCAATATCATTATCCTCCTCGAGGGAAAAGGCCTTCTGCAACTCACTCTCTACCTCATCATCATTAGAATCTAAAAAAGTGTCACCAAAAGCCTGGCTAAGTGTCAATCCCTCGATCTCAGCTCCAGTCGTGCGGTGCACTAGACGGATACCTTTCAAAAAACCTCTAATGAGGCCTTCATCTAGACTCTAGCTCTAAGGCCTTGACCTCAGCATCATATATGTGGTTACGAGCTTCCTGAATCTGATCCTGGACAATCATCTTGAAGGCAACGGACTTCTTGAATTCTTCTATTGCTCTAGAAGGTGACTACTCTAATTTTGACTTGGTTTTCTTCTCTAATAACAAACTCTAGAGCCTTTTATTCTTATTTTTAATGGCTGTAATCTTCTCCTCAAGGATCTGCTGATCCTTAACATGTTGATTTATCATTGTCTGTACATCTACCAACTCAATGTGAAGGCGATCCATCTACTGATTCTACAAAGATGCTGAAGTTACCATAGTAGCTAATTCTGTTATGCACTTCGCTAGCTGCTCCTCCACTGCCCTTAATGTCTTAATTTTGCCATCATACTTCTTCTTGTACCCTCCCTGGAGATACTTAACCTTTACAAACTCATTATTCTAGTCATTTAAGATCTTGGTCATTTTAATTTCAAGATCCATACGTTGCACCAACTTAAACAATAAGAAAAGCTTCATAAGGGACATATCCTTATGAGAATGCAAAAAGTCAAAAAAAAGAAAGAGAACTCACCAACTTCTCAGCCCATTGACGGCCAATATATTGATGTTTCAAAATATCTTCTAGAATGTGTGACTTGGATGGAGAGACATGGTGACCTTTGCTAGTGACTGTTAAAATCTCCTCCACCCTTTTCTTCTTAGAAGCCTGTGGATCACTCTCACTCCTTGATCATTTAGGAGGAGCCTTTGAGGGTTGGATAATTGCCTCTGGGAGTTTAGTCAACTTCTTTAACATATGTGCATGTAATCTCCCTACCTGAGTAGAAAGTATCACC
This sequence comes from Dendrobium chrysotoxum, assembly GCA_019925795.1. NCBI lineage: Eukaryota > Viridiplantae > Streptophyta > Magnoliopsida > Asparagales > Orchidaceae > Dendrobium > Dendrobium chrysotoxum. Next base: position 56,037,553 of record CM034307.1, read on the forward strand.
TCAAATAATATTCTTCATCTACATATCTGCTCAAATAGCGTACATCATAGTGGAGGGTGTCGACATCAGGAAGATTGAGCATCTTCAGTAAATCATCTGCTCCAACATATAGAGGAATGAGTAGATACTTGAGTTTTCCCCATTTTTTCTGGAGATTCCAGTCATTTTGCATAAAGAAGAAGTCACTAACCCATCTTTTTGATGGATCCCAAGTGCGAATATCCAATCACTTGGATCTAAAAGAGATATGACCCTACATACCACTGATAAGACGATCCATCCGAGAAAGATACTCTAAAGATAACGTCACCCCACAATCTCTAAAAAATATGATCAATCTCATTATGATCGACATGGCTCTATAAGAAAGCTGAGACAAACTCACTCCACATGTCGTTAAAATGTCAATCAACTTCAGAGGAGGTAGAAATCATAGAACGCTTGCAAACTAAACTCATACACCGCCAAAAACTATGGGGGAGGGGAACATGCATGAGCGAATTTTTTAGGCACTTTCATTACAAGATCATTAGAGAACTGAAATTTCTTCTTAAAAATGATCATGAAATCGCCAGTTATGGTGGTCACGACATCATCGGCTTTGGCCACTTTCTGAGACTTCTTTAAAACCTCTGATTGGACAACAGGGCGATCTCCTTTGAATGGGGGGATTTTGGTGGAGGTGTTGTCACCCATTTGAACTTCTATACTAAAGAGGGGCACTAAATTTGAGTAAGGGATGCCACCTACTAAAAGTAGCAGAATGCCTCTAGAGTAAGAAGAAAAATGGGGGAAAAGAAAAGGCTGCAAAAATTCTAACTTCTACATAAGGAGATGGGCACTGAATTTAAGTAGGGGATGCCACCCACTAAAAAAAATGGAATGCCTCAACTATAAGAATGTTAGAAGCAGAAGGGAGAAGGAGAAGATGTGTAAATTTTTAATTGCCCCAAGGGGACCATTTATAGGATGAAAAAAGGGGGGAATTATTTAAAAATTTGAGGGAAATTTTCCCCTCATTTTATTTAAAATTTATTGAAAATATTTCTAGAAGCTTTTCAAAATTCTTAGGCCCCCAAATGTAATAATTTTTGGAATTAAAAAAATCCAAAAAAGAAATTTTTTTTTGAAGGGCGGCTGTACAGCCGCCAGCTTACAAAAAAAAATTGTGGGCCCCATTTAAAAAAAATTAATTAACCACAGCTGGTTATTAAATTGGCTACACTAGCTGCGCGCTCCAAGGGGAAGCTCCGGTGGCGGCGCCCACCAGCGGCAGGCGGACGGTTGGCCAACCAGGCCAGTTCGGCCTCCAAATCGCATCCGGGCCCCATTATTTTTTCGGATAGGCCAAATTAAATAATTTTTGGGGTCCCTGGAACCATTTTTCGATGTTCCGGATCCAATTTTGGCACTTTCGGAGCTCAACGAAGCTTCTATGATCAAGTTTGAGCAAATTTATATTTTTTGGAACACAATTTTTAGATATTTTTTTGAGATTTGAACAGTTTGAAATGCTGTGACATATATTTTTGGACTTCTGGAGCTTTGATGTCCAAAAATAGGGGGCAACTGATATAACATCAAAAAATAATCTTGATCGGGCATGAATCTCGAGGAAATCAAGTTGAAAACTTTAAAAATTAAATTGGAGACCATCTGAACTTTGATTTAAGCAACCTTATAATCAAACTAAACATCTTTGAAATACGAAGCCAACGACACCAAATTCAACTCAATCCGAGCCCAAATGAGTCCAAATCAAAGACCCCTAGCGCATTTCGAGGGTTCAAATTATAATTTGAAATTGCCAAATAGTTTCCAAACGTGACATGCTTATAGTCGAATCGAGCGGCTCGACGAGACGAATCCAATGAGCCTAAGATCATAGAACCCTGATATCATTAGGGTCTTCAAATGTCCAATAAATGGTCCATGATCAAGGGATTTAACATCGGCCGTCCATTCAAACCACTCCTAATTTACCCTTGATATTTCTGCTATTTACTAGCCATGCCACTCTCAGAAAACTATAAATAGACCCCTCATTTCTCATAAGGGAGAGACCCAAGCAAGAAGATAAGAGAAGGAAGAGAGCTTCCTTGCCACGAGACTCCTCCTCGACCACCGTCGGACTTCTACTCGACAGCCGACTGACATCGGAGTTCTGCCTGACAGTTGGCCGATGCCAGAGTTCACCTCGACTGATGCCGGAGTTCTGCTGGATAGCCGACTAACGCCGGAGTTCTGCCGACACCGATCGACTCCGGAGTTCAGCCCGATTGCTGACTGACGCCGAATTTCTGCCCGACATCCGACCGACGCAGGAGTTCAGCACGACCGTCGACTGACGCCAGAGTTTTGCTGGACAGCCGACTAACGCCGGAGTTCTGCCCGACAGCCGACTGACGTCAGATTTTTGCTCGACCACTCAACGTCGTCAGATTTTCGATCTCCATTTATAACTGAATTTCAACCCGGGAGTTGATTGTTGTAATCTGATCGTCCTCAATTTCAATGACGAGTCAGTCACTTGTAATCTAAGCAAACACTAATGGAATCTTTTCAACTGGGCGTGGCCTCGTGGTTTTTCCCTTTTCCAGGGTTTCCACATAAAAATCATAGTGTTACATTTTTCTTCTATTTGTGTGCTTGATATACGTACAACACCGAGACAAAAAATTTCTAATTCTATCGTCACATATATTCTAGCCCGCAACACCTCTAAATTCGAATTTATGAAATCCTAGGGGTGTTAAATCCTGAAAACTATTTGGTAACATTCAATATAAATCCTAATAAATCATGTGTAACTGTTTGTCAATTCAATTCAAGATTTAAGGCGATTAAGAGATTTGACATTTATTTATAAGATAATTAAAGTATAACAAGAGAAGTTTAAATAAAATATAACAAAGCTTTATTAATACTAATTAATATTCTAATACTAATTAATTATTTAATTATTATTTGTAATATTTTATAATAATTATTTTCATTTAAAATCATATTTAATATTATTAATTATTTTAAAATAACTAAATATTTAACTAATAATTTTATTAATAATTTAATTAATTATTTAAATATTATTTAATTAGTTTTACTTAATTATTAATATTTAAAATTATATTAATTAAGTTATCCAACAATAACTTAGAGGAGTCTATTCTCTCTTCTCTATTTCGTTCGGCTTCGTTGCTTCGCATGAGTGTAGAGTTTTGCAGGAGTTCTTCTTCGTCGCTGTTGGACTTCGCTCCTTCGACGACGTTCCCTTCCTGTTGGATCGGAAGTTACGACATTTTTTGATCGGAAGCAACAACGGGAGCTCGCTTGCTGTGAAGGTAACTTTCTCCCTTTCGCGCGCTTCTTCGGCCAAATCCCGTAAATCCGCCGAACCAAAGGATTTCGTAAATCCGGGATTTACCACGAAAAGAGGCAATTTTCCGTCCACCGCGGCTTTGATTTGCCGTGAGATTTGGTTTTGCATTTTTGGCCGTTTGGCTGGATTTAGCTCAAATCCGCTTCAAATCCGGTCTAAATCCTGCATCCAAACAGCCCCTTAGGGTTTGCTTTTCCTCTTCTTTATTTCTTGGTTAGACGACGTTGTTCCTGTCCGATCGGAAGTCAGGACGGGAACTCGCCGCTAAGGTAACGATCTTTCACCCCTTCCACGCGCTTCTTCGGCTACATCCCGTAAATCCGCCGAACTAAATCTAGCATTAAAGGCAAAACGAAGAAGGAACGTCATTTATGATTCTATAGGATTTAGAGTTGTCATTTTTGCTGTTTCGTAGGATTTAGGCTGAATCCTGCTTCCAAACATCCCCATATATTTGTGTCATTACCATGCCATAAGAAAGTATAGTTAGAACGCCAAATGCTTGCTTGATCCGTTACCCATAGTGATGAAAAGATTAAAATGATGGCTGAAATTGTTCTGCCTGTTTACCCACGGATTTACAATGGCACTGATAAAATAAGAGCTCCACCAGATGAAATATTTCATATTGATTTAATTTAATTTTTCTTTAATTTTTACATTTTTTTTATTCTATGTGCCTTAACCCGTCCCTTCGAGTTTTCCTCGGTATCCTTTAGTTTATTGGATTTTCTTTGAAGTTGTTAGCCCTTTGTATGATTATACTATGCATATTTATGTTTTTGGCACTTCCTTGCTCCTTATCTTTGAAAGGGGAAGTCAAATGAGTTTGCTCACAAACTCAGACCATACCTTTATCTGTTGATTTAGGGTTTTAGGAGGAATTCAGAGGTGACCAACACTGAAAGCATAGACTCATTATTTTGGGTATGTGACTTATTTAAACGAGAATTTGACTTTTAACAGGACACAATGGAGAAAAAGGATTCATGTAGCCGACCCCACGTAGTGGGATAAAGGCTTGATGTTGTTGTTGTTATATATGTATGGCATGTAACTTTTTTTTTGAAGTTGTTTCATATGATGGGATGGTTAGTTACTTACAGTTTATTGGAGAAGCAAGCATATGCATGAAATTCTAAAAAACTTGATCGATATTATGCCTTGTAAGCGATTTCATGTAATCGGATTAGGGAGAAAAAAGAGTAGATCAAATAGGGCCTAAGAGTTTTTTTGAAGTTCCTTGGTTCAAAACGATATAGTTATAATCCCATTTGAATTTCAATCCTGCGGACAAGGACTACACTTTTTGGGGATGATAGCGGACAATTTATATAAACCAATAATTTAAAAATAACTTCGAATTCTAAAAAGAACATAGAAGAAACAAATAACTTCAAGTTCTAAAAAGAATAAATACATATATTACTATTTTTCACTTGAAAAGCTGGTCATCATCTCTTTGGTTTACAACCTCTCTTGTTATGAAGATACTCACAAGAGAATTGAAAAAGCCAAAGCCTTGATGCAAATTCAACCTTTCATTCCCATTGGTTTTTGTCCCATATTCAATCTCATGTGATCCTAAGTGATTGATTTTAGATTTAGATTCATTATATTAATCAGTCACTACACAAATTGCTAGTGTATCGCACATCTTTAGAGCGAACACTCCCAAACTATTATTAGGCCAATTTAGTGATAAAACAAGTTTTATTGGAATATTGAAATATCAACTCCCTCTTACAATGTCTTTTATTCGTTGGCTGTATTTATTTGATGCAGATTTGGTAAATCCAATCCAAACCTAACCAATATATTATTTAAGAAATTAAAATAAATACAGTCCCAGTTTAGCAAAATGGTAATACCAATACTTTTCAAGCCTTCATGTTGGTGTAGCCTGCTCTATAACTTCTCATAAATAAAAGGAAAACATTGTTATCTTGACTGACTCCATAGTCAACTCAATGATGTTACTTGATTTCATGTTCCTTACTCTTATCTTCCTCTCTCAAGACAATTTCTTTTGTCAGCAAGTGCTTAATTTGAAGGAAAAAGAGCAAGATGCGTTGCAAAATGCCTAATTTTTTAGATCATTTTGAGAAGCCCTATCTAATTATGTAATTATGTAATCACATTCCTTTTCGTACTTATTTGTTTTGTGCATATTTGATCCCTGATTTGCAAATAATTATTCCTTCTCTTGCTAAAATTTTCCCAACCTTAAATACCACCACTTTCCCTCTCTGTGTAAATTCAGGGTTCACGTTGTGAGGCTGATCATTAGTCTTCCATATATTGCTCTCATTCCTATAGTCTTCACTAGTTCTCACTATAAGTTGCATGATTTTTCTCGAACCGAGTTGATTTGATTTTCCTAGTCATTGAATGGTTATGACAGATCTATTGTTAGATTGCTTTTAGCTATATTGCTCCATTACCTGTCCTCATCTTTTAATTTGCTTTCTTCGATATTCTTCATCCAATTTGATTGGAGTATTGGGTTTGTTGTTGCATTATATCAATTTTTCTACCCATTCTTATTATTCATTCCTGGATGCTTTATGTCTGCAAACCTTGTTGTGCCTATATTCATTATTGGTTCTTTCTTTATTTTTGTTTCAATCATAGTATGTATCATTTTCACACATATGCCTAGGTTGTGGATCACAAATGTTTGAGCTCTACTAATGAGATTGAATCATCTAGATCCAAGTTTGAATTTGATTGAGCTCAAAGACATTGAGTTGAATTTGCTCATCCTTGACTCATTTTAATTCGATAAAATGTTCTTAGTGTAGAATGTAGAATCTTAGTTGATTGGTTTCTTGACTTCATGGCATTCCTGTAAGGGTAACCCAATATCAACCATCTAGGTACAATACAGAGATTGAATATGTGAAGGGTTGTCGATCTAATTTGGCCAAACTAAGCCGCATGCCACATGTGTTTGTGGTTTATCTACTTTAATTTTGGAATTAGTGGTTCTAACTTTGTAGAACATAATTGTGAACTTTGTAATTAAATGTGTTGGATTGTTAATCCTAATGCAAAATCGTCATTTTTGGTCCCAAACATGGATGAGAGAAGCTGAGAATTGATGGTGGATTAACAACCTTTCAATAAATTTATGCTGAAATTAATTAAATGAATTCAAATTTGAATTTTGCTTGTACCAGGGCATTCCCTAGACTAGGTCTAAAACTATGATTAGATTTGTTAAATGAAAGAGTAGATCATTTTTTCTATTTGGTTGAGTGTGAAGTATAAAGCCTAGTATATCACTAAAATGCAGTGGTAAGATTACCACTCATTGTTTTAACATTGATACATCCAACAATTGAGCTACTCAAATATTTATGATGTCTTGAAGCTCATTAAAATAGAAAAAAAGAGTACTTAATCATTTTTATGAGTGCAGTCATAAATAAGAAATCAAAGATACCATCAATAAGCATATTCAAAGTTAAATTAGTGACAATTTATAAAATTTAAATCTAAAATGATCGTAGTTATTTATAAGTCAAAAATACATATGAAAACTTGAGCTCATAATGTTAATATATTATAGCTTAAATGATTATTGCATCATTAAGTTCATCGTACTACAAAATTATTTCTCCTACTCATTATGGCTACATTTAGCCTTTGATTTCAGAGGCTTTGAAAGAAAATAGTGAATCATAGTTGTGTCATTGGTTAAATTGTTGTGTATAAAATTAATCTCTGAGTCAGAAAAGTATGAAATACTTGACAGATTTGTATTGAGTTCAGTAAATATCTTTCTTTCTTTAGAAGTTATAATACTTTGAATTGCATTAGCAACTCACGCTTCACAATCGACCATTATAATAATAGAGTCATGAAGAATTTGGCCAATACCAGACCCTTAATTTTTTTTTGTGCGGAAGACAATCTTTGGAAGTTGATGATGTTGCTTATTTTTTGCCCTATATGATATTCATTAATATCTATTTCAGCTCAATCCATAACTTTGGATGCATCTACCACTCTTAGGTAGCATACCCTTCATGATAAACATTCTTCAACTCCATATAATTTGTGATGGTGACATTAAAAAAAGCTACATCTTTTGGAAAGAAGCGTAGGACAACGCACAAAAAACATTATCATTCTATTATTTAACATTTCTTAATAATGTTACATGGAAAAAATGAATATGTGAATATGTGATGCATATTCTCATAACCACCAATATCATCTTTCTATGCTCAGTCAGAGGGGTGCTGGGAGACAAAACTCAAGGATGGAGGGATATTAATGAAGATCCATAATGATGCAAGCAAACTAGAGAGAAAAGCCAGATAAAGAGAACAATAGGCAACACTTACTATATTAGATTCAAATAGTAGCAATCATCCACCAATCTTCAAAACAAAAAGAAAAATTGAAACCAATCGAAACAAAAGAAAAATAAAAAGGCGCTATCCTCAGAACAACCATAAGAACGGTTTCCTCACATGCATCGAAAAGTAGGTAAAGTAAAGTATGTGCTTAGGGCTAGCAAATCAAATGGTCCACCACAGCAAGAAAGTCCAATCGTCCAACCAACTCCTCTAGCAAATACTTCCAAATCAGCCAACCAACAACATCAATTACTCAAGAAGAAAGGTACAGGTGGAATGGAACTTGTGGAGAGAAGAAGAGGTAAGAAGCCCAGACGAAATAGAGAAGAGAAGGAGGCGGAACAAGCTCTCAAGCTTTTCCAAGAGAAGAAACCCTAAGGTTTTGGTGACTATGCCAAGCAAATTTTCAACAACCTTTTCCATCCAAAAACATGTTATATTTATAGGCAAACCATAAGGAAACCAAACAGCCATAGCACCTCCAACTAAACCAATTAGATTTAGGGAAATGAAAGACCAAAGGTCACCAAACAGCAGCCTCAATTAGGTACAGGAAACAAGGAGACAAAACCACGGGTAACCAGCCAGAAAGTCACGGAAACCAGCCAGCAAAGCCACGGGAAAACCACCCAGGTGTGAGACCCGAAGAGGCAACAAGGGGAAACCAACCAGGACATCACGGGAAGAGCAAAAGCCACCAAAAACCGAGAGGGCAAGGGGGAAACCGAGAGAAATGCAAGGGGAAAAGAAAAGGCCAAATTCCACCATAATGAGCTACACAATACTTCAATCTAAGAGCATACCTTTTTAGAATTAATGAGCTAAATTTCAGCACAACATAACCAGAACTTCACATCAGCTCAAAACCGAGAGCCACAAACCCAACCCGAGAACCAGCAGCCACCAAAAGGGACTCATCCAAGCTAGCAAACCAAGGTCTACCAAGCCCAAGCACAACCTACCATGTTCATCGGATGCCTTCCATCATTGGATAGCTAAAAAAATATAAAAAATTAAATAAAAACCATTGTTTAATAAAAATTACAAAATCATGAATGCATCACTTAAAGTCCGACAAAGCAAGTAACATTGTCATTTTCTAGGAGTTGTGTCCCACAAAAAAAGATTAAGGTGTATGGTGTTGACTAAACTTTTTGCGTTACCAATTAGACCACTCATGTAATTCAAAGTAATGTAAGAGCTTCTAAAGAAAGAAAGATGTTTATTAAACTTATGATAGCGCCTATCAAGTATTACAAGTGTTTTTGACTCTAAGATTGATATTATATATGACAACTTATCTCAATGTAGATTTAAGTGTGAATGGCTACAATGGAGAAGTATATCATGAGTATTATGTCATTAGAGGGTATTATAAATTTTGATGTAAATTTAATATAAATGCAATTTGGTCGGCGATGTTGTAAATGATTTGTGCGTGGGGTAGCAAAAAAAGTTACTGGCTATTAAGCTGAGTGTGTCATAAATGATTATGTTTTGATGTATGTGTGACAATATTAGGAAAGATAAGTTAAAGAATGTTTATAATAGATGAGTGATCAAGGAATGAATATAGTAGATCAGTGATTTTAAACCTGTAACCGGCCTTGCGCTCATTTTATCATTAATTAAAAATATACGAGATATGTTTTTATTCTAAAAAAAGAGAGGATGGATTGGTATATCAAGTATTGAAGGCAAGTTAATTAAAAATGTACTTAAGTTATTTGTACATGTATAATAAAGGATAGAAATATACCTATTAGATGGATGGATAAAACTAGTGTTGAATAATTAAAAAAGCAAATGTGCAGATCTAACTTAACATGGGTAGAATTTGTTTAGAAGGATCTTTGAAGAGTAGTTTAACATCTCAATTCTCAAAAAATACTAAACAGGACTGAATGGAAAATGGTCATTTATAAACAATGCCCTAAATAGTTGGGATAAGGCTAATGATGATGTTGATGATATTCTTCAATTTATATGCCTTACGCCAAATCCGTTAAGTGTTTTGGTTAATACACAGAGGACTAACTTTTTTAAGGTTGTCAAACAGTTTAATAAACCATCAATGCTAAATTATATGAGTTATTCAGTTATATTAGGTATAGTTCCCAATCGTATTTCCTCTTATGAAATGCTAATATCCTCAATTTGTGATAATAAATCCTATATTAATGGTTCTATATTGCTTTATTGATGTCTAATTTTTGACCTTTTTATATTAATAATTGGCAATATTATTCAATTATTATTTTTAATGCAGCCTTCTGATTCTGCTGAGATGAACTGGAAATTTCCAATTAACTTCGGGTGAGTTTTTCTTTAGTCATGTTGAAAGTTTTCATGCTTTGTTATATGAAATTTGATTTGGTTGATGGTTCAGTGCTTAACCAGATGAGACCACTTGGTTACAGTTTAAATTCAGTTAACTCGGTATGAGTTATTCTTCTTTTTGATTTTTCTAATTCATATATGTGCATATTTAAATATTTATTATATGCTTGTATAATATATACACATATTTGTACACATTACTTATGAATAAATAAATAGTATTTATATTTCAAACAGTAACTAGTTGGCTCAAATCAATCCAGACTCAATTTGAAGGTTGGATTGTGCTAAAAATTGATCTCATGACTCAGTTTGAGATCAATCGGAGTAAAAAGTACACTCAACCCAAATTTCCATTGTTAAGGTTGTAATCTGTATGTAGTCTTTAAAGCAATTAGAAACCAACTTTAATAAATTGTCTTTAACTCAGTTATACTTTTAATTTTTTTCCTAGTTAGTGGAGATCTGTGTCTTTGGTTAGTCATGCATGAGGTTTGAAATCCAGGCACTGTATTCTTACAGCTGGTTTATAAACTGAATAATGTATATTTTGCTGTGCTAACTATGCTTGTTTTATGAGTGCAAGCATCCTTAGCAATGGCTCCCATGTTTTAATTAAATATTTCTTCTCACAGGCGTACTCAAGAGCAACAAGGACAGTCAAATTTGCAGGAAATCCCAACCCATTCTTGGTATCCTCCATCTGTGGTTGGTACATCTCGCCCTTCCACACCTGGTAGTTCATCTATTACTGGTGGGCAGCAAAGGCCTTTAGATCAACCACTGTCACCAGCACGTGGACAGCCCTCCCCAGCTGAGGCAGCAGGGGTAATTGCTCGGTTGAAGGATAAAAGGTAAGATTTTAGGAATGTAAATGAGTTATTAATTTTCATTTTTAAGATAAATATCAGCTAGACTTAAATTATTATCATCAAAAGGTCTTGTTGAACATGACATTTTTTTCATGTATAGCGCTTACATGGGTTGTCTTCTATTTGATTGGTGACAGCTGCTGGATTATTGTGCATTCTGAATCTCTAAAGTTTCTTCAAATTGTTTTTTCCTTTTTCTTCTTGATAAAATGGGTTTTTTTTTTTTTTTTGTGATTAGCAGGCGCTACACTAAGCCTTGAGAGCATCAAGTCCTGTGTGATCTTGCATATGGTTTTTTCAAGTTCCTTTCTTTTTTGCATCCTTCTGTTTTCACATTCCTGCCAACATTTTACTATGATCTGCTGTCTAGTGACCCAACGCTTAAACTTGGAACATCTTTGGGATCTATTGAGAAAAGCGTCCTTTGGTTAAACCTTTTTTCACCAGAAATATATGATTGTTGATAGTGTGGTTCTTTGTCTTGGATTGGTGTTTTGCGTATCAGACTCCATTGTAATTAGAAAATATAATTAATTAATTGCCTACTTGTATACCATACTTCGAGTCTTTAATGGAAAATCAGTTCATGCTTAGCCATGATGTGGCTTCAATCCCCTCTCAAATCTCAACGTTCATGAACCAGTTGTAGAGAAGGATTCCTAAAGTTGGTCACAAATAGGTGGACAATATGCTAATATGATGATTGGAGCTGTAATCTCAATCAGTTTTAAATTCATTATTCATCGAGTTGCTTCAACTGTTTTTGTACTGTAATGATGACAAAGTTATAAGATTCATATGATAGATTCCCACATCTGTTGCGGCACAACCGAAAGCCTTGCATTAAGGCACTGATTGACATCTATCGCTATTCCTCTGTTTGATCATTTCATTCTATGTATTACTAGACTTATAATTGCATTACGTAGCATTATAATTGCATCTGACAAAAAATCAGTGCTGATAGAAGCAAGTTACAAACAATGAAGACTTCCTGAAGTTTCCCTGAAAAGACTTGCCTTAAGTAACTGGTATTATCCAGTTAGTAATCTTTCAAGTGAAAGTCTTAATTAATCTAATGATAAAGATGAATAGCAAAATTCTGATTTGAAAGCTAAGGAGCTGCTTGGGATCACTTTTGTTTTTAAATTTAAATTTAATTTAATTTGAAATAAAATATATTTAATATCTTAAAATAAATATATTTTTATTGAATATTGAATAAATTCATTTACATGGTGGTGGTAGCAATCGCTAGTAGAGCAACGATGCCGACATTGGTGAACAAATGAATATTTGGGTAAAAAAAATATTTTCATTGATATATTTAATTAGACTATAATTATTGTTGGTCAAGTTTTCGAACAAATGAATATTTGGGGAAGAAGGCCAATCATGTTGCATTCTTGGACATTAATAGATATCTCATCATTTGCTTTATCTATTCCCTATCATTCAAATTTTCATTCTATTTGTTGTAAAATAAGTTGAATGTATTTATTTGATGAGTAGTATATATTTTAAGTAAGAGAATGATGACATATTTTTATATAATATATTTAATTAAACTATATTATTCCACTTGATTCAACAATCTGCATTATTTTCTATTTTTAGTAAGGTGAGTTACTTTTAAAAATAAAAAATTAATATATATATATATAAAGTAAACCAAACATACATGTTTAAAAAAACACAGAAGTGGTCCCAGAGAAGCCTCAAGTAAATTGCTTTTATTGTTCTTATTTTTCTGAACTTATTTAGTCTGAAATAAAAAAGTTGATCGTTTTATTTCCTTGTTTCTCTCAAAATTTATTGCTTATAGATTTTCACTTTTTTATTCATGGTCAGATATCTAATTCTTGCATCTTGTGAAATTTTGGTAGTATTGATGAGCTGAGAAAGCTTTTGAATGACAAGGAGGCATACAATTCCTTTTTCAATTCTCTGGAGCAAGTCAAAATCCAAAATAATGTAAGTTGATCTATCAAACTTTTGACCATGTACTTTGTGCTTTGAGTTCAGATCATGTACTTGTGCTTTGAGTTCAGATAATTTAAGCATATCCTTTGTCAATGTTGAATTTAAAGATAGCACTGCTTTCCAACAGCATTTTTATACAAATCCCACTTAGCATCACTGTCGCTCTGATTTTGTTTTACTATGCAGTGTCCTTTCTACATGTTGTAATATTTTGTTTTACCCATCAGAATATGTCTTCTTGGCTTTGTAAATGTCAGCCCCTTAATGCGTTAATGAATTTATTAGAAATCGACAATTCCTATCATCAAAGCATCATCGTCTATTGCTTGGTCTGGTAATTATTTTGGAGTTGCTGCTGGATTTTCTGTTGCTAGCACCACCTTTGCTTTCAACTTTGTCTGTTAATGGTTTTGTGGGCTCTCAAAATTCATGCCCAGGCATCTGCTAAGGAGTTTAGGTAGTTCTGAGTCAAAATTTTCAGAAGACAAATTAAATTGAAGATAAGTCACTATTCAAAGATTTCGCCATCATTTCGTTAGGATTTTATGATTTTGTTATAGGTTTCTCATATAGGCGCAAGTTCCTATAATTAATTATCCCATTTGGTGACGAGAGAGAACTTTCAATTAAAGCTAGTTATTAGATAGGAACTGAGTGCTTGACGATAGTAGCAACAAATTGTTGTAGGATTTGAAATTTACAACCATGAATTTAAAGCGGATGGTGGGAGGAATAATGACGAACCCGATCAAGATTATATGTTTTTGTCGTCCCGGATTGTCATGGTTCATAGTCTACTTAGTCAGAGGAGGTAGTCGACCCAACATGATTGAAGGAAGGAGGAAGAGAATGAGAGTGTGTGCAGACCTATCGGTAGAAGAGGAAGGAGGAAGAGAATGAGAGTGTGTGCAGGAGATATAGAGAGATTGAGGGAGAAAATGGGAGGGTGTCGTGGACGACATGCGAGGGTATGGGCAGTGAAGACTATAATGTGTGCTATAGGGCTGTGGCAGGAACGTTTTTTGTGTGAGGGAGTCCGTCATTTTAATACCTGTGCTTCCTCATCATTTGACGAGATATTATTTTTGACTTCTACACCAAAATTTTGAGCCATTTCTTATGCATTTCAAGATGATTGCACGTTTACTTTTCCATATTTGCAATCTTGATGCTTCGGTTAACCAGGTCATTAAAGTAATTTAGTCCGATGGATAAGCTTGATCATGTTCAATTGGTTGAATGAATTGAGATTTCTTATGCTTATGTTTAATTTGCATCAACAGAGGGGCATTGGATATGCTACACCAGATAGCGTGATTCACAGTGGTTTTTGATGTCATTATTTCATGCTCTTTGGGGCTGGCCCGAATGAGCAGTGGGATGTAATAATGCCTCAGGATGGGGCTTCTGTGCAAAATGAGTCCTAAGTTTATCAAATCTTCTATTATGCTATGAATTTCATTTACTTTATGAGAGCACTAGGCATTTTTAACTTGTACCTTCTGTTTATCGAGTATTCATTACTTTGCATTATGCATGAATTATTACGACTTTAGTTTTAAACTTTGATTATGATGGATATTTATGTTTTTTTTTTTTCAGTTACGGGATGAACTTCAGAAGGAAACTTTGCAGATTGCAAGTAAGATGCTTGCACCATAAGCTAGAGCAATTCTTGATTCCTTTATAATGCAATGAAGGTTTCTAAAACATGTGATGCAGGGGAGAACTTGGAGAAAGAACCTCGAATTTTGGAACTTAAAAATCAAGTGAGTTGTTATTACTAAGTCACATTTCATCATCATCTTCTTTAGTAGTATTTTCTCAACTAATTGGGCCCGCTTTATGAATCATCATTCTCCCTTCATTCTAAGTGAGAGTTGTGTGAGATAAATCTATTTTGCCCAAATATTTTTTTAGCATAAATTGCATAATTTGTAAAATGAATGCTCTTTTTTTTTTCTCCTAATTTTATAAAGTTAATTTTGTCTATCCATCTTATTGATGAATCATCTATCTTTCACTGCACATGCTAAAAGCATTTAAGTTTATTTTTACCTATATTATTTTCCGTTGATGTTACCTTTATGACATCTTTACAACAACAACAACAACAACAACAACATGAAGCTTTTATCCCACTATGTGGGGTCGGCTGCATGAATCCTTTTTCTCTATTGTGCCCTGTTAAAAGTTAAATGCTCATTTAAATCTAATAAAGAAAGGCCATTTCTAATATTTTTTAACTAAGGCTTTTTAGATCTACCTCTATCTTTCTTAACATAAGTCAAATCTAATACATCTATTTTCCTAACCGGGTCATCGAAAAGCTGTCGTTTTATGTGACCAAATCATCTAAGGCGACTCTCTCTAATCTTATCTTCCACTAGAGCTATTCCAACATTTTCACGTATATGCTCATTTCGTATCCTATCTATAAGAGTAAAACCACTCATCCACCTAAGCGTCCTCATCTCTGCAACACTTAACTTAATATTATGCTTCTCTTTTAATGAGCAACATTCTGCATCATAAAACATTGCAGGTCTAACCACCATCTTATAGAATTTTCCCTTAAGTTTGAGGGGGACTTTTCTATCACACAACAAGTCCGATGCATTTCTCCACTTCAACCATCCAACTTGAATTCAACTAATAATATTCCCATCTATTTCACCATCACTCTGAACAATAGACCCAAGATATCTAAAACGTGTACTCTTATTAATGACTTGATCACCCAAAGTCACAATCCCCCCTCCCCCCAAGAACTATTATTACCAAAATTACACTCCATATATTTAGTTTTATATCTACTCAAACGAAAGCCTTTAGACTTTAAGGTTGACCTCCATAATTCAAGTTTAACTTCAACTCCCTCTCTAGTCTTATCAATAAGAAGAATATCATCAGCAAAAAGCATACACTAGGGTACTACCTCTTGCAAATGTCTAGTGAGAATAGCAATGACTAAAACAAAAAAGATATGGGCTTAAGGTTGATCCTTGATGTAATCCAATTGAAATAGAAAAATACTTGATCAAACCACCTTGTGTATGAACACAAGTAACAACAGCTGCATGCATATCCTTAATGACTTGAATATAAGCATTATTAACCCCTTTCTTTTCTAGAACTCTCCATAGCACTTCTCTTGGAACTTTATCATATTCTTTTTCTAAATCGATAAATATCATATGTAGATCCTCCTTATTCTCTCTATACTTCTCCATCAAATCTCTCAATAAATATATAGCTTCCATAGTAGACCTACATGGTATAAATCCAAATAGATTTTGAGAAACATTAGTATCATGTCACAACCTATCCTCTATAACTCTCTCCCATAGTTTTAAAGCATGACACATTAACTTAATTCCTCTATAATTTGCACAATCTTGTGCATCACCTTTATTCTTAAAAATAGGAATCAACATACTTATTCTCCACTCATCTAGCATCTTTTTAGTCTTCAAAATAATATTAAAATGTTTAGTAAGCCAAGAAATTCCTTCATCTCCAAAGCATTTTCACACCTCTATTAGAATATCATCAGGTCCAATAGTTTTTCCATACTTCATTTTCTTTAAAGCCTCTCTAACTTTGGTTTTACTAATACACTGGTGAAAACAAAAAATATATTTTCATTTAGGGTGTTAAAGTCACTAAAGTCAATTGCATCTCATAATCTTCATTGAAGAGTTTATAAACATATCCATCCACCTTTATTGAATATCCTCTTCTAATAAAATACTTTTTGATCTTCATCCTTCATACACTTCACTTGAACAAAATCCTTACTACTAATATCTCTTTGTTTGGCTAACTTATACATATATCTTTCGCCCTCCGTAGTATCTAATCTATTATATAAATCATTAAAAGCTAAAATCTTTACATTGCATATTGCTTTCTTATACTCCTTACGGACCTCTTTATATCCTTCTCAATTATCAAAATTTTTACATCTAAACCAATTTTTATAACAAATCTTCTTATTTTTTTATCTTTTCTTACACATTTTGATTTCACCACCAACTATTTTTACTATTAGAAGCTTTTCCCTTTGATACTCCAAGCACATCTTTTGCAACATTTTTAATATCACTAGCTACTTTTTCGCACATAACATTAGCTTCCTCATGCATATACAAAATCTTAAGATCTAGTATTTTACTCTCAAAAATATTTTTGTTAATATTCTTTAAATGCCCCATTTTAATCCTTAAACAATTTTTTACTATATTTTTTATTTTCTGCCCCTTCATCTTAAAGTCCAAAACTAATAAGCGATGTTAAATAGATAAATTTTCATTTTGAAATAACTTTACAATCTTTTATAATCTAAACGGTCTTTTTTCTATAAGAAAATAATAATCTGAGTTTTACTATATCTATTATTTTAACTGATGAGATGCTCATTTATTTTCTTAAATAAAGTATTAGCAATTACAAAATTATAAGCTAAAGAAAAATCTAATATGGTCTTACCACCTTCATTAGTCACTCCAAACCTATAGCCACCATGAATATTTTTAAAATTATCTACCTCTCTACCAACATGTCAATTTAAATCTCCTCCAGTAATTTTTTTTCTTCAAGAGGTATCTTTTGTATTAATTCTTCTATTCATTTCAAAATTTTATTTTTGAACTCATATCCAAACCTACTTGAGGAGCATAAGCACTTATAATATTAATAATCTTAGCATCAACAATAATCTTTAAAATTATAATTATATCTTCAATTCTATTAATTTTTATAATATTATCCTTTAAACTCTTATTTATAATCACACTAACACCATTTTTAGTACTACTCTAATCAGAATATCATAGTTTAAATCCTAAACTATCAATCTCCTTAGTCTTCTCTCTAAGCCATTTAGTTTCCTGAATGCATAGAATTTTTATTTTCCTATGAATCATAATATTTATTAATTCCATTAATTTGCCTGTAAGGGTACCTATATTCCAAGTACTTATTCTAATTTTAATTTCATGAATTAGCTTCTTTGCCTACATCCGTCCATGATGTGAGAACCCTGGCCTATTTAACACTGCACTAGGGTGCCGGTGTTGCGGCCCTTGCACATTTGTCGCTATATTCAGGCCATACAACGCATCGCTTCTAGGGAACGCACTAACATTAACACAATGTATTAAAATATTCATGTCATGATTATTCAACAAGTTTTATGTTGGCTATCGACTTCCTAACACAACCCTCTATTTTTCTCATCTAGGACTTGGGACCTGACAACGACAGTGTTTCCATGGCATCTTTACTATGATTATTTATGCATATATATTCCATTTATGTCATGATTATTTAACAAATTTTACGTTGATTGTCGGCTACCTAACACAATCCTCCACTTTTCTCATCCAGAGTTTGAGACTTGGCAATAACTGTGTTAAATTTTTGTTATTATATTTAAATGAGAATTTGACTCTTAATAGGATACAATGGAGAAAAAAGATTCATATAACTGACCCCACGTAGTAGAATAAATGCTTGATGTTGATATATTCTATTTTTGTTTTGCCGTATGTCCATCATAACATTCTCATTCAATTTGTCTAACAATTATTTTCATACCGCCCAACACCCACAAAAGTTCAATCTACCATATAGCCGGCCTAATTAAAGCTTTGTAAAGCATGTCTTTAATTCGCAATGATATTTTTTAATCATGTATTACTCTTGAGGCGCAGTATAAAATTTTGATTAAATATTACTCACGAGGCCACCATTCTGATTGCTGGATTTGCTGCAAAAACAGTGTACTATCATTCGCACCACAGAGCTGGCTGCTGCACAGGAGAAGCTAGCAGATCTACAGAGGAAAAAGGAAGAAATGCAGAGAGCTTATTCCCCTTCATCATTATTAAAGACGCTAAATGGTAAATTCATGCGTTATTCATCTTTGGATAAGATGCCTTATTCCTTCTAAGAAAAAATTGACCTTTTACCACGCTTATATAGAATGAGAAGTGTTTATGCCCACCCATTACAATCTCAGTCACATGAGAAAATAACATGAGGGCAAATTCAAACACTGATTAAAGCGGGCATTACTAGAATTTCAAGCCAATTTGCATTATATTATTCTTTTTAATACTATGTTTCCTATTGGGTTTCCTTCATCTTTAGATGACTTGGGCATGATTTTATGTTAAGATATTAAATCAGAGATTCTATAACTGAGATTAAAAAAACCTTTTTTTATATGGTACTTATTTAATTATCATATATATATATATATATATATATATATATATATATATATATATATATATTCCCTTAACTCATTAGTTTAAGGCGTGTTAATATATATATATAAACATATGTTTGTTGAATGAATGAAGTAGGCCATGGACTTCCAGTATAATTTAATATTACAATAAGAAATGTTTTTCGCTTTTGAAGTGGGAATTAATCTTGCAAATGGATATTAAAACACTGAAAAGTAGTAGCAAGTCAAGTAGAATGATACACAAAGAATTCTAGTAGTGCACAATATCGTTAAAGTCCGGTTGAATGCTTTGCTGGGCGCTTGTTTTAGTGTTCGAGCAAGTGAGGTATGGTCATGAGCATCTTTCATTATGATATGAGTAATGGGGTGAACGTATTGCCTGTTGATTTGAGAGAGTGGCAATACCTCAAATATTGAAGATGAGTTAGATATATAAGAATATTTTGATATGAGATGATGTGAAAAGAGTATCAATAGTTTGAGGGAAAAAATGCATTGTTTGAATTAAATTAGATCAAATGTAGGTGCAATAGCTTCAAATTGGGAGTAGTAAATCTTGAGGATGACCTTGAGGAGACGAGAAGAAAAGGGCCACTGAAAGCACTTAAATCCAATCGTAGAAACTAGAAAGAAGTGTGTGTATGGTGATTGGTGATGAAGATGAAATATATACTAGTAAATATTAGATTATCCAGTATTTTTTATGGAGAGTTGTGCACTTGTCTAGGTTCTCAGATTTGGCGAGACAAGGTGAACCTCTCACAATACTTACACCACTTGGGCTGTCAGGGTAACCTCAACCAATTAAGTGATTTTGCTTTCACTTCTAGTCACCCTAGGCAAACACTTACACTAATAACTTATAGAACAGGTGCTGTCTGACGTCCTTGTGAGATGGTAGATGGTATCTAGACAATTTGTAGCTCCGTTCACCTTTTTGCTTTTTTATAGTTGAATTGAACCTAAGCTGTGGTTTATGTCTAAAAGTTGAACTCTTTCTCCTCTTGCTATTGCTCTTTCCATGACGGATGGTGATGTTCCTGCTTGCCAATCTGTTCATAAGTTAAGTTGTCCTCGGTAAGATTAATATAGGACTTTTTTAACACTATTTTGGTCCGATATAGCTGATTTTGATGTAGTTGTAGTAGCGGAAACACAATATGATATAGAATTAAAATGATAACAAATCAGTGATTTGGCGAGTCTTCTCTAAATACTTCTTGCTGCATATGTTTGCTCTAAACTAGATTTAACCGGAGACCAGATGAAATTCACTTTAATAATGAAGTACGATGCTTTATTTCACATAAAAAGTTCTTCAATGTGCTTATAGCATAGGCATGCACCGCTTCCGTAAGCCTATTGCTCAAAACTTATTATAAAGATGATGTAACATGGATTTCTACCTAAATCAAAGAAAAAATACAAATTAAACAGGGGTTTGTTTGATTTTTTCTGGTAGGATGTGAGTTGTCCTATATGCATTCCTTCATTCGAACAGACAAAACTTCTGGTTTTTTTTTTTCAGACAAAACTTCTGTTGTTGCCATGCACGTTCCCATATTAGGTTTCATGAGCAACTAGATATATTCTGATTCATATGCTATTTTGAAATCGACATCTTCACCACTTCACAGACGGAATGAATGACATGGAAGAGGAGTCAGAGTTATTGCACCAGCAGCTACTTCGGAAGGACATCGACCTTCCAACTTTTGTACAGAAATATAAGAAACTTCGAACAACATTTCACAGGCGGGCCTTACTCCATCTTGCTGCAAAGACTTCTGGTTTCTGAATAGCTGAACTATCATGCAATTCCTTTCAGTCCATGTAGGTAATTGCCGAGCATTTGCTTTGATTCTTTTACTGTCAACTCTTTACCTATTATGGCTGCTAGTTATATTTGCTCCACGGTGATTTACTTTATTGTCCATTGGTTGTTATGCTGCAGGCTGTTAGCAGCCCATATATCTCTAGCTGATAGTAAATCGTCCTTGTGAATTGCTTTGAGCTCTTTGCAAATACGTATGCTATGTACATTTCAGTTTATCGATTCTCTGAAGTCATTCAATAAAAGATAAACCTGTGAGCGCTGCTACTGTTGCTTCTGTATATAAGTTGTGACGACTTGATGGTTTTAAAATGTTTGGGATTTGTTTTATCCTTTTAATGTTATTATGCTGTCAAATTTTTTATTCGACTAGGTTTTGTTGAATTGGAAACTGCTTAATAGTTGTGTTTTTTTTTCTTACTTCCTATGATCTAATATAACAAAAGGTATTTTGTTTAGGATGAATGTTCATGTTTGCATGGTGTGAAGTCATAGGGCCAGTTTTAGAGTAAGTCACAACTAGACATTTATGAGAACTATATCTTAATGTTTCTCGTCCAATTTTGTTAGAAAGTGTTAAACACCTTTGATAAGCCAGCCAACCTGCTCATTTCAGCACAACGCCACTTTATCTGCTCGCATCAACAACCTTTTCTACTGCTCATCCTTACCGTGGTCTCAAAACTACTGCTTCCATCTCAACCATCAGCTGTTAACTAATTCTGCACCTTTACAGAATATATTCCTATATAACTCTATATATACAAGTGTAATGCAGTGAAGAAACTATGAATGCAATGCAGAACTGTATATCTCCTCCTCTCTCTTATTAGTTTTCTATTCTGAATGCAACTAGCTCATATTTCTTCAGTTAAGTAAGCACGCTTCTATTGTTGCATAAAATATTTCATGTTTTTGTTTTCTTTTACGTCCCCTCTTTTAACTTCCTATCAAGCCTGACTAAATTTAGGTTCATTTCTACTAACTAATGTAGAACGAAAAGCTAGCCATGATTAACAGCTTAAAATTTTGAAATTAATTTCAACAAATAAAAAATCTAAAATTAATTTGGGAGGGATTGATTGGGGGGAGAATTAATTGGATGGAGCAAAGAGGGAAAGAGGGAGAGAGAGGGGGCCAGCGGTTATGGGAGTGGAGAGGGAATTAAGGAATTGAGATAGATTGTCAATCAAAGTCAATCTAAATGGAGAAAGAGGCTTTAATGCAATTGACTCTCTAAATTAAATTTGAATTTAATTGGCCTTGATTTTCCTCCAATATAACTTCTCTCATTTAGGAAAGAATTTCAAATTCGAAATGAATTAAAATTTGAAATTAAAACCTTCCTAATTTAAGATGCATCACATATGAAAAGTAATCAATTAGGGATTTGAAATTCTTTAATGGACATCGATTGGAAATGTAATTAGGAGCCTTAATGTAAATAGGATTTAGAGAGGAGGGAGGTAGGGCCGACGGCTAAAGGAGGGAGGGAAGGGTTAGGAAGGATTTCAAATAGTTTCCAAGAAGCAAAGTTAATTTAATTAAAAGAGATTTAATGTCCATATCTCTTTTAATTTGAATTCAAATTCAAATTAATGTGATTGAGAAACTTTTCAAATATAACTCCATGTTAAATTAGGAAAGAATTCAAATTTGAAATTCATTCAAAATTGAATTAATATCCTTCCAAATTCGTCATAATCTATTTTAGAGAAGTAGTAAGACTAGGAAAATTTGGAGGCAAAGGAGGGGAGATGTGGACGGTGGCTAGGAGGGGATTAAGGTTAGGGCCGATGGCTAGGAAGGAGGAGAGGTGGAGGCTGGCGGTTAGGAGGAAGGGAAAGGCTTTGGGCCGGCGGCTAGGAGGAGGGGAGGTGGGTGTTGGGCCGGCAATTAGGAGGAAGAGGGAGGGTGGTTGGCAACTAGGAGAAAGGAGGGACGATGGTGGAGGAGATAAACCACGAGCCCGAACGCTTCTTGCGGCTGATGGGTAATACTTTGCCCTCACCTAGGGACTTCAAACCACGAGCCCGGATGCTTCCTGCGGCTGGCGGGTAGTACGCTTGCCCTCACCTAGGGACTTCCACTCTCATAAGAACTCTCAAAGCTCTTAAGAACAAAGTGCAGAAATTTTCATTCATAATAATCATCCATCCCTCAAAAGAAGATGAGGAGGCTATAAATAACCAAAATACAATAATAAGACAAATGACAAAAGTGACCCCTAGGGTCACATAGACCTATTTCCTCAAGTGAGGGTAAAAATAAAAAAAAGCATAAATAAATCAAAATACAAATAATAACTAAAATTAAAGTGGTACAATCATGGCCTCCGATAAACTTTTATGGTTGGGTGCCCTCATCACTAACCAAATCTAATTCTAATATCTTCATATGCGTTGAGTGAGCCTAAAAACGATACAACAACAGCAACAACAACAACAACAACAAGCCTTTGTCCCACTACGTGGGGTCGGCTACATGAATCCTTTTTCTCCATTGTGTCTTGTTAAAAGTCAAATTCGCGTTTAAATCTAATAAAGAAAGATCATTTCTAATATTTTCTAACCAAGTCTTTTTAGGTCTACCTCTACCTTTCTTAATATAAGTCAAATCTAATACCTCTACTTTCCTAACCGGGTCATCGGAAGGCCGTCATTTTATATGACCAAACCATCTAAGGCGACTCTCTCTAATCTTATCTTCCACTGGAGCTACTCCAACTTTTTCATGTATATGCACATTTCATATCTCGTCTCTAAGGGTAAATCCACTCATCCACCTGAGCATCCTCATCTCTACAACACTTAACTTAGTATTATGCTTCTCTTTTAATGGCCAACATTCTGCACCATAAAGCATTGTAGGTTTTACCACCATCTTATAGAATTTTCCCTTAAGTTTGAGGGGGACTTTTCTATCACACAACAAGCCCGATGCATTCCTCCACTTCAACCATCCAACATGAATTCTACTGATAATGTCCCTATCTATTTCACCATCACTCTGAACAATAGATCCAAGTTATCTAAAACGTGTACTTTTATTAATGACTTGATCGCCCAAAGTCACAATCCCCCACTAGGTCTATTACTACTAAAATTACATTCCATATATTCAGTTTTAGATCTACTCAAGCGAAAACCTTTAGACTTTAAAGTTGACCTCCATAATTCAAGTTTACCTTCAACTCCCTCTCTAGTCTTATCAACAAGAAGAATATCATCAGCAAAAAGCATACACCAAGGTACATCATCTTGCAAATGTCTAGTGAGAACATCCATGACTAAAGCAAAAATATATGGGCTTAAGGCTGATCCTTGATGTAATCCAACCGAAATATGAAAATTCTTAGTCAAACCACCTTGTATTTGAACACAAGTAATAGCTCCTGTATACATATTTTTAACGATTTAAATATAAGCATTATTAACTCATTTCTTTTCAAGAACTCTCCATAGCACTTCTCTTGGAGCTTTATCGTATGCTTTCTCTAAATCAATAATATCATATGTAGATCCTCCTTATGCTCTCTATATTTCTCCATCAAACCTCTCAATAAATGTATGGCTTCCATAGTAGACCTACCCGGCATCAAGCCTAAAGCGATGCAAAAAAAAAACAAAAAGGATATTCCCACGTGATTTGTGTTGTGGTTATTTGTGCTATCATCGTTACTAAATTTAACGTAAATCTAAAGATTCTGAATGAAAATTATAGCTTTTTCATACAACGGCTGCTACAGTGGTATGAACACCGGATTTTGAAAACAACTGGCTTGAATAATTAAATTATGAAAAATAGAGCTCCTGATTTCTCTGTAGAGAAGAAAAAACAATTAAACGATTTTAAACACCTACATGAACACAGGGATTTTATTATTGTATTCATTGCCACCGATTCACTGAGCTCTGGATTTGTTTAGCACTGCATTTTATTTTTGCAATTTTTTTAGTAAGGAACAGAATCTGAAAATAAAAGAACTGAATGCATTTTCAATATATTTTCAGCAGACTTTGGTCATTCTTTTAGGACAGTTGGGAATTTTCTTAAGTTAGTATTAAATTAAAACAAAGTTTTAAATTATAACTATAGTTCTTATAGCTATTAACTACATTTTAACAAATTTAATTATGAAAAAGTTCTTTTCTATTATATAAATTTTTGAAAAAATAATAGAAATTATAGCTATAAAAAATTATGAAGGAATTGTTTCAAATATATTTTAATTTCATGGGCAAGTTCCACTAGAAGACCCTAGTCAATCTCTTCGGGCATTCACGTTACAAATTTATGTGCACTTAGAAGCAATACAAGTAAATATATGTTTTCTTTTGATTTTGATTTTTTATTTTGAAAATAAATTAATTTGATTTTGAAAGAGTTCAAAATAACTTTTATGCATTTTTAGGTATTTTATTTATTTTTTAATTAAAAATACCATGATCACCTCCCCGCCATCGATGCCTGCCATCTTCGTTGTATGCAATATTCAATAAAAATATAAACAACACTTATTGAAATTAAACATAATGTTATTTTGTATTAAAACTTAAGCAAAACAAAAAATAATAATAATAATAAAAATAAAAAACTGGGAAGTGATCTCAAAAGGCCCCTTAATAACTTAGAAATCATCTACCTATTTTTTTAACAATTAGTTAATTAAAAACAACTGAAAAAAGACAAGTTATGCTTGCTTACTTTCTAAATTTTCCTATAAACAACAAAGAAAGAACTTTTAGCAGCTTACCTGAACAGCTAACCATTAGCATTCAAAGAATCAGATTCCCTACCCAATAAAGCAAGAAGACGAGAAAATATATAATACTCCCCAGCATCTAATACCTACAAACAATGCCTACCAGGAAAAAGAAAAGGGAAGGCCAGCTTCTCCTTTTTGCATTATGTACTATTGCTAGAACACAAAAGGAAAAAGTTCCAAACATGCTTTACTAATGTCAATGGCAAGGAAAATTGAAGAAGCAAACAATAAGAACCATATAATTACAATCATCATCACCATCACCACCATCACTATAACCACCATCATCATCATTAGTTATATCCTAATTATTTAAGATCAATTTTATAAATTTTTGTTTTCATTCATAAATTTAGTCATTTCTCTATTCATGTTATATGAGGATTATATTTTTTTTCCTTCATAAACATTCAATATATATATCTAATAGATGTTGCTTCTATCATTCCTTCAAGTAAAATTTTAATCATTTTATCTTCAATAAATATAACTCTTTACTGTCCTCAAATTCTATTAGGCTAAGCTCACAATTTAATTTTTAATTTTAAAAAGCTAGGGAGATAGCTCTTGATTCACATTAATGTCGGAGACAACTGAACTTTACGAGGAGTGTTGCATGCCGAAACATTTGCGGTGGTAGAGAGAGTCTTTAACGTCCTAGTTTTGTACGAAGATCTAGTACACTGAAAGATACAAATAGAGGTGCAAAAGTCATAAGAGACAGCAAAACTTTTACGTGAAAAACCCTTAAAAGTGGAAAAACTACGGGGCATTGTCCAGTTGAAATAAATCTACCAGTGTTTGTTGTTGATTACAATGATGCCTTTCGTCAGGGGAATGTGTTGGCTCAATATACATTATATGGAGCACACCATTGTTTAAAATTGCGCAATATGAGGCTCGCCTTGAGGCCCGCCTTAGCGCAATTTTAGTAAAAACGCCTCGAGGCTTACGCCTCGACCTTTCTTTATGAGGCTTACGCCTCATCTTGGATGAGGCCCGCCTTAAGGCGCGCCTCGCCTCGTTGGCATGAGGCGTACGCCTCACTTTATTTATGAATTTTTTTTATTTAGAACTTTCCTAAATCTTATACGAAAGCCCCAAAAAATGTTATATGCTACTTTTATGCAATTCATATATTTTATATTATTTTGTTCCTATAATATTTGGATTTCAATTCTATTTCTCATTATTTTTCATTTAACACTTTACATCTTATACAATTTTTTATTTCATATGTATGTAAATTTGTTACTTCATAGTTCATTAGAAAGATAATATGTCATCATTTAACATATTATTTGGATATTATATAAAAAATCACTTAACTTTTATTTTGACTTTACGCAATTTTTAGATTTTGAGGCTTACGCCTCAAAACGCCTTGAGGCTTACGCCTCGCCTCACGAACGAAAAACGCCTCAATACCCAATTACGCAATTTTAAACCTTGGAGCACACTACATAGTTGGATGGTGGTAAGAAGGATCGTAGTCGTGCATTGCTTGTTTGGTGTTGGAGGAATCCAATGACATGAGAGTTGTTCTCAAGAGGATGTTGGCATATTCGTTTGGTCGATAGGATTGTAGTTGGGCGACGGTAGTCGGAGGAACTTTAGTCGGGCGACGATGGTTGGAGGATCCATAGTCTGCAGGCGACGTTGCCGGAGGGACCGTAGTAGGACGATTGAAATCTAGGGGACCATTGTCTAGTGACAGAGCTCGGAGGGACCGCAGTCGGCTGACGATGGTGGTTGAAAGGATCATAGTTGGACGACGGTGGCTAGAGAGACCGTGGTCGGCTGGCGATAGAGGTTGGAAAAATCGTAGTTAGGCGACAGTGGTTGGAGGAATCATACTCGGCGGGTAACGGTGGTCGAAAGAACCGTACTCGACAGGCGACAAAGGTCGGAGGAACCATAGTCGGCAGGCGACAGAGGGACCGTAGGCGGCGCACGACGGAGGTCGGACGAAGGCCCGACGGTGGCTGGTGGATGGAGGTTCGACAATGATGATCTGGCAGAGGTCTACCACCGGTGGCTTGGTTGCACGGGTTTGTCGGTAGTGGTGCCAGGGTGGAGCTCCATGATCTTCGAGCCTCAGAGTTCTATTGAGTCTCTAGCTTAGGGTCTAAGCCTTCAAAGGTTTAAGTCCCTCCTTCATGTGGGAAGGGGGGTCTATCTATTGATTTTGAGAGTGGCATGCCCTGTAAATATGAAGAAGATCCAGAGTAAATTTGTATTGCTTCATTGGACGACCCATACTGATTTCCTTGATTATGGAGCATTTGTTCAGCATTTAAGTGCTTTAATGATGTTAGAATAAAGTGATCTTGAGCTCGTTGGATTCTTCTCATCGAGCCGCTAGATTCGACTATAAGCATGATATATTTGGATATTATTCAACCATCAAATTAATGTCCTAAAGCTTTCAAATACGCCTTGAGCCCTTGATTCAGGTCCATTTGGGCTTGGATTGGACCGGTTTTTGTGTTGTTGGGTTCTCCTTGCCAAGATGTTTGATTTGACTGTAAGTTTGTTGAGATTAGAGTTCAGATGGTCTTGAATTTAATTTTGGAAGTATCCAACATGGATATGCCTCAAAATTCGTACTTGATCAAGACGATTTTTGGTGACGTATCAAGGATAATAGAAAATTATTATGATAAGGAGCAATACAAAAGTCTAAGTGTAGAACCAAATAGTCTTTTGCGTTCAGATTCTGGCAAATAATACAGAAATGAAAGTTTGCAGTTTCCCACTACAGCAATACCACGCATCCTTAAGTATGATTAAAATAGCTAGTTCCCAGAATCGGAGAGCCTCTTTAAAGGAGAGATAAGAAAACACCAGACAAGATGTAATGCATGGGGCCTATTCAAAATTCCTTGGCATCTCGTATGCACCAACCATGCCTATAAATAAGGCTGGACATCATTCCAAGTGAGATGTCAATGAATAAAACAAGAAGTGGAAGATGATTTCTTGTATTATATTACTCAGAAGAGTCTTACATGAAGAGGTAGAGAGTGGAATGCAGCCAAGGATGACTTGCCGGCATTAAAATAGCAAAGTTTTGTTGAGAATGGTCGGCAGGTTGTCCTTGGCTACATGTGGCTCTCTTCTTCTCATGTAAGACACTTAACTATGCTTTCTAAAAGATGATGGCAGCTTATTGTGAAGCTTGAAACTGATAATGTAAGCAAAGGATTTTTTGTGATTTCTTTCTATTATTTTAACTACTTTTACAACTACCATTTTTCCATATCATTTCAATATATGGAAATGCCATGAAATTATTCATATAGACTTATTACTACACAATAGGTAGATAACATGAATTTATAACATAAGCACTTGTACCATAAAAGAACATAGAAACTAAAGATTTCTTCTTGTTTATGATATCTTGTATAGTGCTCGAGCATCACATTTGTGTTTCTAAACCTGCCATGTCAAAAAAATCATCTTGATTAGACTCGAACCTAATGTTTTTATCCAGCTACACTTAGCATCTTCTGTGTATAATTTTATTAAATTTGAGTGTATTTTAAGAGTAAAGTTTAATGTTGTTTGAACACTCTAGCTATTCATTTTAGTATAAGCCAAAAATAATTTAATAACACTTCAATGAAATTTCTATATTAAAGTGATGTTAACAAAGTTTATATTTGTTGAAAATACATATGTTGAGACGAGCAATTTGATATTATGAGTTTTGATTTTATTTTTATAATTTTCTGATTTTCTTGATTACAAATTTCTAGTATTTTTTTAATTCATGCCTATGACTAGGGCTGTCAAAATCAGGTCACGGGTCGGGTTCGGGTCCAACTCGGAACTGGCCCGACACAAGTTGATACGACTCGAACCCGACCCGCTTAGGACTTGGGTCAACCCGACACGACCTGCCAACCCGTCGTTGTCTTCAGGCAGGGGAGGCGGCGGCGGCGTCAGCTTCAGGAGCAGGGAGAAGGAGAGGCTGCAGCGTCGTTATTTTTAGCAGTAGCGACGTGACACCCAGTGTCCAACTCCAACCTCTCGGATGAAGGTGGCGTCCTCGGGTACGAAGAAGGTGGCGTCTTCGGGCAAGAAAAAGGCGGCTTTGTCAGGTACTACAGAGGCGGCGTCTTCGAACAGGGAGAAGGTGGCGTCTTGTGGTGCGAAGAAGCCAGCGTCTTCACATACAAAGAAGGACGACAAGAAGTGAGCTCGCTGGCGGAAATAGCCTTATTCTTTCAACTCATATGTGGTCTCCATTTCACTGATTTTTCATTCTTTAGTTTTTGAATATTGATCTTAATAAATTTTTCTTGCGAGAATGTGGATGGCAGATTGATGCGAATAGCGTAATGAAGTGCAGAATTGGAGCCTTCCTGTCACTTTTATCGCAGATTTGGGAGCGAAAGTGTTTTCGAGAAAGAGCTTTCGCCTCATGAACTTGCCGGTTGCAAGAAACGCAGAGACAAGCATCAAGCGGTATCTGCCCTGCAGTATAGCACCGCCGTCACATCTAAGGAGTAATCACACAACGTCAAGCCCCCGCCTGCCTTTTCCTTCCGGGTCAGTCCAGGCCTACTTCGGGTTAGGGGGCTGACCCGAACCCAACCCGTTTTTCAAATGATTCGAATCCTGGAATCCGAACCCGACCCGTTTGAGAAACAGGTTGACCCTAACCCGAAATTTTTTGGTCGGATTCGAGTCGGGTTTTCGAGTCATGTCAAATATTGACACCCCTACCTATGACAATCCTTATGATAATGGGTTGTGCTTTTAACCACTATTTAGTTAGGTGAATAGTAATTCGTAAAAGCACAAAGAAGAGAAACCAAACTTAGAAAATATAAAAATATAATACATAAAATTTATGTGGTTTAGCGATATGCACTATGTCCTCATCTACACAGAAATCAAATAATTTAATAATCTTCAAAATAGGCATTTAAACGAATTATTGCACTTCATTTAAAGTTGAAGATAATAATAAAGATGCCACTTTATCTTTGCCAATGATTAAGAGAAAACAAAGCCACTTGTTGCAAAGAAGAAGATTTGATGATAGAAGAAGATGCAATTGCTATCTAAATTACTCTCTTCCTTTTTCCACTGTAGGATTCTAAATAAAGCTTCTCCTTACTATGACATAAATCTTCTCCTCTTACTAGAATCGAAAACTGCATCACCTCCCCCCTTTTGAAGTAGCTGAGGACCTCATGGTGGAAATTTTAAGATGTACTCGCATTAAAAGGATACAAAATGATGATTTATATGATGATGATTTATATGAATTACATAATTGCACCTTGTCTTCTTGTAGTTATTCCATGTAAAGTATGCCAATAGATGTAGGTCCTATTCAAATGACGTGTTTTCTAGTATTTTGAGAAACCTTTTAGATCTAACTCTTTACTGCATTATTTTGACTTAGCCCATTGAATTTCAATCAACACCTACAAGAGCTCAGAATCAATATCACAGTGCTAATTACTAATTCATGCTCAATGATGTTCCTATTTCACTACATACTGCCGCCATTGCCTTGTGTTGACACTTGTTTGTTGATCTCTTTCTTGGAGCAAGTCGGCTTTAGATCTACCATTGAGTCTCCTAGATTTGACAAAAGTCAATGTTGATGAGCTTCATCTAAGATTCAGTAGTGTTTCTGTGCCATCTCAGTTCTGCTGCTGAGCACCAAAAAAATCCGAGAAATATAAGCAGAACAGCAGGTTAATGAAATTCACAAGAAAGTTTTTTCAAGTTCATATAAAAAAAACTACGACTTCAGCATCAAAAACATCAATCTAATGATTTTATATGGAAATATTTCTTTCTAATTACCGCACCAACGCAGGTTGTAAATTGGATTAAACAGAAGAATTGTCACTGCAGGATGCAAACAATCATTGTAATCCTGTAAAGGCTAACAATTGAATATCGCATAGTATTATGCAAAAAAGCATGCAAGATACTCTCCCTTTTGTAGAAAGTAACAAAGAGAAAGAAAGCAGAGAGAGCTAAACATTGAAAGGAGGAAATAGATTTTTTGATCTCTAACAACAGTATACAGAGATATATATATAGATGTGGCATGATACACATACATAATGTAACCAATGGTATCATGCCACGTTACATCTATTTATTTACATTTGTGGTTTTACATTTATCTGCTAATATGCCCCTGCAAACTGATGGGTTATGAAGAACGGTCAACTTGAGATGAAGAGTATGAAAACGTGGAGTAGATAACGACTTAGTAAAGATGTCTGCAATTTGATCCATCGTGTTGATAGGAAGTAGACAGATATGTTGCTGTTGTATATGATCATGAACAAATCTTTGATCAATTTCAATGTGCTTTGTACGGGCGTGAAACACGGGGTTGTTGGCCAACGCAATAGCTGAGGTGTTGTCGCAGTACATTGTTGTAGGAGTTGGTTGAGGAACACCAAATTCAGCTAGTAGTTTACGAAGCCAGATAACATCCGCTGTGAGAGCAGCCAACACTCGGTATTCAGATTCCGTGGAAGAGCGGGCAACGGTGTGTTGCTTTTTAATTGTCCATGAGATGAGATTGTCACCTAGGAAAGAACAGTAACCAGATGTAGATTTTCTGGATATAGGATCACCGGCCCAGTCGGCATCTGAAAAAGAAGTGAGTTGAAGATTAGATTTGGTAATTGGTAATTCAAAATTGAGCGTACCTTTTATATAGCGGAGTAGACGTTTGAGTAGGAAAATGTGGTGAGGAAGCAGATTGTGCATATGTTGAGATAAGAGATTGACGCTGTAGGCAATGTCCGGACGAGTGAGCGTCAAGTATTGCAGTGAACCTGTAAGTCTCCGGTAGGTTGTTGGATCGGATAGCACCAAATCTGTTGGGAGGTCGGATGGAAGTTTTGTGCAGGTAGGATTAGCCAACGAATTGCATTCGGTTAGCTGAGCTTGTTGAAGAATGGTGGCTGCATACTTGAGTTGGGATAAAAAGTAGTGGTTTTTTGTTCGATCAATTTGAATGCCAAGAAAGTTATGGACTTCGCCAAGATGCTTCATTGTAAATTGGTTGTTGAGTTTTTCTAGAATCTGATCGATTGTGGTTGGATTATTACCAGTAATAAGAATGTCATCCACATATATTAGCAAAAAAATTGTCGTATTGGAATTGAGAAAACTAAATAAGGAGGGATCAGAAGTACTGCTAGTGAATCCAAGGGAAATCAAGTAAGATGTGAAAGTGTTATACCATTGCCGCGGTGCCTGCTTATGACCATAGATGGCCTTGTTAAGGAGACATACATGGTCCGGATGGGTTGAGTCTTCAAAACCTTTTGGTTGCTGCATATAAATTGTTTCCGAGAGAGTTCCATGGAGAAATGCATTGGCGACGTCAAGTTGTTGAACTGGCCACCCATTATATAAGGCAACTGCAAGCAAGACACGGATAGTGGGTAGTTTTGCGACGGGACTAAAAATTTCCGTGTAATCAAGACCAAATTCTTGATTGTTTCCGAGAGCAACAAGTCTTGCTTTATGTTTTGCAACCGTGCCGTCTGAATGCATTTTGGTGCGATAGGTCCATTTGCAGCCTAGTACGGGTGAGTTAGGAGGAGGAACAAGAGTCCAGGTACCCTGTTTTTGTAACGCAAAGAATTCTGCGGCCATGGCTTGCTGCCACTCAAATTTCTTGACAGCTTCGGTATATGAGGTCGGATCAGGTTGAATATGAGAAGATGGATGGTGATGAAGAAGATTCATGCGCACAAGAGGCTTGAGAGAGCCTGTTTGATGTCTGGTGACCATAGGATGATGAGTAGGAGAAGAACTAGGTAGAGAGTGTTGTGAAGACGGAGGAGAATGTTGGCTGGGTGAAGAAGGTAGATCAGAAATCAGAGATGGAGATGACTTATTAGATGAGGGAGGAGTAGTGTATTGAGTAGCAGTGGTTGAGTTGTGCACCGAGACAGGTAATAGGAGAGGACATGAAGTTGGTGGCGTAGCTGCAGGTGGAGGAGCAGCCTGAAACGGAAAATTGTGTTCATCGAAAGATAAGTGACGGGATATATGAATTTTGTTAGTAGATAAATTTAAACATTTATATCCCTTGTAAGAGTCAGAATATCCAAGAAAGACACACTGAGATGATTTTGGCTGTAATTTATGTCTAGCATGAGCGGGAATAAGAGGGTAACACGCGCAGCCGAAAGTTCTTAAGTGCTCATATGCAGGTTTGGTGTTATGCAAGAGTTCAAATGGAGAGAAATGATTGGTGTTGAGTGAGGGCATGCGATTTATTAGATAAACCGCAGTAAGAATAGCCTCCGGACAGTAATGGTAGGGAACATGAGCTGTAGTAAGGAGAGAACGAGTTGTTTCGATAATGTGGCGGTGTTTGCGTTCCGCAACCCCGTTCTGCTCAGGTGTGTAGGGACAAGAGATTTGATGAGAAATTCCATTGGTTTGAAGAAAAGTAATGAATGCATGATTTAAATATTCACCGCTGCCATCCGTGCGTAAACATTTAATTTGTTTGGACGTGAAGTTTTCAATCTGAGTTTTAAATTTAATAAAAATATCAGTTACCTCAGACTTATATCGCATAGGAAACAACCAAGTAAAACGCGAGAAATAGTCAACAAAAATAGCGTAGTAGTTGTATCCATTTGTCGAAACAACGGGAGCAAGTCCACAGATATCAGAGTGAATAAGTTCTAACAGAGATTGTTTACGATGTACAGATATGTCAAAAGGAAGTTTATGACTTTTTGATGTATTACAACAAGAACAAAAAAATTTCTGAACATTAATGTGAAGATTAGGATTAGAAGAAGCAATAGATTGAAGAATTCTGTGATTGGGATGACCCAATCTGGCATGCCAAGAAGTTGCGGATGAAGAAGCAGCGGACAGAGCTTGATGTTGGAGAGAAGCAGGTGAGGTGCTGATAGGATACAAACCATCCTTACATGGTCCTTGAAGAAGCACTTCTTGAGTCTTCAAATCCTTCAAAGTAAAACCGTTAGGATGAAAAATAATTGAAATGTTGTTATCCTTAGTAAGCTGGGATATAGAGAACAAGTTGTAAAGAAGATGAGGTGTGTGTAATAGCTGAGACAGTTTAAGCTTACGAGATGGCGTGGAAGCAGTCCCTCACCAGAATGAGTAATACCAACCGAACTACCGTCTCCAATTGTAATACCGTCCGAACCTTGATATGGAGAAGAAATAGTGAGATTGTCTAGAGAATGTGTAAGATGAGTCGAAGCGCCCGAATCAAGAAACCAATTGGAGGAAGGTCTGGAGGTTGTAGCAGCTAACACTTTGGTCGATTGATTTGCCTGAGTTGGAACGTATTGCAGATTTAACCGGTGCCAGCAGTGCGGAGCATCGTGACCTTTCTTGAGGCAAATTTGACAGATGACAAACGCATTGGAAGCAGAACGAGTTGTTGGATTGAAACCTGGAGAGGATCGTCCCCTTTGTTTGCGTCAACGACCTCTGTTGGAGAACAAGGCAACGACGGGATCAATAGAGGAGGAAAGACGAGCTGCATCGGAAGCAATATTGACCTCTTCGCTGAGAAGAAGAGCATACAAATTTTCGAGACTAATGGGAGACAACATGGTACAAATGGATGTTTTGAAAGATTGATAAGAAGAAGGTAATCCATTTAGAATATACAGAATGATATCTTCTGTATCAACCTAAGGATTTAATATCAGCTAGGTATTGAGTCATGGAAGAGTTCTTGAGTGAGATATGATGTAATTCATTCTTTAATTGAATTACTTTGGAGCCATTTGTGGACTGAAATCGAGTTTGAAGAGTGCTCCATATGGCAGTTGTGGAATCAAGGGAAATGATATAGGGAAGAACCGAAGATGAGATGGTAGAACAGACAGCTGCAGCAAGATTTTGATCAATGAAATTCCATTGGGAGTAAGCAGGATTTGGACGGGTAGATCCATCGGGCTGGGCAAGATTGAGCGGAGGTTTTGAGAGTTGAGAATCAAGAAAGGATTTAAACCCATTTGCCCTAAAGATCTTGAGGATTTGCGATTTCCATATAGAGTAGTTGTCCGGAGTAAGTTGATTTTGAACGATAGATTTGAGATTTGAAACGACGAATTTCAGCGTAGAGGAGAGAATCGGCGTGATGGAGGTGCTGGATTCCACTTGTTCTTCAGTCTGATAGGATGCCGAGTTCGCCATGTCTGCCGCGAGCGATCGCCCGCTCTGATACCATTCTGATACCATGTAGAAAGTAACAAAGAGAAAGAAAGCAGAGAGAGCTAAAGATTGAGAGGAGGAAATAGATTTTTTGATCTCTAACAACAGTATACAGTTTTTTGATCTCTAACAACAGTATACAGAGAGATATATAGATGTGGCATGATACACATACATAATGTAACCAATGGTATCATGCCACGTTACATCTATTTATTTACATTTGTGGTTTTACATTTATCTGCTAATACCTTTAACTAATTCATATATATTTCTCAATGCCAAGCATTCGATTTGATTGATTTTGCTTAATTCATGAGAGGTCCATGATAACAAAGGCATTCAATTTATCAAGGCAAATATGAAAAGATTAACTGTACACACGTATAGCCGACCACATGTGCAATCAACTTGTCTACACTTTTTTTTTGGGTCAAAATAATCCGTCATCCTATAAGTCTGATTCAGGCTCAACAAGTCGTCGATTTAAAAATCAAACTCAAGCTTGACAAGATTGAAGTTGCAAGTGGCCTAATATAACATGTCGGTAAGTAGCCTAGGAAAAGGCTTAATTCGCTGATAAATTTGACAAGCTGGAATGATGCTTAATAGGTCGGAACAGCAGTCATTTAGCTTAGTTACTAATTGGTTCTAAAGAATAGTCCAACATAAGGCAACCTGATAAGTACATCAATGAAGGCCTTGTTGGATGAAATTAGGATCAAATTTGCTGCTCCTTTAAAGATGTTTGAAAAGAATAAATTCCCAACTATTTTTCAACCACAGATGAATTCACGCCAAAAGAAAGAACATGTCAGCCAATTATACTCTGCACATTATATTGGTAGAAGTTTAACAGTTGGTGTCAATATAACATAACTCTTTTTCAGTTTACTGAGTCTTCCAGAACCTAAACCAATGTCGAATCTGAAACTCCAGTAATCATGCCATTTTACACGTTTTGCTTCTAAGGAAAATGTTTGGTAGAGACTCCATAAATAGAACAGCAACAAGTAAAATCTTAAGATTCAAAATGATTGCAACAGTACTGAAAGATTACCTTGCAATGTAAGATGTGGAGTAAAATCTTGATAGTATTTTGAGGGCAAGCTAGCTGTGATCCGGTTGCAGAACCTCCTTTTGCCTTTTGAGGGTTTGTTTGGGGTCGTTATAATTAATTCTAAGAGTAGTCGTAGAATTGTTATAGAAAAAATATATTTTTTAAGAGCTGTTGTATATATCATAGATTCTTTTCCTTAAAGTGTCTATTGGATTATAGCTAAATAAAAGTGTAGAAACTATATAAAACGCAAAACAACAAAAACTTCACCGGAATAGACCCTTAATGTCTTATTCTGCAATGACAACTGTTTCTTGTAAGATACTGTAGGTTATTAGACCATAAAAATTTAGTGGAGTTGACTTATGAAAGTGATAGCATAATCTTCAATGTCAAATGGTACAAATTCCTCAAGCACCACCGATACCTCCACCAATCCACTGAATTTCAAAGCATCAGATGAAGAATATAGGAAACATATGCTGGGAATAGAAATGTCTGTCCATACATATATTTGGGAACATTTACATCAACGGAGATACAAAGAAACATAGAAGAAAGCCATGTATTTTCTTAGTCTGTTTTGGTCACTTGAATTAGGGTTTAGGGATAAGACTTCTGTTAGAACTTACACAAAAAGACTGCGTAATGTTGTCAAGAATGACTTGCCAAAATTGGCGACGATGCTGTGCAAATTAAAGCTTCGTTGGAGATGACTTTCTTACTGCTTATTAAAGCAGCTTTCTTGTACAAAAATACAAAAAAGCCGTCCCAAACGAAACCTACATGCAAGTTGGCAGCGAGTTCTTGGCCATATTTGACTATCTTCTTCTCATGCTAGAATTCATTAGAGGGCCTATATATATTCCTGCAGATTAACTTTTTCACTCAACAAATGATAATAGTAATGCAGATCCAACGTGAATAGTAAGAGAAAGAATCCTAGCCAAGAATGATTTGTCATCATGGCCCCGAAAGCCTTCTTGTGCTGGTTGACGGTAAGTTATTATTGGCTACCTTTGATGCTCTTGCTATCGTGCAAGGAAAATAGGAAAAAAAAAAAAAATGAAATACAGTTGTATATGCAGCTCACGCTATACTGATTCGGAGCTTTGGCCTCCATTATGAAGTCATGAGCTTAAGACCTTGATATGAGTTTGAGATAAAATTCGCTAAAAATCTACCCATAATATTATAGAATTGTCTTGTTCACTTCAGATATCAGAAGAGAAGCTTACTCATGTACTTATCTAAAAGTATTGTATCTCACTACTCAAAATTAATTCAGAGGTAGATGCATTGCACAACTACACAAGGGCGAGCAAAATATAAAAATAACTTAATGAAATGGTTGTTATTTGACATGGGAGGGCCCATTTTATAAAACTATTTTTCCTGAAATTGTTCAACCTGTTCTTTCTGGTTTATTTTTTATTCTCTATTTCGTGTTGGGAAGTAAATTACACAACGAAACAAATCAGAAAAAAAAAACAACGGAAATAAACACGAGGATTTAAGATGGAAAAACTCGAAACCGGAAAAAAATCATGGAGATATACTACAGCAAGAAAATCATTATAAAAATGAGAGAAATTGTACAAATCTCTCTCTCTCTCACTCCTTGTTTCACTTCACTTTTCTTTTCTTTCTAACACAGAATAGATAAAGAAACACACTTCTACAACATGAATGAATTCAACCCTTCAAGTTAGACATGAAAAACAAAAAAAGAAAACTAACCAGCTTGACTCATAGTGCTCGGTGCCGGTGTTTGGAGCGCCACAACGCTTCACTCTCTGTCTCCAGCCTAACTTGCAGTGTCGTAATGCAGGCTTTGGAGCGCCGACGCTCCACTCACTGTCTCCAAGTCAAGATTGTGGCACTGCCGCGTTGCATTCGACGACACTATAATGCACAATTATACATGCTATAATGTATAGCGCTATGATGTTATATGGTTGTATTGGAAAAAAAAAATTTCGGGGGTGGGGGCTTGCAAGCCCCCGATGAGCTTGACGGATGTAATTTAGGTTGAGTCAATAGTACAACTCCATTGATCAACACAATCAGATTCCACACAAAACTAATATTTCCTTATCAATAAGATATGTAAACATGGAAAATAAATAAGAATACTTCACATTTGACCTTTAACTATTAAAAAATAACAATTAACATGTAAAACAATTAAGAAAGATGCGTTGGTGTTTGCTAATAGATGCAAGTTCGGGGACTAAGTGTTTCACAGGAATGCCATAAATCATAGGATTTACCGATTTAGTAAAAATTGCATTACCATTATTCCTTTATTTATAATTTTTAATATATTTTGCAAGATTAAGCTATAATGATCTTATGATCCTGCTTTCTTTCTACAATACTCTCATGTAGAGAACAAACTAACCAGTTCTCATAATTTTGTTTTTTTTTTCGCTGATTTAGGCTTCATTTGAGTTGGCTTTTTACTGCTTTCGAAAGTAGCTTTTTAGTATAAAAATTTTTTGAACTAAAAATTTTGTACTACAAATTTGCTTTAGAAAGCATTAAGAAAGCCGCCCCAAATGAAATATTAAATTTAATTCTTGAGTGGCTACCGAAATTCTACTTGAATTATTTCACATAGGTCCCATTAAATTTCTCATTTATCAAAATTCCTACCTCAATTAAACATTTATCATTATTTTAATAATAATATTAAAATAATACAACCGTCCTTAGAATTTGAAAGCTTTCATCCAGCAAGAAAATTGCAGGCCAAGTTAAAGAGTTTTTGTGATTTAAAAACTCTACAGACACGTTGAAATAGCGGCCAAAAATATGGATGTAAATATGTAATACAAAATTATATAATATTATTACATTTTATATCTCTTTCTTTTTTAATTTTAATATATTTAAATTATTTTTTAATTATGAGTCGGACAAAATATTATTTTTCAAAATTCTTATAAAAGAATTAAGAAAAAAAAATACTGAACTCCTACACATGGCGAAAGCTTAGGTGCTCAAGGGGCGTTGACATAAAGGCAGCTTATATAAAGATAAAAAAATTAGTGGAAATATTTTGATTAATTTAGTTAGGCTGGAATTTAATATATTTAAATATATTTTATAATTACTATACTCATTCAAAAATAAATTTAATATTTTAAAATTTATCATATCTAATTTTTTATTATGATATTTTTCTCCCAATTTTTTATCATTGTAATATCGATGATTTATTTATTTTTTTGTATTAATTGTTTGGCTGTAAGTGAAAAAAAATATATTTTTTTTATTTTATGTGATTTTACAACAAAATGATAACGTTATCATTTTGTAAATAAAATTTTTTGTCATTTTCACAGTTCTTTCTTTATTAATGCATTTATATTTTCATTTTAATATTGCAATCTAACCATCATTGACTGTTACTTTGGAGTCAATTTAATTTAAAATTCTTCTGATTTGATAATTGAG
Organism: Dendrobium chrysotoxum; assembly: GCA_019925795.1. Taxonomy (NCBI): domain Eukaryota; kingdom Viridiplantae; phylum Streptophyta; class Magnoliopsida; order Asparagales; family Orchidaceae; genus Dendrobium; species Dendrobium chrysotoxum. Next base: position 56,078,104 of record CM034307.1, read on the forward strand.
AAATTGAAAAAAATATATCATTATGAATTTCTGGCATCATTCCATTGGACCATAGCTGGTGATTTTTTTAAAAGGAGCATTGCATAAATCAAAATTATCTGAAATATGTTAGTGTAATTAAAATTTAATCAAAAGCATAACGGAAAAAATAATTTGCATTTTTACAAAAATGTGAAAATTATTTGCGTTTTCAAAAAAAAAAAATTGCGTTTAGGGATTAGTATGCAATGCTACTGTGCGGTAGGTATTCTTTTTGCTTATTGAGAATGCAAATTTAATTTGATTTTTCTACAATCACAAGTTGTTACTGACTTTCTTCAAGAAGGCTTTAAGGTGCTTAGCTCTCGGTGATTGTGACACTATCACAAAATATACAGTTTAGGTAGTATAGGCGATGTTGAATATTGTTACTTTATTTTTATAAAGATCCAATGATGTGTCACATTAATGGTTATCTTCTCAAGTTATCCTATTCGTGCCCCGAGCTAATATGACATTACAGAGGACTGAGCGTGAAGAAAATAAATGCTTGAAACTTATCTGCATTAACATTCATGAGTATCAAATGTTCAACATGTCCTATTTGACATTTCAAGTTGATATCACCTCAGCCGATATATATGTGTGTGTACATATAATAGGCCTCAGATATATTACATTTTTTATGTGCATGCTATCTCTACACTATGTACTAAATGTTGGGACTATATTGCTTACGTGATCTCATACTTCACATATGAACTTTCTAAACAAACATACACAGACTTGTTTCACATGGTAGCTAAGGAGTTGTGGCTGTCATATAGTTCATAATAAAGAGTTATATCTTTATTAACTTTCACTTTTAAGAGAAAAGATGCAAGGCCATGGATCGCTAGAGTAAGAAATATGATGAGTGAGATGAAACCAAAATGGATGAGGCTAGAGCAAGGAAGACCATGGATGAGATGCAACAACATCAAGCAAAACTGGAGACATTTATGGAAATAGAGTCATAACATTGCAAAATGCCCTAACAATCCAAGTGGCAGTAGTTGTTATCTTAAATTTATACAATATTGATTCTTATTCCAATTTTGGATAGCTTTGTAGTCTCTTCTTTCTCATTTGCAGACTTGGTCAAGGCCACCAATAGAGTAAGTTGCTGACATGTTAGAAGACAAGATGCCCATGTAGATACAAACAAATCACAAGCCCAATCCCTTCCTAGTATATCATCATTAGGTGGCTCACATCGAGCTGCAAATCCAAATGAAGTGTATACTAAGGTTTTTTTAGAAAGGGTATATGATTCATTTTATTTGCCCCACGGCTTTTAACCTTAAATTATCATTATACATGAAACACCTTCCATAGTGTCCATTCATTTGTGAATAGCCCAATAGTGGCTACTTCAATGTCCACATTTCATACATACTTTAGAGAATGTTAGCATTGAATGAAATTGGCATATGTAGTTCATTAGCCTAACCATCAGATCCTCATAGCCTTCATGATTGCTCAAAGAAGATTTACTACTATCATTCCATGTTAAGCAAATATTAACACTTGCTGACACTCAACATATATAGGTCAGTTGATTATGCAGATAAGGGACCATCAACATTATTGGGGATATGTACTTTAGGCACATAACTATCAACATAGTAGTAGCCATCCTTTGAATTATAGTGGGGTACTTCTGAGGCACCCACATCATATGACATGACTATTCATACAGGGATGTCACCCCTAGACATGTCGTCTTCTTTAACCTAAGAAGAATTCTATTCTAGCAAACTCAGCCACCCACAAGAAGAGCCCAAGATGATAAGAAAAAGGCAACTGAAGAGGAGCATCAATTGAAGAGAAGAACATTGGATAGATGTTATTCCATAACGCCATTAGAGAGGACATAACAGTTTGCAGCTTAAGCTATTTCTTCTTATTTCTCATCTCTAGTTTTTTTTTTGATTTTTTACTTATAAGATAATGAATGATGAATAACTAAAAATATTCACACCAAATAATCTTAATGTGGATGCAAGATACTAATAAATTATAAAGAAAATAAAGAGCTTGTTCATATTTCTTGTTAACTCTGTGCATCATAAATAAAATAAATCTTCATGCTTACATGCATGTACTGTAGAGTATATTCATAAAAGCAAAGATTACATGGTTTTGTACTAACACCCTGATCATTTAAAACACTAATGATCATATAAAGGCACATGAATATATTCTTATTTCTCCGCATTCTGTAGTATGCACGTCGACGACGTTCCTTCCTCTTCTCCATCTTCGCAATAAGTTTTGCTTCTCCTCTTCTCCGGCTTCGACGAGCAGTCGCCTTCCTCCCATTCGCAAGCTTCTTCAGTCATAACCCATTTCGTGTTGAGCCGGGTCAACCCGAAAACCCGATGGGTTGGGTCTGGGTTGAATTTTATGACCTGTTTGCAAAAGAGGGTCGGGTCGGGTCAGGTCATATCAAATAGTTTCGGGTTCGACCCAAACCTGACCCGCAACTCGATTTTGACCTCTAGTCATGAGAATGAGAAATTAATACGTGTAGAGTCCGGACGTTAAGCTACGTCCGAACTCCAATCAAATGATCACATGTGGCCAATACACACTATGTATTAGTTATGTATTGGTTAGTACACATTGTGTAATATAATATATTATCTGTATTAACCAATATATAACAAATAATAGCTAGCACACTGTATGTATTGCTTAATAGCATTCTTGGCCTTGAGGCAAGAACAACTATGTATAGAAGGAAGAATAAAGAACAGAGAAGCAGAAAGAGATAAATTCTATGTTATTCATCCAAACGTTAATAAGAGAGAAATATATATAGAAGCTGAGTCATAATAGGCGGTTAATAAGAAAGGATGAAATCTTGATTTTAAAGTGCATTGGTAACAAGTTAGCACTATTGAGTGCTGACGTGTACATGTGCACTAACAGCCGGCCTCAAATTAATCATTCTGAGATCGAATGGTTAATTTGGACCTCTCGGTGATTGTGACACTATCACAAAATATACAGTTTAGGTAGTATAGGCGATGTTGAATATTATTACTTTATTTTTATAAAGATCCAATGATGTGTCACATTAATGGTTATCTTCTCAAGTTATCCTATTCGTGCCCCGAGCTAATATGACATTACAGAGGACTGAGCGTGAAGAAAATAAATGCTTGAAACTTATCTGCATTAACATTCATGAGTATCAAATGTTCAACATGTCCTATTTGACATTTCAAGTTGATATCACCTCAGCCGATATATATGTGTGTGTGTACATATAATAGGCCTCAGATATATTACATTTCTTATGTGCATGCTATCTCTACACTATGTACTAAATGTTGGGACTATATTGCTTAGGTGATCTCATACTTCACATATGAACTTTCTAAACAAACATACACATACTTGTTTCACATGGTAGCTAAGGAGTTGTGGCTGTCATACAGTTCAAAATAAAGAGTTATATCTTTATTAACTTTCACTTTTAAGAGAAAAGATGCAAGGCCATGGATCGCTAGAGTAAGAAATATGATGAGTGAGATGAAACCAAAATGGATGAGGCTAGAGCAAGGAATACCATGGATGAGATGCAACAACATCAAGCAAAACTGGAGACATTTATGGAAATAGAGTCATAACATTGCAAAATGCCCTACTAGGCGGTTAATAAGAAAGGATGAAATCTTGATTTTAAAGTGCATTGGTAACAAGTCAGCACTATTGAGTGCTGACGTGTACATGTGCACTAACAGCCGGCCTCAAATTAATCATTATGAGATCGAATGGTTAATTTGGACCTGAGGTTGCTAAATCGAGTTGCAGGAAGAGGCTTGGTGAGTATGTCTGCAATCTGATCGGTTGAGCTGACGTGACAGATATTGATTGTGCCTTATTTGATATGTCCGCTGATAAAGTGATAGTCGATTTTGATGTGTTTGGTCCAAGCGTGGAAGATGGGATTGTTGATGAGGTTGATGGCAGAAGTATTATCACAGAAAATAAGTGTCGGAATAGTTTGTGGTATGTGGAATTCTTCTAGTAAGCAACAAAGCCATAGGATGTCGGAGGTAGTGGAGGAGAGGGATTTGTACTCGGCTTCAGTTGAGGATTTGACCGTTGCTTGTTTCTTGACCGACCAGGAGACAAGATTGTGACCGAGGAAGGTGCAAAATCCTGTAATGTATTTCTGGTCTGTTGAATCAGTGGCCCAATTGGTGTCTGTGTATGTGCTGAGGTGAAGATTTTCTGACGTGATTGGGAGACCAAAGTTAAGAGTGTCTTTGATGTACAGTAGAAGGCGCTTGAGGTTTTGGTAGTCGCTATTTCGCAAGTTGTGCATGTGTTGGCAGATGGAGTTAGTTGCGAAAGCTATGTCTGGTCTAGAAATGGAGAGATATTGTAATGAGCCAGCTAGCTTGCAGAAAAGTATGGGATCGGAATAAGGCTGATCATCTTGTTTGTAGCTTCGCTTCATACTGATGGGTGTCATTGATGGTTTGCATTCAGAAAAGCCTGCATGGTTAAGTAGTTCACGGGCATAGTGTTATTGTTGCAGAAAGTATCCCTTTGATGTTTTGTGCACATGTATGCCGAGGAAGAGAGATACATCTCCAAGCTGCTTGAGACTGAACATTGATTGTAGCTGTTGCAGAATGCTTTGAATTTTTGTGGGGCTGTTTCCTAGAACAAGAATGTCATCGACGTAGATAAGGATGAATAGATGAATATTGTCTTGATTGTAAACTAGGAGAGAGGGATCTTCTTTACTAAAGATGAAATCGAGGGAGTGAAGGAAGGGGGTGAATTTTTGGAACCAGTGCCTTGGTGACTGTTTTAAGCCGTAGATGGATTTGTGTAGTTTGCAAACGTGATGGGTATGTAGAGAGTCCTCGAATTCGATGGGTTGTTTCATGTAGACTTCATCGTGTAGATCACCATGCAGAAAGGCGTTTGAAACGTCAAGTTGTATAACCGGTCAGTGTTGGTGTAAAGCGACGGTGAGAAGAATGCAGATTGTTACCATTTTTACAACGAGACTGAAGGTTTCGTTGTAGTTGACATCGAATTCCTGAGAGCAGCCTTGAGCGACCAGGCGAGCCTTGTATCTGGCGATTTGACTGTTGGGTTGAAGCTTTGTTTTGAATGTCCATTTGCAGTCTAGGATGGGTTTATCCGGTGGTGGTGGTACAAGTGACCAGGTTCCTTGTTGTTGCAAGGCGAGGTATTCTGAGGACATGGCGGATCACCAGTGTTCATGCTTTGTTACTTGAGAGTAGGAAGTGGGTGTTTGGTCGGAGATAGAGACAACCGATAGATCAAAGATTTGTTTGGGTTTAGATATGCTGGATTTTAGTCTTGTTTGCATGGGGTGTTGTACGTGGTTTGATGATGGGTTGAGGTGGTGTTATTGGTGGGCATAGTAGATGTAGACGACTGAGATGGGACATGCATCGAAGGGGTTGGGGAAGGGATGGAGATAGAGGATGATGGTAAGGTTTGAGATATGGTTGACGGAGGAACAAGTAAAAGAGGGGAATAGGTTGTGTCGGGTAGTTGAGAAGAGTGATTTGTTGAGTTAGACTGATAGGGAAATTAATGTTCGTAAAAGGCTACGTGTCTAGATATGTAAATACGGTTAGTTTGTATATTAAGACAGCGATATCCTTTTTGTTTGGTTGAATAGCCTAGAAAAATGCATTCTTCTGAGCGAGGCGATAATTTGTTTGGGGCTTAAGGTTTGAGCCAAGAAAAGCATAGACAACCAAAGGTGCGTAGATGGGTATAGTTGGCGTGGTGACCGTGTAGCCTGAAGTAAGGAGTTTAATTGGAAATTGCTGTGGATGGTAACCAGTTTATGAGATAATTAGCCGTGGATATAGCTTCAGCCCAGAACGAATTTGGAAGATGAGCGGCGTGAAGTAAAGTGCGAGTGAGATCGAGAAGATGGCGGTGCTTTCATTCGGCTGTTCCATTTTGCTTGGGTGTGTAGGGGCAGCTGACTTGGTGAGTAATATTGTTATTTAATTTGTAATTTTGAAAGGCAATGCTAGTGAATTCGCCGCCTCCATCGAACCGAAAGGTCTGAATGGTAGTGTTGAATTTATTTTTTATTAAGTTGCAGAGATGCTGAAATTTAGTGAATGTTTCTTGTTTGGATTGTAATAAGTAAAGCCACGAGAATCTTGTAAAGTCATCGATAAAGATAACATAGTATTTGAATCCATTCATTGATGATTGAGGTGCCGGACCCCATACGTCCGAATGAATTCATTGGAATGGCTTATTACATTTGGAAAGACTAGTAGGAAAGGGTAGTTTGTGGCTTTTAGATACATTACAAGAAACACACGTATTTAAAGACTGAGAAGAGACAGGTAGGTCCGGAATGTATTTAGCCAAAATGGGAAGAAGACGAGAGTGCGGGTGACCGAGTCGAGCATGCCACAGTGAGTTTGATGTTCTTAAAACCCATAGAGCTGTGGGTTTATATTTGGAAGGAACTCTAATTTGATACAGACCATTGCGTTTGTGACCGCGGAGAAGCAGTTGATTGTTTTGAAGATCCTTGATAGTAAAACCGTTAGCATTAAAGCAAACAGAAACATTATTATCAGAGGTTAATTTTGAAATGGACAAAAGATTGTGTGAGAGAGATGGGATGTGTAGAATGTTACGAAGATGGAGCTTATGAATGGATTCAGGTAAGGGTAGAAGACCTTGACTCAAGTTCTAAATGGGTAGCGTACTATCGTTGGCGATAGAGACTGAATCGAGGTCGTTGTATGGGATGGACTGTTGAAGATTGGATGCATCTGCCATTAGGTGCGACAACGCTCCCGAGTCCAAGACCCAATCTGCGGTGGACAAATGTTGCTATTGAACCGCTAGAGCTTTGGGATTCGATGGAGGAGCGTAGTTCAGGTTGCATCTGTGCCAGCAATTCAATGCAGAGTGGTCGGGTTTGTCGCATATCTGACAGTTGGATTTGTTTGAAGAATGTCTACCTGATTTTGGGAGTCAATGGATGAGGGTGGGCGTGAGTTTGAGCCGCGTCTGCGAGATCTGGTGAATCTTCCATGGCTGGTGGAGTTGCGGTTTGAGAGAAGTGCGACAGCCTCCGATTGTTACTGAGTTTCTTTAAGATGTTCATGTTGGAGATTAATTTCCTCACTACATAATAGAGAATAAAGAACATTGAGGCTGATAGGGTTGAGAGAGGTTCTTATGGCTGTCTTGAAGGGGTTGTAGATGGTAGGAAGACTATTTAGGATGTAGAGTATGATGTCTTTCGTGCCTACTGTGGAGCCATCAGCGGCGATATTGTTGACGAGTATCTTGATTTGAGCAAGATACTGTTGCATTGGGTGATCCTTCATTTGGATTTGGTGTAGCTCGTTCTTGAGCTGAATAACGTGGGATCGGTTGGTGAGTTGTAGACGTCGTTCGAGTGTGGACCATACCTCATGTGCGGTGTTGAGAGTGAGAACATATGGGAGAACTGACAAAGAAATTTTAGAAAGAAGGGCGGAGATGAGGTTGCGATCGATGAGCTTCCACAAGTTGTGTTCGGTTGGTGAAGTTTCCGGCGTACACGACATAAGTCCGGTGAGATGTCCGCTGAATCCATTTGCCGAGTAATGTTGATGGAGTTGTAAACGCCATATCGCATAGTTGTCATTTGTAAGCTGTGTGAGAACGAGGTTCTTAATGTTGGATATGAGGAATTTGAGAGGAGTAGGAATTACGAATTCAGCGAGAGACTCTGAGAGACTTGAGGCCGTCGGGCGGGAAGCAGCAGAGTCTTGTTCGGCCATGAAGATTAGGTAAGAGCTATTAAACAAATGGTCTCTGATACCATAATAGCATTCTTGGCCTTGAGGCAAGAACGACTATATACAGGAAGAAGAATAAATAACAGAGAAGCAGAAAGAGATAAATTCTATGTTATTTATCCAAACGTTAATACAGAGAGGAATATATATAGAATCTGAGCCGTAACAGGCGGTTAACAAGAAAGGATGAAATCTTGATTTTGAAATGCATTGGTGACAGGTCAGCACTATTGAGTGATGACGTATACATGTGCGCTAACATTGACCACGTGTCATTATTTAATTGAAGTCTGTACATAACTATATATACAAAATCTGCACGTAATAATCTCTCAGTGAGAAGAGTACAGCAATAAAAATACGGTAGATTGCTGTATGATCAATTTTAAGTTTTTAACTGTTTAAACTCTCCTGATGTTCGTTCGTTCTGGAAAACAAAAAGACAAATTTGTCCTCATAAATTAATTATTGGATGCAGACGACAGCATAATGGTTAAACAAAGTTGTATTTGATTTTATTTTTTTTTTTTTAATTTTTTTATAAGCTAAGCCGGCAACGGAGAACCATGTTCACGTGTTTTATAAAAATCTTTAAGGAACATCAGAACAATCTAACAAATGATTAAAATTAGGAAATGGTTTAAAATTATTATGGGATAAGTCGCTAAAATTAATAAAAAATTAGAACAATCATCTTTTATGCGGTCAGAGTGAATTCTAGAGGAGATAATTGAATGATTAAGACTTTGTTTGAGGTAGCTTTCTTACTATTTTTTTAAAATAATTTTTTAATATAAAATTTTTAATTAAAATAATTTTTATAGTAAAATATTATTTTAAAAAGCAATATGTCACATGAAGCATGGATTCATTGGCTCTTGAAAGCCTTAACTAGGTGATATTCTACCCATTAAGCACCTATGGGAGGATTCATTCGAAAATTGTTATTCACAGAGCTTATTTTGATATTTTAGTTGGGAGCTTTAGCAATTAACTAATGTTTTGTTTGGGATGACTTTTTTATTGCTTCTTAAAAAGGAGTTTTGGTATCAAAATTTTAATTTTGATACTAAAACTCCGTTTTAATAAGCAATAAAAAAGCAGTCCGAAACTAAGCCTAAGAGGTATTGAGTTCGAAGTTTATGTATGTGATGTGTATATGAGTCTGCCTTAACGGATATAACTCATCTAGATATATTGGTTGAGAACTTAAGCTACTAAATAAGAGTTCTTAGGCCAAATCTTGGATATCAACGATAGTCAAATATATAGAAAGGTTAACTTAGTAAATTACATATTCAATAAGCCGCTATATTCTACACAGTTGCCCTTGTTTCTCCAAAGAAGAGAGAGAGAGAGAGAGAGAGAGAGAGAGAGGAAAGATGGGTTGTTGCTTTGGGTGCTGTTCCTGCTGCGATGAATCGGAACCGTTCAATGGAGTTCGGGTGATGCACGTCAACGGTCACGTAGAGGGCTTCGATCCTCCCATCACCGCCAGCGAGGTCACCGGCAAGCCGCCGTACCAGCTTCTGTTCTTGCCGATCCAGCTTCTCTCCGGCATCGCCAAACCCCTCCGACCCGACGAACAGCTTGAGCCGGGGCGATTCTATTTCCTCCTTCCACACACAGTCCTCCAGGCCGGCCCGGTGGACTTGGTCGCGCTCGCTAACCGTCTCACAACCAAGGCTCGCCGGTCGGCTAACTCCAAGCCTAAGAAAGGAACCCGGTCGCCCGTGGTTCAGACGGCTGACAAAACGGATCCGCTCGGTGTGGCTCCGCGGACACGGCGGATGAAGCCGTGGAGGCCGGTTCTGTCAACGATACGGGAGCTCTCGTTTCGGTTGACCATGGAGAGAAGGGAGTCCATGAAAAATCCTGTCCAACTCCAGGGCTGAAAAGTAATTATATATTTTATTTTTTTTTTCGATTTCATTTAGGCGAAAGAAAAAATAAATCTTTTTTCCGTTCAGTGTCTGTTCCTCCTTTTTTTTTAATTTAATAAGGCATTTGTATTTATTTTTGTCATCATCGGCGCTTAATTTGATACTTGTTAATTAATCCTGATCGGTCACAGTATGTCGCAAAACTTTTTTGATCATTAAAAGCATGAACAAATAGAGAATTTGATAAATTGACTAAGAGAGCGCACATACGATTTATTGAGTAGGATTCAACAAGTCGTTGAAGATGAATCATCTTAATTAATTTGTATAGAATTATTGCCCCTTTGAAGAGATTGTAAAATCATCAGGCGTAGCGAGTTAGTTTTGCCCAGTTAGATGCATGCGATTGACCCGATATTATTTATAAAAATAAAAGAAAATTCAACAAATCGAGGGTGCTTGGTCTTATTATCTTGTTCTTTCTCTCTTTGTGGGAACCTGAGCATTTGTCATGGTCTGCTTGCCTTGCCAATGACGAAGGAGAAGATCGGTAAGTGCTCGGTTGGGTAGCTCATCTGCTCATCATGAACATCAAGAATATATATAGATAATGGAGATTGGTAGTCATCATGTCGGTGCAAGGAAGTAAGGGCATGTTTGTCGATAGGGCAGCAAAGAATAGGGACATGCATGGACAAGTTCCCGTGATATTGGTTTTCCTTTCGAGCTGAAGATCAGGTCACAATGTGAGCACAAAAAATGTGAATTCTTAGAACTGGTTCAGCACTAGCTAGGATGGCGCCACTGCCACAAAGCTCGCATGAGGGAGTGGAGATGGCACCCACAGAATGAAGAGAAAGGGAGAGCCAAGCAAATGAAAAAAAAGGCCTTGGAAGAGGTGATATGCCCACAGAAGTCCTTTGAGGAGGTAGTGAGTATAACAGGTAGATCATGAAGGTGACACTGGTGGGTCTTTTGCGAAGTGGTGAGGCGTCCCTGACAGGAGAAGATGAGGCAAAGAAAGAAAGCATATAAAGACTGGCATGCATGTGTTTATGCCTTATAGTCTACATCCAAGGGAGAAATTATTAGGTCCGGACGCCATACGGAGAGATACATTCGGACTCCAATCAAATATTGACGTATAGAGTGGACACGTGGATTTATTTTTTACTTTATATATTTAATGTGTCGGCGGAATTTTAAACCAAAGCGTATCAAAAGCGCAGTGAAAAAGCACAGTCAAAAAACACAACAAAAACGCAGTCCACGTGTCAACTTTTCAGTAGACGTCAGACGTATCTCTACGTCCAATATCCGCACCTAATAATTTTTCCATCCAAGGTACGTACGTATAAAATCAAGTGCTTGCTCACTAGTAGAAGTTATCTTGGGTTGAAACATCAATTCGGGCCAATATGATGGGGAAGATCGGGGCGGCTGCTTGGGATGCGGCACCTGAAAGTTATACTTTCATATAGAAAATCATCAAATCTTAGTTTTTGTTACTCGCTAGGAATTGGTCACGAACCAAGTGGCCAGGTTTGGTTGGCCTTACGGAGTTGACTTGAGATCTTTTGGGGGCCCTGATCTTAGTATTTAAATAAGCGAGTCGAGCTTATACCACTAATTTGTAGTTATTTTTTAACGAGCCAAGCTTAAATATGATTATGTTCACTCATCTTGGCTCTTTAACAATTCAATATATAGCAAATGAAATTATATATATTACTTGACTATATATATTTCAAGATTAACTATTTACAATTTCTTTTATGTATGGATTACCTTCAAAAGTATTTTACTTTTGAAATCTGGCACTATTCGAGCCGAAAATTAGCTTGGTCAGCCTACCAAACTTAGGCTTTATTTGGGACAGCGTCCTTAGTATTTTGCTCTTTAAAAAAATTTGATGCTAAAAAGTTATTTTTATAACAATTTTAAGGCTTCGTTTGGAACGGTTTTTTTATTGCTTCTTAAAACAACTTTTTAGTTTAAAAATTAAACTTTTTATACTACAAAACTGCTTTAAAAAGCAGTAAAAAAGTCGTCTCAAATGAAGTCTAAAAAGTTATTTTCATTACAACAGCTTTATAAAATAATAAAAAAATTGCCCCAAATAAAATCTTAATGCATACTGATTTTGCACTTATATTTAGTGAGAAATTTTACTAGTTTATTTAATCATGATATGATATTGTATGGATTTTTGTGCTCTTTTTTTTTTTTTTTTTTTTTTTTGAAGAATATAGCAAATTATTTTCATCAAATAATGAACTTTATTTTCACCATTTTTTTGAAATCAAATAAAAGAAAATCGTCAAATTTTTTTTTGTCCTCTTAATGGCCAGCTTTTCATTAAAAAAGAATTCAAAGTTGGTTGGTATTTTTAATTGTATTTAGGTCACACTTGCCGTGATGTATATACTTGTTAAATAGAAGCCTTTAGTATATGAGAATCGCTGTTTACAAACGTCAGTTTTTTAGTGTATTCCGCTTTGTGCAAAACAATCAGCTGGAAGGACAAAAGGTCAACTTGCCCATAGCTTTGTTTCCATCAAAGTTTTTTTTTTTATTAGGATATTTAGATTAATTAAGTTAAATTCACACACACATCATATACATAAGATTCGAATTCAAAACCTCTTGGTTGATAGCCAAAGCTCCTAACTAACAGATCAAGATGAGTTGCGTTGTATCTATCAAAGTAAAAAGCTGTAGCATATCTTCCAACAATGACTAGGATGATACTAATTCAAAATTATTTTGATTTATATATAAAAAAAATTTATAATATGTATCTTTTTCACTCATATATATATACACCGAACAAAATTATATTTCATGCATGCATATACATTTATGTTGTATATGAATCTGAGTATATATTAATATGTCAACAAAATATTATATGTTTAAATATGAATCTCAAGATAATATTTGAATTGAACCTTTTTAGTTGAACTAATTGGCTCGAGTAAATAAGCCCAACGATGCTAAAAGTGGTTTGATCTCATTCCAAATCAAGCACTAAAGCATATATGTATGAAGATTTTGGGATATTAATTGAATGATTAAATTGTCTTTAAATCTAGCACGATTGTAATCAAATTCACCACTGTGAGACAAATCCAATGAGCACAAAATTATTCAATTTTGAGGTTCTTAAAGCACTTAATTCTTGATAATCGTTACCAGCCACAGCCATCACTGACTATCATTACCCAATTAGGGACATCCAACCACCGTACCCTGACCTCCGTTATTTAGTCAATACTATATGATCGTCATATTCAATTCGTAATTATCTAGAAGCCATCATATGACGTTTGGAGAGAGCTTGGATATCTAAAGAACTTTAGAGTTATATTTGATGTTTGATGCCGACGATCACTGCCAACCACCACCATCTCTTGAATGCCATTATTTGACCACCACCGCTCAACTCTCTTCATTTCATCGTCATGCCCTGCATGTCATCGTCTAACCATTATCTCTTAATTGTCATAATCCATTCACTACATTCTGAATATCATCATCTAACTGCTGCCAACAGACCAGCATCTCCCAATTATCGTTATCCTCCCACTATCATCTAATTTTCATTGCTCGACTAACACCATCCAACCACTAAATCTCTAATATTCTCTCTATTCACAAAATTAAAAACTTGTATCACATTCTTTGTAATCTCCTCTTCTCCAAATTTAGTGGAAGATTGGAGTCTTATAATCTATTTTCATAATGAATTATTTCATCTCGGGTAGGCCCCTTAATTTTTTTGTTCTTTCCGGATTTTTCATATTAAAATTCTGGTCTCAACTTGTGTATTAGATCCTTAAATAAATTTAAAAAATATTTTTTAAAAATTAAATATGATTATTGACTTAGCTCAAAAAAATAACTCAAAATTAATCCTTTTTATACTTGACTTAAATCAAACTCAACCCAAAATTAAAATTACGAGGGTGAGTCATCCAAATCTAAGAAAAAAAATCACTCATTCTCCTCATTATTATTGGAAATAGTGACATACATAATTTAAATAAATTTTATAATTGTTTAATTATCGATTAATTTATGTATTAAAATGTTCTCAGCAAATAGGTTGAATCGCATAAGAAAATAATTATGATTTTTAAGTTTATAAACTTTCAAATGATTTGGAATCAAATAAATGATTATTAATGGCATCTTCAATCCATTAAATAATTTTAATAAATGAAATATATAAATAAAATTAGATTTTTAAAAGATTTCTATATGTAATTCGATCATCCTTATATTTTTTTGCTTGTTTGGAAAATAATTAAATTCCAATGAAAACTAATGAAATACAATATCCAAACCAAATACGAAAATATAAATTTTTAATGGGCTAAACGTAAAGGCCTTGGGCTTGAAGCGTTTATCCATAAGCCTGCAATAGACTTTAAAGAAAACAAATAAATGGAATCACGATTTAAGTAGCCCAGTTATCAACTATATTACTTTTGATCTCCAACAACATCAATAACAATAATTTTTTTTGGGTTAAAACCCACATAGGGGCCTATGCATTAAATAAAATACAAAATTATAAGTCCTTAAAAGATCCAACAGCTCACTAAAATTATAATATTTGAAGTAAAACCTAAGAGCCAACAGATCTTAACTATTACAATCAAAAATAGAAAAAAGAAAAAGAAGCCCAACATAAAAACAAATGGGAGTCAGAACAAGGCAGCAACATCAGCACACAGTTAAGGAGAAAGACGAACAACCAGCCAACATCAGGAGGAGGAGCCACCAAGGAACCTACAAGAAACCTGCAAGGGGATAAGACAGAACCACCAGGCATCAAACTGAGCCAACAAACAGCCACTAGAAAACAATCCACAAAAACAAAACCAAGAACCAACCACCACCATAAAATAAGACAACAATAACCCCCAAACTCACCAACAACCTAGCAGGATCACAACAACATCAATAACAACAATATCAAGTCTTTATCCGACTACATAGGATCGGCTACATTTTTTTTTCTCCATTGTGTCCTACTAAGAGTTAATTACCTTTGATCTCCATGCGTCAAAATTTTCGTCTCTTTCTTAGCATGGGATAATTTTAATTTTAAATAATTTCATTACAAATTTGATGAAATTACGCTTTGAGAAACAATCGAGCAAATCCACCGATTAATATATATATAAAGAAGAATTATGTTTGCATAACACATATTTATATACAACAACAACAAATCTTTATCCCACTATGTAGGGTCAGTTACATGAATCATTTATCTACATTATGTCATATTAATAGTTAAATTCTCATTTAAATCTAATCAAAAAATCATTTTTAATACTTTCTAACCAAATCTTTATAGCTCTACCTCTACCTTTCTGAACAATATAAGTCAGATCTAATACATCTACTCTCTTAACACTCTCATCGAAAGGCTAATATTTTATGTGACCAAATCATTTGAGACAACTCTCTCTAATCTTATATGTCACTGGAGCTACACCAACCTACACCCGTTGGATTTAATCAAATTAGCTCATAATAAATGAATATAAGACCCAAATTAAATCCTAACAGTTCTAAACAACTTTGCTGACAAGGCAATAAAGTCTTTGAGATATCTGATACATCGCCATAATTTATGTGATCTTATAAAAAGAAAAAGATGTCGCATCTAAATCACTTTCAAAATATTAATGTATCTTTCATGTTTGAGGCCCATTGCAATGATAATCAATCCACGTTTATTTTGACCTCCTCAACCGTACTTCATATCTATCAATTATCATTAAGAGTTTATTCCCATCTGTATCTTCTCTCAAACTTCTTTCATATTACCCATACTGCCGACATTACAAACAAAAATAAAAATACGCTATCATTCATTAAGAGTTTAGTTCATTGCTGATTAGAATCAATTTTTTGAACTGATAAGAAACTCCTTAAATAGATTAATTTGTGTATATGTTTGCAGATTTTTTTTATTGCTTGATTTATGTGGTGCTTAATCGGGTTGATTAAGGCTTCGTTTGGGACGGCTTTCTTACTGCTTCTTAATAAAGCAATTTTTTTGTATAAAAATTAATTTTTGTGTACTAAAAAGTTGTTTTAAGAAGCAGTAAGAAAGCCGTCCCAAACGAAACCTAAGACTTTGTTTGGGATAATTATCTTATTGCTTTCTACAAGAGCTTTCTAGTATAAAAATTTCTCAAAAGCAGCAAAAAATAGTGGCTGAAAGCTTTCTTACTTTAAGACCTCAATTATAATTTCTATTTGATTATTACTTTTTCTTTGATTTCAATAAATTTTTTTACTATAAAGTTGCTTTGTACAACAGCTTAAAAAGTTAATTTTTTTACAATAGCTTTACAAGATAGTAAAAAAATCATCCTAAACGAAGCCTAAGTCCTTACTAATTATAAAAAGCTCACATGAAATGGTGGGGCTATATGAAGATTCTTCATGATGGTGTGGGACGAATAAATATAATAAAAGCATCATGCTAATTTAAAATTAAATGTTTCTTCTAATATATTTAAAAAAAAAAGTCCTTAACTAATTGACCTAAAATCTCTACCATTTAATGATTTCAGGAGAATAGCTTTTATGTCCGGTTGGATAAATTAATAAGTGTTAATGTGAGATAGAAATACACTCATATTTTATTTTGCAATATGTGAGAATAAAATTTGAATACAATCTTCTTGAGTTAGTTCAGAAAGACATATAGTACATTAATTAACAAGCTTAAAAATTTGTTTGGGATAGCTGTAGTTTTTTATAAAGTTGATTGTGAAATTATTATGTTGAAAACAAGTAACTATTATGATTGTAAAAATTAAATTTTCCCGTCACAAAAATTTCTGAAAAATAATAAGAAAACAACAACAAAGCAACAACCAAATAAAATTATAAATTTTTTTTTAAAAGCAAAGCAATCAAAAAGCTTAAACTTTGAGATAATAAGAAAATAATTTTAGAATTTTCAGAGATTTGAATATTGCAGTTTGTGAGACTGCTCCAAAAGATGTTAATTAAAAGAATATTTTAGTTTACAAATTGATCCTTGTAAAAATTATACCCTTTTCATCTTTATACTAATTGTTTGATATGTGCGCTCGAGCATCATAGGATTTCAATTATAATTTATTTATTTATTGTAGGATTTCAATTGTAATTTATTAATAAATTTATTTTATTTTGGCAAGTGAGTGAAAGTACAGGACTTCTTGGCCTGATGAAGTAATTATTTTACTTAACCAAATGGAAAATGGCGGAATTATTAGAAGGATCAGCTTAGAAAAAATGTTTATGAGAAGGATCACTAAGATAAAATAATTTAAAAAGGATCAAAAACGTAAAGCATGGTTGCGTTTGGGCAGAAAACGCAAAGCATATTTGCGTTTTAAAGGAAAACGTGAACAGTAATCACGTTTTCCTTACAGTAATCACGTTTTCCTTTAAAATGCACTTGTACTTTGCATTTTCTTTGCAATTCACTGTTCTTTTTCGCAAACCGTTACTCACAAAACATTTTCGCAAACCGTTACTAACAAATCAGAATTTAAAAAGAAATGTATAAATAATGTTTGTTTAAAAAGAAATGTATACACACACAAATGTTTTAATTTATAATAATTATCATATTTATAAATTATTTAAATATATTAAAAATAATTTGATTTGTAAAACAAAAGTATAATTTAAAATGAAAGTTTAAAATTTCTATTTAAACATATAATGAAGATTTAATAACCTTAAATATATCGTATAATAAATTCAGAACATTCAATTTAATTAATTTTAAACTTTAATATATGTTTGTAAATATATTGTAAAAAAATACAGTATCATATGATTTAATACATTAGCAAGAAATTTTTACTTTAGATATGTGATTATTTTAAATTTAATTATAGTAAATTATTTTTCAAATTAAAATTATATAAATATAATGTAATATTAAGTAATTATTCATATGTATATTAAACAATTTTGAAAATAAATAGTTATAAATAATTTTCATTTAGTTGTTTCAATATTTAGTTTCTGAATTTTATCAATTATCTTACCTAAATATTTATATTTACGTAAATTTAAATTACGTCATTTAATTTTCTATTATTTAATAAATTTGATATTTTTGAAATAAATATGTCATTTTGGTAATTTATGTTATTTATAAATAATATGATATAAGAGGAAAGAATTTACTTTTTGTTTGTAATGAGGTTTTATAAAATAAGATATAATTTAATCTATTAATCTGTTAACTTCAAATTAATATTTTTCCATATAAATATAATTTATATTTTATTAATTGACTTAGTAATATAAATATTATTGAAATAATTAATTTAATAATAATGAAATCCAAATAATATAATTATCATTAAATAATTCCAAATTTTTTATGTAAGTAATAATTAATAAAATATAAGTACATATTATTTGTAATTAATTAGATTTGGAATAATTATTAAATTTTAATTTAATATTTAAATAATAATTAGCATTAATATTAAAAAAAGAATAAGTTTGATAGCCATTAAAAATTACTAATAGTTGTGAACATAACAGAAATATTAAGAAATATTACTCAAATTTTTTGAGAACAGTTGCACCGTCAAAAGACCAAATAGATTTCGCACATAGGTAATGCACAACAAATAAGATTATATTAAAATCATACATCTACCGATGACGTGGGAGAGACCCACTCTAGGGAGTATATATATGAGGCGTGTTTCGTCTACGGCGTTAAGAACTCGATGCACGTTCCCTTCGATCTCCCCTTTCCTCGGTGGTGCTGTCGAAAGAGGTGTAGTCTATGTAGATAGAGCGATGAACTCTGGCAGAAAGTTCAGTCACCTGGTCAACGGCCAACTGTAATGAACTAGTATTTTCTCCGTGTCCCCCGGCGAGTGGCTCCAGAATGGCAGATGAGCGTATATAGTACTCAGCCTACAAAAAATATCTTCAAATGAATATTCTTCATTAAGTTATAAAAATTATTTAAAAGATTATACGCACCAATAATCTTTCATGAGGAGATCGTCGGTAGAAGGTCTCCGGTGGCTCCGTTTGTGGTTCTAAAAGATAAATTGATGCCCATGATCTGTAGCAATGTATGTACGTCCGCAACTCCTGATTCCCCGTGCCCTCTGGTGGAGTAATTGATACGATGTACGACCTACTTCTACCCCACAACTGAAGGTACGATGTATATTCCATTATCCAATCTATATCTGATCTTCCACAACTATCAATCCGTCGAAAAAATCGGTCTATAGGTTCAATATGTATATGCTGGACACCCCCAAATTGCCTCATCACACGGTCAGGGAGGTGCCATTCCGCACCATTCCAACTGATTAGGGGCACACGTGCTCTCCAAAATTCCAACCCATCATAACACTATTGCGGTAGAGAGGAAAAAACTTGCTCCGTGTAAGGTTCCATAGTAACCTATCATTGAAGATTTGAGATAAAAATAAAAAGGCGTATTGGTTTAGCTATATATGATGAGAAAAAAGTAATATCATACATGAGTCATCCGTAACCCATCTAAATCATGACGGTATGTCCTTGTGTTTCTTGATGGGAGGTCCCGAATGAGATGTTCTGCCCATCTGTATAGTATTTAGTTAGGATATGCCCAACAAAATATGAAATATAAATTTAACTCATTGTTTTGTCATACCTGTATCCCAATGGGCGACACTTAAGTCGTAAACATGAGGCAGTCGTAGCGTGGGTCGTCCAACTTATAATCGCTCCCAGGACCACACTTGTAGCAGTGTAAGGCACCCAGCAATATATGTGCATGTCGGGCGTGTTGCATGGCATAACTCTCTGTATAAATGTGCTAGGACCGCGCTACCGATAGACATCCTGCCAAATGTGTCCAAATCTACAAGCAAAGGTAGCCACTGCAAGGAGACATGGGATTGTGACGTATCTGGTATCAAAAAATAGCCGATCATGTAGAGTATATATGCTCGGACATACTGGAGAAATGTCCTCGGTGCTAAGTCATCATATAAGTCCTTATAGAATGTCTAGCGGAGCCATCGAAGTGGTAACATTGACTCCACCTCTCCTGTACCCATCCTAGAAGTAGCGGTGTCGTCCTCATCAGCAGGGGTATGGTACACTGTATCCCTCCCTAGATGTGTACCTAGAAGCTCGTCGCAACAATCTAGTCAGCTAAGCCATCGACGTTCTGCACCAACGCACTTGGCCACAGAATTGCCGGACCATCAATTCGGAGACCAAGAATCACATGTACGTCCTGCAGTGTCATCGTCATCTCACCAATCATAAAGTGAAAGGTGTTAGTCAAAGGACACCATCTCTCAACCAATGTTGTAATAAGGTCATGATCTAGGCGAATGAACTGCAGGTGGCGTATCGAGTCCAAGCCAATTTCTCTCAATATATATATCATCCTAGGGCAGTCGACTGGCCATTCATGGGCCATACGTAAATGTGTTGCAACAATCAAAAGGGAGGCCTGTAAAAAAAAAGGACCGTCGATTATTTACAATTCAAAAAAATTAATGTTCAATAAATAGAAAGCTAACGAAGCTTCTTACCCGTTCTAGATCGTGAGCCCTATGCGAATTTCCAAGTGATGCTATGCTCATCTGTAGGGGGCTACTCTCCTCTTCAGAAACATGATCGGTCGAACTCCGTCCGGCACGACTGCGCCTCAAACTATCGGTCATATTCTAAATTTAAAAAAAGAAAAGACGACTGGTGTGAGTGTTTTGAGTTATAAGATACAGATCCATAATTATTATTTAATTTGTCTAAAAAATTTAGGATAAAAGGCGGAGCTAACAGAGGGATTATTATGTGTTCTTCATTAAAGCTATGACATAGGTCCTTGTGGGTGATTTTCTCAACAATCTAAGTTAGAATTATTTCTTTACTTAAAATTTATATATTTCCCTGTAAATATAACTTATGTATTATTAATTGATATATTAATATAAATATTAAATGATTTAATTTTCATTAACTTCAATATTAAAAGATATATAATTTTTAATATACATAGTTAATTTATTTGCTTATAATTATTTCTAAATTAGTATATTCTCCTTTTAAAATTTGAGAAAGAACTAGTCAAATGCTTTCCTGAAATGTAATAATTTCGAAATAAATATTTATAAGAGAAAAAACAGCGTTTCCATATATAGCAATACATAGCCTTGTCGTATATTAAAATTATGTCATATATTCCTAAGTACATATCGTACACGAGTTTGGAGTTGTGTTTGTGTTGGACAACATGTGAACACTCAAATTCGTGTTGAAGCTGCTTCCTGTCTTGTCCATCTAGAAAATCTTTTTCCTTTCCATGTTCAGAACATTGCATTAGTATTTTATAGTAATCCAAAAGCCATTGATCATGTTTAGAGGACCAATAATGGTATAAAATACAGTGATCTATGTCAAGCATCGACCTTCCCATCCCTGGCTCAACAATACCTTCTTTGTCACGACCAAGTTCTCGAATACGGCCCTTTAAAAAATTTATTGATACGAGGTGCATCCCAATGTCGTAAAATCTATCTTATACCAATTTCCAACCAACGGCGCGAAGTTCAATGCCTAACCTATATTCCCTTATTTTCATCACTTCATCATGTTCATGCCACAGGACGCAATCCTCGTCTTCCCCCCAAGTATGTATAACACATCTGAAAATTTCATTCGAAGCTGCCTTTGCTTCTAGGGTCTCATATGTATAGTAAGCCAAACTTTCATGCAAACGACTACTTCCTTCTTCAATAAGTTGCTGGAGGATATAAGGATACATTTTTACTAATGCAGTTGAAGTGGTCTCTTTTATAAAGCTCTAAAATAGTTGATGTTCCTTAGCAAGCGTTTTCCTATACAATTTTTAATAACTTATATATAAAATGATATATAAATATATCATATACTTGATCATTTAATATGGTTATAATTATTACCAAACTTGAAAGTTTCTAATAATGTTTACTCTAATCTTATATCTAATACTATTTACTAATATTAACTTCAAATTCTAATCAAATATATTTCAGGTCTCTAATTTATTTTTCTTTGGAAATTAGTTTATATTTGATTTTTAACTTCAATTTAATATATTGGTCGATAAATATAACTTACATTTATTTATTTCACATATTATTATAAATATTAAATAATTTAATTCTCCTTATCTCCTACATAAAATAAATATACATTTAATTAATTCTCTTTTATTGTTACTAAATTAATATTTTCCTCTTAAATTATACATTATATTTAATTAGGTTATAATTACTTTTGATTTCTAATGAGATATATTGGTCTATAAAATTTATTAACTCTTGTTTAATTTACTTATTATTATAATTTTTAAATTAAATGATTCTCATTAACTTAACCATCAAAATATTTATATATGAGATACTTTATCAATTAATATGATTTTTTTTATTATCAACTTTAGAATTAACTAATAATTTCTAATTTATTCTTATATCTTATACTATTTTTTTCCTTTATAATTTAAGTAATATTCGATTCTGAACTTCAATCTAATAAAATTATCTATAAATATGACTTATATTTTTTATTTTACTTATTGTTATTAATATTAAATGATAGCATTCTCCTTACCTTCTATAAATAATATACTTTCTAATTAAAAATATCCTTTTATTATTACTACATTAATATATTTAACTTTAAAAAAAACTTATAATTTTTAATTTACTTATTAAATTTAATTTTATATTATATATTTTTCATTAACTTATATATCTACATAAATTCTATATACTTAATTATGCAATATGGTATTAATTATTACTTAATTTGATATTAACTACTCATTATTATTTTAATAATATATCTTATATAATTTAATAATATTTATTTCAAAATCTTTTTTCATATACTAAATATCTCTAAATAATTACTCTATAGAAAATAATTTATAATTACTATTGATTTCAAAAGAGATTTTTCCTCTCTATAAATATAACTTTAATTTTTTTTAACTTATTAATATAAATTTTCATAAATTATTATTTCATTAGCTTTCACATATATATATATATATATATATATATATATATATATATATATATATCTCATACACTTACTTAATTATTAAAAACTTTTAATTATTACTGATTTTGATACTCTCTAATGATTATTGATTTATTCCTATATTTCATAGAATTTTATTTTACTTAGCACTAAATTGAAATTTTCTTCTACAAATATAACTAATATTCAAATAATTACATTATTAAAATAAATATATAATAATATGATGTAATTTAACATTAATATTAAAAAAGTTTTATCCTTTATAGATTCATTTAATTAATCTGCTTTAAATTAGTACATATTTTAAAATTACTCTGTCTCCCTCTCTAACTCTCTCTAACCTCTCTCTCCATCTCTCCTCATTTAATGTGCTTAATATTTGTTCTAATCCAACAGATTTAAAACATGTGGTGGCCAAACACAATGTATAAGAACAAAAATTTTTCCAGCATTACATTTCTATATTTTTGACATTATTTTTAAACATAAATATAGGAGGCCTACTTTAGCAACAACACAAAATCTCCTAAATCATAGTGTTCTTCAATGCTTACGTGATGTTGATACCTTAACCAACTATAATAGTGAATCCTTCCATTTCTTCTCCAAATTACTCTCAAATAATATATACTTTCTTCCTTGCAAATATATTATGCTTTGAATGAGACTTTTATGTCAGATCTACCTAATATACTTCTTATATCTTCAACAATAAGGATTAATCATATATAACATAAACTGATAAACTATCAGAAGTAATTGCTCTCAACAATAATATTTCAACACTTAAGAAATATATCAAATTACACATACACTCAATACAAACAAATAAAATTTCTTATACAAATCTTCTCTAAAAATTAACAACAATACTAACAAATTTCATAAAACATTGTTCTCTGAAAACTAAGCTTAACGGTTTAAGATGCCTCTTCTAAATAGCTTCACCTCTCCTAGCCTCAAGTAAAAACTCCCTAATTTCCAAATCATTCTCTCTTATCTTGAATGGTATTTATAGGCCAAATTAAGGTTTAGAATTTAAAATTTTTTTTTTCAAAGAATGCCTGATGCCGGGGTCCGGCAACATTAGGCAGCAAAATTTTTGCAAAGGAGCTCACGGGCTGCTTAACTTTTCCCGTGGATCACTCCTGCGGAGGGGGGACCGGATTGCCAGGAAGAAAACACAGGGGGCCTTTGCATTTTGTGCAGAAAACGGATTGGGCCTTTGCGTTTTGAGCAGAAAACGCACCTTTGGGTTGCGTTTTGCATTAAAAACGTGGCCATGCATCGCGTTTTGCATTGGAAACGTGGCCTTGCTTTGCGTTTTCCAACAAAACGCAACTACTGTTCATGTGGATGATCCTTTTTAATTTTTTTTTTATTGATCCTTTCGCTAAAATAATTTGCTTTAATGATCCTTCTTAAAATTCCGCCATGGAAAATCTGTCAAGTTGCTTTTGACGCTCGTTGAATTTTGCATTGATCTCCTCTGGCAGCCTGCTTGCTATCTCGACTCTTCAATCTTCATTGCTTTGGACTGCTAGTCTGGCAGACGGCTAAAATTGAAAATAATTGTATAAATTTTTCTTCTCACATCCTCTTCTTATCTCTCTTCACTTAGACAAAAATAATGAAGCAATATCATATAAAAAAATTCACTATAAAAATGAAAATAATTCTATAAATCTTTCTTCTCACATTCTCTTCTTGTCTCTCTTCACTTATAACAAATAAAGATAGTGCTATGATATTGTACCGGCAATGCCTCCATCTCGATGCTAACTTCTCTGTTTCACAATGTCGTAGCGCTATAAACTACAACATTGCCGCTTTGTGCTCTGTCTCAAAGGGTTCTAACTACAGCATTTTGTCGGTGGATTTACAATGCCACGACATTGTAAGGATAAGAAGAAAAAAAAATTGGCAAGCTCCCTCTTGTCTGATCTCAAGCGAGTATCTTGTCGAGCTCGACCAACAGAATTGAGATGTAAAGATTGTCACCATTGTCTCATCTACTCCTATAAGGCAAGGAGCAACGATTTTGCACTCAATTTGATCTCCATGGCTTACCATGTGCTCTTGTTATCGACCTGTCACATCATTTCATTATTGCAGTCAGATGGTGCGTCCCTACAAGGTCTCTATTGAGTATTGACTGAGCCCTCCCCCACTCTTTTTGGGGTTCTCTGAGCTCCATTAATTTTGTTTTATTATTTTTAATTTTTAATGGAGCTTTATTTTATTGCTTTTAAGGCTCTCTCTTACTATCATATTTATTTTTATTTCATTTTAAATTGGGCTAAGTCCACAACAATTAAAAAACATTACAGATCCAACGGTGAGAATATTTTTAACTGATCATAATTATTATTAATTATTTTAGAAGAAATTATATATCAGCCCATGTGACCATTGACTTACCTGTCATTAAGATTTCATTTGGGATAATTTTATTACTATTTTTAAAGTATTTTTTAGTACAAATATTTTAATTTTTGTACTAAAAATTACTTTAAAAAACAGTAAAAAAGTCATCCCAAATGAAACTTAAATGTACCAATGGACTTCTATAGACGAAGATCATTATATAGCCAAATAATGCATCTATTAATCTATCATTCTATCGAACTATGCTATCTATACACAAAGCCCTCCATATTTTTTTCTTTTACAATATTACTATTTTATTACATCATTGTCATGAATTGTTTGGTATTGTTACTTGATTGTGATTTCTCATGCAAAATTTTGGTTTTATTGCAATTTTTTAATTTATTTTTAAAGGTTTTTTCTTTAATTTTACAAAAATAACATAACATATTAACACCCATCTTCATCATGGGGAAATTGACAATTAGGCCTTTCTTGTAGTTGTCTTATTATCATTAATGATTTATTTGTATATTAAATATTTCTTTTATTTTTATTATTATAGGTGGCTTACTGTTGGATGTTGACTAGTCTAAAATGAAATCGCTCTTCTATTCATCACATAGTACTTTCTTGTTGAATTTCATATTTGTACATTTAATGAAATATATGATTATATTTGGATTCATTATTTTATTAACTTATAACTATTTATCGTTCAATGTTGTCCATATTCAAGAAAATCATAATATGATTTTGATTAATATAAACTTTAAAATGATAAGATTTAGACTTCGTTTGGGATAACTTTTTTATTGCTTCTTAAAATAACTTTTTAGTTAAAAAATTTTAATTTTTTGTATTAAAAAATTATTTTAAGAAGCAGTAAGAAAGTCGTCCCAAATAAAATCTTATTTTAAGATTAGTGCTATATAAAAAGATTTTATATTGTATTTATTTTGAAATAAATCTAAGAAAATAGTATATCAAACTAATCTAAAATAATCTTCTCCTATAATTAGAGTTTATGGTAATAATGAAGGTTCAAACAAAAGAATATTTTATTCCTCAAATTTTGACTAAAGCTTCTCTTAATTAGTGGTGAGATAACACATTCTTATCAATATCTTTTCTTACTTTAATTTAAATTATTAATAGTTCTTCTCATAATGCTTGACAGAATATATGTGTTGATTATTTGTGTTAGGCAATAGTATAACAATTTAATATATATTATTCTATCAATTTTGTCAGACCATTAATATAACAACTTGCACTGCAACTAGGAACTTTGGTTGCCCAACCCTACAAATATAATATTTCGATTTATATAAATTCATTATGTTAGTTTTTCAGATAATAAAATAAATTTAAATAAAAGTTTTAATAAATATAATTAAATATTAATATATTGTTTACAATATAATAATTTAATATCCAGCAACACTCATTTAATTTAATAATTAGTTTAATATCTATTTGATGATTTATTTTATATTTTTATATTAATTTTTATAATTTATGGATTTTTATAGTTAGATGTATTGTTAAAGATGTTTTCAAAACATTAAAAAAATAATTAGATGAATAAATAAGATAATTTAATTTAATTTTGTTATCAACATTGAATGCCAAAAAATATTAGAAATAAATTTAATGAAAAATATGAGAATAAATTTATAATTTTTTATCTGAACTATATTTTTAAATCTAATTTAATTATACTTTATTAAAATTCTCTATAGAGTTGCACTGAATAAAAATAAATAAATAGATTTGAATAAAATTTATATTTAAAAATTAAAATGATATTCAAATTCAATTAAAAACTAAGTCAACAAATTAATTCTATATTTTGATTCATTCATTTATGGCCCTAACAGTGCAATTAATGGATCAACTGTTCCCTCGGACCTAATAACTAACCTATTTATGAAGTTTTAATGATCTGCAGTATTATATTTCTAGCATAATCAATGGCTCGCATGCATAGGACATTCCCTCTTCAATAATTTATAACAAAGATTTTAAATGGTTTTTATTTGAATAATAATATTATTGTCAATATATAATCTAATTTTTAATTGCATACATACAGTTAAAATAATTAACTTAGTTGATATAAAATTAGAGTTTTATAACCAATACCAGATATAAAAATAATAATAATTTCCTAGAAACAAATTTATTTCTAATATATTAAAAAAATCTAAGTACATATATATGTAAATAATTTTGGATTTTAATATGAGCAACGCATACACTATTTGGCCTAGGCTTTTGTTACCATATTATATGCCTCTGTAGAGTAGAATGAATCAATCATCCTTTAGTCAGTCAATGATTATGTCTTGTGAGAGAAGTCTTGGAAATAATGTTTACATTTATCTCAGATCTTTAATTCATGAATGACAATAACTATAACAAGGTGTACAATGTCACAATGCTAGTAGTGGAAAAAAAAAATTATGATGCATGCAACAGTACTATTGTGGGCTATTAATGACTTTCGTGTTTATGGCATGTTATATGGACGGAGTACTAAAGGAAGATTTATTTGCCCATATTGTGCACATAATACAGAGTCTCTATGGCTATTTAAGAGTAAAAAAATTTGCTTATATGGGTCATCAACGTTGGCTAACATCAAGTCATGTATTTCAAAAAGAGAAGTAGTTCTTTCATAATACAGATGAACATAGTTAAGCACCTAGGAGGATTTCTGGTGGTGAAATTTTGGCTGAATTACATAATTTTTAATTGACTCTTGAAAAAATTACTAAATATGAGTTGAAAACATTAAAGAGAGGTTACGAAGATGTGATGTCTGCACAAGAGAGTGTTGCCAATAAGTAGAAAAAAAAGTCATTTGTTTTTAACTACCATATAGGCAACATAACATATTTCGTCATAATTTGAATGTTATGCATATAAAGAAAAATGTATGTGATAAAATCGTTGCTACTTTACTAGATCTTGATAAATCTTATAAAGGCAATTTATATACTCGATAGGAATTGATTTAGCTTAGAGTAAAGTCTGAATTATATATGTATTCTCTTAATGACAACTATTACATATTACCACCATCTCCGTTTACAATGTTGAAGGATAGGTTGTATTTTGTGAAGTTCTTGAAGTTTGAAGTTACCGAAGGGGTACTCATCTAATATTTAAAAGTGTGTTAACCTTAAAGAGTGCAAAATAGAGGGCTTAAAAAATCATGATTGTCATGCATTAATTGAGGATACTTCGCCTATTACTCATGATGTGTTAGAGCACCCTTGGGGTAGGTGGTGACATGCATGTTAGATGACGTTTCGTTAGTGTAAGCTCATAGATATGAGCTTAGACACTGCGATAATTTAACAATATATATAGAGTTTTACAAGGATGAATAGAGAAGAAAAACGAGCAAGTAACATGCATGTACACTTTCATGAGTGGTCCAAAAATAAAGTAAGTTGTCAACACCTTTTAGTTAAAACCGCTTCAATTTGTTTTCATTTTACACATTAAAATGTGTCACTTACATTGATTTCTTAAATTAATGTAGATTTAATACACCTTAGACACAACCGTTTCTAAAGAATAGTCATTGTTGTTGGTCCTAAATGCATTGCATGACGATTCAAATGATTTTATATTAATGGATATCACTTTCAAACCAAAGCTCGTGATGAAAATAGGAAAATACAAAATTATGGTGTAGTTAACACAACTTAAGTTGAAAACTTTCACTATTATGGTGGAGTAAATGATATTATTGAGATTAATTATTAAGAATTATTTTATGTTGTTTAAATGTGGTTGGGCCAACACAACTACATATGGTATGAAAGTAAATCATTATGAATACGTTAGTTAACTTCTCATGCTTGATACACACTAGTGAAAAATTGGAATATGATCCATTTGCATTCTCATCATAAGCTGAACCCATTTTTTTTCTTTGAAGATCCAAAAAATAAAAACTAGAAGTTTGTTATAAAAGTATAACCAAGAGTTGTGTTTGATTCAAGTATGTCACAAGATTGACAACAATCCAATATAATGTTATGTAAGTAATAATGAATTTCCATTTTAATTATGCATAGCTATTTTTCTATACTTGTTTATATTATGAATCTCTAACAATGTCGTATCATCATATATGTATGACAGGTGGAGGTTTATTATGGCATGTGAAAAAGGTCATATGTCAAGGATCCTCTAGTGGCGGAGATAGTACTGGCAAATCATCAAATAACCCCTTGACTCCAGTGCTCCCATATTTGATAGAGGAGTAACGGTCTATTGAGACTCAGAAAACTCTGAGGCAGTTTTCAAAAGATCCATCGACAGATCGATAGAAGATGGCATTTGGATTATAGGTTTGTTTTGACATTTTAGCTGTGTATTTTTATATGTACTTTAGCATGCATACTTTAGCTGTCCAATACTATTTGTTTCCTCATATGACTAGGGGGCTCCAATAAGGAGAGGGGGAACAACTTGTGTGGACATATGCCTCCATGAACATGAGTTCACATTAAGGTTAATGAGAATGGGGTGTCATGTAATGTATTGGAGTCCATCCTGCTTGGTTCATATCTTAGAGTTATAGCTAGAGGTCATGTTTTGGCATAAATCTCTTTACCAGATTGGCTCAATAAAAGGCATGGAACCTTAAAAAAATGTTAGTTAAATTTGAGGTAAATGGCATTGTGTGTGTGTGGGGGGGGGGGGGGGGGGTTTGATTTTGACTATATATATTATGGGTTGCTAACTTTATCATTTAATATTTTGTAGGCAAATGCGCCATTGGATTTTGCAATCGCTTGGGGTTAAGTGGCATAATTACAAAACTAGCATGAAAACAAAGAACTTGGATAGTAGGCCCATAGAGGAGATTATGGAGGTTGTCCCAGCAGGAGTGGATCCAACGTAGCGTGTCAGCCGTCAATCATGGTCACAACCAAATGACCAGATAAATTAATAAGACTCGAAAGTGTAAATGATTTATTTTTAGAAAAAAAGAAAATAATATGATAATTATATATTGCAAGAGAATACAGCATAAAACATTAAAAATACGAAAAAGCAGATGTTCCCTTATATTATGGGTCGAGTGAGCTCTGTTAGGAGACAACATGAGATGCTATAAATTTCATTTGGTTAGATTATAATTGCTAGCTAGTAAAGAAGTTAATATGCATCTACTTTACAGTCAATACTAGATCACCTACAATTATGAAGAATCAATTGTATACATAAAAATGGATCTTAGTCATCTAACGAAGCCAGGCTAAAATGGGTAATATTAAAATATTTCATAGTTAATAGAATGAGAATGTTGAGCTCTCACTTTATCTTATTTAATGTAGATAAAGCTTGTGATATGCATGTTGAGGAAGGGTTAAAGCTAGAAGATGAAAATTTAAAGACAAATGAGAGAGTGTTCAAGGCAATCATGAAGCTTGAACATTTTGGGAGAGTACAGACACAAGGGTTTGGGGTAACTCCAACCCGATAGTTTCCTCAGAGCACCAACACTCTAGGCAGTAGCAACAGCGGTAGTACATTTACTTGGTTTGCAAGACTTGAGGATCAAATGCTAATACTTCAAAATGGAATGAGACAATTCATGCAGCAATATCAGAGACATCATCCACATCCATGAAGCTCAATTATGATAAGTAAATCTAAGCTAGAAGATCATTTCATTTATAATTTATCTTATCAAACTACAACTTACTGATAGTTTATTTTTTATTATTAAGGAGACAATGATCAGTTCTCACCTGAATGATTTTGAATGCGAGAGAGAAGGAAAGGGAAAGGAGTACTAGAAATTGGATGTTTGATATTTTCATATTAGGAGTCCTTTTTTGTAAGCCAAAATGTGAATGGCTAGTAGAAACTTTGAAATTTCAAGGATAAATAATTTTGATTTGAATATTATATGAACTCCAAAATATCTATTTTGAATGTGATTAGCATATCCTTTTGATATGCATTCATTTCACTATATAAAAAAAATTTTCTGCTTGTTAATTTTCATATATAATTAGTGTATCCCTTAAAAGTACTTATCAATAGCTCTCGTTGCTTACAATATCATTTCCCTTTAATTTTGACATGTTGGACATAAGATTTATATGCTGATAGCATTCACTCAATTTATATATGAACAACGTCATTGAATTTTTCAGGATGAAAACAGCTTTGCAATTTAAAGCTTTGTAATTTGATCACAAAATTCAGTTTGTAGAATCCTATATTTTTTTTCCGGTACTGTAGAATAACAACGGTTTTAACCGCTACTACATTATAACAATGTGGAAGTTAAAATCGTTGCTAAGTCTTATATTTGAAGCGGTTTATAAACAACTGTAGAAGATCCTTATAGTAAATACAAATACATCATATTAGCAGCAGTCATAAAACCGCTGCAATGAATTTGGTGGCGCTTAAACCGCTGCAGTTGATAAAAAATCAGTAGTGAAGAGAGAAAGGGGCTTAAAAACTAACCAGGGGGGTGAGGAGAGGTGCAACTGCGACAGTGACTCAATTGAGAGGAATAGAGAAGGACGGCATAAGAATGACAAGAAAAAAAAAATGACGGAACTGGATTGGGGGCCATGAACTAGCTAAGTCCAGGCATATCGAATGTCTATCAATGAATAATCCATCTGAGACTTTACATATATATCATCAGCAGAATATTCATGAACAATATGTTGATCAATTATTTAAATACGATGAAAATCCATCATTAATACATCGGCAACTCAAACAGAACTTTTTTCACAGTTAAGAATCATCGCCATTAGCCACTTTTCTTGTACTCTTTACAGTACTATTGATAATGTTTCTTCCACTAAAGTAGAGTTTACGGGTTGTTTTCTAAGCTAGAATGAAATGGAGGAATTAGATGTTGAAGACGGTCGGTAATATTTATTATAACGATTCAAAGCAAATGTTTAAGATGGATCAGTAAGGGCCATACAAACAAATGAATAATGTAGGAAATAGTGCTTACATGATGCATTTTTATAACCAAGTATCATGCAATACGGCTTATTAAGGTTTCGTTTGGGAATGTTTTCTTATTACTTTCTAAAACCGTTTTTTATTATAAAAAATTCTTGAATTAATTTTTTTTATATTAAAAAGCTGATTTGAAAGCATTAAAAAAGCCGTCTCAAATGAAATCTAAGCTGGTTAGCATAGCCTCCCAACATCATAGAACGATCTAGAACTTGTTAAAGAAGTTCCATAATGATTAGCTGAAAGTTTATCATCCAAATACATATACACACACAGAAATACTGTTTGGACATTTCCAAGAAATGAATATCTTAATGTATTATAAAGAAGATGCATTTTATTAAGAAAAATTCATGATAAACTTGAATGCTCTTGAATTTGTATGATTTATAATTGTTGTGTCCTGGAATTTTTGCAGCAGTAGAGAGTGATATAGTTTAGTGTCTCAAGTTTGATCGAAGATCCAGCACATAAATAGATAAGAGAGAATAATTATATAGTCTGTAAGGGAGACCATAATTTTTATGTGGAAACCCTTAAAAAGGAAAAAAATTACGGGGCTTAGCCCAGTTTAAATAAATCAACTAATGTTTGTAATTGATTACAAATGAGGCCCTTCCTTAGAAGGAAGGTCTTGGCTCGATGTAGCAAATATACATCATACAGAGTGCATTATATGCTTGGAGTTAGAAGAATCAGCTTTGATATGTTCGTTTGGGGCGACAACATCATAGTCGGCGAGCGATGTAGGTCGGAAGGACCATAGTCAGATGCGGTGGCTGGAAGGATCATAGTTGGCGGACAATTGTGGTCGCAAGGACCATAGTTGGCGGGTGACGGAGGTCAAAAGGACCGTAGTTAGTGTTGGTGGATGAAAGACCGTAATCAGCGGGTGACGGAGGTCGAGAGGACCGTAGTTGGGCTACGGTGGTTGGAAGGACCGTAGTCGACGGCAACGAAGGTCGGGAAGATCATAGTTGGGCGACGATGGTTGGAAGGACCGTAGTCGGCGGGCGACGGTGGTCAGAAGGGCCGTAGTCGGCGGGCGATGGTGGTCGAAAGGGCCGTAGTCGGCGAGCGACTGTGGTCGCAAAGACCGTAGTCGGCGGGCGACTGTGGTCTCAAGGACCGTAGTCGGCAGGCGACTGAGGTCAAAAGGACCATAGTTGGTGTTGGTGGTTAGAAGATCGTAGTTAGCG
This sequence comes from Dendrobium chrysotoxum, assembly GCA_019925795.1. Classification (NCBI taxonomy): domain Eukaryota; kingdom Viridiplantae; phylum Streptophyta; class Magnoliopsida; order Asparagales; family Orchidaceae; genus Dendrobium; species Dendrobium chrysotoxum. The sequence goes on from CM034307.1 coordinate 56,111,548, forward strand.
GGCGACGGAGGTCGGGAGGACCGTAGTTGGGCGACGGTGGTTGGAAGGATAGTAGTCGGCGGGCGACAGAGGTTGGGAGGACCGTAGTTTGGCGACAGTGGTCGGGCGACAGTGGTCGAAAGTGTCGTAGTTGGGCAACGGTGGTCGGAAGGACTGTAGGTGATCGACGAATGGGTGGAATTCCGACGGCGGTAGGAAAGAACACTGGCAATGGTCAACAAAAGGGGTGGAAGTTCGATAATGGTCGACGAATAGGCAGAAGTCCAGTGGCGGTGGACGAACATGCGAAAGTTCAACAGTGGTTGGCCGACTGGAGGAAGTTCGGCGGTGGTTGGAAGACTGGCGGAAGTCCGGTAGTGGTTGACGAACTGACGGAAGTTCGTCGGTGGTCGGGAAGAACTCTAGCGGTGGTCGGCGGACGGGCGGAAGTCTTACGGTGGTCGGCGGACTGGCAGAAGTCTGGCAGTGGTTGGCGGATGGGTGAAAGTCCGGCGGTGGTCTAGAAGAACTACGGTGGTGGTCGGCAGCAAGCAAGCTCCCAAATTCTTTCCTTCTTCGCCTCCCTTCATGTGAAGAATGGGAGCCTATTTATAGTTTTTTTAGAGTGGTATGACTTGTAAATAGGGAGAGATCAAGGGTAAGGTTGGAGTGGTTTGAATGGACGGTCGATGTTGATCTCCTTGATCATAGATTGTTTATTAGCCATTTGAATGTCTTAATGATATCAAAATTTGGCGATCTTGGGCTCGTTACATTCACATCATCGAGCCGCTCGATTCAACTATAAGCATGTCACGTTTGGAAACTGTTTGGTAATCCAAATTATGGATTGAATCTTCCAAATGTGCTTCGGGTCTTTGATTTGGACTCATTTGGGCTCGAATTGAGTCAAATTTGGTGTCGTTGGGTTCATATTTTCGAGATGTTAAGTTCGACTATAAGTTTGCTAAAATTGGAGTTCGGATGATCTTGAATTTAATTTTTAAAACTTCAATATCTCATTTTTGCTTCAAGATTCGTTCCCGATCAAGATGAATTTTTGATGATATATCAGTTGCCCCCTATTTTCAGATGTCGAAGCTCTAGAAGTTCAAAAATACATATCACAGATTTTGTGGTTCTTTTTGACGTATTTTGAAACTCTTGAATAGTGCGATCTTGTGCGTATTATCTTTCTTAATACCCAAAACCTGTGATGTATCTGATCTCACGGTGAAATATCATCTTGACCTTTTTTAATTCAATAGACATTCGACATTCCATTAACATGTAATATATAGTATTTGAATTACTAGTTTATGAGATTAACATGTCTTAATACTATATATCTTAAGAGTTTAATACTGCCTCGTTTCCTCGTTGTAAGAATAATTAAGCACTTTCGGACTTCTGATATATAAGTCCACCTTTGAGTATAGCACTATATTCGTATATAAGCATTGTACAAGATCTGTATACTAATTTTTATAATACATGTACAAGAACTGTATATTATAATATACAGATCTTAATGTACAAACTTATTGATTAATATCGATAACATGTATATATTAATATACTAATCAATATATATAACTGATATATCGCCAAAAAATCATCTTGATCGGGCACGAATCTCGAGGAAAAACTCAAGTTGGAAACTTCAAAAATTAATTCGGAGACCATTTAAACTCCGATTTCAGCAAGCTTATAGTCGAACTGAGCGTCTCGGAAATATGAATCCAACAACACCAAATTCGACTCAATCCGAGCCCAAACGAGTCCAAATTAAGAACCCGAAGTGCTGTTGGAAGCATCGAACAGCAATTTGAGGTACCAAACGATCTCCAATTTTGACGAGCTTATAGTCGAATCGAGCGGCTCGACGAGACGAATCCAACGAGCCCAATATCACAGAATTATGATACCATTAAGACCTTAAGATGCACAATAAACGGTTCATGATCAAGGGATTCAATATGAGCCGTTCATCCGGATTACTCCCTATTTGCCCCTGATCCTTCACATATTTATGGGCTATGCCACTCCAGAAAAACTATAAATAGCCCCTCATTTCTCTTAAGAGGGGACCTAGGCCAAGAAGAGAAGAAGAGAAGAAGAAGAGAAGAGAAGTCTAGGAGGGAACAGCTCCTCCTCGACCACCGCCGGAACTTCGCCGGAACTCTGCCGGAACGCCACCGAAGCACCACCGGGCGCCCGAGGGACGCCGGAGCTCTGCCCTACACGGGAGCAACATCGGAATTCTGCCCGACGCCAGAATTCTATCCGACGCCCGAGTGACGTCGGACTTCTTTCCAAGTGACGCCAGAATTCTGCTCGACACCCGAGTGACGTCGGAACTCTGCTTGGCCTTGTAACTGATACTCATTGTAATCTGATCGTCCTGAATTTAAAGGACTAATCAGCCTCGTGTATTTCAAATAACACTAGTGGAACTCTTTCAATTGGGCGTGGCCCCGTGGTTTTTTCCCTTTCCAGGGTTTTCCACGTAAAACTTCTGGTGTTACTATTTCAATTCTGTTTGTGTGCTGGATATACGTACAACGCTGAGACGGAAAATTAAAATCTATCGCCGCATATATTTGAGTCCGCAACAGTTTGGCGCCATCTGTGGGAAACTTATCCCACAACTTCAAGTATTGCTACGATGGTCAACAGGCGTAGCAGTCGCCTCATAGGAGCCTCCCGCTCTCACTCTCATCAATCCAGAAATCAGTCTATGAATCATAGACGTCCAATATCTGCCTCTTTATACCCCGGGGGGCAAAACGCACCTGGAGAAGGGACTTCGGGACCCTCCCTAGAAGAGAGAATTCAAAAGATGGAAGAATCTCAAAACGAGATCCTACAACTCTTGCGAGAGACTCGACAACCGACCCTAGCACCTCAGGAGGAGGTTCTTCTCCCTCAAGATCCACCACGTGTCGAAGCTGTTCAAATCGAACATCTTCAAGACGAGATTCCTCTTCCTCCACTCAGGAGGCATTCGCAGTCGCATCAAGATAATGAACTGGCTGATACAGCAAGTTCTACCCATCCTTCAGGTCGACAATCTCGCCTTCCTCAAGACCTCCCTGAGGAGCTAGCTCAACCTCACATTGCTGAGTTCCCTCGCAATGCCCTACGCCACGAACTGCGACGATTGGTCCGGGAGGAGTTCCCTACAGGAGGCGTAAGGCAACCTCTTCGTCAGTGGGACTTCCAGGAGTCGTCACCCCTGACGGAAGCCATTCTTCAACACCCTATTCCGGCTGGCTTTAAGCTGCCAAGCATCGAATCCTATGATGGGACATCCGACCCGTACGAACACATCGACCATTACAGAACCATCATGCATATTCAACGAGCCTCAGACGCGCTCCTTTGCCAGGTTTTCCCTGCCACTCTTAAAGGACAAGCTCGAACATGGTTCTATTCACTTCCAGCCGGAACGATCCCCACATTTGTCAAATTGGCCAAAGTATTTGTCAAACAGTTCGTAGCCAACCGAAGAATTGCTAAGGATTCTTCTCACCTTTCTAGGATTCGTCAGAACGAGGGAGAATCATTGAAAGAGTACTTTTAACGGTTTTTTATCGAGGCTTGACAAATCCCAAGAGTAGACCCAGAATTGCTCAGATGGGTCTTTCTTGGAGGACTTCGTCCTGGCCCCTTCTATTCGACACTCATGCACGATACTGTTCATTCATATGACGATCTGATCCATCGTGTGGAAGCACAGATGTCAGCAGATGAGGCAATAAACGCTCACAGAAAATAGTTCGAGCAACCCATTGGGAAGCGCAAGAGAGCACCTGAGATGGATAATCTATCATCACAACGAAAAAAGCAAGGGAATAACAATCTACCTCCTAGACCCCCACTGCCTACTCCGACTACAATCAAATAAAAATGAATCCTACTGATGAAGAAGCAACAGCTTTTCAAACAGACAAAGGATTGTACTGCTACCGGGTAATGCCCTTCGGGCTCAAAAATGCTGGAGCAACTTATCAGCGTCTCATGAATAAGGTTTTCAAAAGCCTTATTGGACGTACTATTGAGGTGTACGTAGACGATATGTTGGTAAAAAGTCTGGAAAAAACCCAACATATCTCTGACCTGAAACAATGTTTCCACTTATTAAGGCATTACAATATGCGACTCAACCCCACTAAATATGCTTTTGGAGTCGCTTCTGGAAAGTTTTTAGGGTTTATGGTAACCCATAGAGGAATCGAAGCTAATCCGGAGAAGATCAAAGCACTAAGGGACATGGTGCCGCCAAAGAACATCAAGGAGGTCCAAAGGCTGAATGGGAGAATTGCGGCACTATCTCATTTCCTGGCACGTTCAGGAGACAAATATCTGCCCTTCTTCAAGATACTTAGAGGCGCTCGTAGCTCCGGGTTTCAATGGACAGATGAATGTCAAGAAGCCTTTGAACAATTGCGAAAGTATTTGGCTTCCCCGCCACTACTTTCTAAACCAATACCATGAGAGAGATTGTATTTGTATATGGCTGTATCTATCCAAGCCATTAGTTCGGTTCTGGTCTGAGAAGAAAATGCTATACAACGTCCTATCTACTATGTTAGTAAGATTTTATCTGAAGTAGAGGGACGTTATCCTTTGGCAGATAAGATAGCATTGGTGTTAGTTTATTCCGCCAGAAAACTACGCCCTTACTTTCAAGCCCATTCAATTGGGGTTTACACGAATCTGCCGCTAAAAAGCATTCTGTAGAAGCCAAAAGCATCAGGCATGCTTGTTAAGTTGTCTATAGAACTGGGAGAATTTGATATCCACTACTTGCCTAGACCTGATATTAAATCTCAAGCACTAGCAGATTTTGTAGTTGAATGCACCGTTCCAGTATCTGATGTACAACCGAGTGCTTCACCTTCTTCTCCATGCTGGACGTTGTACGTCGATGGAGCTTCAGGGAGTTCTGGGGCTGGGGCTGAAATTTTATTAATCTCTCCACAGAAGGTTACCCTTGAGTACGGGCTTCGACTCAAGTTCCCGGCAACCAACAATATAGCAAAATACGAGGCCCTTGTTGCTGGGTTGAGACTAGCAATTGACTGTGAAGTCCAGAACCTAATAGCCCACACTGATTCCCAACTAGTCGCCTCTCAGGTGGAGGGAGATTTTGATATTCACAACCCACAATTGGCTCAATATTGTAGCATTGTGAAGCTACTCTTAGCCCGTATAAGGGAGCATCAAATCATACATATCCTCCGAGAACAAAATGCAAGAGCAGACGCTCTTTCTAAACTTGCTACATCAATAACGGGGGACATCTATAAGAGAAGATGTATCGAGGAAATCCACTTTCCAAGCATTCAGGGTCCATGGGTCATACAGTCAATTGACGAGCCAAGAGAGATGTCTTGGATCGAACACATCTTGTCTTTTCTGAAAGATGGGGTGCTATCCGAAGATCCTATAGCTGCAATACGACTTCGGAGACAAGCTGTAAATTTCACCATTATCAGCAACGAGTTGTATAAGCGCTCCTTCATTGGGCCGTACCTCAAGTGTCTCCCACCATCAGAAGCTGATTACGCGCTTCGAGAAGTTCATTCAGGAGTATGTGGAGAACATCTGGGAGGAAGAGCGTTAGCTTACAAGATCATGAGACATGGATTCTATTGGCCTACAATGAAACAGGATGCACTTGAATTCACACGAAAGTGCGAAAATTATCAACTGCATTCTAACCTCACTCATACACCCGCTCTGGAGCTTGCATCCCTTCAAAGCCCCTGGCCTTTTGCCCAATGGGGAATTGATATAATGGGACCTTTTCCTATAGCGACTGGACAGTGAAAATTCATTATTTTGGCTGTAGATTACTTCACCAAATGGGTGGAGGCGGAACCTTTGGCGAAGATTACTGAAGCAAATGCCAAGCAATTCTTATGGAAGAACATAATATGTCGCTTTGGCATTCCCGCAAAAATCGTCACTGATAACGGGACACAGTTCACCGGGAAGATCTTTACATTTTTTTGTAAGGATTTTCATATTCAGCTCATTCACACAGTTGTTGCCCATCCTCAGACTAATGGGCAAACAGAGGTTACAAACCGAACAATCCTGAAAGGGCTGAAGACACGCCTAGGAAAGGCTGGGGGGCAATGGGCTGAAGAACTCCCCAATGTCCTCTGGGCTTATCGGACCACCGCTAGAACTCCTACAGGGGAAACCCCATATAACCTTTGCTTTGGTACAGAAGCAGTCATACCGGTTGATATCGGAGTTCCTAGCCACAGAGTTCAGACTTTCGACTTCAAAAATAACGAGGAGAAGCTTAGAGAAAATTTGGATCTCCTCCTAGAAGTAAGAGATGAAGTCTCGCTCAGAACTGCTGCATACCACCAAAGAGTTGCCCGTCACTATAATCGAAGGGTGAAACCTCGCCCTATCACTATTGGGGACTTAGTACTACGAAGCATTGAAGCTGCTGGAAAAGGCCCTCAGCGAAATAAGCTCTCCCCCCTCTAGGAGGTTCCTTATTTGGTAGCGGCTATGGTCAAGCCTGGAACCTTCAAACTGAAGGATGCTGGTGGAAAAATGCTTCCCCGAACCTGGAACGTGGGCAATCTTCGCAAATATTATTAGTAGGAGTTGATACTGCTATCTGTCTATGTGTTATGTTTGTCTTATATTTTATCTTCTCCTGTAATCGTGTTATAAAGTTTTTCGTACATCCCTTATGTGTTGATTATAGAAGAACATTTTTCTTATATCCCTAAGTTATTCTAGGGAACCGCTATCTCATATTACAAAGCAATATGATATTCACTTTGTCGTGCTATTATTTCTTCTCTCCAAACTCTTTTTTTGTGATTCGAGAAATACACAATCTATATTGTATCTCAATCACTGAATGATCAATCCCAGGGGAATTTGATCCGACCTCTTCCGCACAGGTTAATGTCATCAAGCAAAGGCTTTGACTAACAACCTCGGATAGGTCAAATATCCTAGGAGGATATCTTGATATCAAAATCATTTGATCCCAAAAGGACTTGATCTGACCTTTCCCAAACAGGTTAATGTCACCAAGCAAATGCTTTCACCCCGGATAGGTCAAAACCTTTAAAAAAGGATATCTCGTATTTGTTCAAGTCAAAAGAGAGCTCACTAAAATTCAAACTGAAGTAAAACTAAGTGAATTTTATTCGCATGTGAGAAAAGAACATCAACAACTTCTTTATATATCACTGAACATCGAGTACACCAAATAAAAACAACGACATCGAGCATACATACAATCACTAGAAAGAAAGCAAAGTGATACAAAACAACATCAAAGACATCCTATAGAATCTCAACATCATCCTCGTCCTCCTCCAAGGCAAAAGCTCACTGTAACTCACTCTCCAGCTCTTCACCACCAGAGTCTGAAGAAGCATCACCAGAAGCCTGGCTAGGAGTCAACCCCTCGATCTCCGCTCCAGTCTTGCGATGTACTGTCTGAACACCCTTCATGAAGCCCATGATGAAACCATCCTCTGCGCACTCTGCCTCCAAGGCCTTCACCTCCACATCATAAATATGACTGCGAGCCTCCTGAATGTAGTCCTCAATAATGATCTTGAAAGCATAAGACTTCTTGAACTCTTCAATAACTGCTGACGGCAACTGCTGGGCCTCCTTCTCAGACAGTACACTCTGAAGCCTCTCATTCTCAGCCTCAAGGACTTGCTGAGTCTTTTCCTATTGCTTGATCGTCGCTTGTGCCTCCACTAACTCTATATGCAGACGATTGTTTGATTAAAAAAATATTGTTTTGAAAATGGTTTAATTTTCTTTGGGAAAGTTAAATTTCTGAAATTTAAATTTTATAATCGAACACTTATTATGAATAATATATCACCTCGAAAGGGGAATATATCGTTCTCTAATAGGTTCAGATTACAAATATTGATTTACCCTGATTATCGTAGTCAAACTCAAGGAGAAACAACATATGATCCCTAAGAATCAAAATGATGTTAAATCCAATGTTTAACTACAATAATCTAGTAAAAAGATCATTGATTTCATAATCAAGATCGCGATAATAGTATGATATATCTTTCCAAGGAAAGAGGATATCGTCTGTTATCGATCATCTGAAAATGACGATAATGATCGTTGACTTTTGATTTTTCCAAAGATAATTAATTAAAGTTTTGAAAAAGATTAATTTTGAAATCAGGTCTGGGTTTCTAAATCTCCTACGAGCGCAAGCCCTCGTAGTTAATTACATTGTAGGAAACTAGAAAATTTCCTACGAATACTCTCGATTAAAATAGCGATACGAATTTTACTTAAGATTTCAAAGATCGATATCAAAGAAGGTTAAGGACTTGAATTTTCAAATGGGATTGGTTCAAGGTTGAGCACTTATTTCTGGAGTCAAAGGAGAAGAGTAGGAGGTGTTTTGAGATTCTGAATTACTTCAGAAATACCTCAAACTATCCTAAGTGTTGGGCTTGAATTAGATTGAAAGAAATTTTTAATTTGAGTGGTTAATTTTATTAGAAACTGGGAATTAGATTCTCAGAAGATTGAGGTCTTAAGATTAAAGACATGTCTCAGATCCTAAGTCTAAAATTGAGTACTAAGAATCAGTGACCCAGAATCCTAGCTAATGCAATACAATCCTGGACTTATCCCGGCCTGGATTGGGGAGCCAGCTAAACCACCTAAACGCTTTTAAAAAAACCATGAGTCAAGGTCTTTTAAATGTAGAGTGGTTAGGGACATTATTTAAGATTGAGTTTGAGGAGTTGGGGGTCGACATCTAGAGCAGATTCCTAATTGACCCCTCAACTTATATTGGGTGAAATGCTTAAGCTAAAAATGCAATTAAAGATTTAGACTCAATTTTTAATTTGTATCTAATGCAATGCATGCTAGTTGACTCGATAAAATGCTTAAATTAGAATGTAGCAATTTTAAAATCAGGCTTAAAAATAGATTTTATCCTAGAGATTGCACAACATCCCCTTAGACAGAACTGCACCCTAATAGGTCAGGTGGTCTGCCAAAACCCGCAGGCGGGGAGGTGCCTAACAAGGTAGAGAAAAGTTCAATATGAATGCATAAAAAACTCCCGGCGAGTCCGGGCTTACTTCTTAAGAGCGTTAGAGTTTCTATATGAGCTTAAATTTTTTAATTTTGTTTAAGTAGAAAAGGTTAATGACCGTACCCTCACGAGCCTCCGATCGGGTTCCAGGCTAAATCAAAATCGGCATGCAATAAGCGCCAAATAAACTACTAAAAGCATGCGGGTCCTTAATCGCAATCAACATCAAGTAATCAAATCAATCAAATAATTAAATTAATTAAATAAATGCTCAAACTGAAAGTCCATAGGCAAGTGCCTTTAAATTATACAACCCAGGGTCTGCAGTAAAGTAAAGTGGCCGGGTACCACTGACTACAACCCGGATTCTACTCCTAAGACTCAAGTGACTTTGAGATTTGAGATTCTTCTCGTTCTTCACTTCTTTGTCTTCTTGAACCTCCTTGGATCGTCGGACCTGGATATCCAAATGAAAAGAAACTCCCCCTGAATAGGGGTGTTATCTTTTCTCTTTGGATATTGGAAATTTATCCTAATTTGGATCTCCAAATGAATAGGAACTCTCCCTAAGGGATGTTCCTTCCTCTTTGGATTCCAAATTGGATTTTTAAATATCTCAATCTTAAAGTACTTTAAACAATACAACTCAAAATCATATCAAATTACATTAATCAAAATTAAAAATCTAGACTCGATCCTGCAGGGTTATCCTAATAATCAGCAGTTTATATCTGACATCCCAAGCAGTTATATGTTTGAAATTAAAATGCTCAATCACAACCACACTTGGCCATGCTCTTTTTGATTTAAAGGGGGACTTAAGCAATTTTCTGGAGCACCTGTGGCAATTTAATAATTATAATTTTGCCCCCTTTATTTAATGCCCTGTATGAGCATGGCCACCTGCATAAGATTGAATTAGTACAAAACGTCCCTAGCCTAGGGGTAGATCTATCGTACAATCAATCATATCACAGAATGCAGTAAATAAATAAACAATCACAGCAATTCTATGTCTAGCAAACAGCATGTAGTGAAAGCTCGAAAACCCGGCACACAGCAGAAAAGTAAACACCGGCCTAGCCTAAGACTAGAGTTGGTTGTCCTAACAAACCATCTAAAGTGTGTGAGGTAGGCTGTGTGGCTTTGATGTGTCCTAAATAGGCAATTGATTGAAGTTGTTTAAAGTTCTGGTTGATTGAAAGGCTTAAGGGGGATTTTAATTGAAGTTTAAGTTTTAATTATTTGAAATTGATTTTAAATTTGATTTTAATTATTTGTTGGACACCACCTTTGTTTCACATCGAGGCCGTGAAGTTTATTTCACCTTCCTTGGGGCTAATTTAATAGCCTTGTAGGCCTGGGTTACCCAGTGGTACCCGATATAATGAAGTGATTTAAGTTTGATTAGGGTTTGAAGGTTAATTAAGTTTTAATTAAATTGATTGATTGCTGGTTTTAAGTTGAATTAATGTTTTCTGGAATTTTGAATGATTTATTGGATTTTGGAATTTTCCGGGTTATTTTAATCATTTAATAAAGGGGTTAAAAATTGACTTTTTGATTTAAAATGTTTTCTAGAAAGTTCATATTTTATTAAAATACTAGACCTTAATACAATCAGTTAGACAGTAAGTACATTAAAATTGGATTTTTCTACATTTTATTATGAAGGTTTGAAGTTTTGACTTGATTTTGAACTAGGTTTGACCAAAAGTTGACTTTTTCAAATTTGATTGATTTCTGGAAACTTAATATTTTTAATAAATATTAGAGCTTAAGATGAGTTGTATGCCTTTGAGTTTGCTCAATTTGGAGTTCATTTGAATTAGTTATGAATTTTTGAAGTTTTGAGTATTTATTGAATTTTTAAAATTGTTTAATTAGAGACCCTTTTTATGATTTGAATCCAAATGACCTCCAAACTCCTTGAAATCAACTCCAAAGGTCAGGAATGACCTAAGGAGTGATTTCCAAGTGTTTGGAAATTTTCTCGAATTTTTAATTATTTTTAATTAATTAAATTAATTAAATATTGAATTTCAATTAAACTTAAATTAAACTTAATTTTGAAGTCCAGTCAAGGGGCTTTTATTTTTAATTGATTAAGGGTTTAATTTTGGTCAGTTTGAGGTATTATTGTTAATTTTTGGATTTAAATTTGAATTATTACATTTTCTTGAAGGTTTTAATGCTTAATGAAGGTTTAAGTTTGATTAGGTTAATTAATGGACTTAATGATTTCAAATTCAGTGAAACTTTTTCTTGAGGCTGTATGTGTCACTAGGTTTGAATGTTCAAAGTTTCAACTCAATTGGAGATGTATCCTAATTATTGGAATTATTCTAAGTTATCTAAACAAAGTCCTTAATTATTGTCCTTAATGATGTCACTAGGTTAATTGATTTCAAATCAAAGTCACTAACCCTTGATATAACATACACATGATATGCACATATTAAATAATCAACCCTAGATCTAGGAGAGCCCTAAAGCTAGGTGGTGTGTGTACCCTAAACATGCAATTCAAATTAAAGCTTAATTAATTGAGTGACTAATCAATGAATAATCAACGAAATGATTATACATTGATTAATCACTAATCCACATGAATTCCATTCAATCATGCATAGTCCATGTTTAAAACCCTATGTGATCTCTCAAATTTCAAAAATTTAAATATATATATATATAATTTTAAAGTGGGTCTTTAAAATATACTTATATATAAAACTTATATATAATAACATAGGTTTTAAAATAAGATAAGTAAAACTATCATCAATTAAAAATAATCTGAGAGATCCATTGATTTTTGATATAATTTAAAAAAAAAAATATTTGGTTTTGAAAATAATCAACTAAATATCAATTAAATATTAAAATGATTAAATAGATCAAATTATTTAAAATAAATTAAGCTTCAACTTCAAAATAGTTTTAAATCAAAATATTTAAATATCAAGGCATATTTTACTTAATGCTAATTAAAATATTTTATTTAATATTAATTAAATATTAAGGTATTGGAAAATATCCAATCTTATTTAGTGAAAATATTTTAAATAAAAAAAAAACTAATCTTAAGGTAAAATACTCCAATTAATTTTATTTAAAGTTTGAAAATATTTAGATTATTAATTTAAATTTTAAAAGATATTTTGATTATTTATAATTAAATATAAAAAAACATGAGATATTTAATATTTGTGATAATTTAAAATATATATAATATTTTAAATTAAAATTATTTTTTAAATAAAGCTCTTGAAATTACAAACAGTTTGATATATTATAGGGATTTTTTTTTATTAATATTTTATTTTTAATGATTTTTTGAAATTCCTGGATTTAAAATAGGTTTAAAATTAAGTAAACCTTAATCAAATTTTAATTCGGCGGCTGAATGCCACATGGCGACATAGGATTGGCCCTCAAAACAGCGGTGGCGGCGGCACCGGTGGGAATGACACATGGCGGCTTCCGGTTGGCGGGAGCAGAACACGGGTAATGATTGCTAGGCGGCGCAATCATTGCGCCGCCAGCAATCATCAGACAAATGATAACGCAGACCGCGTTATCACTAATCCACGTCGGCATTGATTCTCGGCCGTCGGATTTCCCGTGGTTTGCTCTGGACGGCCCAGATCGAGCTAGACCTACAACGGATCCGCGGAGTCATTCGAGCAGTTAGATAGAACCGCGGTTAAGCTAGATCTGGACCGTTGATCATGAGATCAACGATCCAGAACCCGTTTAGTGTATAGCAGGCTGAACCGAAGCTCTAGAAACGATTTTTTGAGTCGTTCTCGAGATCGGATGGCTTATTCGACTTAAAATTTTAAACATAAACTTATGGAATGAACAGAAATGATGTGGAATTGGATTCAAAGCTTAATATGCACTTAGTAAAAACTTATTTAACTCTAAGTGTCCTAAGCTAGGGTTTTGATTTTTACCTAATCCACACGGTGGATTCGGGAGTTCTTTGGCTCTCTGAGCTTGTTGACTGTCCACGCTTAATATTGCTGAAGACTTCGCGAACTGATGAGGTCTAGATCGAACCCTATAACTCCTTGGATGGATTTGAGCTTAACTCACCGGAATCCGGTCGCCGGCGAGGTTTGACCGGTCGGATTTGAGCTGGAATGGATGTGAGAGAGGATTAGGGCTCAGGGGAACTGGAGGCTTGATCTGGAGGAGCTGTGAAAGTGAGAGAGGGCTAGGGTTCGAATGAGGGCTCCAAATGGGGTGTTACCCTATTCAAACAGTCCCAAACCATTTGGATGGCTGGGATCGACTAGGAGGGCTGCTAGGATCAAGACATCTGTCCCTAGGGTGGTTGGGAGCAGGAGAATCAAAGGACAACAAGGACATTAGGTGTAAAGGGGAATTTGTCTTTGCATAATCACTTTGGGACCATTTGGGCTGGTTAACTTCTAATCTATGGATTAGAAAGAATTTCAGGGCTTTCTAGAAATGGATTAGAGTTGCTGGAATGATTTGGAATGGAGGAGATTTGCTCTAGGAGGTCAATTAATCATTTAAAGCCCTTAAAACCCTTTTGTTGACTAGGTTGACTAGTCAATAGTCAAAAGGGAAGCTGAGGTGGCAGTAGGGGAGTCTTAAATGCTAATTGGAAGGATCCTAAGGCAGCCTATAAGTTGTTTGAGTGATTAAACCAAAATCATAAACATTTGACCAAGATTTTTAAAGGTTTGACTTGGTCAAATTGACCATGATATGACTCATGGTATGTTCATGGATATTTAAAATTTGCATTAGACTAAAATTGAAGGGTTTTGAGGTTTACTTAAATGGGATTTGAATATATGTGATGCTTGGATTTTATGTTGACTAAATTTGACCATATATGAGTATGGTTGACCAAGTCAACTAGTGATTGGGTTAAGGTGTTCAATTCAACCCAAATCATCAAGGGTACATTTGAATGAAATTTGAATGAGATTTGAATGCGTTTGATGTTTGATTTAAAGTGGAAAAGCTCAAGGGCTTGAACTGGTCAACCTAGGTTGACTTGGTCAACCAGGCTGACCCAGAGCCAGGGTCTGGACTAAATCAATTTCAAATAATATTTGAAGTCTGGTAGAAGTGGTTTGAGGGTTTGAATAGGTCATTTGGGTCAAATCACCTATTTGGGTTCTTAATGGGCTAAATGGGTCGACTAGGTTGACTTGGTCAACCAGGTTGACCCAGGGTTAGGGAATGGGTCTGACCAGTTCAGAATGACATTCTGAGTCTGCTGGTTGTGATTTCAGAGTCTGGGGAGGTCATTTGGTCAAAATGACCTATTTGGGCCCTTAATGGGCCTTTTAGGTCAACCCTGGTTGACTTAGTCAACCAGGTGGGTCCAGGGTCTGGAAATGGGTTCAACAGATTTGAAATGACATTTGGAGACCAATGGAGATGGTCCCAAGGTCTGGGGAGGTCATTTGGTCAAAATGACCTGTTTTGGCCCTTAAGGGGCCTTCTAGGTCAACTAGGTTGACTTGGTCAACCAGGTTGACCCAGGGGCTGGTTCTGGGTTCAATGGGTTTGGTTTGATATTTGAAACTTGCTGGAGGTGGTTGCATTTGATTTGGAGCTCATTTGACCAAAGTGACTATTCACACCCCATAGGGGTATTTTAGTCATTTTGCCCCTGGTCAACTAGGGGTCAAATTGAGTCCAACAAAATACAGTTTATTGCTCAATGATTCATAATCAAGGGTCTGGAGGTGATTGGAGGCTTTGTAGAAAGCTCCAGGGTCAAAATCCACTGGGTGGTAGGTCCAGTGGCATGGACTGTAAATATTTGAAGGTTTTACAGCCTTTGGATTTCAATTCAGTTTCTGGGGTTAGAGACCTCAGAATGAGCTCAAATTTGGAGAATTGCCTCTAGAGACATATCACATCAGTGTGGAACTGACAGATCCTGAATCAGAGGTCATTTGATAGGGTTTTGAAATGTTTAAAGATTTGCTGGAAAAGGCTTTCAGGACTTAGACCTTTGGCCTTGGATTTGAATCTGGAAATCTGGTTTTGAATTGGATTTTGAGCTTGAATGATATGATTTGAATTAAGCTTAGATTGAATTGAAGCTTGAATTGATCCAGAAGAATCTTAGGGTTAAGAATAGATCCTAGGGTCCAAACCAGCTTAAGGGGATCCTAGGGTCTAGAATAGATCCTAGGGACTGGAGTCTGGGAAGATTCTAGAATCTAGAAGTCCTAGGAAAATCCTAGGATCTGGGGTCTGGAAGAATCCTATAATCTAGAAGAATCCTAAGATCTAGGAATCCTAAGATGGGAGGATCTTAGGATCTATAGTAGATCCTAAAGTTTGATTTCTAGGAAGATCCTAAGGTTTGGAAGTCCTAGGGCCTGGGATCTAGAATAGTCTTAGGATCTAGAAGAATCCTAAGCTCTAGATAGATCTAGGAGAATCCTAGGGTCTAGGAGGATCATATGATCTAGAGTCAGGTAGAATCCTAGGGTCTAGGAGGATTATATGATCTAGAGTCAGGTAGAATCCTAGGGTCTAGAATAGATCCTAGGGTCTGAAGTCTAGGAGAATCCTAGAATCTTGATTTGTCTTAATTTGTATTGATCTGGGGTCAGGATTGATTTGAATTTGGATTGATCTTAAAGTCTGGATTGATCTAAGATCAGATTGATCCTAGGGATTGGAAAGATCTTAAGGTCTGGATTGGTCCTACTGAGCTCATACAAAAATGAGGTCAACAACGATCCATCCGTTCATTCTGAGAAGAGACTGAAGTGATCTTGTTGGCTAACTCTGTTCTACACCCCTCAAGCTAATCCTCCACTACCTTCATCTCCTTCACTTTACTATCATATCTCTTCTTGTACTCTCCCTGAAGATATTTAACCTTCACAAACTCTTTATTCCAATCGTTCAGAGTCATGGTCATTTCAAGCTTGAAATCAGAATACTGAGACAAGAAAAATATCAGAAATATATTCCTTAAGAAATGTAAAAAAAGGAGAAGAAGTAAAGGAGAACTCACCAACTCCTCAGCCCGTCGGCGGCCGATGCACTGATGGTTCAACACATCTTCTGGAATATATGACTTGGATGGAGAAGCTCGGGGACCTTTGCTAACAACTGTCAAAACCTCATCTGCCCTCTTCTTCCTCGATGCCTGCAAACCTTCCTCGCTCCCTGGTCGCTTGGAGTGGTTCTTTTGGGGAACCACTTCTGGAACTCTAGCAGACTTCTTCAACATTTGAGCATGTGATCTCCCTGCTTGAGTAGATAATCCGACCTTGAACAAGTACTCCTCATCTACATATCTACTCAAGTAACGCACCTCGTAGTGTAGAGCATCTAAATCAGGGAGCTTGAGTATCCTCAACAAATCTTCTGCTCCAATGTGAAGGGGGACAGGTAACTCTTTCAACTTTCCCCATTTCTCCTGAAGACCCCAATCATTCTGCACATAAAAGAAGTTGCTGATCCAACCTTTCGAGGGGTCTCGGGTGCGGATGTCCAACCACTTGCACCTGAATGAAATACGTCCCTGCGCGTCGCTAAAGAGACGCCCCATCCGAGAAAGGCACTCTAAGGAAAGTACTACTCCACGGTCTCTAAAAAGCACAATCAGGCCCATCACGATCGACATGGCTCTGTATGAAAATTGAGACAAGCATACCCCACAAATCATCAGAATGTCGATCAGTTCGGAAGAAGGAGGAAATCGTAGTCCCGCTCGCAGACTAAATTCATACACCGTCACATATCCCGGGGGAGGGAAGCAGTCACGATCAGTTCTGGCCGGCACCTTCATCACCAAATCATTAGGAAAATGAAATTTTTTCCTAAATGAAATGAAAGAGTCCTCAGTGACGGTGGAAATCACATCGTCAGCCTTCGGCGCCTTTTGGGTCCTCTTTGAAACTTCAGATCGTTGCGCAGGACAGTCTTCTGAAGGATTTTTTTAGGATGCAGGATCACCCATTTTGCTTCCTTTACCAAAGAGGGGGCGCAAATCTAAGTAGGGAAAATCACCTAAGAAAGACTGCGGAAAGCCTCCGAAGTAGGAAGAAAAAAGGAGGAAAAATGGAGAGAGGAAGGGGGAAAGCCGCTAACTTCTGCGCAAAAGGAGGGGTGCCGAATCAAGTAGGGAAAGTCACCTACTAAAACGACGGAAAGCCTCAGAATGCCAAAAGCTAGAAGGCCAGGAGAGGAGGAAGAAAGGAGCGTTTTGTCCCCTACCCTAAGGGGTGTATTTATAGGATGAAAAAGGGAGAGAAAGAGAGGGAAAAATTGAAAAAAGAGGGGGAAAATGTTTGAAAATTGGAGGGATGATGCTTCTAGAAGAAAGTTCGAATTTTTCGGAATTTTTTCAGAATTTTTTGGAATTTTTTCGGATTTTTTGGGATTTTTTAATCCATGTGGGCCCCACAAAAAAAATGAAAAATAAGGGGCAACTGCCGCGCGCCCCAAGGGGCGCGCGCTCCCGCGCTGGGGCCGCCGGCGGCCGGCCGGCCGGTTCAGCCGCTAACGAGTTACCGGGCTCCGATTTTGGGCCCGGACGGTCCAAATTCGACGTTTTTGGGGTCCCCGGACACATTTTTTGACGTTCCGGACTCAATTTTGACACTTTCGGAGCTCAATGGGGCCTCTATGATTAGGTTCGAGCAAACATTTAATTTTTGGAACGTAATTTTTTGCGATTCGGCTAATGTAAAATACCGGAACAAGTATTTTTGGACTCGTGGAGCTTCGATCCGAAAATAGGGGGGCAACTGATATATCGCCAAAAAATCATCTTGATCGGGCACGAATCTCAAGGAAAAACTCAAATTGGAAACTTCAAAAATTAATTCGGAGACCATTTAAACTCCGATTTCAGCAAGCTTATAGTCAAACTGAGCGTCTCGGAAATACGAATCCAACAACACCAAATTCGACTCAATCCGAGCCCAAACGAGTCCAAATCAAGTACCCGAAGTGCTGTTGGAAGCATCGAACAACAATTTGAGTTACTAAACGGTCTCCAATTTTGACGAGCTTATAGTCGAATCAAGCGGCTCGATGAGACGAATCCAACGAGCCCAAGATTGCAGAATTCTGATACCATTAAGACCTTAAGATGCACAATAAACGGTTCATGATCAAGGGATTCAATATGAGCCGTTCATCCGGATCACTCCCTATTTGCCCCTGATCCTTCACATATTTACGGGGTATGCCACTCCAGAAAAATTATAAATAGCCCCTCATTTCTCTTAAGAGGGGACCTAGGCCAAGAAGAGAAGAAGAGAATGAAGAGAAGAAGAAGAGAAGAGAAGTCTAGGAGGGAACAGCTCCTCCTCGACCACAGCCGGAACTTCGCCGGAACTTTGCCGGAACGCCACCGAAGTACCACCGGGCGCCCGAGGGACGCCGGAGCTCTGCCCGACATGGGAGCAACATCGGAATTCTGCCCGACGCCAGAATTCTACCCGACGCCCGAGTGACGCCGGACTTCTTTCCAAGTGACGCCGGAATTCTGCTCGACACCCGAGTGACGTCGGAACTCTGCTTGGTCTTGTAACTGATACTCATTGTAATCTGATCGTCCTGAATTTAAAGGACTAATCAGCCTCGTGTATTTCAAACAACACTAGTGGAACTCTTTCAATTGGGCGTGGCCCCGTGGTTTTTTCCCTTTCCATGGTTTTCCACGTAAAACTTCTGGTGTTACTATTTCAATTATGTTTGTTTGCTGGATATACGTACAACGCTGAGGCGAAAAATTAAAATCTATCCCCGCGTATATTTGAGTCCGCAACAATAACTTAATTTTCAAATATATATCTGATAGAACAATTATATTTTAATATAATTTTACTGAGAAAATTATAAGCATTAACATAGTATTTAATCAGTATATAATATTAAGTCTCAAAGCGGTTTTTTTTTTTTTTTTGAGTTTTGTGCTGCCGCTTTGGGCAACTGAAGTAGTAGCAATACCGCCTCGATTTTAATTCTTTTTTTAATATATTTTTAGATAAAAGTAATTAAATTGAGGCTATTAAAATTCTAAAAAAATAAAAAAAAATTCTAGAAATCTGAAATGTCCTTTCAAATTCTCCTTTTATATATTAAATGAAAGTAATTAATTTGTCTTAAAATTCCAAAAATTATATTAATTTTTTTTTATTTTAAAAATTTTTAGAAAAACTCTTTGTCTTCCCTCATGCAATTATAAATATTCTTTGGGAGTAAGAGGAGAAGCACGGTTCTCTTGAGTCAGTCCTAAGTTTCTCTTGGCTTGGTAGCTCGGAGAATGTTGGTGGTGATCAAAGCCTTGCCCTTTTGTGCCGATCATTCTATGGATTGGTAGCTCGGAGGGTGTTGACGGCGATCAAGGCATTGCCCTCTTGTGTCGGACTTTTTGTTGATTGGTAGCTTGGAGGACGTTGACGACGATCAAAGCATTGCCCTCTTGCAAAAATTGGAAACGACTCGATGGTGGCCTCTCTTGGGTAGAGATTTGGTAGTAGCAATGCTTGAGAAGAAATCTGATGATAACAAACGGGCAGGCAGAAGTCTAATAATGGTTGGCAACTAAGCATAAGTTTAGTGGCGGTTAGCATCCAGGTGTTGGTCCAATGATGGTCGAGCAGACTTTCGATGATGGTTCATGGTCGAGCCATGAGCTGATAATAAAAATTGAGCAGTATTCTGTTGGAGATAGTATACATGTATGCTGACGGGAGCAGATAACTAAAAATTTGATGGAGGGGATTAAATATTATGTCAACCGCAACCATCCAATGACACACTAATAATGCCAATAGAGTGGAGGCCTATCGGGGATCCAGTCTTTCTTTGAAGGAACTGAGAAAGATGCTTCGAAATGCTTTAGGGAAGAGGTCGATGGGATCCATCAATGATGTTTAACCGAGGATATTTGAGTTATCAAAGATTATTTCTCAGAATGATGCATGTTGATGTTAACTATGTGAAGAAGTCCAAGGAAGCCACCAAGGATTTTTGACATATCCAAGGTTGTTTGTCAGAGTGTTGCTTGATAACGTTAACCTATGTGAAAGAGGTCGAGAGAATCCACCAAGGATGTATGACATATCTAAGATTGTTTGTCAGAGTATTACTCAATGACGTTAACCTGTGTGAAAGAGATCGAGAGAATCCATCAAAGATGTATGACCAATCTGAGATTATTTGTCAGAGCGTTGCTCGATGATGTTAACCTGTGTGAAAGAGGTCAAGAGAATTCACCAAAAATGTATGACCTATCCGATGTTATTTGTCAGAGCGTTGCTCGATGACGTTAACATGTGTAGAAGAGGTCGGGAGAATCTACCAAGGATGTATAACCTATTCAAGGTTGTTTGTCAGAGCGCTGCTCGATGATGTTAACCTATATGGAAGAGGTCGAGAGAATCCACCAAAAATGTATAACCTATCCGAGATTATTTGTCAAAGTATTGCTCGATGACATTAACCTGTATGGAAGATATCAAATCGAATCCCCTTGGGATCGATTATGCCTTGATTGGGAGGGGGCGAATGCCGTGTATATCCCGAATCAAAGATGAAGAATGATATATCTTTAAACTGTTAATACCTTTTAGAGGTTGATATTAAGACCTTGCCCAAGGAGGAGAAGTCCATCTATAGCTTGCAATTTATCGGAAGCATCCTTACATTTGCTGGAAGCTTTGTGAAAAATATTTTCCAAAGATATTATCATAGATGTTCGAAGATTTGGATTATTTTTTTTGTCACGATTACAGTCAAGGTTGCCCCCCAATCTACATCTGATTCTGATGAAATTGATATAGAATTGGTTGATACTTAAGGGGTAATAAAAAATTACATAAGTTTTCCCCCCATCTAGGAATCTTTTTTCACAGACAGTGTCAAACTATTACATCCTAAAATATTCACGGCGATAAAAAGTGATATAGTTTAGGGTCTTAACTTTGTACGAAGATCCAGCACACAAACAGATAAGCGAGTATGATTATAGAGTTTATAAGGAAGACCATAATTTTTATGTGGAAACTCCTAAAAAGGAGAAAAATCATAGGGCCTACCTAGCCAATTTGAATAAATCCACTAATATTTGCAATTGATTACAAATGAGGCCCTTCATTAGAATGAAGGTCTTGGTTTGATGTAGAAAATATATATCATACAAAGTGTATTATATGCTGGGAGTTGGAAGAATCATTGTTGATATGTTCATTTGGGACAGCAAAATCATAATCTGTGAGCGATGTAGGTCGGAAGGACCATAGTTAGTTGACGATGTCTGGAAGGACCGTAGTCGACGGACGATTGTGGTCACAAGGACCATAAACAGCGATCGATAATGGTCAAAAAGACCATTATCTGATGACAAAGGTCAAAAGGATCGTTATCTGGCGACAGAGGTCTAAAAGGACTGTAGTCGGCAATGTTGGTCGGAGATGTCATAATTGGTGATGATCGATAGTCAGGCGGGAGTCCAGCAATAGTCGGGAAGAACTCCAGCGATGGTTGGTGGATGGGCAGAAGTCCAGCAGTGGTCGACGGACTGTCAGAAGTTTGTCGTTGGTCATGGGACTATCAGAAGTCTGTCGATGGTCGGCAGACTGGCGGAAGTCTGGCGGTGGTCAGCGATAAGCAAGCTCCCAAATTCTTCCCTTCTCCTCCTTCATTCTTTCTCCCTTCATGTGAAAATGGGGGCCTATTTATAGTTTTTTGAGAGTGACATGACTTGTAAATAGAGAGAAGATTAAGGGTAAGGTTGGAGTGGTTTGAATGGACGGCCGATATTGATCTCCTTGATCATAGACCATTTATTGGGCTTCTGAATGTCTTAATGATATCAGAATTTGACAATCTTGGGCTCGTTAGATTCGCCTGGTCGAGCCGCTCGATTCGACTATAAGCAAGTCCCTTTTGAAAACTGTTTAGTAATCCAAATTATGGATTGAACCTTTTAAATGCGCTTTGGGTCTTTGATTTTGGACTCATTTGAGCTCGGATTGAGTCAAATTTTGTGTCGTTGGGTTCGTATTTTCGATACGTTAAGTTCGATTGTAAGTTTGCTAAAATCGGAGTTTGAATGATCATGAATTTAATTTTTAAAACTTTTATCTCTCATTTTTGCTTCAAGATTCGTGCCCGATCAAGACGAATTTTTGATGATATATCAATAACATATAAGCACTAATCTTAATGACATTTATGTCAAGCATAATGCATGTTATATCAGATTAATCTATACGTAATTTTTTTCCATTTATAAGCTATGGTTAAATATCATTTTTTTTGAGATATTTAGGCCAATGAAAGCAAACTCACACACATATCACATACATAAAACTCAAACCAAAAATCTCTTAGTTGGTAGTCAAAACTCCCAATCAAAAGATCAAAATGAGCTGCGTAGATGTCATTTCATATCTTTTGACAACATCCATCACTATTATAATAACCTTTCAAAAACTTTGCAAAAATCAAGGTGTATTAACTACACATGCATGTTTCCTTCATAACAGGTAAGTGCATTAAATTAGTTGCTTTCCTTACCATTATTGAGAATAAAACCACACAACAAACAAGAAAAAGAAAATAGTGAAAAGAACGACTTAATGTGCTAAAATTCAAAATTAGGAAAAACAGTCTATTTATACTAAATTTTTTCTTACATATTTGAAAATCTTAAGAACTTAAAAGTTTCATTTTTCAAAGATAACAAGTTTTCCTATGAATTTTCTAAATCAAGCACAAGTGAATGATAGACAGTCTTACAAACTAATGTGGGAGAGAGAGAGAGAGAGAGAGAGAGAGAGAGAGAGAGAGAAAGAGAGAGAGAGAGAGAGAGAGAGAGAGAGAGAGAGTGCTCGTGCTTTTCGTGTTATGTGTGAAATCTGATTTTGTTGATCAATCGGATTGTTCTATTGTCTCGGACCTTAAAGCTTGTCCTATTCGTTGGGGGGTGCGGGGGGTTTACCCTGCTTAGGTTCGGGTGCCCTCACACAAAATTTTTTTTTCATACAATGTCATGGCGCTGTGTTCTGAGCACCCCAGAGCTAAATGACTAAGAGCAGAGCACCGCAACGGTCTAGATATGACATCGCAGCGGTGTAAGATAGAGGCTAGAGTGCCGCAACGCCCCAAACTGACGTAGCAATGCTGCGAGGCGGACTGAACAGTTATTTTTCTCATTTTTCTCATGGTTGCGTCCCTTGGTGGATATAACTTGCTTTCTCTTATTTTTTTTAGGGAAATAGTGAGAACGGTTCATGTGAGAAGAGAAGCAAGGAGAGAGCGAAAGAGAAGAGTGATCTATACTTATTTCTCCCAATTTTCATAGTAGATTTCTACTTTGTGTGGAGTGGCTCCATGGATTTTTCCTAGTTTGAGTTTTTCAATGTTAAATCCTAGTGTCCTTTATTTCCGCTACTTTTAATTTCATGTTTGTTTCTCTGTGATGTTTTACTCTCATCCCCAACAATTTTCGGAGAAAATAAATCCGTTAGAAATTCTGGCGGATTTTTTGATGGGTTTTTCCTGCGGATTTATTTCTGACGAAATTTTGACAAAATTTAAAATTTTCTAAAAATCATTATTATAACTATTTTGAAGCGGCCTAGGTATTAAAAATAATCTTAACATATAATGTATTAAAAATATTATTAAAAAAGTATTATTTAAATAAATAAAAAGTAGCTTACACACCGTGTATGCGCTTTAGGGTAAGGAAATTTTGACTATTAAGAGCCTTTAAGCCAACAATCTCCATAATTTACATCTGATTAGCAAAACCAACCCAAAGGCCATCTCGCGTTGGCCCAGTCCGCTGAACGCCATGCCCGACGTCGCCATCAAGCTATCCCAGCATCCTGACATTATTCTACATTGTAGCTTATAATTTTTTATTCACAGAAATCCCCTCCCACCAAAAAATTATAAACCCCCGCTAGCCTCCCCTTCTGCCTGGACTCCTCAGCTCGAGAAACAAAGACAAGAGAGAAAGAGAGAGAGAGAGGTCATCTTCATTCCTGAAATCGGAGGATACGATACTTGTTCATTTGAAAATGGTAAAGTGCTCTTCCTCTTCTTCTTCCTCATCAGCTTCTTCTCTAGACTCTCTGTTTTTACTGTTGTATAAGCGGTTTCGCGATTGCCGGCAAGCGAATTCACGATTCTCAGATTCTGGGAGCGGTTTCGCGATTGCCGGCGAGCGGTTTGGCAAAGGGCAAGTTCCGGGGAACTGCTGACGTGGCACGGCGAACCGACGCGTTCGTCCGCTCTTTGCCGACCTCGTTTAACGAGGAATTGATCACTGTGAGGAATGATGAAGCACCGCTTGACACGACTGTTGATGTGTGATAATCATTCCCATGGTGAGGAATTCTTCTCGCAATCGTGCGCCGTTAGTGCTTCGGCGCATGATAGCTTGCCGTATGTTAAAATTAATATTTTTAATGCTGGGAATATATCTTACAAAAAAATTGTGGAAAGACATCACGTTACAAAATGTATTATGATAAATTTTAAAATCATTTAATTTATGTTAAAATTAGTATTAAATTTGATATTTTAATATCATTTAATTTATTTTAAAATTAGTATTAAATTTGATATTTTAATATAAATTGAATATTTTTAAAATTCATTTAATTATTTTTTATATCATAATATCTTGAGATATTTTCTTTCATATGTTTTACATGCCTATGAATATAATAATGTGACTTTTTATGTAATAAGCTCTTATTTTGGCATGAGACTAAGGCCTAATATAGGATTGTTTTCTTACTGTTTTTCAAAATAAATTTTTAATATAAAAATTAAAAATTTTGTACTAAAAAATTATTTTAAGAAGCAGAAAACAATCTTTTTGTTCAAAAATTAAAAATTTTGAACTAAAAAGTTGAACTAAAAAGTTGTTTTAAGAAGCAGTAAGAAAGTCATCCTAAGTGAAGCCTAAGGCTTCCTTTGGAATAATTCTCTTACTATTTTATGAAGCAGTTTTTTAGTACTAAAATTTTTAATTATATATATATATATATATATATATTAAAAAATTACTTCATAAAACAAGAAAAAAATCTGTCCCAAACGAAGTCTAAATGATTAAGCAAGTTTTGGTGCAAATATTTCTAATAGCTGTATAATTGTTATGATAAAAATAGATTTTTTTTAAATAATTATGCATATTATAAATGATTTTTAAAACAAGCTGGATAATATTTTCTTAGATTTATTATATTTTAACATATTTGATTGTACAAAGCTGGCTTCTGATTATAAAGTTTTTGAAAAATAATTAAAAAAATTTATATTCAGTTAAAAAAAATATATAGTGACGATCTTAAGAGGAAAGGAGCAAAAAATATGCCTTAAATGAACTTTCAAAAAAGATCTATTTTAATTACTTGAATTTAATAGTAGTTCATTTTTTAATAATATTTTTAATGAATATGACTGTTCATTGCACCTGATTGTAAAAATAATTATAGATTTATAAAAAAAATACATTTTTTGAATATTATTGTGAGAATAATAAATTATTTCTAAAAATCCAAATAGCAACTTTCTAATAAGTAATAACCACTGCACTAATAAATATAATGGAAAAGTTTTTTCTCTGCAGATAAATTTTTGAAAAACAAAACAAAATTATTATTGATTCTGAAAAAACAAAATGATGAGAAAGCTTTCCCAATATATATTCCTATCATACCAACAACAACAACAATAACAAGCCTTTGTCCCACCACTACGTGGGGTCGGCAACATGAATCCTTTTTCTCCATTGTGTCCGGTTCAAAGTCAAATTCTCGTTTAAATCTAATAGAGAAAGATCATTTCTAATATTTTCTAACCAAGTCTTTTTAGGTCTACCTCTACCTTTCTTAACATAAGTCAAATCTAATACCTCTACTTTCCTAACTGGGTCATCGGAAGGCCGCCGTTTTATGTGACCAAACCATCTAAGGCGACTCTCTCTAATCTTATCCTCCACTGGAGCTACTCCAACCTTTTCACGTATATGCTCATTTCGTATCCTGTCTCTAAGAGTAAATCCACTCATCCACCTAAGCATCCTCATCTCCGCAACACATAACTTAGTATTGTGCTTCTCTTTTAATGGCCAACATTCTGCACCATAAAACATTGCAGGTCTCACCACCATCTTATAGAATTTTCCCTTAAGTTTAAGGGGGACTTTTCTATCACACAACAAGCCCGATGCATTCCTCCTATATATTCCTATCATACCAAAGTATATAAATTATAATAATAATACTATAATGCTCAAAATATTGTTAAAAAATATTTTATTCATTTAATAATATAAAAAATATTTTTTAATTGCAATATATATATATATATATATATATATATTCTTATGGGCACTAAATATAGCACCGCAATTTTTTTTTTTTTTTGCAATATTTATTTATGTTTGCAAATAGTAAAATATAAATGTATGCGAACATAATTATTCAGTTTATTTCTTAGATCAATAATATTAAAATGGAGCGATTCTCAAACCAAATTAAATAAATTTTAATTTTAAATTGATTAAGGGCCTGTTTTGGGAGAAATTATTATGTGCAGAATCTGGACATGAAGAATCATTCAGATATGTGAGTGTACATTGTACACAGTATGTATCAAATTTTTGTACACTCACAGTCATGACGATTCTTTTCAGTATTACTATTCTTCATTATGAGCCCTACTTATTGCGATAACTAAACTTGCTTAACATTTTTTAATGTACCATTTTTATATGAACTTACTTCTATACCCCTAGCCGTTATGCATCTTTTACTTTTACGTCATCCTCGCACTAATACTATAGATTTATCATAAATGATAACATGATGCAGTTCGTCTTGGTCTGTTGGTTAAGAGTTTTGGCTATCAACTAAGAGTTCTTAGATTTGAATCTTATATATATATGATATGTATATGAATTTATTTTAATTAGTCTAAATATCTCCTTAAAAAAGTCATAAATGATAACATGGCTGTATTTTTCGTATTTATTGCAGCATTATTAGATGATTAATATATATTTTTGTTAAGCATTGATTGCTTGGAGAAGGAAAGTCCATGTTTCATTAAAACCTACCATAAAATTTATATTAGGAGACAGAAATTCAAATTATATGAATTTCTGTAATTTTTTTATTAAAAAATAAGATTAAAGTGCTTTGGCCATGAATGTATTTGCTGCAAACAAACCTCTATTATTCATTAGCTGTATTGGTAATGATATGTAGCATTTTTAAATAGTTCTGATTTGGTTATATGTGAGCTGTACTATTTGGGTAAAAATGGACTTTTTTACCAAACATTATTCTTTGAAAAATCATAGCCGGACGATTTGCTCTGATTAACTTGAAAATAATATTTATTTATTTTTTTATTTTTTTGAGATATTTAGGTCAATTAAAGCAGACTCATACACACATCAAATACAGAAGACTCGAACCCAAAATTTCTTAGTTGATAATTTAAGCTCCCAATCAAAAGACCGAGATAACTTGTGTGAAAAGAATATTTAAAGAAATTAGGATTTAAGGCTTTCCTGCTGGGAATTTATCCATTTATCCACTTGTTTATGGGAGAAGAATCCCCAGATAGCTAACAAATAAACCTATTGAACCTTTTCTTTAAAATGAGGCTGCATTTTTTATAAAGTTGATTATAAAATTATTATGTAGAAAATAAAAATTTTAAAATTATTATAAAAATATAACTTTCTAGTAATTTTTTTTTAAATAGTAAAGAATCAAATAAAAATTATGATTATGACCTGAAAGTAAAGTAACTAGAAAATTATTCCAAATAAAATTTATGTTTGAGCAATATTAATATTATATTAATTTTAAATTAAATATAATTATTATAAAAGTTATTTTATTTAGATTTTAGCTATGATATCTTAATTAAATTTAATTTTTTATTAGATTAATATCTATCACTTTAATTCATATATTTGACATCAAAGTGAGATAAGAGATTATCACAATATTAAAGATTTTTTTTTTTTATTTTCTTTTAATTTGAGACCATTAGGGAGAGATTTAAATATTTACTGGTAATGGAATGAGATGCAGGTTGGCGCAGAGACGGGAAGGAAGGCCACGCTTACGCCGCCGCTGTCACTTGAAAAAGGCTTAGCCGCGGAGCACCGACCACCTAATATGTTCCATCGAGTTTTGAGCCTATTTCGTAATGTACGGCCAGGATCAGATCTCACCAATTTTCAGGCAAGCGTTAGCTCCTGACAACTTTTTTTTTTTAAATGTTATTTTTTCATAATGTTTTCTCGGAATATCTGATTAAAATTTTTATCAAAACAAAATTCAAAATTCTTTGTTTTATTTAATATAAATTTAATTAATTATTCACATTTTGTATTGATTTTTTATTTTAAATGAAATTGATAGAATAAGCGCAGTTTGTCAATTTCAACTTTAATTTTTTTTAATATGACCAAATTTATGTTATATTTTTTTAAAAAAAATTTATATCAGAATACCTTAATATAATTTTTAGAAAACAATGTTAAAATTTATTGAATTTATTTTAAAATTCATATAATATCAATATTATATATATATAATATAATTTAATAATGTTTTAATTAATTTTAATATAAATTGAATTAAGATAATCTGATTTTTTTAACATTAATCACGCCAAAAAAAAAAAAAGGAAAACACGAAGCAATTGCAATTTATTTGCCAAATGATGAAGAAGATTTGGATTAGAATACCTCCTGAAAGAGACTCCTTTAAACCTTGATGGTGTTGCCTTTGCCTGATAGTCAGCTTTCAGAAGCAATAGAGGGCAATGGAGCAGAAATTAGGTAATTTATTTTAAAGACCTGTGACAATTTTGCTGAAATCAGAAGTTGCAAGCTTGCAAAAATTTATTGGCAAAAAACAAAATTATTTGGGAAGACAGATTTAGCTACCAAACATAGATGTCCTAACTAAGCTGGAATTAGTATAATGAGGTCATCAAAGCCCTATCTGTCATGAGGACAGCTAACTAAAGTTGCAACATATTCAATCAATGTGGTTCAGTTTATACCTAATGCATTAGGCTTGCTATGTAAAGTGATTAGGTAAAATAGATTCACATAAGGAGCCTTAGTTATGCACAAAGGGTTATTAATTTTTTTCATTTTGTATTTCTTTTGTGTTTGATTGAAGAAGAGAGAAACAATTCAATCACGAGTTCCGATTAGTTCAAGTCAAGGAGTCTCAGGGTGTGCAACTAATCATTATTTTTAATTTTGGCTTCGTTTGGAATAACTTTTGACCACTATTTTTTCGTCGCTTTCAAGAAATTTTTGTACTAGAAAGATATAGAAAATAGTAAGAAAACTGTCCCAAATGAAACCTAATTCAAAAGTACTTATTATAAAGATATGTCGTATTTTTCCTTATATAAATTATGCCATGAGCTTTTGACATTTTGTTTTGATCAAGGTTGATCGACCACGAAAATAAGAATTGGTGACACAAAAATCTTAGTACTTCTTTAATAGAATACCATAAAATATGTTTCCAGAGAATGGGGCATTCCTAAAGAAGAAGACTATCATCAAATTAGGCAAGAAAATCATTGCCAAATTGGATTTTACTATTAAGTTAGAACTTCAAAATAGGATAGGGAAAAGAGCAGATAGCTATCACTCTTTTCCATGAGAGAAATAGATAGTTACAATCCTGAGGAAGAGGATATAGAACTGTGAACTTATATGCCTTATTTTCAGTGTTTCTATACAGCTCAACAAGAGAAAATTTCACTTGATCTTCAATATATTCTTACAAGAAGATATGGTGATAACTACTAGAAAAAGTGCTTAATATTATCCATTCTGTGGTCACTGGAAGCATAACCTGATCCATTCATACGCCAAAAAATAAACATTGAATTAGAATTCTAGATTTAAGCTAATAGTAATAATTACTCAATTTTGTAAAAGTAGTAATTAGTATTCCTGTATTGACGCAGCTCATCTTGGTCCGTTGGTTGGGAGCTTTCGCTATCAACCAAGAGGTTTTGGATTCGAGTCATGCGTATGTGTTGTGTGTGTGAATTTGTCTTAATTGGCCTAAATGTCCCAAAAAAGTATTCCTGTATTAAACTTAACGCAAAATAAATCAAAGGATTTTAGAACCATCCTTACTGAATTTTTCTCCTCAAAAGGAGAAATTATTACGTACGGTCATCAGACCATCCAAAGGCGAAATAAGATACGTCATGTCATTCGGTACACAGCATCGGTACATAGCAAAATGGTGACGTCGTGCGTTCTGATTCACCTCCAAACGGCATCTGATAACCGCGCGTAATAATTTCTACCTCAAAAGAGGCCTTCAATAGTTCTACTTTTACTCCTTATCACTACATTTGATCACATCATTACTTTCATATATTTGATAGAGCTTGATGCAAAGCTATAAACCATATGAAAATTGTGTTGATAGTTGATACATTCACACTTACTAACATATTGCTCCACCCTTTCTTCCTTTGACATCGGTAGCTTCCGCCTCTTTTCAACATGCCAAAATCACAGCTGCAGTGCTATGGTGAATCAGTTTACTGCACAAGTGAAGATATTTTAACGAAATGTGCTCGTGGTAAGAACAGTCTTGAAAGATTTATTGCCGTAGTTGCCTGGGCTATATCAACAACCAGGCCTGTGATCTTCGGCTGGGCTCCTTTGAATCCTGTTCTAGGAGAAACTCATCATGTATCTAGGGGAAACCTTAATGTTCTCCTTGAACAGGTAAATTTTTGTCCCATGTGACTGATACCTTAAATGTGAAAAATCTAAGATCTTTTTCTTATTGTTTCCTTAAAAAAGTTATTTTTTTCACAATATAATAAGTTGTCGATCGTCAAACTAGTTTTTTATAAAACTGTGATAAGAAAAAAATAATAATAAGTCCAATCAAATTAAGCAATGAGCTCATAAATTATAGTTTGATGATCATAATGCTAGCTAAACCATCCAGAAACAAGACTAGTAATTTTCTTAAGATCCTATTGTTCTCTTACATCTCCGATTATTTAAGTTTTTCCATGCTTTTCAGCGAGATAAATGTCTGGGGGAAAAATTTTGGACATTTTGCCACATTATTAGCCTTCTATCGACAAAGCAATAGAAAAACATGAGCCCAACTAAACAAGCCCTTAACATCTGAAAGTAGAGGGAAGATTTCATTTCAGTTCTGCACATCTCTTTATACTATATCACAGCTTCATCTCTCAAAGATTTTTTGCGTAGTTAACCCTTCTTACATTGTTAGCTTTTCTGAGTGTTCTCATAGTTACAAATTACTATTTTGGCAGGTCTCACACCACCCTCCTGTTTCTGCATTGCATGCAACTGATGAAGAGGAGAGACTAGAACTGATTTGGTGCCATTTCCCTGTTCCCAAGTTTCATGGTATACTTCATAAATTATGTAATTCTACGCTAATTTATTCAAAAGTTACACTATCTTATATAAGCTATAGATGTTCAAAGTTAGTTTTAACGTTGAAATTATTTTTTTATTCCAGCAAATTTTGAATGTTACAGCAGAATTTTAGTCACATTCAATCAAAGCTATTAACACTGGGCTGAAAACAACAGAAGCTGTCAAAATAATCGAAACTACCTAAACTCAACCCATGATATTATATTTATGATTCAACTTTATAAAAATTATATTTTAGAAGATCATTGAGACCATTGAAACCATGTAAATTGAACACCTAAATCATAAAAAGCTATGAAAAATTTTCATGTTGTCTTCTGATTGCTACTTATTTTCTTTGATTTCAGGAAAAAGTATCAAAGCTGCTGTTAATGGGAAGAGGCATCTGAGGCTTTTAAGCCATGGAGAAAGCTATGAAATGAATTCCCCTGACCTTTTCTTCAATATACTTCCAGTTCCTGGAGCAGACTGGGCTGGCACTGTTTCAATTCTGTGCAAAGAATCAGGACTTGAGGCAGAGCTAATCTTCTATAAGGGCCACTCTTTCTTAGGCTTTGGTGGGAATTCTAGATTAATCAAAGGCAAGATTTTTCACTCCAAATCATCAAAAATCATCTATGAGATTGATGGTCAATGGGACAGGTAGAACAAACTTGTTTCCTTTTCATATGATAGCAATTTTCTGAAATTTTATTATTATAAGGTATAAAAATCTACTAGGAACGTTGGGATATATTTAGTTCTTATATTGGCCACTTTATTGATGCCATTAGTCTCATAGCCCAAGGCATAAACATTTCTAAATCCAGGCTCCAAATGGTTAATATTGAACTTCTCTTTATACGTATATAGTTTGATTTATATTTGAAGGGAGCATTTTATTTTTGTTCCTTTACCATATTATTTCAGCGGTCCAGAAAACCATAATGATCCAACTCAACAGAAAATTGCTTATCTACAATCACTTTCTATTTTTATTTTACAGAACTATTTTCTTGAAGGAGCTCCATAGTGAGAAGAGCTCTGTTCTATATGATGCTAGACAAACCATCCTAAATCTCAACACTCCAATTGTAAAAGACCTCCAGGTAATGAATCTAACACATGACATGTTAAATACTGTACAGTATCTATATTTTATTTTTAACTATTTTACCAGGCTAGTTTTTATACATCAACACCATTTGAATTAGTAAAAAACCTTCAAATTACCTCTATCCTTCTTTAGGAAAAAAAATCCAAATGCCATAGTGAGAACAAAAAATTTTGGGGATACTCTGAAAAAATCAATGCCCTGTTCTTTCTCTTGATAAATTATTTAAATACACTATCAAATTACTTAATAAAATATTAAAATTGTGCATACCATGCATTATGATTTTATGTGCCATAAATATCATGGAATGTTTTTAAAAATTAATCTTGTTATTTCTTCTCAATCAAAAACTCAATGATTGTTATTATCAAAAAAGAGTGTTCCACTTTTAGGCTTCGTTTGGGATGTATTTCTTGCTGTTTCTTTAAAGCAACTTTCTAGTACAAAATTTAAAATTTTGGTACTAAAAAGTTGCTTTAAGAAGCCGTAAAAAAGCCGTCCCAAACGATACCTTAGTCTTTCAGCGTCCTAACTTTTAATGAGTACGATAGGCATAGATGTTCCTTAAAAAATAGATAAAGAATACTAGAAAGACGGATCATGTCAACATCCAAAAATATTAACTTTGACTAACCTAATTATATCCTCAAACAAGTGCTAACCTTTTTTTTTTTTTTTGCTTCAATTTCAGGAAGTAAGGCCAACAGAATCAGTAGTGGCATGGGGAGAGGTAATCAAGGATATACTAGAAGGGGATTGGGAGAAGGCAAGAGATGATAAAAGGGAGGTGGAGGAGAGGGAGAGAAGGCTAAGAAAAGAAAGAAGTTGCAAAGGAGAGGATTGGGTTCCAAAGCATTTCAAGATTTCTCAAAACAAGGAGGGTCAATGGGAGTGCTGGCCTTTGGAACCCTCAGTTCCACCATCTCCAATTATTGTTCCTCCATGAACAAAGAAAAGAGGATAAAGAAGCAAATTAGGAGAAATAATGTGGGGAATGTTTGATTTTCTTTCTTGCTACTTAATTTAAATCAACCTTTTGTTTACACTTAACTGATGCGATAAGGTTGAGTATGTGTATACTTCTAAATGTAAAACAGTTTAAACTCCTTGCATTTATAGAACAAAAGTGATTATTAATCCAATATTCAATTCTATCTAGTTCATCCTTGTCATTTTTATTATAAGAATTAGCATCTGAGAGAATTATGTAGATTTTTACTGGCACGTTCTTTACAATGTAATAGAGCAACATGTTGGCATCCACACTCTCGAAACTACTAATTCTAAGATCAACATATGTCTCTAATCTAATGAGGGTAATGTGCATTGGAAATGGGGTAAGATCTAGGCTATATTATTGATATATCATAAAAAATTTATCTTGATCGGGCATGAATCTCGAGACAAAATTAAGTTGAAAACTTCTAAAATTAAATTCATGACCATCCGAACTCCGATTTCAGCAAACTTATACTCGAACTGAACGTCTCGAAAAGATGAACCAAATGACACCAAATTCTACCCAGTACAAGCCTAAATGGGTATAAATCAAAGACCCGAAGCGCATTTGGAAGGTTCAAATTATAAATTGGATGACCAAACGATTTCAAAATGTGACATGCTTATACTCAAATCGAGCGGCTCGACGATACGAATCCCTTGGTCTCCTCCCTATTTACTGGTCATGTCATTCCTAATAAACTATAAATAGTCTCTCATTCGTCACATGAGGGGGTACGAAGCAAGGAGGGAGGAAGCAGGGGAGCAAGGAAGAGAAATAAGAGATGAGAGAGGAAGAGAAATATGAGATCTCTCTTGCCACTAAGCTCCTATTCGACCACCGTCAAACCACCTATTGTTTTCGGACTTCCGCCCGGCCACCTACTATTATCGGATTTACCCCCGGTCATTTACTATTGTCGGATTTATGCCCGGCCACCAACCATCGCCAGACTTCCGCCCGGCCGCCAACTATTACCGGATTTACACCCGGTCACCGACCATTGCTGGACTTCCGCCCGACCACCAATTATTGTTGGACTTACGCCCGACCACCGATTATCGTTGGATTTCCTCTCGATAACCGTCGCTTGACTATGGTCTTTCTAACCTCCATCGCACGCAGACTACGATCTTTCTGACCTTCGTTATCTGCTGACTACGATCCTTTTGAACCTCCATTGACAGATAACGGTCCTTCCCGACCTCCGTCGCCTGCTGACTACAGTCCTTTCCGACCTCCGTCGCTAGACTACGGTCCTTCCGACTTCCGTCGCCTACCGATTACTGTCCTTCCGACCTCTGTCATCTAACAACGGTCTTTCCGACCACCTTTGCTAGCCGACTACGATCCTTCCGACCATCGTCACCCGACTATGGTCTTTCTAACCTCCGTCTACTGACCAAACAAACATGTCAATACTGATTCTTCCAATTCACACCATGTAATGCACTCTATATAATGTATATTTGCTACATCAAACCAAGGTCTTCCCCCCAAGGAAGGGCCTCATTTGTAACCGACTGCAAACACTAGTGGATTCATTCAAACTAGGTCAATTCCCATGGTTTTTCCCCTTTTTAGGGGTTTTCACGTAAAAACTCTGGTGTCTCTTATAAACACTACACCATTCTCTTTTATCTAATTTTGTGTTAGATCTTCGTATTAAGCTAAGAAGTTAAACTTTATATTTCTCTATTGCCGCAAACATTCGAAGACGTAACAATTACTAAATTTATACACCTACATCTTTTCCTATCTTCTATTTTTCTTAGTCTCACCCTCTTTTCCCTCTAAATATAAACCGCAGAGCTTGAAGCCCTTAGAAATTGGCTTTATCTTACTTTCTTTTCTATGCAACCTTATTCCTCCACTTTGGATGGAGTTCATATTCATCAGTTTCTTTTTTATTCATAGAAATTTTAATTTTGATTATGTCTTTTCTTATCTGATATAGTTTTTGATAACAATTGTGCTGCTTGATCTTTTTTATCTTTATAGTCATATTGTATTGACATGTAATTATCTTTTTGTTTAATGAAATGGTTGGACATGGCCCTCACTTTTACTCAAAAAAATTATTTTTCCACATCACCTCATGTCAAATTTTCAACATAAAATTTGACATAGATATAGCTTAAATTGATAAATGTAACTTGCTCTTTTTTTGCATGATAACTTTAGAATAAAAAAATTATTTTGTTTCAGTAAAAGAGTAAAAAAGTAAAAAGTTTAATAACTTCATTATAAAATAGAGCTCTCTTCTTGCTTGATTGTGGGATATTTGGCCCAATTACAAGTTTGATGTCATCCCAATATCTTAAATAACTTGTTCACAGTTTGTTTGTCACATAAAACCTGACGATAAAATTATATTAACAAATAAAGATAGAGATCACACAAATAGAATTTTTATATTGCTTAATACAATCTTGCCGACATTCAAATTATATTGGCAAGTAAATATTGAAATAACGCAGATAGTATTTTTATATTATTCATTGATCTAGTTATATATATGCCCCTAGCATGTTGAAAATTCACTAAATTACCCTTATATACTCTTTAAAAAAATGATTTGAATAATTAATTGCAATCCCTCCTATTATTTGGGGCAAAGGGACCCTTTTTTTGGTTATAAGAAAGAGGATATCTTCTAAGATATACCAAGAATTTGCAGTCTTATAACATGATACATTCAATAAAAATCTTTGTTGAGATTGATCAAAAGAGGCATCAATAACAACAAAACTCTTATGATATTAATTAAAAAAAAATCACAATGAAAGCACGGAAGTATTAGTGAAATAATAATAATAATAATAATAATAAAGACAGAAAAATTAACGAGATGAATCCAAACTAATTTTTTTCTAGTCTCGGGACATTCTGTATAAGTGACCTAACTTGATTGTAGTTAGGAATTTAAGTAATGGTATATTAAAAGTTAACTTGATTGTAATGAAGAATAGGCAATTGTTAACTAAGATATCACCTATAAATGGCATGCCATAATTTAACATAGTCAAAATAAAAAAGTAAATAAGGGTTGGGTACATACACATAATACTAGTGTTTAGACATGCTCAAGCCCTAACATGTCTCTTAATTACTGAAAGCTTAGACTACTTTAATTTAGACATGAGGTAGATAATCTTATAACTTTATTTCTATTGATTTGAGACTCGATCTCTTAATCCTTAATATACCCTATATGTATTTGTGATTGGCTATAGTTGAAACCTAAAAAAGTTCAATAAATCATAATTGGTCAAGTTATTTAGCCTAATTAGCCCATTGACCTTAGCAGCCTGAATTCATCTTAAGTCTCCTTTAATGAACCCAAATCTTCATTAATCTCCCTCTAGTCTCAACTGACCATAGGTAGCCAATTTTGCTTAGATAAGGACCTTCAATCCATGTAACCTTGTATTAACTTAAGTTGACAAAAAGTGACTCTTTCGACCTCACTATTGATGCAATCTTAAAACCGATCCTTGATCCACCCTAATTAGACCTTATATGGTTTAATCGATTGATTTAATTTATCCTAATTTGCTCTAGTGAGCCTAAGCTCTTATCTTATAATCCATTTAATGAACTTTAACTTATTTGAGTCGTAATGCGACTAATTTGATCAATTAAGCTTAAATTGATCAAATTAACCTTTGATAAACCCTAGATCGTTTGTTGGATCCAAGCCAACCCCATGGTGACCAAAGCTGTCCTATATAGACTTGATAGCCCCTCACACTAGGTTGACATAAGCTAGAGCTCTTGAGAACCTAAGATACTTATTCTTGAAGATGAACCAGTATAAATTAACCAAATTTGGTTTATATTGGACCCCATGTATCTATAAAATATAAATTGACTCATCCTAGACTTTCATTACACTCCATAGGCCCTAGATGAACAACCCATTTTTAGGTTCTTAAACCTTAGTTGACCCAAATTTAACATAATTGGCCAACATAGACCCAACCTCATTTGATCGAATTGCCCTTAAGCTCACCTTGACTTGACTCTACTTGACCACGTGTACTTACATGAGAACTGTAATTGACTCTAAAGTATTTGACCTAAGGAAACTCGTATTAACCTAATATGACCTAATAAAAACTAAACCAAATTAATATTTATTAAACTAAATGAACCCTTGGATCATCTTTGCTAGTTGCACTAGATAGACAATTACTAGCTCAACTCCAAGGTGGTTGGACCCACTTGAACCCTAACCCAAGCTCACTGGAGTTTAACCCATGTCAATATGGCTCAACCCTTTGATTGCCCCCAAAGGGTCCCAATTGATTGAGATTAATTATTCTATGCGGACCACGGACGGTGTCCGGAGACCAATAAAAATGCGTCACGTCACCCCAAAAATATATTGCGGTCGGTACCGCTAGGTACCAAGCTGGGTACCTAAGCGTAACCGGACGAGAAAACCGTCCGGTGTCCGCACAAAATAATAGCTCCCCAATTGAAGCTCATCCCATGCATCCTAAAAATTAATTGAGCCACTCCATTAATCTTATAATTACTTCTCAATTAAAAAAATAATCAAATTAATCTTGTCGTTCAACAGGCACATTAGAATTCATTTTTGTCTAATTAGTCCTTAGATTCCCCTAACTTCT
The DNA here is from genome assembly GCA_019925795.1 of Dendrobium chrysotoxum. NCBI lineage: Eukaryota > Viridiplantae > Streptophyta > Magnoliopsida > Asparagales > Orchidaceae > Dendrobium > Dendrobium chrysotoxum. The sequence goes on from CM034307.1 coordinate 56,149,855, forward strand.
TAATTATAATTAGTCTTCTCCCTCCGGCTTCCTACCTCTCCCGTCATCTCCCTCTGCTCTAACTCGTTCAGTTGGACTCGTTTGCTTGCCCGTGGCGACTTTTCTATTTCTCTGATAGAAGAAGACCCTAGCGCTTACACGGGGATTCTTGGATGCTTCGGGGTTGTCCCAAGGAAGAGGTGAGCTGCGGATCTGGCCAAGTTCTTTCCCTCCGGATCTGTTTGCTTCTTATCTTTTAGTCTGTAGCTCCTATGATCTGAATGTTGCTGTTTCTCTATTGCGGCGTTTGGTCGTTTAGTATACTTTTATGCTCAGCTCGTGCTTGGCTGCATTCGTTTCATTTTGATGGGCGAGGGATTGGGTGTTAGGTCTCGTATGCAATTTTTTTCTTTATTTTTTGTTGTCTGTAAGTTCCTATATTTTGATTCATTGGATAGTGGCATTACTCTACGAATGAATTCAATCTTTTTATTGAATGAAAGGTGCGACTGATGTATATATCCCTTGAGAACATACTAAACACGGGAACTCTACGATGTCATTGGAGAATTTGAGTGTATATATATATTTGGGGACATTGAGGCCAATTAAGTCAAACTCATACACACATCACACAAGCAAGATTCGAACCCAAGACGCCAAAGCTCCAACCAATAGATCAAGGTGAGCTGCATATAATTCATTGTTCATTTTTATTATTTCCATAACATGCAAGTCTGGTAAATCAGTCTCTCCTGGTTATTAAATGTAGGGGCTATTTAGTAGAAAGATTTAGGTAGGATTTAACAAGAACTAGCTTAAATCTTGGTAAGTATTTTTTTTTTTTTGTGGCATCCATAAATCCTCTAACATCTATAATCCTATTTTACTCCTGTTATTTGCTAAATCCAATATTTATAAATCTTGTGTGGACATCTACAGACACATATAACTCCTATGCACAACCGGGAGCAACACCTCATCAGTGTCCATGATTTTGGCTAGGTTAACCAGAAAAATAATCCTCATTTTAGCATCCATTGCCTCCAACGCTTTAGCCTGCAATGATTGCTAACAGTGAGGAAGAAGAGGAGAAATTAGGAGTTTTTCTACTTTGCTTACCAAAGCAGAGATTTATGATGCGTGGTTGGTTTGACAAGGACAAAAGGGGATGATGAAGAAGTTGTTTACACTTTTAATGCATTAGATTAAAAAGAAATTATAAAATTATGGGATAATTAATTTTGATTACATAATCAAACTATGCTTATAAGTATCTCATGATGTACTTTTTTTAAATCTCATAATATTTTAAATCCTAAATCCTGAAAAAATAGCCAAATAATTATCGTGATTTAGTTAGATTTAATCAGCTTCCATGCCAAACAATTTTCAAGTTTTAATACCCCTATAATTTATTTAATCTAAATTTACAGGATTTGTTACATCCTACTTGAATTAAATCTTATTTGTAGCCAAAAAACCCTTGCTTTTTGGTGTTTTGGATGCTACATGAGCCTTTGAGATAAATTTAATTACTACCATGGAGGGAGCTATCATTTGGTTTTCTTCTTACAATGTCTGTAGTATGCAATTTATGTTCTAATGGGTGCTTAATATGTTTATCGGTTTGGATTTTTATTTAGGCTCCAAGGAATAGAGAGAAATGCAAATTAAATTTACTTCACAATTTTCATGTTAGGTGTTTGCTTTCAATATATTTCATAGGTAATTGAATTTGCGTAAGTAATACATTTTTCCATTAACATTTCTTTTCCCAACCTCCATAAAAAATAGTTATTTTTTAGAATTTTATATCCCTTTCTAACAAGAAATAATAGCTCTAATTCTCATCAGACAACAACAACAACATGCCTTTATTCCACTTCGTGGGATCGACTACATGAATCCTTCTTCTCATTAGACAAATAAAAAACAAAAATCACTTAATTTAATCTTGAACAAAACAAGCAGATGATGAGCAATTTCAATTTAATTCCTATATCATTTCCTTTTCCTTTTCCTTATTATTTCCTCTCTTTCAATTTCTTTAAGCCAAACATAGCCGAAAGGTTTGAAGACCTTCAAATTTATTCAACTTTCAAAAGTGATTCCTTGGCATTATTGTCCGCCTGTTGCGAGATAGAAATCTATATGGATCCTTTTATGTAGAAGGGAGAATTTTATTTGCCTGACTCTGGGTATTTTCTATGTATACGTTAAAGCTGATATTGATCAGTGAAGGTACTGCATCAATACAACCATAAATGTTCTTTATAAAAAGGGAATAGATATTTAAAACTTTAAAAAAAATTATAGCACCTCAGACACTCTTGTAGGTGCTACTTTGTCGTACAGTTATTTAAACTAAAGTTGTGTTGTTTAGACATTTCCAATTGTACTTGATTCTACAAACAGTTTAACAAAAAAGTCTTTTGACAGCAATAAATGTAATATTTGGTTTATCATCTTATGAGTAATCTGCAAAACACAAAATATTATAGGTTGTATTGAGTTTCTCTTTATTTTGCAAGTAGGTGTGCTGTGCATGCACCTTTTTCATTTATTTCCATCCCTTTCCTTAGTGGTTGGGTTGTTAATGGTTCAAGGATTTCAAAAACTCTTGATTCTATGCTTGCTTTAGCAGTATAAATTTTTTAAAGTTTTAGGTTCAGGGTTTACATCTGCAAGGGCAATTGCTTCGTTAGCTTCTAGGTGGTTAGGTAATTCTTCTCTGTTTTTTGTGGTTTGCCTTTCTTAAAAATCTCTTTTACTGATTTTAAGTACATTTATATGTAGGTGAACGCATTTTTAAGTTGAGAAACGCTAAGATAATGCGACTTATAACTTGGTTTAGCCCATTTAAAATGAAATTGTACCATTTCAAATTATACGGAGTTGAAAGAAAGACCTTATAATGCTCCATAAGTTGTAAATGTAGTTTTTTTTTCATAATTTGACATACTTATCTTGAAAGAAGAACCACTGTCGTTAATGAATATTTCAAATGCCCTGAAAATGGGTGAATTGTTAGCTGGGGTGTCCACACATCATTCCTATATTCAATCTTATGAGACAAATATGGTTGGAGCCTTGGATAAATGTATTTTAAACGCATGCTAAAATCTTGTAGCCATAGTTTCATGAAACAGATACAAATCTGATATCCAATCAATGTATATAACAACATGTGCTAAATTTTTAAATATCTAATAAAAGCCATTTTAAAATGGTTTGCTTAAAGGAATAAAATCTGAATCCAACTGTGCATCCACATCGGTTAGGAAATCTGATGTCAATTTGTTTATAAGCATACGTCCAATTTAACCCAATTGTAAACATTGTTTCATCTTAAATCCTCCCCAGTTTTTTGTTTCTTTAAAAAAAATAATCTTGTTATTTCATAGATGTTTTCTACTCTTTTTAATTGTTTGGGCTATTTGGACATGTGGCAATATTGGAATTACATTTTTACATTTATAAATTTCTATTTCTATAGAAGGGAAAGGACTATTCAAAAACTTTGCAGTAGAAGATGTGGGCATAGAAGCATGGAGAGTTCACAAAGCTTACTGGGGGCTAGTGCAATAACAATAGAATGACATGCAATCTATAATAGCTTGAAAATTCCCCACGCCATGGAGACTATTGGTGTAACTGTAGGAAACTGTCCTAAAATAGTAATTTATAATTATGGGGCTAGTGCAACCTTGCGTTCAGGGTATTTTAACATCAAAGTTCATGTATAATAAACAAACGACAACCATAATAAAGAATGGCATTGCTAATACTAAAATAATGAACTAATAACTTAAAGAGCTCATGCCAAATTGGCTTATCTAGTCAGCAGAGGGGCATATCAATGACGAGATCCTTTAAACCTCAAATTCCCTTGATGACTACATTACCTTGATTGATAAATCATTTCATTTTCTAACAAGACTAAATGAAACCTTCACTTTCGTTTTCTTGTATGGCACTGGTTGGGACTTTTTTACTATACTGTCATTTCTAATTTGTGTTCCTGCATAGTGGAAGGTCAATTTCTATTAATGTTCTTAGATGATCTGAGAGAAACTCAATTCTTACTAGAATTTTTATAGACCTAAACTTATTTCATTTCATTATTCTTCTGCTGATGTGCGTTCTTCTACCTCACTTCTATGATATAGTTCTTGACTACTACATCTACATTTTACAGGGGCATTTCACTTTTTTGATGATTGGCACAATCAATCTCTTTGGTGATGGTCGGATATGATTTTGCATTCTTCTCAATGGAGTTGGTGCCTTGTAGAAATCAGTCATCAGATGCATCAGAATTTGATCCTATTTTGTGTCCATCAACCTTCAAGGATAGTTCTGAGGGGTCTGAGTCTTCATCTGAAATTAGATCTGTGGGTGATGGTGATTATGAGAATCTTGAAGCTGATGAAATCTCTAGGCTGGTGGCTACAGAACAACCACAATGCCGAATTTGCCTTGAAATAGGAGGTCCTTACTTAACATAGTCGGTATATTAAGTTTCCATGGGATTTACTTTGTATTAAGTGAAATTGCAGTACACAGTATAGCTACTTATGGCACATTAAAGAAGTCTGAGGTTGAATGACAACTAAAATAGTTTCTATATTGTTTAGGTGAGGATTTGATTGCACCATGTCATTGCAAAGGCACACAGAAGTATGTGCATCGATCGTGTCTTGACAATTGGAGATCGACCAAGGTTAGAGTGAAGTATTTAGATTTTACTTATATTATGAAAGGGTTCTTAAATTTCTTGTTCTTTAAAAAAAAAAATTCTCTTCCTTTTTTTCCTTTCAGGAAGGGTTTGCATTTTCACATTGTACGGAGTGTAAGGCTGTGTTTATCTTGCGTGCAAATGTGCCGCCTGATCGCTGGTGGTTGAGAATTAAGTTTCAGCTCCTTGTTTTGAGGGACCACACACTCATATTTGTTATCGTGCAGCTGGTATGATCATTCTGGTCAGCATTCATATTGTTCTCTTGGAGTTTACATGGTTAGGTGATAGCTTGTGCTGTTAATTTAAAACATGGGTGCAATATTCTTTTAAGACTTTCAAAATTTAATATCAATCATATGGGACAATGTTGTTACAGTAAGCAAGCGGTATTAATTGGATATGTAAAGATACACGATTTCTGTTTCTGGTTATGTACATGCTGCATATGCTCCATTATACTTTTCAACAGATTTATCATATTCCTTGCTAAATATATATTTACTTTTTAATGTTATCATTTTGGCAACATCTCATTATCGTTCAAACATGCACTATTTATCTCATCGTGCTATTTTCTGTATTTTTTGGGATCTGAGCATTTTAATGCAATACAAGCAGGTTGTGGCTTTTTTCGGTATGCTAGTTTACAGATTCTATGGCAATGAGCTGAGGGAAATGTTTGGCTACGAGGAACACCCATATGGGTTTTATACCATGGCAAGTATGTCTCCCTCCTTTTAAGTAAACAACCTTTTTTCTTCTCTATCTTTTCATATATCTTCCTTTTCTCCACCACGCACTTCGTCAAACATCCTTTCTGTATGCATGTTTTTGTGAGTATTCTATTTGTGCTCCGCATGTGCGCACCTGGATGTACAAAAGAAAATCATTCATCTTTTATTTCTCTTTGACGTAGATTTATTAGTTTACCATGATGTAACTTCAACTAGCCCGTATTCAAAATTTGTGGAGTCATTATAAACTGCCAGACAATAGGTTTTTTTTTTTCAAAACTAAGTAAAGTGGCAATATGAAGACGTTGCTTAGGTGTCAGGTGGATGAGTGGCTTTACTCTTAGATACAGGATGTGAAACGAGCATATATGTGAAAAGGTTGGAGTAGCTCCCATGGAAGATAAGTTTAGAGAGAGTCACCTTAGATGGTTTGGTCATAAAACGACGGTCTTCCTATGACCCGGTTGTGAGAGTAGATGTATTAGATTTGGCTTATGTTAAGAGAGGTAGCAGTAGGCCTAAAAAGACTTCGTTAGAAAATATTAGAAATGACCTTCTTTGTTAGATTTAAATGAGAATTTGACTCTTAATAAGACACAATAGAGAAAAGGATTCATGTAACTGACCGCACGTAGTGGGATAAATATTTGATGTTTTTGTTGTTGTTGTTGTCCCTTGTTTATTCCTTACTTTCAGAGATGCCATGTGTAGTTTTCACAATTATAGCCATGGCTATACCATGCTTTTTGTGATAAATATATTGAGAAAATTGTCTTAATGTTTTCTTGCTTGTTTATTTTCTCTTGCATGTTTTCGTCTCGTAGTACTTCTATGAAATCATATGCCTCAAATCAATTGTTCTTGTATTGTTATTTGAAATTGAAGCCTCAAGTGTTCTTGTATTGTTAGTTTAAATTGAAGCCTTAAATGTCTTAATCACATCTTCTTTGGTTTTCACATCATAATTTACCCCTTACAAACTAATTTGAATTGTCTTTATGAAGCCTCACTCTTCATTCATTCTTATTAAATGTTGCATATGGTGTTAACTCTATTTTACCCAACTCCAAATCATGTAACATTTGATTTATCCCTATTTTTTCTTATTCTTCCATATTGATTTTATATACTCATCTTATTGTTGCATCTTCCACCCTTCTTTATTAGTACCTATTTGCATGCTGAAAGATATTTTTTTAGCCTATAAGAATGCTAGGGTTTAATGCTATTTTAGCTTAGAAAATCCAAGCATACAGATACTTGAGAAATTGCTTTTTACATGAAAATCTTAAAGGATAAAAATCTACACGCTTTGGTAGATTATAAAGATCCATTATTTGTAAAAATTTGTGTAAGGATGGTCTACCTCTGAATGGTTAGGAGGGACTAATGTACATGGTTGCCTTTTATGTAGTCAAACTGAAGAAAGTTGGCACCGAGGGCTCCTAAGTTGGTCCTTATGTGTTGGTTGCCAATAGAGTAGAAGCGTGTGTCCGTCCGACTAATGATGACACTGGATAACACAAATAACAACATCTTGGTAGCATCAACAAGAAATATAATGGTTTTAAATGTCATCTAGTTGTGATGAGTGACACATTCATCATCAGTTATTATGACAAGTTCTATATGACAAGGTATGTGTTGAGGGAATTTGAATGGTTGCTTAATTGTTGTCAGTGGGCATTTGTGAGTGATGCATTTGTTGTAGCTGTCTTTGTGCACAAAAATGATCGACAATAGGAGCAACAAGTATTGTCAATAAAGAGGCTGTTATTTCCTGTAAACATTCTTAGGTGGCACATCTAACGTTGATGTTGCAACGGGTAAAATGACCATTGATGGATTCATTATAAACATCGTCGGAGGGAGAAGTTTTCTCTAAATCTCTGAGTCATATGGTAAAACTTAACGAATAAGCTAAAAATGAGACTTACTCATTAATTTCTAGAGGTCATTTTGGTCTTTATCAAATATTCTGTGTTTATGAATAATGGATGCTAAATCCTTCACCATCAAAATTTTATTGGATGATGGCTATCCTTAGGCTAGCCCAACTAAGTCACTCAACCTGGTAGTTGATGGATGTTAACGACATTAAGAATGTCCTAGATTGCAAATTGTTATCGATAATGTCTCAGATAGTGGGTTTAAACATACCATGTTGTGGGCAATGATGCATGAGTGTATTAGTGATGACTAGGGGTGTAAGTGAGCAAGCCGGCTCGAGCTCGACTCGTTTATGGGCTCGGGAGCCGAGCTTATCGAGCTCGAGCTCGTTTAGTAAACGAGCTCGAGTTCGAGCTTGATGGGGCTCGGCTCGTGAGCTCGCGAGCCGACTTGAATCATTTTTAGGTAATTTAAGTAATTACTATTTTTATTAAATTTAAATCTAAAAAAAAGATGGTTGTACCGCTGTAGTTAGTTTTTCAAAAACATATAATTTAAGTAATTACTATTTTTCAAATACGTATAGTTAGTTTCTCAAAAACATATAATTTAATGTAGCTGTACGTAGTTAGTTTTTCAAAAAATAGATGGTTGTACTGGTGTGTATGTTCCTAAGAAAAATGGTTGTCAAATGTCAATGCATTAAATGTTTTATACAAGAGAAAATAAAAAACGGGTGTCTGCAGTGCCGCTGGACTCGGACCGCTGGCCACTTGGCGTCAACCACGTGGACACCTTTTATCCAAGGGAAAAAGCAATGGACCACGTGGATTCGGGCATCTGCAGTGCCATGTGGACTCGGATCGCTGGCCTTGACTCGGGCGTCTGCAGTCCCACTGGCCAAGAAACTGGGTGGAAAATCGAAATGGAACCGCTCGACGAGCTTGTTTTTGTGTCGCGAGTCGAGCTCGAGCTCGACTCGAGTTCGAGCTTGGTATTTGACTCGCGAGTCGAGCTCGAACACCCCCTGACTCGAGCTCGACTCGACTCGGATACACCCCTAGTGATGACAAATAGAAGTTTTGATGGGACAGATTATTAGGAAATTTTGTGAGAAGGTTTGTTGACTCTTGAACATATTCTGCAAAAGTAGATATAATATTCTTTTTTTTACTTCTCTCCCAAATATAATGATTTAAAGATGAAGAACAGATGAAAGGTAGAGTGTTGTCTTTGTCTAGTTGCTAAATGCGCATGCGTTATGCTTGTGAGTGTGAGAGGCGATAGCTTAGTTATGTCATTTGAGCCCCATTTGAGCCCCAACTCAGATAGTATGTATGTGCGGTCATACATTCGATGTGACATTTTCTGGTTCATTTTATTAAGGTGATGTTGTTTAACCCATTTTACCTTCTTCCGTATCTTGAATTTCTCATTTTTTTGTAAACCATCCTAATTTTTATTTCTTCCCTCCATATACTAGGTTTCCTTCTCTTTTTTTCCTTCATTTGTTGCTCAGCTTGAGGCCTAAATTCTGAAGTTGGTTGTTTTTTAACCCTCTAAAAAAGGTTACATGCAATGCATGAAGCTCCTCCGAATGTTATGTCTACGGAAAGGTTAATAATGCAACCTTATCCCTACATTTGCAATGTGACTATCTTCATGGCTCAAGCCCATGAATTACATATCACAATAAGTACAACCTAAATACTACTCCTGACCGCCCTCTCAAATAATTTAGAGTTTTTGATTTTTTTCCATTTATGAATATTCACGAGTGAAGTTATGCCGCTTCACATTTTTTATTTTAACTTGACCCCATTCATGCTTGAGGCAAGTGTAGGTTTTTATCATATCAAAGTTTTGCATTTTTCATACACTTAATATTTATAACTTTGAATAAATAATTCATCAGCATGATGCAGCTGCGGCATTTTGCTTGAAATTGCAGCTTTTTTAGTCTGCTTTTTATCTTTAGGATGTATACTTCACCTAGCTATGATCTCATGTGGTGGTCTGTAGTCATATTCCAGGGATGGATGCAAACGTGCTCAAATAAAATCATTTCAAAGATGCTGTACCAACCTTTATTAAAATGTATGGGGGAAATCAGTCATCTCTAGCAATCGGTGAATGTTAGAAAAAAAAAATGTAAGTTTCTTGCACTTCTATATTGAGACAGTCTCTTACGGATATTAGGGAAGGGATAGAGGTTAGGATTTATGTCTAGGAAGTTGAATTCTACTTTATGCAAGTGGAGTGATACCATCTGATTGCGTAGGAATCAAGCATAGCCATGCAAGAATGCATAATGTTGTATAGTGTAGTACACCTTATAGTTCATTTCGTTCACCATCGTATCCTCTAGAAACCTATGATTTATTATTTTTTCAAGTTGTCTTTCCTCAGTTATTTGGGATACTTTAATGAGAGCAACATATTTACTATGGCGTGTTTACTGTTTTAACTAGTATACTTTTTCTGATGATCTTTATTTCATGGCCATGTTGCCAAGTGCTAACCTGGCTTTAGGGAAAATATTTATATCATGCTCTTGATAGTAATGCTCGTTTTTTTGGTTCATTTCACTTGATAAACAAAAACAGTGATGCAATTCCTGAGAGTCATCAGGTTTATTTTTTCTTTTTCCTGATTTCAACTTGAACTTACCTTTTATGTTCTCTTGCCTTGTTAGTCTTGGCCGTTATCTTGGTGGGTTTGCTATATGGATTCTTCATAGCCATAATCTGCGGGCAGAGGATCAATGAGCGCCATTACCATGTTCTTGCAAAGCAGGAGCTAACAAAGGTAGATTATGATTATGGTAGTTTATGTTTTGCATATCTTAACCATTTATGTGGCTGAAGTTAGGCCTGTCAATGGTCAGTTCTGATCATGCCAACCCTGATCCAAATTAGTTTTTGAAGGGGTTGAATGTTGGATGGATCAGGGTCTGTCAGAGTCCAACCTGAGACCTGTCTCTAACTCAAAAGCTGATCAGATAGCCCGTAAAACAGTTGAATACGTTGCTTCTTTTTGGCAATGCAGAAACTAATACAAAACCATTACAACTTATTTTGTTGAACAACAGCTAATAGAAACAGTAAAATAGAGAGAAACCTTATTTTTTTCCTAGCAAAACAAAGAATATATTGAAGTTTCTAGCTGTCATGTGGCGGCATAAAAAACTTTCAGAAGAGACATGAAATTTCTAGTCTCGTAGGAATCAGTAGTTCTTCAGTGCACCATTTTAGCGGTGATGGTATTATCCTCTTTGGAGCTGGAGTTGTCGGGTCCTTGACAGAAATGTTGCCTTTGGTGCAGAGCAGTCTTTTTTGGTGGGGTAGAATAAGAATTCCTATGGAGATGGAGTATCATTGCATACAAGCCTATTCCAACAAGATTGAGCATACCAGTGATGGGTATTGCAGCCTGGAAGCGGCCAGGAGTTGAGGTCCCATTGCATCATGCCTGATTGGAGATAGAGATTGCAACAAAGCATATAGATTGTTTGGTAGAGCTACTGATTAACTGGCATGGCGTTGACTTTAGAGATGTCAAATATCTTCCAGAGTCCCGATTCACAACTGAGATGAGGTAGAAGTTTGAGTGATGGTAGTTGGAACCACATTGTTTGTAAAGAGAAGAATGAGCTGCTGGCATTCATCCCAGCAGTGTCACTAACAAGCACAGAGAGGTGGGAGAGAGGAGAGAACGCATGTTGGAATTGAATTAATGGCGTCAATTGGTGTGTTCATATGCCATGTTTAGCATGAACACGTCTTCTACTCTTCTATAATGAACAGGTCCATCCTAAATTTATTTTGGATTTTAAGGAAACACTAATGACCCAAACATGATCAATATTAGTATTGTTAGAACCGAGAGTTTTGATACAACAAGAAAACTATTTAAATCATGATCCCAAATTTTGAATAAATTTGATAAACTTCAATCCTCTTTAATATAGTTAAGGTAAAATGAGAGTAATCACTAATGAAGATAATAAAATATCAGGAGACTCATGGTAGGGAGGGGGAGAGGGTCCCGAATATTTGATTGAATAAAATCAAAATGAGCTACAATTTAAGAGTCATTAGTATGAAAATATAATAGATGCTGTTTTGAGAATTGACAAGAAATGCAACAGTGTTATATTATTTTGGATTGACCCAAGTGATCGCTAGAAACAAGATTGTGAAGAAGACCAAAAAAGACAAGTCATAAGAGTTATTCTAAAGACTAAGGGTCCATTTAGGGCAGCTTTCTTATATCTTTATTTTTTAGATAACAATCATAGTCTTGTTTGACTATAGCTTTCTTGTTGCTTTTTAAAAATTTTAAGATGAAAAATAATATTCTATAACCAAATCTACTAGTGTGCTAATTGTTAAAATGTTGTTCAATTCTTTTTAGAAAGAAAATTTTATAATACTAGCAACCACTTTCAAAAATATATATTTTTCTCACAATAGTTCTATAGTAGCTTTTACATGCGGTGTTAACATCCCCAAAAGGGCCTTAAATGAGGTGGAGTTGGTGGTGGTAATATATACGACATAATCATACAAATGATGACAAATCAAGATCGATGAGTGCAAATAGGTGACCATTCTTCTGCCTTGATCTAAGAACATACCTTGATTGAGTATCATGCGCATTACTTCCGAAGTGAGAAAATAGAACATCATATTCTAGTTCACAGAAATGTCCAATAGAAATGAGATTGAGGGTTAGTTTAGGTAGAAAATAAGATTGAGGAAGGGGATAGGATAAAGTTAGGTACTTGTCCACTATGAGTGACAAATTAAGTGAGTCATCCACATTTTATGTTAAGGAATTATGTTGGCCTCAATAACGATGTTAAGTCGAATCAATGAAGCACAATGAAAATGATGAGCGAAAGATGCGACGTCACATGGAAGTTATACAAAACGTGTTAATAAAAAGTCAAAAGCATCCAAACGACGTCCGTTCTCATAATGGAAAGCGCCGGTGCATTCAAGACAAGTAAAATAGATAAGATCCACACCTTTATTTGCAGGGGTTTTCGATCGATAAAAATAAAAAACGTGTGCACATAGAATAAAGATGAATTGAAGTGTGTTAGCGATGAAGTTTTAATAAATGAGTCTACTCAATTTTAAATTTAATATTTACTTATTATTATTACTATTATAAAAATTTTAAATTAAAATTAATATTTTAACACTTTATATATAACAACAACATCAAGCCTTTGTCCCACTACGTGGGGTCGGCTACATGAATCTTTTTTCTCCATTGTGTCCTGTTAAAAGTCAAATTCTCGTTTAAATCTAATAAAGAAAGATCGTTTCTAATATTTTCTAACCAAGTCTTTTTAGTTCTACCTCTACCTTTCTTAACATGAGTCAAATCTAATACCTCTATTTTCCTAACCGGGTCATCGGTAGGCCGCCGTTTTATGTGACCAAACCATCTAAGGCGACTCTCTATAATCTTATCTTCCATTGGAGCTACTCCAACCTTTTCACGTATATGCTCATTTCGTATCCTATCTCTAAGGGTAAAGCCACTCATCCACCTGAGCATCCTCATCTCTGTAACACTTAACTTAGTATTATGCTTCTCTTTTAATTGGCCAACATTCGGCACCATAAATCATTGCAGGTCTCACCACCATCTTATAGAATTTTCCCTTAAGTTTGAGGGGGACTTTTTTATCGCACAACAAGCCCGATGCATTCCTCCACTTCAACCATCCAACTTGAATTCTGCTGATAATATCCCCATCTATTTCCCCATCACTCTGAACAATAGATCCAAGATATCTAAAATGTGTACTCTTATTAATGATTTGATCACCCAAAGTCACAATCCCCTCACTAGGTCTATTACTACTAAAATTATACTCTATATATTTTGTTTTAGATCTACTCAAGCGAAAACCTTTAGACTCTAAGGTTGACCTCCATAATTCAAGTTTACCTTCAACTCTCTCTCTAGTCTTATCAATAAGAAGAATATCATCAGCAAAAAGCATACACCAAGGTACATCCTCTTGCAAATGTCTAGTGAGAACATCCATGACTAGAGCAAAAAGATATGGGCTTAAGGCTGATCCTTGATGTAATCCAATCGAAATAGGAAAATACTTGGTCAAACCACCTTGTGTTTGAACACAAGTAATAGCTCTTGCATACATATCTTTAATGATTTGAATATAAACGTTATTAACTCCTTTCTTTTCAAGAACTCTCCAGAGCACTTCTCTTGGAACTTTATCATATGCTTTCTCTAAATCAATAAATATCATATGTAGATCCTCCTTATTCTTTCTATATTTCTCCATCAAACCTCACAATAAATGTATGGCTTCCATAGTAGACCTACCTGGCATGAATTCAAATTGATTTTGAGAAACATTAGTATCATGCCGCAACCTACATAACTCGCTCCCATAGTTTTAGAGTATGACACATTAACTTAATTCCTCTATAATTCCCACAATCTTGTGCATCACCTTTATTCTTAAAAATAAGAATTAACACACTCATTCTCCACTCATCTGACATCTTTTTAGTCTTCAAAACAGTATTAAAAAGTTTAGTAAGCCAAGAAATTTCTTCATCTCCTAAGCATTTCCACACCTCTATTGGAATATCATCAGGTCCAACAGCTTTTCCACCCTTCATTTTTTTTAAAGCTTCTCTGACTTCGATTTTACTGATACGCCAATAAAAACAAAAATTTTTATTTTCATTTAGGGTGCTAAGGTCACTAAAGTTAATCGTATTTTCACATTCTTCATTAAAAAGATTAGCAAAATATCTCATCCACCTTTGTTGAATATCATCTTCTAAGAAAAGTGAATAATAATAAATTAATAATAATAAAACTAAATAACACCTAAGTCCTAACTTAAACCTCTCACTCCCCTACTCATGCACATAAGTAGCCACATTTCCCCACATCTTCACGAGGACTGAATTGTTAAACACCTCTTTGCAAATTGCAATTCACTCCTATCCCACTCACGTAGGAAAGAAGGCTTTTGACTCTTCCTCTTGATTCCATACAGTTGACCCTCAACTCTCTATTTGCACGACACCCAGCCGATCAGCCACCCATACACAAGCCCAGGTTGAACACCCCACTTGCTCTCTACTGTACCCAACCACAAACCATCTACCCCAGCAGCTCCACATCCTCCCTTCAGCAGCCTGAACTGACGCAATCCCTCTTCTGCTCGTCTCCCATAGTCCCACACCGACCCAACTGTTGCATCTACAATCGCCAATGACCCCTCCACGTCTGACCTGCTCATGCAACCAGCCCCTATATCAAGCAACCTTTTCTACCCATCTACCCTACTGCTCCTCCAGTAAACTAGCCACCCACCACCTTTACTCACATGAAGAACTGCCGAGCAAACCTAATATTCCTCCTCACCTATGCCAAACCATCCTCTACTTCTTCTTTAACCAAGCAACTACTACACAATCACAAAAAAATGTTTCTAACTGAACTCAAAATGTTCCCTCTCTTCTACTTATTCCATCTCTCTCTCTCTCTACATCTACTTTTCACTTAATGGAGAGATAAGAAATAATAATAAGAGAAAAAAAAGAGAGATGTTCATTGGAACAACAAACTGTAAAGGGGTGAACACAAAAAAGTACACACAGGCATATATCCCTCTCTTGCGTTTAAATAATAGGTTTGGAAGACTCTGTGTTCCATTGTTCTTAAATATGGTCAGGAATAACAAAAAAACTATATAAAGATTTTGCATGAATTGTATCTTTGATCCAGCCAGGAAGAACATTATTATACAAAGATTCTGAGTTTCATCGATCTTAGATTTAGCCAAGAAGAACAAAGCTTACCCGATAATATCCCCTACATAAGGGAGATGTCAGGAGGCTGTCGAAATTTTGACTGATAGGGACCCTCACTAAGCAAAAAGAAATCCGTATAAATTAGGAATTAATGATACAAAATTATAAATATCTCATACAAAATTCCTATGTCAGATATAGAGAAAAATATCATAATACGCATAAACTTAATGATCCTAAGTCTAATATACATAAATTGGACTCGGTTAATTAGGTCTATAGGTTGTGGACTCAAGTTTAAACTTGTTGACTTCTTATCAATCTGAAGGTCCTAATGAGATATTGTAATACGGGTTTCCTTGCACACAACAAAGTTATAAGACCCATATTTCTAAAATCACCCTAAATTTAAGGCAAAAGAAACTTGTATTACAAGATGCCTAAAACTTAGGTCAACAAGTTACAATTATTCAATCTTTCTTAACGAATCAAAGTTATTAAAACTCTTATTAAAGCATAGAACAACTATGCAAAGTAAATCTAAATTTGGGCATTTCAATGGATGCAAGTCTTGATACAATTAATCTTTAAGCAATTCATAAATAGAACAATAAGCCTTAGGAAATTAAATTCAGGCTTTCTAATGGATTTAAGCCCCATCATAATCTAAAATTGGACATTCCAACGGATGTAAGTCCTACCTAAAATAATATTAAGGTAACTTATAAATAGAGCAATAAGCCCTAGCCTAAAAAAACCTTCCAAGTTTTCTAATGGATGTAAGTCCCAACCTAATTAATTCAAACCTTTCAACGGATGTAATCCCCGAACCCTTTTAAACAAAATTAGGCCTTCCAATGGATGTAAGCCCAACCCAATTAAAATTGGGCATTCTAAGGGATATAAGCCTCACTTTAATGACATTCGGGTGGTAAGGTATAAAATTCATCAAGCTTGTTGAAACAAAATTAAACCTTTTGGGCCGTTGAATAGATGCAATCCCCAAACCAATTAAATTCAGGCTTTTCCATGGATATAAGCCTCAATTTAAATTATATTCGGGCCACCCACCATGCTAATATGCCCACCAAATCCATTAAATACCAAAATCATAGCAAATTAAAATCTATATACAGTCACCTTGGTCTACTCGGAATCCCTGAGAGGAGACAACCTATGGCTATTAATCAGATTCTTTAGACATTACGACCTATGATTCATTAACGTTAGTAGATTGAGATCAATAGCATTTTTTTATGATGAAATCATATGATCTTGATCGAGTTTAACTCCATCCCACACAAACATCTCCCACTAAATTCAAATAAATCCAAATGGTTAAGCTTAAATTTAAATTATATTAAAGAAACCATCCTTAATCGAGAGTGCTCTCCTACGAGTGGGAGGGGTAATTAACTATAAAAATTTACGTTCATAGGAAGATTAAACCCCACATCTAAATAAACCTTGACATAAACATTGGGGGAATTTTGGTTTAACTAAATTAATCTATCCCATGAAAAATGAAATCCTAGCTTAGAATATGTGGGTTCAAGCACGTTTTTGTTGAGCAAACATATTTTTGATGATTCCGCTAGGGATTTCTTCTCTCTCCATCTTTGGATGAGTTACTTAAAGAACATAATTCTAATTTCAATATAGTTTTATCATTCGGTGAATGTTGAATTCATAATGATGATAATCGTTGTATAATCCTATTCACCCGATATATATACTCATTAATGTTGAGCTTGTATTTCTTTTTATCCCAAAAATCTAGGGTTTAAAATCCAAAAATTAATCCTAATTTTTGTAAATTCTATAACAAGTACTTTTGGAACATGGCATCTCCTAGCAACATAATGACATTGAAGCTTGAGGAGGGCTCGATGGTCCGATTCTCCAGGCCATCATTAATGTTGGTCATGCTGGATTTACCCTCCAATTTGGAACAATTTCTAAGGTTGTAAGCAAGGTTTTAAAAATCGGATTGGACTGGCCAGTTCAACCATAAACTAGCCACAAGACCGGTTTGGTTCACTTTGAAAACCACTTTTGCATCAAATCGGACTGAACTGGTCAAAACCGCCGGTTCGCTAAACTAGCGAACCGGTGAATCGGCCCTGGTTCTTTTGAACCAGCCGGTTCAATTACCATAATTTTTAAATAATTAAATAAATAAATTTATTATATTAAAGATTAAATATTAAATATCTTTTTAAATAAACAAACTAATTTATATTTAAAATATTTAATTTAAATTAACATGAAATTTTTATTATAAATATTTGACCCAAATCATCATGAAGCATCTTCACATGACCCCACCATTCCATATGAGCTCTTAACATAAGGAAACTCAAAAAGCTATATAAACAATAGCAAGAAAGAGTTTCTAAGTGATGTGAGACTAAATAGAAAAATTGATGTGTTTATGAGCTCATACCCTATATAATGTCCATAAAATTCATTTTTAAACAAAATTTTTAATTAATTTTTTATAATATGAATAATATTTATTTATTAGTTAGAAATAATAATTTATTTGTTTATATACTATAAAAAATAATTTTATCTATTTATTAATGATAAATTATTTTTAAATAAATAATTTTTAGATATAAATTTATAAAATAAAATTGGTATATAACATACAGATGTAAAATATATTTAATCATATAACATAAATTAATAATAATTTATATTAAATTTATAAACTTATGTTAGAATTGAATTTATATTAAATATGTAATATAAATTAGTAATAATTTATATTAAATTATATGGTTTTATGTAAATTAAATTTAGATTAAAAATCAATTTTAAAATTTAAAAATATATAAATTTAAAATTATCATATTATTATGACTATAAATTCTTATAATTATGAGATTTGAGATTTTTTTTCTCTTATGTGAGATTTTAAAATAATTCTTTTAATTAATTATATAAATTTTATGTTTCATAGTTTTTTATTTCGTTTAATTTTTGTCTCATATTTGGAATGATAATATTATTATTATTATGTTAATTTTATTAAATTTTAATAATATTATTATTTATTACATCGTCCCATTTGACTCCGGCTCGACCCTGGTATGACCGGTCGAACCGTGAACCTCTCATTTTTTCGGTTCATTGTCCAGTCCGATTTTTACAACCTTAGTTGTAAGATTTATCCCAGTCAACCACACTAATGAAGCTGCATCAGCCAGGACGGTCATTATTTAACAAGCTGTAGTGCCAACAACATGAGCTCGTCTTCGTGTTAAGGGGAAGAAACCCAATATGGTCATGCCAAATAAGCCAAGGCACTAATTTACTAATGTTCTTAAGTTAACTACTACCGAGGTGACTCCCAACAGAGCTTACATTTTCTTAAGATTGTCTACTAGTGCTCTGGCTCTAGTCGCTAAGAGAAGGGCTTACGAGCCTAAAATCAGACCAACCATTATTGATAGAGCCAACGAAAACATGAACAATGAGACTCTCCCGGGACTTACTTTTACTCTTGGAAAGCATGACGCTAAAGCCTTCTCATCTGGCACTAAGATGTTAATAAAGACTAGAAGAGAGTCTAATGCTCGCCTTCGGGCTAAAAATTCAGAACGACTCCATGCAATGCATGAGCAATTGCCTCGAATAGAGATCAACATTACTACTACCAATGGATTTAAGCCATTGCGATGGGTGAAGAGAAACAGTTATAAGGGTGATATAAAGAAGGCCTTCTGGGAGACACCACTACGAGTGATCCCAATAGAACCACATAAGGAGAAATTAGTTTCATCTCGCATCTATAAAGTATTAAAAGCTGTCAGAGATAGAGGTCTACAAAAGAGGCTAAAAAGTTTAGTGGATGAAGCCACTATCCCAACCAGGATTTACTCTAAAGGGAATAAGGTCTTAGGAAAGCCTTGTAATGGCGATCCCAAATGGGTTCCTTATTATCATGATTAGAGAAGATATTACCAGCACTCCGGAAAACATCCATATTATGAAAAGAAATTGCTTAGAGAATATCATAGCAACACTCCTAGGAAAAACCATGATAATAAAAGGCCTCAACAACCTTACCAAAGACCAATGTCTCATGAAACACAGCCTAGGCCTAGTGATGAACACCATGTGATATCTGGGTCAAATCCCTAGTGATCCACCGCTAGAAGGTACCAGCAAGTTTGGGTCCTGAAGGAACCTAAAACTTAGGATTTTCTAAAGAGTGGCATAAGGGCGAGCATCATGAGAGAGCCCCAAAATTATGAGCAAGGAGCATCTTCTAGTAGAAAGTCTCTATATTAACAAATTCTACCATCCAAGGAAGGAGTCACTACTTAGATGGAATTCTCTAGCTCCCAAAAAATTCATTGGAAATAATGATCCCATCTTGAAGAAGAGTTGTTAGCTGATTATACATGCGATGAAACCTTTTGGGGGTCAGAAAGTGCTCACCATAATATTAAAGATCACTATGATGACGTCAAAGATTTAGAGGATATTGATCATATGATGGTTAAAGCCATGTGAATGGTGGATCATATATTAGATCAATCTATTCAAAGGACATATGCTTGTTCAAGAAATAGTAACATGACGTCAAATTTACATGGCGAAGCCCAGCCCCAAGATAATAAAAAATAGCATGTGTTGGGAATTGAAACTTCTCAACAACTAGAAGAAGCTTAGAAGACTAATAAGGCGTCTAAAGATGCAGTAAGTTTACAAAGAGAAATACAATCTCAAATACAGAAAAAGACCAGGAGATTAACCAACTCTAGGCCTCGTCTTGATGAAATGAGTGATATGATGAAAGAGCTATTTGGGAAACTCAGCCTAATAGAGTTAGTTGGATGCCAACAAGAATTAAATCAGCAAGGAAATTCATCGGGATCTATCAATCCAACATTTGGTACAAGAGGCACTCAAACTACTCCTTCGAATGTTCCAATTGCACCAAAAAGTGGATTAGAGACTTTATAGGGAGCAATGCTAATCATTCATAAAGATGATAGAATAATTAATAAGGTCCAAATTGAAAACCTATTAGCCAAAAGGTTAAAATAGTCACCGCTTTTGAGACTAATGAGGCCTTAGTAGGCAAAGGTCGACCGTATCTGGTTGAATATGTTCAGGTACGATATTCGAAGGGATATGTTGTATAAAGTTTAGCACATTTTGTTGGCGCTAAAAATCTCAGATAATATCTGGCCCAATTTAAAGCCACTTTTGATAATATTGGAGGAATTGGTGTTTTATTACTACTCCAATTTGTTAGTAGCTTCATAGGTGCTGCCTTTGAATGGTATCTGAGTTGCCTAATGACATTGATAAAACATTTGCAAATTTTGAGGCAATGTTTGTTAAAAGATTTGCTAGATTTGCTAGCGTCAAAGAAAAAAATGTGACTATTATAGATCTCCCTCTTGAAAAAAGAAAGATGAGTATGTCACTAAATATATCAGAAGGTGGTAAAATCTTAGCATGAGATGCGAGCAACAACTCTGTGAAAAATATGTCGTGGAGATTCTTATGAGGAACATCGATGACCAAATGGCTCCTTATCTTGCCAACCAAATGGCTCCTTATCTTGCCATGGCCACGATCAATACATTTCATGAGTTATTAGATCGCGTGTCTAAATTTAAAAGCTGGCCCAAACCTAGAGATTTTGGTGATAACTGTAATAATAGCTCCAAAGGGTAAGGAAAGCAAATCAAAATCTATGATATGAGAAAGAATGAGGTGACCATAATGTTCACTTTCTTTGTCAACAAAAAGGGAAAGGGGAGTTAGCTACCCTACCTAAAATAATGGAGGAAAGAAGAGAAGGTCAAAAGGCTCCTACCCTGCAGGAGAAAATAAATAAATCGTACTCATTTAAAAATAATGCACCTCAAAAATCTTATGGCATGCACTCAAAATGGCTCTCCAATTGCCAGAACCTCATCGACCTGAACAAAGTAATATGGTCAATGACTCGAACTACTGGCCTTACCATAGGGTCATTAACCATCATATAAAAGATTGTTTTGTCTTTAAGGATTGGGTTGAGAAGAGTTATCAAAATGGTGAGCTTATTCTCTTAAACGGTGTCTTCATTAATCCCAAAAGGGAAAGTATAAATATGTTCTCAACTACTCAAAGCCAGGATGTAAAAGATGATTGTGAAAAAGCGCTACAACAGGAAGAAGGTTGTTGGGAAATCTTCATCTCAAAGAAAAATAGGCGGATGATTAACATTTTGTTAGCTATAAAATGTATTCATTGAAAAAATTCTTTAGAGTTAGAACTTTATCCAAAACTCCTCCCTTTGAAGAAGCCAACTATGAAAAATCCCCTACCCAATAGGGGACGACCATTACAAAACCCTAAGAGTTGAGGAGAAAGACAAACATCCGCATCAAAAAGCTCGAATATCAAAAAAGAGGAGGTTGAAGAAATTAAAGACTGAAATTCAAAAGTACATCGACTCCATTAATGAATATGCACAACCTCCTCGATGACCTGTTAGGCTAGAGGAACATATGGTCAACCGACACTCAGACTAGAATCAGATATCATAAATGAAACCCATAAAGAAATTTGTTGAGTCCTTAGTCTCTGAGGGGAAAGGGATGCAAGAGGATATCTTAAATTGCCTAATATTCCTGACATGGCTAACTTGAGAATTCTTAAAGAGAGTCCCTCATATTTTTTTGGAGAAACATGCTACACAACATCACCATTCACCAGCTCAAAAGAGGAGCTTCATTTTCCTGACGAAGAAGGAAAAAAGAAAATGAAGGTTACCTATAACTTCAAGTGTCCACGATTAGGAAACAATTCACATGACTCCGATGAATCGAAAAAGGAAGTGAGCTCCAAAACATCTTCCATTGACAATAGCTTGTCCGAGGAGGTGAAGCAAGTCCAACTAAGGAGTGGGAAGTAAGTCCTGCCCCCACAACAAAAGAAGGTAAAGATAAAGAGAAAAATATCCAACTTAATGAGGTGGTTATACCCCAGGACTTGCATAGGCCAAAGATGACTACTAATGTAATTGTGAATTATAATGTCTATCTCACCTCCATAAGGTACCAGCATTGTTAAGCATCTAAGGATGCTCTCATTATATCTAGAGACATTCGTGGGATGCTTATTAAAGCTTTACAAAATTCAAAGCAAAATTGAAGCATTCTTTCTCGAGAAAAACATGAAGGAGGCCTTATATACTCAAAGTACTTTGTGATCATCTTTAATAATGATGATATTCTCTTAGGAACAATAGAGCACAATCGACCACTTTATGTTACAAATGCATTGAATTTTAATTTATCCTAGCTCTTCTATTAATCTAATGAGCCTTAAAACACTCAGAGGGTTGTCTCATGATGTTCAATATCTAGAAAAAATACAGTATTCCTTCAAGGATTCAACGAACAAAGACAAAGAGTCTTAGGGTCTCTTATCTTACCTCTACATTTTAGGAAGCTTTACATGGAGGCAAAATTTCAAGTAATTGACTTTGATACTTCTTAAAAGGTGCTCCTTAGAAGACCATGGCTCCATAAATGTAGTATGGTGCCTTCAACACTTCATCAATATATGAGTGACACACTGTTGTTCTTGGTGCATGAGATCAAAATATATGATGCAATAACAACAAATCTTTATCATATTATCTGAGTTGAGCTACATGAATCTTTTTTTCTCCATTGTATCCTATTAAGAGTCAAATTCTTATTTAAATCTAATAAAAAAAAGTTCATTTCTAAAATTTTTAACCAAATCTTTTTAGGTCTACCTTTACCTTTCTTAACATAGGACGGATTTAATACATCTACTCTCCTAACAGCATTATTGAAAGGTTGACGTTTTATGTGGTCAAACCATATAAGACAACTCTCTCAATCTTATTTTCCACTGGAGCTACTCCAACATCTTCATGTATATACTCATTGCAGGGCTCACCACCATCTTATAAAATTTTCCCATAAGTTTTAAGGGTACTTTTCTATCACATAACAAGCTCAATGCATTTTTTCACTTCAACCATCCAACTTGAATTCTACTAATAATATCCCCCATCTATTTCACCATTTCTCTGAACAATAGGCCTGAGATATCTAAAATGTACACTCTTTTTAATGACTTGATCACCCAATGTCACAATATCATCACTAGATCTATTGTTACTAAAATTATACTCCATTTGTTTGATTTGAAATCAACTTAAGAGAAAACCTTTAGACTATAATGTTGACCTCCATAATTCTCGTTTTTCATCAACTCCCTCTATAGTCTTATCAACAAAAAGCATACACTAAGGTACATCCTCTTACAAATGTATAGTAAGAACATCTATTATTAAAGCAAAAAGATATGGGCTTAAAGCTGATCCTTGATGTAATTCAACTGAAATAGGAAAATACTTGGTCAAACCAACTTGTGTTTGAATACAAGTAACAACTATTATATACATATCATTAATGACTTGAATATAAGCATTATTAATTCTTTTTTTCCTAGAACTCTCAAGAACACTTATCTTGAAACTTTATCATATGCTTTTCCTAAATCAATAAATATTACATGCAGATCCTCCTTACTCTCTCCATACTTCTCCATCAAACCTCTCAACAAATATATAACTTCCATAATAGACCTACTCAATATGAATCGAAATTGATTTTGAGAAACATTAGTATCATGTCATAACATATGCTCATTTACTCTCTCCTATAATTTTAATGTATGACACATTAACTTAATTCCTCTATAATTCACACACTCTTGTGTGTTACCTTTATTCTTTAAAATAGGAATCAACATACTCCTCCACTTATCTGCTATCTTTTTAGTCTTCAAATTAATGTTAAAAAATTTAGTAAGCTTCTGGACCATGAATGATTCATTTCATAGTTTTTAGCTCGTTAAGGCTAAAAATATGATAACTAGTCGTAATTTTTATGAGAAAATTATTTCTCAGGAACTATTATGTGTGTTTTCTTTTCTTTGGTATATTAAGAGCTGTTGTTGCATTAATATAGCAACGCTTTCTGGTAATCTTGTTAATGGACAGGAATATGTGGTAGAAAACCGAGATGAAAATAAGGATCTACCAGAGCTGGATCCCAGTGATGTTATGGAACTGAGAATGATGGGACTATATTGAATTGAAGTTCTTCAATCTCCCTCGTAAGTTTATCATGATTTTTTTTGGTAGTTTTTAATGATGTCTGTTTATCTTGTTTGACTGGACCCCCTTCAGAGTGAATCTGTTTAGGTTGATAGTCAAATTTTGTTAATTTTTCAATCATAATACTCTTGCACTACTATGACAAAGGTTCAATAAGACATTGATTGGACCAATTGGAATGCATGATTTGAGCTCAATTTTCATGTGTAATTGAATTTCATTGCTTCAATGGGTTTTAGTAGAAAATCATAAAACTTTGGATCACCAGCATAACCAAATTGCTTTCTCTGGACTGTTGTGCATGCTCCCTTTAAAAAAGAAAAAAAAATGTAAAAAACAAAACTTCCTTTTTTTTGTCCGTTGTATCAGTTCAGCTTCTTTATGAGAATAACATTTCTTTTTCTCGCCATTGAAAAGCTCCCGCATGTCTAGTTCATGGAAATAATATGTTTTGACTTTTGAAACATTTAAGTGGATGTTTAGTTAGTTGAAAAAGGAATACAGTAGTGGCGGCGGCGGTGGTAGTCAGCGGCAATGGTGACCGACGGCTGGCATTGGCGGCTGGTGGGTGGTAGCAGTGGTGGCTGGTGGTGGGGGTGGCAGTTGCCGGTGGCTAGCAGCATGCGTTGGCAAGAGATATTGCGGTGAAAATGATTTCCACTCAAAATTGGACGAGTTATTTTATCTAAAAAATGAATTAAAATACTTTACACTACATTCTTTTTACTTTACTTTGCATTCTTTTTTCATCCAATTAAACAACAATATTTTCAAAACTCGTGTCAAAAATTTACTTTACATCCGCTTCAAACCAAATAGCCCCTAAAAAGGATGATTCTTTTCAAAGCAAAACTGGCTGGTTGTTGTAAGAAACTAATAAGACCATTATGCTATCATATTGTCAGTTCCAGAATTTGTTACGTCCAACATAATACTTGATGGAAGGACGGGCCAAAATATTTTATAAGGAATTTCTTTTAGTAGAGAATGATTATCATAATCCATCACATAATATATAAGAATACTAAAGTGTACAATTTATGTCTTTACTGTTATAATTTATATGGAACTACTTGCAGTGTTTTTTTCCGGGACTACATTTGATAAGAGGTTCCTTCATTTCATATTTAACTTCTGGTGATTTACTGCGACCTAATTTCATGTTTGCAAAAGATTTCAGGAACCATTCAGCAAGTTACGAGAAATCTACAGATTGTAAAGATTAGAATTTTCAAAGTAGCTGAGGTTATGATGTTCAAATTCTGTCGATAGCTCTGTTTCTTTGGTGAACAAAGGAGAATTGAGAACGTGAAGAGCGAAGAAGCAAAGGAACCCATTGAACCTCACTTCCCTTCATGTTTTGTTTTTAATTTTTAAAGCAAGGATGTTTGCTTATTCTTGAGGGAAAGAAGAATTATTTCATATTTTAGCACTCTACCACTTGTAAATTTTATTTTTTATTTTAAAAAGTTTTTTTTTAAACTACTATGATTTAATGTGTTGCATGTTGAGTTGCATTTGTGCAATAATAGTCATTAATTTATTAAGCTCTCTTTTGTTTGTTCTCATTACTCGTTTTCATCATTTCATGTCTGCATTTTGCAAATTTGTAAGAGAGGGCTGATATTGTGTTGTAGTTAAAAGTTAAAACATAATATAAAAGGTTTGGTGGTGACAAAGGTGATGTGTTTGCAGTTGATATGATAGTTTCTATTAATATTCTGAAACTTTATAAGTATTACTGACAGACTAACCAATAATTTGATAATGATTGTTAACTGTTAAGTTAACAATCATTATCAAATTAGGCAAGTCGAGCATTTATGCTTAAAAAATATGATAAGTTATTACATGCGGAGTCCGGATGGAGAAAATCATCCTGATTTGTTGAATATTTACTGCGTATTTGTTGAGTATTTTGTAAAAATATGCTGATTTGCAAAGTATTTATTGAGTATTTACAAATACTCAATAAATGGTTCTGCCCGTCTGGATTTCACATGTAATAATTTCCCTAAAAAATATTGGGTTTTGCCTGATTAGCAGATGCCCATGCTTTATTACTGTTGTATTGGTGTTTACCGGATATAAGAACCATATGGATCTGGGCTACAAAAGAACCTCTTGAGACATTTATTTTTAATAAATTATTCAATAAAATTTATTTTTTTTCTCAGACTCACTTATGAATAATTGGATGCATGAACGTTGAATCTTCAAATCAAAAATTTTTCTTTCACAGTTCTTTCATTTAAACTCTTGTGATTGATTTATTCTCAAGATTGTAATTTTAATCGTTTCATTGCACATCATTTTTCATTTTTATTGTGAGTTTCTCATCATTGTAAAAATTTTCTATTTATTCTTAATTTTCTTATGAAATTTCATATTATAGACAAATTTTATATTATCATTGCAAATGAATTGACTTTATTTTCTATTTTTAAACTAATTTTTACCTAAAACAAAGTTAAGAAATTGCGGTGAATATTTCTGTGCATATGATTCTAATTTATATTAATAAATTCTACATGCTAAGATAGTAATATCACACAACCACCACTAGTCTACGATAACGAACGGAAAGTTTTTCTGCTAAAAGCCTGATCACCAATATACAACAGTTATATGGAGCAGCTAACAATTTTCAATTAGAGAAGCAAGTTCTCAATGATAGAAATGCTGATTTTATGATATTGTAACCATATATACTGTACATGCAACGAACCACAATACAAATGTGAAAGATTCAGAACAAAAAAAAAATCAGAAAAGAAGCCCCAGGACTCACTGAGATTGTTCTTCTATAGATATGTTTGATTGGCCATTACTCTTCATCAGATTGTGCTTCAGGTCCGTCTGCAGCATTGGTCAAAATCTTCGTTGAATGATGATCAGGCATTACACCTAAATGATAATAAAAAACATTTTAATCTTCTCAAGTTAAATGGATGATAAATATGGCCATATGCAGCAGCACCTTCTCTCTTTTATATAAAAAAAAGGGGGGGGGGGGGGGGGGGGGGGGGGGGAAGCCCTGTCAACCTTTTTGGTGAAACCACAAGATGAAAGCTCAAATAAGTAGAGCTTAGTATGGACCAAAAAATATGCAGGAAGACATGTCGTTGGGTTTACTTCCAAGTGACAGAGGCTTAAATAGGTTCTTTACTGCTCCCTTAGTCTAGATTCTTAGGCTAAGAATAGGTGCACGGCATTTCCAGTAAAAATAATAAAGCTCTAAACATATCGTGAGAGAACGATTTGGTTAAATTGCAAACAATTCAGATCACAAACTTTAAAAACACAGCATATTTGAAGGCTACAGATCACTATAAACCATATTGGAGGTTTTTAATCAGGATATCCTAACAGAAAGATGAACAAGATGAATCTCAAAATTTTTTAATTTTTATTTTAAGGTAAGTGTAATGTATTGTATCCATCAAAAAATAAATTCAATAATTTTAAGACCCATTTTGACAAAAAAATTAATATGGATATCTTGAACTATTTTCTTTTTCTATAAAAAGTTCTAACAAACAAGCTAGCAATCTCCTCCCTCACTCCCACAAAAGATGTCAGAAATAGGAGAAATTATTCTGTCCGGATATCCGGACGTCCGGATTACTGCGTATGAGCTGCGTATTTACTGTGTATTTTTTGATACACAGTAAATAAGCAGTAAATCAATAATACGCATTAAATACGCACTAAATACTCACTAAAAATGCAGAAAAAAAAAATTTGTCAAAAAATACGCAGTAAATACACAGCTCATACGCAGTAATCCGGACGTCCGGATTCCGGACAGAATAATTTCTCCAGAAATAGGGTGTAAACTGTAAACAAACCGCACATAAATGAATGGAGCTCTGTTAAACTCGATTTGTTAATTGTTGAGCCCTTTTCAAAAAAGAAAAAAATTGTTGAGCCAACTAAAAAATCATGCCCAGCTGTTATTGAGCCAATAAGAGAACAATAGTATAGTCAATGACCAAATCTATCAACAATTTTTTGAACTACAAGTTTTTTTGCATGAAAAAAATAATTGTGATTTTCTATAAAATAATGTCTTTAAAGATTAATAAAAATTAAAACAAATATTTTTCATGATTTTGGAAAAATATTTGGTGATTTTTAAACACAAAATGACATTATATATATATATAATGTTCTTCAGAAACAAGCCTCTGGTAATCCCACCTACCTCTTTCACTCTTTTTCTCTCACAAAAGATGTCAGAAACAAACCTCAGACTCACATGCACGACTGCCTAAAGGCATTTGGAACAGATAATTGCTTGATGTGAAACAGACCGGTGAAGTATAATGTCATTGTATTTAACGACAGAAAACTATCTGTTACGCTTCAGAATCTACCTCTATGGTTAAAGACAACCTAAAACCTTGATGACATAAAAAAAGTAAATTATCCTTATTTTTCCAGTGTATATGTGCTCACCTGGCATTGAGAAGGTTGCTACACGAAATCAGCCAAAAGGTATAAAGCCAATCAATGTTGGCATGTTTGAATTTCAAAGAAAGAAATGATGAGAAACAAACGATAAACAGAGAATTTCTGAGAAAGAAGGGTGAGAAGTAAATAATTTCCACCTCCCCAAAGAAGCGGCAGCAAGTTAAACCCGCTTAACATCTTGCACAAATTCGAAGACAAATATCAACCTAATTATATCTTAGGTTCTTTAGGTGTATTAAAGGGTTGAATTCAACTTTAATGTGCAATCAAACACAACCATTATTTTTCATAGAATGGGAATATCATCATCACAAAGATATTAAAAATTGCCCTCCTTGACATATCACTCAAACAACAGGAAGCCTTTATCACACATGTCACTAGTCATTCTTAATTTTCTAAGTTAAGCTGTACTTGCTTATTAAGGCTTAGTTTGATAATATTGTTTTTCTGCTGTGTTGAATCAATGTTGCATAAATAAAAATACCTTACTATCACATAGATGGGCAAGCTACTCCATCAGTGTTCATGTGCTCATGAAATGGTAGAAAGGGTGTAACCGAACACAACAACAACAATAACATCAAGTCTTTATCCCACTACGTGGGGTCTAGAAAGGGTGTAACCGATAGGTGGAAATTTAAATATTGCATTTCTCACACAAAAACTATTTTTCAAAAGAAAAGAAGAAACGCTTAGTCCAATGAAGCCTAAATCTAGCTGGTCTAAGAATCAGATTACGGAAGTTCCTCTTAGTTTCAACCTTCAAAATCAAGTGCCTTTCACTCTCTTTTCTCCCATTTCTAAGTTTAATCCATCATATCAACAGATGATTTTGTTGATGGATGCGAATAATAACCCAGTAGTCACAATAGGGCAATAAACGAACCGAGCCAAGATGAGCATGTGCTTGTTCATGTTTGTGTTCGTTTATTATCAGCTTGTTCATGTTCATTCGAGCTTGATTCGAGCTTTCCTGTTTGTGTTCAAGCTTGGTTCGTTTGAGTTGATGGATGTTCATTTTGGCTTGTGTTTGCTTCATGTTTGGTTTGTTTCGTGCTTATCGAGCTTTAAACAAGCGAGCCTTATCAAGCTATAAATGACCTCTACTTTTAAATATTCATTAGCTTAACGAACGAGCTTTTATTGAGCCTACTAACAAACACTTTCGCGAACATTTCTAGCGATTGTTTCGAACTACCAAACAAGCATGCTCACAAACATATATAGTGAGTGTTTTTTAGCTAACAAATGAGCCTATTCGCAAACATATCTAATATGGGTTTTCAAACTATCAAACAAGCATGTACACGGACACATCTAACGAGTGTTTTTAAACTACCAAACGAGCTTGTTCACAAACAAATGAGCTATAATTCTTCTTGTAAGAAAGCTTGTTCTAGAATAACTTATTATTATATTTAAAATTATAATAAACATAAAATATTTATATTAGATTTATTAAATTTCCATATCAAATAAGAATCAAGCTTCTAACGAGCTTCTTATCGAGCTTCGAGCGTGTTCACAAGCTTCGGATGTTGTTCATGAACATAAACGAGCCGAACACATAGTTGTTCAAGCTTGTTTATTAAAGCATCGAGTATTTAAGAAAATGTTCAACTATGTTTGATTACTTAATTAAACAATCACGAACGAGCTTTTATCAAGCCGAGTCTCTAGTAGCTTGTCGAACGCTCAGTTCGTTTATAGCCCTAGTCACAATCAGATAACAAATTTGTATTTAGACCCGCTGCATGGTAATACTAACAATTAAATAGATGATACCAAACAATACATGTTCAAACTATGTTTCCTACCTCCATTGGAATATTCAGGCACATACATATTTAAGTTTCAATCTAATTGATTATAATTGTATTTGTATAAAGGTGTTGGCTTGGATGATCAAATATCTTAAAAGACACTAAGAGCACATTCGCATCTACTAAAAGGTAATTGGGGTAACATGTTAAAAAACTCCAAATTTTCTTAATGGCATGAAAAAACTACACCATTTAAGTCGTAACTACAACTTGATCTAAATATTAAAAAGAAGAGAAATCATTGTGAGAATAAAAACAAACAAACAACATGGCTAATAACCTAACACATCAATTTAAAGATGAAGACAAAAAGTTTGTTCACAGTGTATATATATATATATATATATATATAACTGATCAAAGTTGGCAACGAAATAAAAATATGCTTTATTTAGTAAGTTGTCCAAGAAACAAGCAATATCACCAGGAATATCTTTCTGGACAAGTGCTTAAGTGAATTTAAACATCGTCCAGGGATTGACTGCATGAAACAACAAAATTTTGGTTCAAAGTTGATGTGTTTCTTTCACTATGCAGGTCATCCACTTCACAAATGAGCTACAAAATAGGGGGTAAGTTGGTTTGCAAGAAAAAACTTGCAGGGTAAACAAACCCCAACAAAATAAATATGAAATGGTTGCATTAATTTTGCGAGAACTTTGAGAGACAACAAACTAAAAAAAGGGTTGATTCAAAGTGAATGTAGCAAGTTCATAACAAATCAAACACACAAAGTGAGTTAATATGCATTCTATTTGCTTTACACAATTTTGCAGCAAAAACAAAAGAGAACCAAATGCGACTGTAGTTTATTTTGTAGCAAATTACTTGACACCAGAATTTGTTTACCCAACCAAAACTTAAAATGTTGAAAAAATTTAAAATCAATCAAGATATCATCATCATCATCCCAATTATAATAGTAAGATATATAAAAATTAAATGGTGATGTAGAACATCTTAGGGAATAAAGCTTCCAAAGTAGATATAAGATGAGATGAAGAAAACACGCAGCAAACGCAAAATTCACAGATAAAAAACTCTCAAATTTTAACACTTAAATGTTACTTTCAATGAAAAATGAAAATGTGAAAAGAATGCATTCAAATAATAAATCAATGCTTTCAGCCAAAAACAACGTTGTGAAATTTAGAACAAAGAAAACTACAGACAGAGTTCAAATTTCAGCATTCGTTGAAACCTAAACTATATCAGACTAGAATGAAATCATCTACACAATCAATCTAATAAAAAAATTAAGAGCACTAAAGAAAAAAAACGAAATAAACAAAGCTGTAAAACCAAGTCAGATGTTTACATAAAGAGATAATCTCTCCTCGAAATTTCCTCTCACTTGATGAAGGAGTTGACTATCAATAGTAGAAAAATTAACATTTCTAACTAGAATTGTATCCAGAAATAAATTGATTTTCTTGTATAACAGCCAAATAGGTAGATATCATCATAGAGCCAGAAGCAGAGGATTTGGAATGAGGCTTGCATATGAAGTTAAAAACAGGGGAGTAGCTAATTAGCTAGCAGTTAAAACAAAAGAGACAAAGAATTGAGATAGAATTGAAAGGATGCTAATAACAAGGAGCCCATATTATTTAAGTTGGCTATATGAATCTTCATTTTTTTTATTCCTGTTGAGTGTTTCGTAAAATATTAAATATATTCTTAATAAATCATTTTGAACAACTTCCATTCATGTCACTTAAGTCTACCCATTTTTCTTCCTAATACTTGGACAATATTATATCTACCCATTTAATGAGTGCATTTTCTATCATTTGTTGTACATGTCCAAGCAATACAAATATATTTTCATATATATCAACTTCAATAGATGTATCATCCACAATCTCTTCAATATAATCATTCTTTATTGCATCCTTCCTAGTTTTCCATACATACATCTAATGTTTTCATGTCTATCATGCTTAGCATAGGTGTTAATATTTTTTTGCATCATAACAATAAGATTCATATAATATAGTCGGCCTAATTATAATACTATTGAGATACTTTTCTATTTTGATCACAGAACCTTAGCGTAGAATTTATATACTTATTAATATCTCCATACTTCGATATTATAGATACAGGATACTTAAACTTATGACACATAATTATCATTTTACTTCTAATAAAATTATATAATAATTATTAATATCACACACTTATACTCCATATAATATACTTAATCTTTATTCTACTAATCCTACGCTAATTCACGAAGAATGTATCATGCTAAGTAAACCACGCATTTAACAATAGGCCGACCTAAACAAAACTGACTGCATCACAAGTAGCATGACGCATCTCAAAATCCCCATGAACTAACAACGAATTGAAAATACCAATGACATGTCAACAAAAGGCACCAAATGCAGATTATATAAAACTAATTATCACCACATGAACAACCCTCCGTCCAATATCTTCTACACCCCATCATAACCCTAAAACCAATCGAACAATCAGCGAATGTCTCGTTTATCTTACCATCGGCGAAGAACGATAAAGAGGGCCACCCACGGCGGGAGCCTTGAGAAAGCACCTCCTCCTTCGTCAGCGACTTCTCCAGCCTACCAATGCTCCCCAGACCAAAACCTTGACCCCGAGATCTCGGCGGGATCCAGTAAGAAGAACCCGGAGCGAAGGGGAGCCATCCTGGGGCCGATTTATGGATGAAAAGTGCCTCGATGGCGTTTTCCACCCCTCGCGTTGTGAGGATCTCCACATCTACGTTGGCGGCGTCGGCGGACTGACTTAGGTCGATCTCTATGAGGTGACCGGCCTTCGGATGGTCGGAGTGGAGGCGGATACCGACGAGGCGAGAGGAAGGTGAGAGCGCCAAGCCGCGGAGGAGGTGGCCTGAAGCCGATAGATCACGGGCTACGGATTGGGAATTATGAATTAGGGCTTGAGATAAGCGTCGAGCCATGTTGGTATGAAGAGTGAAAGAGAACTGAGAAAAGCGGAAAATAAAAAAGGCAAAGTGGAACTGCCGACGAAAGAGGATGGATAACGATTTGGCCTTAAGAAGGGTACAATATGTTAAAAAAACTATGCTTTATTATAATAAGATTTTTTTATTTTTAAAATTTATTTCAAAATAAATATAATATAAAATATTTAAATATTATATATATTTTAATAAATTTAAAATTTTAAAATATGCTTAATCATTTTTTATAAATTAATTTTTTATTATAAACAAATTTGCATTAATTATAATAAGATAATTTTATTACAAATTAGTTTTTCTATTCTGTAAGATATTTTTTCTATTTTAAAATAAATAATTAGAATTATTAGGAGAAAAATAATTTTTTTTTAAAAGTTGTTGTAAGTATTCATATTTTTTTATTTTTAAAAATTAAATAATAATTTTCTTATAACCATCTCTCCCTAATATATTTAATCATTAAAAATATTTCTCATCATAAAGTTTTTTAAAAATTAATAAAAATAATAGCCAAATAATAATATAACAGTGATTTTTTTTCCGAAATATTTGAACCCTTAACAAACTCATACAATCAGCTTCAAACATAAGACCTCTTGATTAGTTACGAAAACCCACATCCAACAGACCAATATGAGTTGCATTATAATAGTGATCTAGAAAATAATAGAAAAAAAGCTGCATCAAACAAGACTCCCAAGTCCCAATAGGTTGCAAAGAGATCTAGTAACATGCAAGTGAAAACCAAGGCTATATTAGTTGACTAAGAAAATACATTGAGTACACAACTGATCTTATTACAAAAATCAAAATGAATATGAAGGCAGAGAAATATTGTTTTAAAGGCATCTCCAATTCAGATTTCAAAATATAAATTTAAATAACCAATCAGCTATAAAATCCTACTGATGAGTTGGGGGCAGAACAGTAAATGATCGCCCCTGTCACCTGATTGATTGTATGAAAGTAATGAAACTATATCTTTGTTAAGTATTGCTGTGAAATCTGAAGAGTATCCTCCACTATCAAACAGCAAGCTTCATAGCAGTGTCAAAATTATCTAAATCTCTTATGTGCCCTTCTACAACTTTGGTTGGGGCCCTAGCTTTCAACAACATTTCTTGGTATTCATTTTCTGGTTTTGACAAAGCAACAATTGCCCCACCAGCTCCAATAGAGGCCTCCCCATTGTGTATGACAATGGTCCTGATTACTATATTCAGATCAAATGTTTGGTTATATGAAATGAATCCTATTGAACCTGAATAGATGCTTCTGGATGAACTTTCAATAGAATCGAGAATTTCCATTGATCTTAACTTTGGAGCTCCAGTCATCGAACCTCCAGGAAATGCAGCTTTAATGCATTCAATAGGGCTTGTGTTTGAATTCTTCTTCCCTTGAACTGTACTAACCAATGTGTGGACGGTTGCATAAGACTCAACTTGCATCAACCGAGGCACACAGACGCTACCTGGTTCACAAACCCGGCCGAGATCATTCCTCAAAAGATCAACTATCATAAGATTTTCTGCCTGGTCCTTTTCACTAAAAACAGAAATGAAAAAAAAATAAAGTTTGAATAACAGGTGAAGTACAAGAAGTAACCTGTCTAAAAAAAGTGGTGGCATTTGTTTAAGGTGATGAAAGGCATTTGTTGTTTAATGCTTTAGTTTGTGAATGACAAACTATTATAGCACTGTAAGATTAAAAAGTTCAAACAGAAAATGGAAGAGAAACAGCTCAGAAAACAGGAGTTGGGGGCATAGCAATGATATGAAAGTATATTTTTTTACGATGCAGCATTGAATAAGAACCACATTTCCTCAAGATATAACACAGCTTAAATATCTATATCTGCAGGACAAAGCTAGCTAGTTTTAAAGATGAAAATATATTAATCTGAAAACAAGTTCATCAATCCCCCTATCCTAAGAACTTATCATGAGATGACATTATTATAGCAGTAAGAAGATTTCAGTTAATAGAAGTCAGAAAAATAAATTTCAACCCACAAGCATCAGCTCTTTTTTAATCCAAGAAAAATCTGACGTGCTAGCAGGTCAGCAGGTAGCGGAGAAGTGGAAGAGGGATAGGTGCAATTCTGCAACACAAAGAACCTAACAGTGCAGATTGGTAAAGGAAAACTATTCATTAGTATGCTCACCTGTACTCCAGTTGTAACCTAAGACATTCATCCTCCTCTGATGTACTCCCACGAGCAATAGTTCCCTTGATAGGCTTTGCTTCAAGTATTCCAGATTCATGCAGCCTCAGAAACCTCTCAGGAGAGGAGCAACAAATGCATAAATTTTCGCTTGAAAAATTAAGCCAAGCAGCATATGGGGCAGGATTTGCCTCTCTCAAATCAAGATAAATATTCAGAGCATTTATGGTGGCAACTCTCATTCTCATCTGAGTTGTGAGGCATAACTCATAGCTATCTCCATCTCT
Source organism: Dendrobium chrysotoxum (assembly GCA_019925795.1). NCBI lineage: Eukaryota > Viridiplantae > Streptophyta > Magnoliopsida > Asparagales > Orchidaceae > Dendrobium > Dendrobium chrysotoxum. The sequence continues at coordinate 56,185,933 of CM034307.1, forward strand.
AATAAATCCCAAACACTTCTCAACATCTTTGATATACTGATGCTTTGATTTATCAACAACAAAGGTTCCTCTGCATTGGGCAGATCCTCCTTGCGTTTTCTGCATTTTCAACTTTCTAGAAGCCATGCCTTTCAAGCTAAGAAGCTTCTTTTCAGTTTCACTAAACCATGAGTTCTCTTTGCAACTTTGTCGTACAAAGTTAGAACCAGAATGAAATTTGTCATGTATTTGCAGAATATAAACATCCCCATTGCTATGGTCAACAGCTAAAATATTATCCGCAAAGAAGAAACAGGCATCAGGAGCACTCGACTTGAATCTGTTAGACGATGCCCCACATTCGATTTTGAGATCATACCTGCTTGATTTAAGTTAGATTAGTAGCTTCCTGCAAACTTTTATAACAAGAAAAAAGCAGGGGCATAATATAAAACTGAAATTAAAATCTTTCAACAATAACTCATGTTAGTATATGTAAAAAAAGGACCAAAACCGCCATACTACTAGAAATTATCAAACTATACGGTCCAACAGCTAAGCATGAGTGGCAAATTCGGATATTTAAGTTTTTTTCCACACAAATGCCGCCTACCAAATTCAATCTACACATGTTAATGGCAAATCTGACCATAACAATGCAAAAAGGAATAAACGCGTATATTCTTTCATGGCACTTAAAACAAGAGATCAAGACAGCATGCAACACAGAATTTAAAAACATACCCAATGTAACCAATAAACCCACCGCAAAAGTCAAACGGCAAGCCTTTGAAGTCCTCTTTGTCATAATGAAATGTCCGAAGTTCCTGGGCGAGATAAAAAAAAAAAGGAGAAAAATCAACATCAAAGCATTCTTTTTAGGAGAGTATTAATTGCAGAGGGTAACTTCATGTTTAGAGAGTTTCATCGAAGGAAAAAAATAACAACCTTTGGCAGGAGTGGATGGAAATACAGAAATTTGACGACAGTCTAAAATTGATAATAAATTGTTTATATATTAAGAAAGGCAAATCATCATACACTACAAACTCTGGCAATCAATAATCAATAATAATATCAGAAAACCGATCCTTTTACAAAAATCAAGTCAATGTTCTGGATCTAAATATAAATCAGATGTCTAATATTAAACTTCACCTTATCAAGAAAATCAAATAGACCATCTTCAAGAAACTTTGTTTTCACAGAACCATGGACATCTTGAATTGATAAATACCCTCCAGATTTGCTTGTCATTTCACTAAAATATAAAAAAACAAGAATTAATTCATGCGCTAGAATGATGTAAAAATTCTCGAAGCATTCAATTATGAAAGATGGGCTGCTTTAATACATATTTGGATGAACCCATTCTATTTTCTGTACGAACCTACGCTGTGATACTTTATATGTTATTTGCTTCCACAATGAACCGCCTTTACCACCCATAAATGAAAAACGTGACCGTCCCTGAAATAGAAGTTATGCCAACTTAAAAGCAAGCAAGAAATTTTCAACAAGAAAGCAGATGGTTTTGAATAACTCCTAAGCTACATAGGGACAATATAGGCAATATAGCGGCACGTGCAAAAGATAACTTTTTACATTCACCAGATATTGCATAAATAGTTATTATTCTCTTCATTATAAATCAAGAAAATGTTGAACTCTGCTCCAGAAGTTATCAAACTACATGAAGAATTAAGAAAGTTCAATCCACCTGTTAAGCTGAGTGACGCTAAATAGAACAAATACCAAAATCAACTCTTAAACAGATCAAATAAACTCATTGGCATCTTAAGCAGTTTAGCATACGAAGGCTTTTTTTTAACAGTGACTTCGATTTTCATGTTGATGGTCTTGGAGTGGGACGATCAACAGTATAGATTTGGGGAGGAGGCCAAAGAATACAACTAATTTCTAAACGGGTGAGTTGTGGAGGAAACGAGAGGAAGCAAACTCAAGTTCCTTCCCCAGGAATATTTTCTACGCGCTAGATTACATCAGCATGCCTTAGTCACACGAGAGAGAGAGAGAGAGAGAGGAAGAAAAAGAACAAGATCTTCTATCTATCTTTTCACATGATATTTATAGGCTCCTCCACTGAAGAGTCTTCATTTAGTTTTTTATTTGAACCCTTGTTCTTCTTTAAACGTTGCTTGTGTGAATGCTTTGAATGTACCATTGTCTCATATGTCACCTTCAGGACCGTATATTGCTGATGCTGAGTATCCTTGCCACTACTAGTAGTGTCAGTTACACATGTATAGGGTGTCATTTTTAGTACTAGAGAAGTCTCGAATTTTCCTTGAGGGAGTGCCATGCATCCTCTAGCAACTACTTTCTAACTTTTAATGTTTAAATTCCCGATGTTCATTGAGTTGGGAGGAGCATTTTGAGCTACAATTGATGGTTAGTTGGGCCACGAGGCTACTCAGTCACTACTTCAAGCTTAAGCTAATTGTAATGGCCATCTGGCTCTATTATGTTATTTTGTGTCGTTTCTAAACATTTGGTAAAATGTAAAACTAAGCTTTATAATAAAAAGAGTTATCGTGCTAATCAAGACATGTTTCTCAATATATGTGCATCTTTTTCTATAATGTTGAAAAAGATTGAAATTTTTTCAAATAGAAAAAATAATCATGATTGAAATCTTTTAGGCTTGGGATTTCGGCCTAGTCATTAAAAATTTAAGGATTATTAATTCCATGCGAGATGTTAAATCAATGTGTTTCAGCTGCCCGAAGGAAATGCTTATTTCTGACTTGAGATTTGTGAATTTTCAATTTAGCTCACAATCATTGTGAAGCTCATAAGTGCTTGCTTTGATGGTGTCATAGAGTTGACTCAAGTCCTAACCATACTGAGCGATGCGATATTGAGCCGATCGTGATCTCCAAGCTGTGCAGGTTCTCGACCCATCTCATTGTATTTCTATTGAATTATGTGGCTTGCTTCTAAGAAATAAGCTCTTCTAGTTAAGCTAGGTTTGATTCTGAAGAAGTTTGCTTTTGAACAGAGTTTCCTTGCTTTTGGCTATCACTTTCCAGAGGTTATATTCCAAATGGAGCTTCTGAGCCCAAAAACTATGCTCAATCATTATGAGGCTGCATTAAACCTTTAAGGCCTAAATGCTATTCTAAAGGCTTTATTCCAACTAATGCTTTTGAGAACCTGAGGTATGCTCAGAAGTTATGAGGTAACATGGAGCTTTTGAGACCCGAAGACCATGCTCAACCTCCTAAACGATGGCTCAAAGGATTTATTCCGGCCTGGACTTTTGAGGCTCGTAGACTATGCTTAGTCATTATGATGCAGGACTAAAATGAAGAAGCAATATTTGTTAGAAATTTTACACGCTTCTGTGATTAAGAACAATTTTAACGACTAACTTTTAGCGATTAAAACAATGAAGTAAAACAAGAGTGGAGTGATTTCAGTCTAGGCTAAGCTACACGCATGAAAGCTAAGATCATTTAAGTAGCCATTAAATCAAACATAACATTCAAAGAAGAGCTTCAACAAAAATCCCTTAATTACTAACGAGATAAATTACTAGGAAAAGATCCACTCACTCAACTCTCTAAAATTATTAGGCTTTAGCGGAGGAAAATTAGCATGATCTTCATGAATCAAAATATAACCATAATTAGGAAGTAAACCAGGAAGATACGGGATTTAGAAGATTGATTTACCGTCATCAATGTTTAGCAACAATCTCCCACTGGACAGAGGAGATTTGTTCTTCGATGGCGTCAGCAAGTGTGTACACAATCCTCTCCACGTACTCTTCTACTGTTTGATCGATCTCTGGATTAACGTCGAAGAATGGTAATTTGAGAATGTCGATTTGACCTTGATCGTTGTAGATGAGTCCGTGGTCGACTTCAGGATCTGCCATTCATGTGTAGAGAAGTTTGGTAGAATGGTGGAGGGAACCCCTTTTTCAAAAAAAAAAATTGAAATTAGATTTCAGATTTTGGTTTGGAGGGAAATAGGGTTTTACAATTTGAATTCAAGTAAAGGGAAGGGGAGGGAAAATTATCCCTTGCTGAGAGCTTTGATTGAGGTGTTAACGGGGAGGAGAATTAATGTGGGGGAGAGAGAGATTGGAAAGAGAGAGGAATTGGAGAGAGAGGGGGGCAGGCGGCATAGATGGGTGGGATAGGGTTGAGGGAGGGGAAATCAAAGCTTGCTTGTTTTAGAATCTTAAATTAGAAAGGATGAAATTAATTCCAATCCAATTTAAAATTCAAATAGGCTTAATTTTAAGAACTTTCCTAAAATAGAACTCTATCTTGGAAAATTTTTTAAATTCAAAATTAATTTGAATAATTGGAGTCAAAGCTTGCTTGTTAGGTTAAGGTGGTGTTAACCGGCGGCAAGAGGTGGTGGGGTGAGAGGGCCGTCGGCTAAGGAGGAGGGACGTAAGGTGGCCGATGGCTATGAGGTTGGAAATACCTAGGCCGACAGCTAGGAATGGAGGAGGAGGAGAAAAGAGAAGATAGGGAAGAAGAACCACGAATCCGGATGCTTCCAAGGTTGGTGGGTGATCCATTTCCCTCACCTAGGAATTTCTCACCAAAGCTCTCAAGCTCTCACAGGACTCATGCATGCAGGAATTTTCATTATAATTCTTCATTACCTTGAAAAGAAACATAAAGGGCTTATAAATAGCCTCATACAATGAAGGGAAACTAAAAGACAACTTTGCCCCTAGGGCTTACATGTGACAAGTCCCTTAAGGGTAAAAATGAAAAATGCAAACAAATAAAATAAATACATATAATGATTAAAAAATAAATCGGCGCAATCGCGACCGTAGATCATCGGCCCCGTCTCTGACAGACTCTTCAGGTCCTGATGTCCTCATCACATTATGAAGCTACAACAAACTTTCCATGCCATGAGGCTACACTATACCACCTGAAGTTAGCACAAAGGCTTTATTTAGACCAGAGCTTTTGAGGTTTGGTGGTTATGTGCAATTGTTATGAGGTTGCCATGAGCTTTTTCAGATTCAAAGTCCATGTTTAACCATCTAAAACCATATGAAGGTAGACTGAAGGCTTTATTTCAATTGGAGCTTTTGAGGCCCAGAAGTTATAGTAAGTTGTTAAGGGGCTACACCAAAGCTTTTGAGATATGATGACTATGCTCGGCCACTGACTTCCTTCAATTTAGAAGAGCATATAGCTTGTGAGATAAATCATGAAAAAAGGTTTGTGATCTCACCACTGCTCGTTTAAGAAAATATAAGATAAATAAATCTTTAGGTATTTTTTTTTTAATAATTATGGCTTGGTTGGGACTTGGTGAGTCTTATGACAAGTCCTGGGTGTTCACTTTCATTTGGGTTATGCTTGGCCTTCCCCTAATGCACATAAAATGTATATTGCATGAAAATTAAGTACTTGGACCCAACGCATAACTATTTTTCTTTATAAAAGGGAAAATAGGATTGAACTTTTTCAGCCTTGCCATGTTTCACAAGTAGTAGCATTTCAGGTCATATGTGTTTCATATTCTGGGCAACTCAAATGCAGAGGATCGATTGACCTTATATTTAAACCATACTCATAATAATAGTGTATTAGATGCTTACGAGTATGATGAAAATGTCAATAAATTCATAATGATAATTCCAATGTGAATAAGGAGAACTTTGTAACTCCAAATGAGAATTGTTTTTTTTTTTATGATGTATTTTTTGGACAGAATATATGGCATCTTATATTGGTCAATTGTTTGTTTTACAGTTGTCATGGTGGTGTAATATTGGTAATGGCATAGGGTGGGTATAAGTGGCTAAAATTGAATTGATGCCAATTTGATTATGGTCCATTGAGGATGAACTTGTTATAAATTTTCTTCTTTCTTGCTCCTTTAAATTCCTTAGCTTTGCCTTATTCCTCCTTAGGTATGAGAGAATTGAAGAAAGTAACTTGAAGAGAAGAAACAAGCAATTAATAAATTTCTATTGCAGCATTATTATAGCCTGAATTTGGTACTACAATAATCAGGAACTATAGAATCAGGTATAGTAATGATTGAGTACTATAGCAATCAAGAGGAGAAAGAGATCAAGATGAGGACATGCTGTCTAAAGGAGAGAAAGAGAACCATAGGATGGAGAGAGAGATAAGATAGAATAGTGGGAATAGAATCTTTCAAAGCAATTTATTCACAACTCATTAAAAATCTAAATAACAACCCTTCAACCAATATTTATAAAAATTAAGTTCGAAGATAAAACTAAATTAATTTGAAATAAAATCTACATAATTTATAAACAATATATCATCTAATTTCAAGTAAAGATAATTCAATAATTAAATGCAATAGAATTGAAATAAATCCTAAAAAATACAAATTATTAGAATTTTCTATAAATAATCTTCATGTGATGCATCAAACCCGAGATAATCACTCATGGATAGGTGGCTTAACCATTTTGTACCAATTAGGAGTTCTTTGATTCTTAATAAATTTGAATATTAATTGCTGAATGCTTCCATGTTTTAACTTGATTTATGTTATATGATTCATTCAATCAAATTAGCCACTCGCATGATTTTGAGTTGATACAGATCCTTGATATTTAATATCTAGATTGTGATTCCATATGATATATTATGAAACATTTTTAAAATCCATACCATCAATTACATCTAATCCACTTCTAATTGTTATGTTGGCCTTAAACATGTGAGATATATAAAATTTTGATAATAAATATATTTTTGTTGAGCGTGTTAAAATGTTATCAAAAGAAAGAAAACAACTTGTGCATATCACCTTGTTATCGTCAATGTTTTTATTTATGATGCGGTTTTGAAGGACGAAGTTTGTCACAACCCAATGTCATTTTAAGCTCAAGTTGGGAATAATGGATCTCTTTGTGCTTTATGTTGTGGAGACCAAATGGTCCAATGGGGAGGGGGGTATTGTATATGTTTACTTATTGTGAAATAATAATCTTAAATAACAATATGTCAAATTGATTGTTTCTTAATTATTACATTATGGCTCTGCTTCCTACTGAGTTAGGAATTCGCTTCTTTACTTTAATTTTATTTTAATGAACCAAGTAATTAAACGACAGTAACCTCAAGGGTTGGCTTCATTTGAGCCTTTTAGCTTTCCGGTGAGACCGTGTTTTAGCATTCAAAGCTCAAGTTTATATTTGATTTTCATTGGTTGTAATAATTAAAAGAAAATTGAATTCTTTAGCTATGTGGCTGTAAACCTGTAATAGGCGAGTTCTATCCACTTGTCAATTTGATGGATAAATTTTTATTAGGTTAGTAAGGCAGGTTGTAAAATCACTAGAAGGATAATGTTACATGCATGAAATCCTTTTCAGACCCGCATTAGCATGCAGCCTCATAAATCAAGAAAGTCATTTTCTTATAATAGAGAGGCAATTAAGATTACAAGTAGTTTAAAGAGCTTCCACTCTTAGTAGATTAGAATCAAAGCTTAACATTGAGTCTGTATTTTTTTTGTATTGCAAAAGAAAACTCAGACACAAAATATCTGAAAATTTAAATGCAACAAGAAATCAAGAAGAAAAGGGATTTAAATACTATCACAAAATTAACAAATAAAATCTTAATAAGGTTAGGAAAAAAGAAACTCGGATAGCTTGCACCTAAAATTCTAAAATTTAAAATTATCTGCGGGAAAATAGAAGGCCGAACAGCATCTAGATTTCTGAAAGAGTAATCATGGAAAACTTTCAAAATGTAGAAAAAAAAATGTAAATCATTACCTGATCTGTGGAGGAGCTATCCAACCAAAATGTATTCTCTGCATTCATAGCTCCAAATAGTTTGCAAAAAATATTTTTTGAACCTCCAACCTGACTTTCTAAGCAATCAATCTTCTTCCATTGCAATTGTAGATACTTGGCATCAATGCTTCTAGGTGTAAGAGGTGGACTTACACACAAATGTAGAAGTTTCTTCGAGGTAGCTTTGTTATGCAATAGATTTCTTCTTTGAAATCCGTTAGGAGGTTGACAAGCACCAGCCATCTGTATCGAATCATAAGTTATGCTTTCTTAATTAAAGCGCTAAAACATAATAGAATACATAAATATTCATAATGATAAGACAGAAGAGATTATGCCAGTTTAGCACTAAAAATTAGGCATCCATACAATCAGCGATCCAAACAGTTGATTTTATATAATAAAAAACTCTCTTACATACAGTCATCATTATCATCATTAGTCTTATTCCAATTAATGGGTCTGCTTACTGAATCCTCGTTTTGTTTTTGTCCCAATTGAGTGTTGTATGAGGTTTTAAATCTATTTTGTTGAATCTTTTTGAATGACTTTATCCAAGTAACACTCAGTTTACCCATTTTTCTTCCTAATACTTCGATCGTAATAATTTATTAGCCCATATTATTGGTGCATTGTATATCCTACATTGCATATGCCAAGATCATCAAAGTATATTTCCTCTATCTTCAAATATATGCTATTCCCACCATCTCTCTTGTACAATCAATTCTCAATTTATCATTCCGAATTTTGAAACACATCCCTCTTAACATTCAAATTTTCATATGCTCAACAAATCTATCATTAACTTCTTTACTAACAATATACATTTACATTTACACACCATAGCAAGCCTTAATTTTAGTTATAAAATTTATGAGTGAGTCTTTATGAAATATCTTATCATATAATACTTTTGTTGCACTTCTCCATTTAACCACCAAACCTTAAATATGGAGATTATATCCTCATTATTCTTGTGGGCTCCAAAAATTCGTGCCCCGGCCTTCCCTGCTTCAGGAGAGTTTTAACGAATTAAGTTCCAAGGAAAATTTTTAGAAGACATATTGGGTTTGAATCAGGTTTGCTCCCTATCATTTAGCTTGAATAAGGTCCGCTGTTGTTCATTTGAATTTTGTGCATTTTCACTTTAAATTTCGGCAGCACCCCAACATATCCCCCGTCTGGGGGAAATTTGGGGAGTTATAGCCTTCCATTCACGTCAAGAAAGACGTACACGGTTGGTGTCGTGTGACACCATGGCCGTAATCTTCAATCCCACTACGCCAAGAAAGGCGTGCATGGGTCTTCAGGGGTACCTATTTGAAAATACACATTTTTTCCACGCCGGCACTGAGACTCGTGCACGGATACTTAATTTTTGCCCTTCCATGCTAAGAAAAGTGCGCACAAGGATTACCTGCCTCGCCGCGAGCACCACAGTAAACTTCCTCCCACCATGCTAAGAAAAACGCGCATGAGTGGTTGCTCACGGCACTGCCAGGGCCGAAGACAGGGTTTGGAACTTTATACCTTTCGCGGCGGGGTCGACGGCTCTGTCAGGGTGACGACGGCGATGTTGTCAGTGTCGAGGGAGTGGCACATAGATCAAGGCGAATATTTTTTTCTCTATTTTCATAATAATAATAATTATTAAAATAAATAATTATTATAATAGTAATAATAACAATAACTATTATTATTAGTATAATAATTAATAATAATCATAATAATTATTAATTACTAATAATAACATATAAAAATAATTAAAAAATTACCTTAATCTAGGTATGCGGCTGTGGGGATTGAGGCAGAGGGAAGTCGGCATAGGGAAGGCTAGCGCAGGAGTTTGAGGTTGGTTTGTGAGGTTGGGTCGAAGATTAAAGGTCGGGCAGCTGTGAGGAAATGGGAGAGAGGGTTTGCGAATGGTTGAGGCGTAGTCGACGGTTAGGTCGGTTACAGGCCGTGTGGTTGAAGATGGGAAGAGGAGATTCGGGATTTGGCAGTGAATCAGAGGAGGAAGCTCGGGCTTCACACGTGAGGAAGTTCAGATTGGAGCGGAATTGGACCGATGGGATTCGATCGGAGGTGTAATGGTCGGGTATGATGTGGCTGGAGCATTGAAGTCGGAAGGATCAACGGGTATTGTGGGTCTTGTTTGCGGCTGGATGGGAGGAAGAGTCAGATAGGGATTTGATTATGTGCTTGCGGCTCGAAGGCTGTAAGGGAGGTAGCATAGTGACGGGAAGAAGATCGGCTGGAGGTTGGATGTCGGATGGCTTGCGAACAAGAGAGGTCATGAGCATTTGAGCGTGGAAGGAAGTTGTGAGGCCTCTTCCCCCCTCGTTTTATCGACGCAAGCAGGACGGAGATCGTGCGAGAGGATGAGCAGAGAGTGTCGAGGACGTGCATAGCTCGTGTAGAGCATGACTAAGGCGGCATCGTGTGCACGTTGTCGGACAGCCGAGGCAAGTACGCAAGATTTGTTTTTATTTCGGTGTTTTTTTGTTTTTTTGCATTCGTTTGGGTCAACAATTCTATATAATAGACACAAGATACCTAAAATAAGTAGTTTACTTGTTATACCCAAGCCTACCCTAATTAACTATGTTTTAGTTCTCATATTTTCAAAGAAAAAAAAATTACATTATAAGAAGACGATCAAAGAACTTTGCACAAGAGAAATTTCAAGATAGGTTGTTAATATTTATAAAAAATAATTGCAGTTTACCACTATAATGGACCTTTCTTTTTTGCAGGCTGGACCTCAACCCATAGTCAATTGTAATCCTCTTGAAATTCTCAAAGATCTTCTTCCCATAACAGGTAGCAATGCTCTCAGGATGAAACTGGTCCCTGATTAAAGTTAGATGATGAATTCCAAAAATAATATAATGGTTGTCAAATGGAATGCACCATACCTGCACCCCATAATGTGGCCTGCTACGATGCATCAGACCCATAAGGACTTTGCTTCTCTCCTTGTCATTTAAAATGCCAATATCTGACAATCCTGCACCCTCTAAATCACCAGATAAATCACCAAAAGGTTGGAAGTTATGTGTTTGATTCACAAAGGAACCACGACGCATATCAGATTCTCGTGTCTCAAAATAAGAATGTGTACGCACAGAAGTGCTCCATGCTGTAGGCACAAGTTCCTCAGGAATTGATTCTGCAGCTATAACAAGTGAATGGTAACGCATGACCTGCATATTATATTGTCATGCCTTAAAACTATGAACCAAAACCCAGCACAAAGAATAAAATAGACAATAATGTAATGGGCGAAAAGCATGTATGCTCTTTGGCTCGTATGCCAAAATAAATGGAACCTGCCAACAAAAAATAACAGTTGAACCAATTACATGAAATTTAAAACTGATCAAATATTTAATTTTAAGAAGCAGATGTGCAGGAAGCGATTCCTGTGCAATGTTCTGGAAAATATTATCAAACGGAAATGCAAAGGTGATTTCAAAATTCAGTATAAAAAAATTGTATTACGAGTATACTTTTAACTGTAAGTAAGTTTTTATCTCACCTTGAATCCTGATCTCCGTCCTGATGGAATACCAGTGAAGAGATTGCAACCTATATGTTCAATTTCACTGGAGAAGGGGAATGTTTTAGATATTCATCCCAGGGCTTAGGATATACTTCGAATCAAAATGCAAAAAAAGGTTCAACCTAGCAAAGAAAGTACCTCAGACGTCCATGAACTGGTTCAGGGGCTTGGACAATTCGAGCACCATAAACAAAACCCAATGCCTGCAAATTATGACATTTAGAATACAAAAATCAAAGAATACTGGTGAAAAGTTAAAAAAAGGGAGGAAAGGTTTAAAAATAAGGCGGTTACTGATAGTAGAAGATAGACCAATTAAAAGATAAAAAATTATAGAATGCGTGGATTTGATAACAATCAATAACTAGTATTGAAAGATCAAGTGACCTCTTAACATAAACAGGCTTGTTAATACAACAACAAAAACAACAACAACAACGGCAAACCTTTATCCCACTATGTGGGGACAGCTACATGAATCATTTTTCTCCATTGTGTCATGTTAAAAGTCAAATTCTCATTTAAATCTAATAAAGAAAGGTCATTTCTAATATTTTCTAACCAAGTTGTTTAGGTCCACCTCTACCTTTTTTAACATAAATCAAATCTAATACAACTACTTTCCTAACCGGGCCATCGGAAGGCCGTCATTTTATGTGACCAAACCATCTAAGGCATCTCTCTCTAACCTTATCTTCCACTATAGGTACTCCAACCTTTTCACGTATATGCTCATTTCATATCCTGTCTCTAAGAGTAAATCCAATCATCCACCTGAGCATCCTCATCTCTGCAACACTTAACTTAATATTATGCTTCTCTTTTAATGGCCAACATTTTGCACCATTAAACATTGCAGGTCTCCCACCATCTTATAGAATTTTCCCTTAAGTTTGAGAGGGACTTTTCTATCACACAACAAGCCCGATGTATTCCTCCACTTCAACCATCCAACTTGAATTCTACTAATAATATCCTCATATATTTCACCATCACTCAAAACAATAGACCCAAGATATCTAAAACATGTACTCTTATTAATGACTTGATTGACCAGAGTCACAATCCCCCCACTAGATCTATTGTTACTAAAATTACACTCCATATATTCAGTTTTAGATCTACTCAAACGAAAGCCTTTAGATTCTAAAGTTGACCTCCATAATTCAAGTTTACCTTCAACTCCCTCTCTAGTCTTATCAACAAGAAGAATATCATCAGCAAAAAAGCATACACCAGGGTACAATCTCTTGCAAATGTCTAGTGAGAACATCCATGACTAAAGCAAAAAGATATGGGCTTAAGGCTAATCCTTGATGTAATCCAACTAAAATAGGAAAATACTTGGTCAAACCACTTTGTGTTTGAACACAAGTAACAACTCCTGCATACATATCATTAATGACTTGAATATAAGTATTATTAACCCCTTTCTTTTCTAGAACTCTCCATAGCACTTCTCTTGGAACTTTATCATATGTTTTCTCTAAATCAATAAATATCATATGTAGATCCTCCTTAATCTCTCTATACTTCTCCATCAAACCTCTCATAAACAGGCTTGTTAATAAACAATCAAAAATGGGCATAATTGTTAATTGCCCAGCTAAAAAAGTATTATCTAAGAAAAAAAATTATATTACAAAAAATATCTAATTTTATTAAATAAATTATTAATTTTACTACAAAAGACATTTATTATATAAAATATTAATATTGCTAAATAAATTTTGATTTTATTCACTAGGGAAAAAATGCATATGATTACATTAAATAGGAAGATTATTTATATTTGAAGAGCCGTGTTATATTATTTTGGGTACACCTAGAACATTGAATTCATCCCACTACTATAAATAACAAAGATCCCTATTGAATTATACAAAATAATTTAATCCTTTAATATGGTATTAGAAGTACGTTAGCTTTTATCCTAGCTACACCCCCACTATTGTCTCTTTATTCATTCAATTTGGATCCCGCTGCTCTTATCCTAGCTACACCCCCACTATTGTCTCTTTATTCATTCATTTTTTATCCCGCCGCTTGCCCTAAACTCTTGATTTCGCCACTTGCAATGCTTACATCCTTGCTTGCATACGCAATCACACTAACTCGATCATGTGATCGTTATGCACTCGTCTCAATCACGCATTCATTGCGTTCACTTGCAATGCTTACATCCTTGCTTGCATACGCAATCACACAAACTCGATCATATGATCATTATGCACCCGTCTCAATCACGCATTCATTGCGTTTACTTGCGTGCCCGTTGCACTTGACCACATGCCCACCAGTTATGCACACTTGCGCACTTGTTGCGCTTTTCCACCCGACCGCACTTTTTTTTTGTATTTTTTGGCCTGCATGCTAAGCTTGCTCGCTCGCAAGTGCTCACCTACACCCCAACAGAATGATGATCTAATAACTTACACGATGTCTATGATCAAGTATTACATCAATAATTCTTCTCTCATGTTATCATGTCTTCTCACTCATATCTCAAAGATTGGAAACCCTCCACTATTGATACCAACATCACATTCAATGGTATAAATTGTCTCATGTGGCTGAGGAGTTTTAATTTTCTTATTTTTCAGCAAACTATAACACCTTCATACCTCTCCCCCAGATAACTTTGACACCTCCAGATAACTTTGACACCGTCAAGTTTTCCAAATGGCAAACATCAAACAAAAGTGTTCTTATTTAATAGTCTTGAACACTCCATATCCTCAAATATCATGTTTCAAAATTCTTCTAAAAATGGGATTTTCTTCACTCCACATACTTTCAGGAAAGTAATATCTATCATGTCTATGTTTTCTATTTTGAAATTCCTTTTCCTTCAACAAAATAATATGCCAATACAGGAGAATTATAGCACACTAAGGTGAAATTAAGTTACTTCAATAACACTCCTTTACTATTGAACCAACTATTTAGCAAAACAAGAAGGAAGTATTCCTTGGCACTAAATTTAGCTCTAGACAACATCCTCTTCAATAAGGTGTCTAATCTCAACTGATGGCATACCCCATGATTTCTAAAATTACAACTATTCTCTTCCAATTCTTTACATCATCGAGCTCTGTACTCCCCAACCTCCCACTCCTAACCAATCAACCTCTTCCTTGGACACTTGCTCTAGGGGAAATCCAGGGAGTCATGAATGTGGTGGCCGTGCTTGTGGTGTTTGCAACCATGGTCGTAATGATTTTCATTTCGAACCTCATTGCAGTCGCACCAATCATCCTTGTAAATGTTGTTGGAAGAAATTAAGTCATACCTCAGCTACTTCCAGTTCAAACCAATCTTGTCAACTCCTTATAGTGTTTAGTCCCCTGGATCAATTACTCTCTCAAGAAGACTATGAATACCTGCTTTAATTATCTCAGATATCTAACTCAACATCTCACATAATATATTCATCTTGATATTTATCTCTATTGGTATGTTTTGGGTTGTGGATTTAGGTGTATCTTCTTGTATGAAAAATAACTGCAAACTTTTTTCTTAATTTCAAATTACACATCTACTACAACTATTATTATTGTTAAAGGTCTGCCTTGTCCTATCTCTAGAAAAGGGTATTATACATCCTTAAAAAAACTACGCATCTCTTTGTGTCTCATAACTTCATGTCAACCTATTATCAATTCATTAATTTATAAAGACTCATAATTATTTGTAACATTTAATTCCTCTTATTGAGTCTTCTAGGGTTTCATCTTTAAAAAGATGATTGGTGGAGTTACTAAAGCTAGCAATCTACTACTTGTGGGCTCCGAAAATTCGGCCCCGGCCTCCGCCCGACTTTTTTGCTTTCTACGGGAGGAGTTTTAACAGGATAAGTTCCGGGGTAAATTTTGGAAGGCAGATGAGATAGTAGATAAGACACTACCCAGAGATTTCGCCCTCATTTTGCGAGGACTTTATGATCTGAGTTCTGGTTTCCTATAGGCGCAAGCCCCTATAGTTAATTACCCCTCCCACTAACGAGAGAGAACTTTCGATTAAGGCTAGTCGTCAATCAGATACGTAGAGATACGTGCATCTGGCATATAGTAGCAGCATGGGCTGGAAATTTGAAAGGTTGGAGATTAAAAAGGGTTAATACTTAAAATTGGAAATTTTTACCATCTCGCACTTAAAGCGGATGGTGGGGGAATGGATGATAGACCCGATCAAGATCCCATGGTTCCGTCGTCCCGGGCCATCGTGGTCCCTGGTCTACTTAGTCAGAGGAGGTAGTCGACCCAACCTGACAGAAGGATCCTTGTCGGCAGCCATGGGTTGCTTCGTCCAAGGGTACCTTGTAGACCTGGGGGGAATATTTGTCTAAGGGGACAAATTTGAACCCACCTTAGCTAACAGAGGGCTTTGTGCCCTATCGATCATATCCTATTGATTCATATCTCAAGGATTTGATGCCATTGGGGAGCATACGGGCTCTGGCCATGACCATAATATAATGGTGCCATTTGGCGACGACCACCTGGTTCAGAGAGCCCCGAGTCATAACCGTTTATCCTGCAGTGCCATTTAGAGGCGAAGCTGCCGGTTAGAGGACTCGTACCACGTCCTTGCTGGCAAGAGATTGTTGAGAATGGATCCTAGTAATATTTTCGACCATGCATTAGCTTTTTGTGAGCTGAAGTAAATTTTAACTTGTCCATCCCGGCAAACTGTTGCGGGGGGTGGATGAATTTTGCTTTGAGTGTTTGATGGTTTAATTTCAATTTTAAATATTAAGATTTAAATGATTTTGGGAATTTTTGTGGAGTTTTGGAGTTTTTGGTATTTGAAATGATCTGTGTGGACCCCTCCGGTTGAGATTTTCATTCAACACGGCCATCATCGGGGTGACCTTGAGGTCATTTGAAAATATTTGAGGTTTGAGGGCATTTTGAAATATTTGGAGTTAACCCCTCCGGTTGAGATTTGTATTCAACGCGGCCATCATCGGGGTGAAAGGGGTTGTTTGTATTTATAGGTTAAACCTTGTCGACTCTATCAAGCTATTGATAGAGGATCGGGTTTCATGGGCTTTATGCCTTTGTTAGTGAATTCTCTTGATTATAGGCCTTGAAGGCCTAATATGAACGTATAAAATAAATATCTCGGTCGACCTCGCGACCGTATATTTATTTAATAGTTCGAGCTGTGTCAACTCCTACCTACCTGAATAGAAGGATCGGGCTCGAACTTGAATTCACTTATTGACCCGCGCAGCATCCCTAGACGTCACGTGTGTACCAATAACACGCTCGCCGGGGCCCATGCGGGTGTTTGTCATTAGATATACTTCACATAATACGATTATAGTGTCAAATGATATACTGGAGTAAAACCCTTTGCTTATACGACAGGATGATTTGGAATACGATAGCAATGTCTAATGGCATACTAGAGTGAAACCCTCTGCTTATACAGCAAGAGGATTTAAAAATAGAATAGCAGTGTCAGATGACACTAGAGTGAAACCCTCTGCATTTGTAACAGGAGGATTTGGAAATAGAATGGCAGTGTCAGGTGACACTAGAGTGAAACCCTCTGCATTTGTGGCAGGAGGATTTGGAAATAGAATGGCAGTGTCAGGTGACACTAGAGTGAAACCCTCTGCATTTGTGGCAGGAGGATTTGGAAATAGAATAGCAGTGTCAGGTGACACTAGAGTGAAACCTTCTGCATTTGTGGCAGGAGGGGTGTCCAGCTGGTGGTTACTAGCGCTAGATGCACATGATTGCATTTTGGGTTCTGTTGACGCCTTTTGCTTTGCTTGTACGAAGGTTACAAATTCGGCGGTGTGGCGTCTGGCTTTAGTAACCCGTGACCTCTTACTACCGATTCCCTGTTCTCGCTTACAGGTAAATCGTAGTGTCGTCACCTGATTGCCACAATGTACCTCCTTGTTCTGTTATAGACTCCCTTTTCCTATTCACCGGGAATCGGGTCTATGACTCACATAGGAATCAATAAGCTGCTCCTTCATTCTGGCATCATTTCTTGAAGAAGCTTTGGAACACCAGGAAGTTTAGTTCGAATTTGTTCAAACATCTCTTCCATCTAAGAAGAAACTTTGGAACACCAGGAAGTTTAGTTCGAATTTGTTCAAACATCTCTTCCATTTTTTTACAGGAGATGTCCCTCATGCTGGTCGACTCTGCTTGAGAAGTCAGCTGGTATTCCTACTCATCACATGCCCTTGTATACATTTGTGCCCACAGGGGTTCTTCATGATCACAACGTACCCGCTGTTGTTATCCACAAATGAGTTGTACTTATCAGCAGGGGCCGGCCATATCCAATACGATTTCCCTGAGGTGTTTGTAGGAGAATAATTGTACCATATCCACCTTTCATCAATTTCAGGTGGTGTTAATCGTACTTGTTTGCAGCTACGGGCCCTCCACTATCGATTGCCAGCGTTGCCTTTCTCAATCAACAGGCGTGGTTATTTGCATGATAAATCTTTGATTGCTGCAGGTGGGTAGTACTTGTACTTTTGCAATTGACTGATGTTTAAGTCAATTACACTTGGAAGTCCACTGCGAGTCCCCTGATTTTGGCATTTAGGACTTGGTTCTCTGCAGTTCAGTTCAAGTCCCTTGCTTGTTCAGCTCGGATTCAGTTCCCTGATGGTCTGAGCTCTATGCACTTCTTGTTTGAGTATTGACCATCTTAATTGTTGTTCAAGTTAGATGTCCTTTATTGTCCAGGTTTTGTGTACTTTAGTGAAAATTTCGGCAGCATCCCGGCATATCCCCCGTTTGGGGGGAAATGTAGGGAGCTGGGCCTTCCCACCACGCTACAAGAGCGTGTATGGTAGGTGTCTTTAGACACCGCGGCCGTACATCTTTCATCCCACCACGCTACAAGAGCGTGTATGGGGTCTTCCAATAGTAACCGCACGAAAGCACCAGTGACTTTCCCCACCACGCTACAAGAGCGTGTATAGGGCTTACCCACCTCGTCGTATGCGTCGCACCGGGCTTCCTCCTACCGTGCTACAAGAGCGCGTATAGGTGGTCCTCCGGTCCGGCGCAAACACCGAAAATGGGATTTTGGGTGATTCCCCGCCTCGTCGTAGGCACCGCACCGGGTTTCCTCCTACCGTGCTACAAGAGCGCGTATAGGTGGTTTGCCAGTCCGCTGCAAATGACGAGAATAGGGATCTGAGTTTAGGGATTATACCTGCGCGGGGTTGACGGTGCTGATGTCGATGTCGAGGACTGTCCCCACCACGCTACAAGAGCGCGTATAGGGCTTACCTGCCTCGTCGTACCTGTTGCACTGGATTCCCCCCCACCGTGCTACAAGAGCGCGTATAGGAGGTCCGCCAGCGCATCAAGTGCGTCGAGGACAGGATTTGAGACTTACCTTGCGTGCGTCGTCGGCGACGGTGTCGGCTCGCGGGGCAAGAGGGGAGTACATTTCTTTATCATTTATTATAACTAATTATAATTAATAAAAATTATTATAATTAATAATAATTAAGATCATTAATTATTATTTAACGAAGTAATCATAATTAATTAAAAATAATTAATTACTATTAATAAAAAATTAATTATTATTAATTAATTAATTATAATTAATTTATATTAATTATAATTAATTAAAAAATTAAAGGTAATTAATTAATTATTAATAGAAATTAATTAAGATTAATTAAACATGATTAATTAACATTATTAATAATTAATTCTATTAATTATTAAATAATTATAATAAATTAAAATTAATTTATAATTAATATAAATAATGATAATTAAGTAGAATTTAGATTTGCTTTGAGTAGGATTAGGAAATTCAAATGCTCACAGAGGGATAAGTTCTCTGTTTCCCTCTTTTGCTTGCCTTAAGAGGCCGTTCAGTAATCGGATTTACAGGATTTGGCCGAAGCAGCACGCAGAAGGGAGGAATTACCTTCACGGCTAGTGAGCCCCCGCTGTTGCTCGCGATCTAACAGGAAGGGAGAATCGCTGGAGGAGCGAAGTCGACTAGCGGGAAGGAACCGGAGAAGCGACTCGTGCGATTTTCCAGAACAGGCGAGCTCCCTTGTTGCTTCCGATCGCAATGTCGTAACTTCCGGCTGACAGGAAGGGAGTCGTCGAAGGAAGCAGAGTCGAACAGCGACGAAGGCCGAAGAAGCACGTGATCGGGAGGAAATTACCTTCACGCGAGCAAGCTCCTGCTGCTTCTTCCGATTCGACTGGAGGGAACGTCGTCGGAGGAGCGGGATTGAACAGCAGTTGGGAGCCGAAGAGGCGACTTGTGCAACCTTCACAGCAGGCGAGCTCTGTCGTTGCTCCCGATCGCAATGTCGTAACTTCCGACTGACAGGAAGGGAGTCGTCGAAGGAAGCAGAGTCGAACAGCGACGAAGGAGCTGGGAAGTTTCGAGGAAAAAAGGGTCCCGCGCTCCTCATCTCCTTCGGCATTTAACGACGCGAGGCTGAATTTTTTGCTCGTAGCGGAGATCACGCGACGCATTCAAGATAGACGTGGGATTGGCGGCGTGGTCGTGTGGTCATCGTACGAAGAGCGGCGGGGGACATCCCAGCTGCGGGATTTGGGGGATCCTGATCGCGTGGAGTTCGGCGCTACAGGTAAGAGCGACATTTTTTTTTATTTTGTTTCTGTTGTCTACAGTATGTGGGTCAACAAATGCCCCCCAACAAAGGTGGTGTGTGTCTGGAACATGCCACATTTGTTGTGTTGCTGCTTGTCACACACACATTTTTTTTGTAACTTTCTTTCGTGTACATAGCACCTTCTCGTTGCCAGTTTCTGATGCATTTTCACTTTCCTTCAAGCAGGAAATGTTTAGCTGGCGCCGATCTGCGGATTTGACCCCTGATGAGCCCAGTGAGGCCGCCATTTGGGAGGTCATTGATAGACATGATCCTCGAGGTGATGCTGATATTCGTGATAGACTGGAGCAGCACGGGGATATGTTGCGGGGTCGTGACACTTTCTGCGGTTTCTTCTCACGTTCGCCCCTGCTTTCAGTTCTCTCACCGGACTCCATAGAATTTGATAATCCTACCGAGTGGGTCACCAGTATCAGATTGCAATGTGGGGAGTACAATCCTGTAGACAGTACCATTGATCAGATTAGCTGGGGCATGTGCGACGTTCTACAGCCAGCAGCTGATATTCTTGAGCCTGTAGGACAGTCGAGATTACTGAGTCATCGCCAGCTACATTCTAAGACATTAGGGTGGCCGCATGACTCTACAGTTGGGAGGATGCAGAGTCCTATTGTTGGGTACACTTGTTGGTGCAGATATGTTCTGAGGGCCCATAGATACACACTTCAGGAGGCTGGCATTTACGAGGCTGTATACGCCTCTCTGTTTGACTTTGGACAGATTCCCCCTTCTTGGGCCCGCGGATTGGTGGAGTTTTGGGACAGTGGCAGCAACACCTGTTGGGTAGGGCCAGAGGAGCTGACAGTGACACTTTCAGATTTACAGGCTGTGTCAGGATTACCCGTCGTTGGAGGCTATTTTGAGGAGTGTATTCCTCCTGACGTGGAGTTGTTTCGTAGGATGCCTTCAGCAGATGGAAGCAGGAGGGGCAGACTAGTTCTTCCAGACATCTACCCAGCCCTTCTCCAGCATTACCGTCAGGTGTACACATCTTCTGATCTGTCGACGCGTGCTGGAGCTGCTATGCCAGTGGACACCTGGGTTCGTAGTTTTCTCCTAGACAGTTGTTTGTCTACTACTGCTGTATCGTTGCATGATCCCTTTGAGTTTGGCCTACGACCCGGAGTTTTACTGTCAGAGGATACTGCAGAGCCTTCTTCAGTCGGTTGCAGGTCTCCTGCATTACCAGGCATAGATGAGGATTTACTCTTGGCGGGATTTTTAGCCACGTGGTTGTGCACTTTTGTTCTCCCACTCAGAGTTGGATCTGTACGCTGTAGTGTTCTCCTAGCAGCCAGTCAGCTTTCTCAGGGGCAGCGCCTCTCTTTGGCTCCACCAGTGCTTGCTAGGATTTACAGGGCCCTCTGCACAGCTTCTGAGGCGACCTCCCTTGAGCTGCGGGGTTTGGTTTTACCGTGGCACTACTTGTATGGCTGGATTCATCTACATATCCGAGGTGCTTTTTCATGTTTGGAGTGCCCTCAGTACTTTTTGGAGAGGGGATACCCGACAGTCATGCAGTTGGCACAGGCTTCCTCTACCTTGGAGTTAGAGCGGGTGCGACTTTTCTTCTTTGCTCCGCACCTGGTTGTAGACCGTTTCGCTGTTGTTCATCAGCCAGATGTTGTTGGCTTGCCATCTTACTTGAGTGAGCAGGTTATTACAGATGGATTTGATAGACAGAGGAGATGTGTTCTCCTGCAGAGTAGGGGCACCTTGAGAGTAGCTGAGTACTTTGTCAGCTTACGCCCGGGTTGGTTATGTCATCGTTCTGGCAATATCGTGATATTGGAGGGGTATCAGCCGAACAGAGTTGCTCGCCAGTTTGGCTTCTCCCAGGCTACAGCATATGATGGACGGCCGCTTATTCCTGGGGTAGCCGATACTAGACACACTGACGTAGTTCCTCAGGAGGCCCGTTTATATGCAGCTTCTGCAGTGTGGTTGCATCTGCTGAGATTTGGTACTGGCTCTACTTTTCGTATAGCTCCTCCCCACAGTCATACTGGTGTCAGTTACACGCACTTGACCTGGGTACGACTCTCTTTTGCCCCTTTTCTAGAGCGCGGTGCCCGGATGTACGAGCGCCGAGTACACACTTTAGGGTTACCGAGGGGACGGAGATCCTCACGGGGCTTTTTGCGGATCAGGGATGATAGAGGTAATTTCTTTGTTAATTCTCTTGTTAATCTTTATCCTGTTGGCTGGTTATTTAGTCTTGTATCTTCTCTCGATTTTGGTGCAGGGAGGCACAGTGAGAGCCATACTGCTACTGAGAGTACTGCGCCCTCTCCTGTTAGGGCACGAGTTACAGATCCTGCTCCACACCGCACCGAGGCACCTCGGTCTTCTCGTGGGCGTTCCGGTTCCCGACGTACTGAGCCTTCCCCTACTTATGCAGACCCGGTAGCTAGTTCCGTGCCAGAGCACTTTCTTACTCCTGAGGAGGCATCAGCGGATCCTCGGTTGTCAGACTTTTCAGGGTATAGTGCTCCTGATTCCTCTACATATTTCAGCTTTCAAGTGGATCCATATGGGTCATTTTGGTCCGGAGAGGCGTTTGGAGAGAGACCTATTTGGCCTGGTGAGTCATCAAGAGCTGGTGCAGCTTTACCTGAGGAGCCTCCTGTCGTACCGCCGTACACACCTACGGTCTTAGACTTAGTACCAGTAGCAGCAGCACCTTACTCCGAGGCACTTCCCAGTGGCCTTTCCAGCTCCTACCCTGAGGTCCATCCCAGTGACTTTGCTAGCTCCTCTTCAGGTATGCTGTTATTTATATTTTAATTTCATATCTCACACTTTCTCTCCTCTTCTTCTTTTCTTTCCCTCTTTTTTTTATTTGTTGCTTGTGGATTCTTTTGTAGTGCCTGTAGGAGCAGACTATGTATCAGAGATTCGCTGTCACGCTCCTGTAGCTTCTGACCCTTGGCACGGAGATATGTACGGTCACTGTACGAACTTTCTTCATGACTTGATAGCCCGAGTGGACCCTGGATCACCTGATTCCATGGGACAGTTCACCTCTACTGCAAATTACACCCTTGGTTTACTAGCGCAGCTTGGGTTAGAGACTTCAGAGATGCAGTACTGGGAGACCTTATGCAGAGAGACTGAGTTTTACATCAAGAGATTGCAGTCTCTTTCCATTATGCGCACCAGGGTTTCTTTGATAGAGTTACAGGAGAAGGTTGATGGATGCCGTGCAGCGGCAAATGTGGCCCGAGATGAGTTTGATAGGAGCACTGAGGCTCTTAGGAGGCACCGAGAGAGCTCTTCCAGCATGGCTAGCGAGATTGAGGGGTTGACTTCTCGCGTGAGGGACCTCTGGAAGGACATCAAGGGAGTGATGTCTCGCAAGTCAGACCTTCAGGAGGGGCACGATCGACGTGAGCGGCTCATTAGGAGGGAGGAGCAGCGCAACCAGATGTTACACCAGGCACTGCAGGCCGCTGAGACTGCACTGACTCGAGCCACAGAGGAGCTGCACACCGCTGAGACTGAGTACCAGGTTTTGGCTGAGGTTACTTCACAGTTGGGGGATTTACGTGCTCGTCTTCCTTGATGTACTTTTCTCTTTTTTGATCTTTTCATGAGATGTACTCCGCCGTTTCCTGTACGGATTGTATGGTATTTTATGATGATTATATGTAGCACTTTCTGCACTTCTTCTTCTCTCCTTTTTTATTGCTGAGACTGAGTATCAAGTTTTAAATATTTATTTGGGGATTTCGGCACGCAGTGCGATGTCGACCCAAATAAATATTTAAAATGCCCCCAGTTCTTAGGGCCACCCATGGGTGTCATTTAGGATACCCCTTTCTGTAATTTTGGCTGGAGTCCTATGATTTCGGCTCCTTCAGCTTCATGCTCTACGCAACAGACTTGGTGAAGGGTTTATATGTTTTGAGTTAAACTGGTAGTACCAGATGTATATAGCATTCTGGCCTCTGACCGATCAGGAAAACTTCAATCTGGGTCACTCAAGCCCATCAGACTAGGAAAGCTAGGATTTGATGGCTCTTTATCATTTAGCTACTGAAACGGGGGTTCCACTACTACGGCCTTTCTTTTGGCTTGTTGAGTAAGCGGAGCTGCCAGCGACTCGGCCACATCTTGGCTTGTTGAGCCCGACCTCATACACCCATTCAGGCTTCAGACTTGAGCCATAAGGAGATGCACTCTCCCAAGCTGAGTTTACTAAAGTTTGCAGATTTGAAGTCAACTTTCATGATCACAGGTTTCAGAACCGACAAATATATGGTAATTGTGTTGGTTGGAAGAATATCCTTCCCATCATAACTTTGACTCTCCAGTCAATCAGGAAGACCTCGTGAGCGTTATACGGAAGCCTTCTCTACTTGACCTTTGAAGTCCTGAGATACTGGGGAAGGTGATGTCAAAAATATTTTGGACCACCAGTAGCATTTATTTAGGGATTTCGGCATGAAGTGCGATGTCAACCCAAATAAATACCAGAATTTTTCTTATCTTGTAAGAAAGAAATTTATATTTCTTGATTTTAAATATTTATTTGGGGCTTTCGACATGCAGCGCGATACCGACCCAAATAAATATTTAAAATGCCCCCAGCCTTGTGGGGGATTTTAATGGGGTACTTGAAACATCTCCTTGTATTATAAGGGCGTTTCAAGAAAGTACACATATACACTATCAAAGGTATATATAATATTTTCACTGTTACATGATACATTAAGCACAAAATTTTAATCTCTATGCATAGTATTTCTTCAAATATCGACCATTGATTGGTGGCATAGGCCTTTGGCCGTCCAAATTGATCAATTGATAAGCTCCACCTTGGTACACCTTCTCGATGACGAAAGGTCCTTCCCAGTTGGATACAAATTTACCACCAATTTTTCGATGTGGGATGATTGGCCTTCTCTGTACCAGGACCAATTCTCCTTCTTGAAACGTACGATGGCGCACCATTCGATCAAAGGATTTTGTCATTCTTGCTCGGTAAAGCTCCAGATTTTGTTGAGCTTGTAATCTGACTTCGTCAAGTGCATCGAGCTCCTCCAGTCTCAACCGAGCATTTTGTTCTCGAGTAATTTCATTCTGGATGGCAACTCGGAGTGATGGTAATTCAACTTCTAGAGGCAATACTGCTTCGACTCCAAACACCAGTGAGTAAGGAGTGGCTTTGGTCGGTGTTTTATAGGTTGTGCGATAAGCCCATAATGCCTCTGACATCTTTGTATGCCACTCTCTTTTATTCTTGGTGAGAATCTTCTTTAACAATTTCATCAGTGTCTTGTTGAAGGCCTCTGCCAACCCATTTGCTCTTGGATAGTAAATTGAGGAATATCGCCAATCGATCTTATGTCGATCGATGAATTTATTGATCTTAGTGCTTTTGAAAGCCGCACCATTATCGGAAATGATGCGACGTGGTACACCGAATCTGTAGACAATATTATAGGTAAAGAAATTGATTACATGTTCAGATGTGACCTCTTTGAATGGAGCCGCTTCTGCCCACTTAGAAAAGTAGTCGGTCGCTGCCAAAATGAAGCGGTGTCCTCCTGATGATGGTGGATCTATTGGCCCGATTATATCAGTACCCCAACATTCGAACGGCCAGGATGCTATCGTAGGGTGCAGTGGATTTGGTGGTTGATGTATAACATCACCATGAATCTGACACTCATGGCACCTCTTAGCATGATCAATACAGTCTTTTACCATTCTTGGCCAATAGTAACCCATTCTTTTGATTTTAATGGCCATTTTAGGACCTGATTGATGCGCTCCACAAAGGCCTTCGTGAACTCCTACTATCACCTTGCCGGCTTCTTTAGTCCCTATGCACCTTAGCCACATTTGATCGATAGCACGCCGATACAACGTGTTGTTGACAAACGCGTATCGTAGTGCTCTCTTTCTAATTTGAGTCGCCAGTGACTTATCTGCTGGTAGTTTGCTTTCTTTGAAGTAATCAATGAAAGGTTGTCTCCAGTCATCTTCTTCTTCTACATCTAGACAATGCTGCCATGGTTCTGAAGCTTGACTATCCTTTCGTCTTCTTTTAGGAACTTGATCTTCTTTGAGTTGATCTTCAAGATCAACTGGTTGGGGAGGTTTAAGATCAACCGGGGTTGCATCCTGTTGGCTTGGATCTGATATTCCCTCTACCTGCGGGAGTTGTAGTAGTGCTGGCTCTAAGACCCGCCGATTGTGCACCATAATCATCATAGGCCATTCATCATCCATATTCGCCATTTCTTTAGCTAGTTTAGCTAGGCAGTCGGCTTTACTATTTTGGGCTCGGGGAACTCGTGCTAATTTAATGATCGGGATTTGCTTCATAAGCTCGAGAACTCGCCGATGGTAATAGGCCAACTCGAACTTGGTGATTTTGTAAATCCCCAGTACTTGGTTTACAACGAGTTGAGAATCTCCAAATATTTGGAGATTTTGAATTCCGACATTGATTGCAATTTCTAGTCCTGCAATTAGAGCTTCATACTCAGCCTCATTATTGGTTCGAGGCTCAGTCAAGCTAAATGAGAATCTCATTACGCCTCCCTCAGGTGATACAAAAATGAGACCGATTCCAGCTTGAACTTTTGCCAGATTTGGAGGCCGAGCGCGCTTAATCGATGATGCTCCATCAAAGTACATTTCCCATACTTGTAGCATTTCATCTTCTTCGACGTTCATAATCTGCTCGTCAGGCAGATCGTCATTGAGTGGTGAGTCAGCAGGGATAGGATGCGCAGCAAGAAAGTCTGCTAACACCTGACCTTTTACCGCTTTTTGTGGGACATATGTGATATCAAATTGCAGGAGCAATATTGTCCACCTGGCTAAACGACCTGTCAACGCTGGTCTTGTCATCAAGAATTTCAGCGGATCGATCTTTGATATCAAAGTAATTTTGTGAGAGAGCATATAGTGACGGAGTTTTTGAACTGCAAAAATTAACGCCAAGCAATGTTTCTCGATAGGAGAATAACGTATCTCCGCTCCAATCAACCTTCGACTGATGTAATACAGCGCATTCTCCTTACCTTCTTCATTATGCTGAGCTAATAATGCTCCGAGGGACTCTTCTAATGCTGCAGTATATAATATAAGAGGCTTCCCCGAAATTGGTGCCGCAAGAATGGGCGAATTTAACAAATATCTTTTGATGCTGTCAAATGCTTCCTGGCACTCAGCATCCCACTTAAAGCGGACATCTTTCTTCATTAGCTTTGAGAACGGTCGGCACCTACCCGACAGATTTGATATGAATCGTCGAATGAAAGCCAGTTGTCCTTGTAAGGAGCGAAGTTGTCGAAGGTTCTTTGGTGGCGGCATCTCCATAATTGCCTTAATCTTGTTGGGATCGACTTCGATTCCTCGATGGCGAATGACATACCCCAAAAATTTACCAGAGGAGACCCCAAAAGCACACTTAAGGGGATTCATCTTCAAATCATACTTCCTGATCCTTTCAAATATAATCCTCAGGTCATTTAAGTGATCCTTTCGGTCTATGCTCTTGACGACCAAATCATCTACGTAGCACTCGACCTTCTGGTGAATTAGCTCATCAAAAATATGTGTCATCACCCGTTGGTAGGTGGCGCCGGCATTTTTAAGGCCGAAGGGCATGACCGTGTAGCAGAAAATGCCGATGGGCGTTCTAAAGGATGTATGCTTTTCATCTTCAGGCGCCATCTTGATCTGATTATATCCTGATGATCCATCCATGAAAGAGAACATGTCATGGTTTGATGTGGTGTCGACCAGTAGTTCTGATACAGGGAGCGGAAAGTCATCTTTTGGGCATGCTTTGTTAAGGTCCCTGAAATCAATACAGATGCGAATCTGTCCGTTCTTCTTCTTCACCGGGACGATATTGGCGATCCAATCGGCATACTTTTCTTCACGAATAAATCCTGCCTCTATGAGCTTCTTTGTTTCTGCAATTACCTGTTCTTCAATCTCCAATCTCATTCTCCTTGGAGCTTGTTTGACAGGTGTTGCATCTGGCTTGATGGCTAATCTGTGAACTGCTACGTCAGGGGATAAGCCGGGCATTTCAGCGTATGTCCAGGCAAAGCAGTCCCTGAATTCACAGAGGAGCTTTTTTATTTCTTCAACCTGCACTTCGGACAAGAGAGCACTAATGAGGGTTGGGCGAGGGTCTTCTTCAGTCCCTAAATTGACTTCTTTCAGTTCATCCATAGTGGTCGCCTGTCCACCATCTTCTAACTCTTCTGGTGCAGGCTTGGCTTCTATGGTCTGATCGTTTGGAAGATTTATTTCAAAGACCTCTTCTTCGCTGTCATCATCAGATTCAATTTTTCTATGTGAAATTGCTCGGCAGTTCTCCTTTCGGGGGTACTTCCGTACAATGAACCCAAGGCCCTTTTTTGCAAAAATATCTTTCTTCCGTAATGAGTGAGGATTTCTTCGATACCAGAGACTTAAGCAGAAACGAACTTGTTGTTTAGAGGAACGAAGACTTCCTTGCTTTCGTAGCATTCTTTGAATATTTCTACTATTGAATCTGGGAAATCTCGTGGGCACTAACTCCCCGGAATCAATGAGCCCGCGAAACCAATCATGATTTCCTTCTTCCTCAAGCTTTCCGATCGAATAAAATAGGCTCGCTAGCCCATCCCTTTTTCTAGGGGGAGGTACATAAAATGTTATGAGCTCCTCGACTTTATGCACTTCTCGCGGAATGATTTCTCTGAAGTGTCGTAGGGGGATACGCGTGACTACGAGTACACTATCTGAAATTGACAGGCTGCCTACTCTTCTGGAGAATATTTCCTGCACCGTATTCATATAGATAGAGTCGTAGTCATAATCATCATTTGAATATGCGATTTCTCTACTCCATTTGGCCTTTGATCGGCATGCCTTCTGGGATTTGGTAGGGGTGACATCACTTTCATCTGTATCACTCCCCAGATGGGGCACATGTTTCCTTTCCTTAGGAATGGTCGTAGCTTTGGGAAGGATCGACGCTGCCTTCTTTCTCCCCTCTTGCTTTTTCTTAACTTCTCGTTTAGGTTGCTTTGTGATATCTGGGTTTGATGTCTGGGCCTCAAGAGAGCTCGATGGCCTTAGCTTCTTTGGCATGAAGTATCTGGCATCTTCATACATCGTTACTTCATGAACTGCAAATGGTTGGATATCGCCGGAGATCCGGAATTCTTCCCCATCCCTGAGGTATTTCATACATTGATGAAGTGTTGATGGAACAATACCATACTCATGTAACCACGGGCGACCTAAAAGCGCCTTAAATGAGGTGTCTGCATCAATCACATGAAATTTAGCATCTGTATGAAGTTCTCCAAATATGAGAGAAAGCGTAAATGATCCCAGAGTCTTCTGCCCTTTCTCGTTGAAGCCGTGCACCATCAGTTTCTCTGGTCCGAGATGCTGCACATCAAGGCACAGCGATCTTAATGCCTTCAAGCTTATGAGATTTACGGAGGATCCAGGATCGATCAAAATTCGACTGATCACCATGTCGTCGCTTTCTGCCGTGACGTACAGGGGGCGATTATGATCCGCTGTTCCGAGCATCATATCGTCTTCAGTGAAAGTGATTATTGGCTCATTCCGAGCTTGTAACACCTCCGTTAGATTGCGCTCAGCAAAATATGCCTCATATCTTTCGGGCTCCTTGAGGGCCTGAATTAAAGTCTCCCGAAGGTCTTTAGACATTATAAGGGCGTCATATATGCTGAGTTGTGCTGGGATCTTCCTTAGATGAGATAAGATATTATAATCTATCCCCTTAGCTGGAGCCTTTTTCTCCTCAAGATCTTCAGTGATAATATCTTCGTTAATGACTATGTTCTTCCCCTTGTCTTTGTTAAGGACTCCCTTCTTTGGTGGAGGCGGCAACACTCTACCACTTCTTAATTGCACTTGTGCTATCTCGTCTGGCGTAGACTCGTTTGATGGAGCATCCTCTTCAGAGCCAGCCATCATAGCATCCGGAGACTCATTTTTAGGTTCAGAATCATCCTTCAGTCTTACGTATCCCATCTGTGACGCTATATCATGATCGGACTCGTTCTCATTTGGGAAACACAGATCCTCTTCTGAACTATAGTCCATTGATGACGCTACCAGACAAGTTTCAGGAGCTGTTTCTTTGACATATTTTTCCTTCGTTGTAGTCGTTGAGGTTATCGAAATGACCTGGCAAATTTCTACACGAAGAGAATCTTCACCAGCCTCTTCTACTTCTGCCACCTTAAGTTCTGACATAAAGTCAGCGAGCTTAATGGGACGTCTTACAGTCTGGTAACATTCATCTAAACTGTCGATGACCTTTTGAGTTGCTGTCTTTTTCTCCTTAGGCTTCTTCAATTTGGTTCTTCTCTTGGAAGATTTTGCTTTACCAGATTTTGAAAAATCAGCTCGGTTGAGGTGATGTTTCGAAGTAGATGCTTGTGCCGCAGGTAGACCCTTCAAATCTAGCATCGGCTCAGTACAAGATTTCCACTTCACTCCTGGAGCTCCTTCGAGCTGTTTCAACATTTTTACAGTCTTCTTGGAGATTGCAGTCTCCCACTGTTCATCTTGGGTTGGCTTCTTTTTATCTATTCTTTCTTCAGTCGGGGGTACGGAAGAGGACGTAACCATCCGAGTGAATTCCTTCTTGGGATGAATTAACATATTATCTGACAATGTCAACTCCCCCATTTTGTACTTCTTTTCCAACCAATCTTTGAAGACATAGCAGTCTTCAATTGGGTGGCTAATTACCCGGTGATAAGGACAGTAATTTGGGTTGCTACTATGTTTGGATTCTTCAGGTCTTTTACATTCTGGTAGCTCTAAACCAGCTTTGAGTGCCTGTCGAAATAGCTTAGCAACGCTTTCCCTCTTAAACGAATATTCTTTATTCATCTTCTCCTTGAGGGATGGGAACGTTCTGTCACCAGATCCCACTGCTTGTCTTGGACGCTCTCCTCCATCCTGAAAGGTTCGGGGTTTATCATTTCCACCAAGCACCAATTTTGGTTGAAGATTAGGATTGTGAGCCTGTTTTGATTTATCTTCGTATTGCATTGGCTGCTTTCCCTTATCCACATTGTATATTGCCCGTTTACCTTTGTCAACGGCATATTCCACCTGTCTTCCCTTATCAGGCCTGGAAGGGAATGTGGAATAAGCTTCAAATTTCCTGGCCTCGGGTGCTTTGGCCTTTTTAGGCTTATCGGGGAAGTTTTCTGATTTTGACAAGTTTAACTTCTCAAATTTTGCCACCCTATCCAACAGATCTTGAAAGGTAGTGATGGAAGCCATACATAAGAAAGGCTGCATCTTATCATCAATATTCCCCATTAATAATTGAACTGCATGCTCTTCTTCTAGCTGCTGTTCACACTTCATGCTGAGATTACGCCAACGTGTTATGTATTTCGTTACCGACTCATCCTGTCTCCTTTTATCTAAGGCGAGATCAGCGATGGTGGTCTTTTCCGTCGCACTGGCGAACCTTTTTACAAATGAAGCTTCTAATTCCGCGAACGTCTTTAAAGAATCATTCGGTAATTCGGCGTACCATTCGAAAGCAGTTCCAGTCAAGCTACTGACGAATTGCCGGAATAATAAAGCATCATTGCCTCCCGTATTCCCACAGGTAGCTTTAAACTGTGCCAGATGCTGTCTGGGATTTTTGTTTCCATCGAAAGTGTAGAACTTTGGTACGGAATATCCTTTTGGATACGGTACCTGGTCGTACTCCGCTGGGTACGGGCGTCCTTTTCCCACTAGCTTCTCTGCTTGTTCAGCAGCTATGATGGCTTTAATTTTCTCAGTAATCAGACCTTCCAACTGCGCTGACGTCACAGGTTCAGATACACTTGCCACATTTTGTGGAGTGCGTTGGCGGTCGTTGTCGTTGGCCTCATTTCCGCCTTCAGGCACACTCTTCACCCCTGAGGTCTGGGGCACTTGGGGATTTGGCAGATTCGCTGGAGCACTGCTTATAGCTTGGTTGATGGCTTGAGCTGGTGTAGGACCTACAGAAGTGGCCTTCTGCATCATCTCCATCATTGTTGTCATCTGCGTCATCATCTCAGACATTTTTTCATTTAATTGAGAGATTTCTTTGTCCTTTGCCCGCATTTGTCGTCTCACTTGCCTTCTCATCTCTGCAAGGGTGATGGTTTCGGCGGAAAAAGGATTCTCTTCAACTTCTTCTTCTTCTTCAGAAGAGCGAACACTTCTGTTCGCTATAGATCCAGCCTTATAGCGACGTCGGTATACTTGTCTAACCGGCGGCTGTTGATTATCATCATCTTCGCCATCCTCATAGTAGGCTTCATCAACGTGGCTTACCATGTGGACCACCTCGATTTCCATAGTATCTTCATCATATTCTCCTTCAGATCCTTCTTCTTGTACCTAAATTTCTGAACGGCGTCGCCACTGGATTTCTGGCTCTTGATCTGGGATAAGTACTTCTTCGATTCGTGGACTACGATCAAAGTAGACTCCCTCTTTGGCCGGGATAGGTGAATGACGGGATCCCTTGGAGGACTCCCCAAGGTGTCGACCATCATCATAACTGTCATTATGGGCCTTCTTTTCGGCCCACCTCTGACTATTTCGATTGGCAGGGGCGGATCTCCGGGAAACTTCTCCGGTTGTCACGCCTGGGGTTTTTATTTCTTCAATCATTTTCTCCTTTCGAGGCTTCGGCCTCCAGACTTGCTTGCCTTTCCACTGGGCCCTTTCGGCGGTGGATTCCTGGACACGAGGTCCAAGTGTCACACCCCGATGTGCTCTCCGTGGAATATGCTGTTGTTGTCCTCTTCTTTCTGTTATCACAACAGATGATAACCTGTCTCTAGGAGGGGTCCTCCTTGTCTCAATAAATGGTGGCCTCTGAAATTTTTTCTTCATCAGGCCCTTCTCCTTGACTGTCTTCAGTACTCGATGCACTCGGGCAGATAAACGTTCGGGTTCTCTTGTCCTATGAGGGGCTGGAGCTTCTGGATGACGCTCCCAGAAAGATTGTTTTAGCTCTCCAGTAGAGCTATTCCTTCTCACCCACCTCAGGTTAGCAAACCTGTTTCGTGTTGGGACACCAGTCTCTGGCTCTCGTGCTGGTAGGTTGGAGGGATGTACTGGTACTGACAGCTGTTGAGCACGCAGCTCTGCGTTTCTCTTCCTCCTCTGCCTTCGAGTGAGCTTTCCCCCAGATGAGGAAGCTTCTGCATCATACTTTCCAAATGCAACAGGCTCTTTGGGCAGGGCGGTGGTGTTTGCAGTCACCACTGAAATTTTTCTTCCACCAACAACCCTTTTGGCAGTCAGGGTTTCAGGCTGAGACAATCTTTCAAACACAGAGACTCTTCCTTGGGCAACATCCCTTGTAGTAGTTCGCGGCGCTGGCAGATGCGCACGTTGTACAGTAGCCTTTGTAGAATGAGACCTTGCAGAAGGCTCTTCAGAATTCATGCCATATACAGGAACGGCTGCAGCCCTTGCAGTAGCTGCTGAGAATTCAAGCCCACCAAAGTGGATGGTGGCTCCAGTATTTCCAGTATTGATGACAGTATTTGCCAGCTGGATCCTGGCTCCTCGTCCCAGATGGACGGTAATCGGGGTGTCCTGCATTTCCATTCTACATAAATGAAAGGCAGGGGTTAGTAATCAAAATTGATACACACCCCACACTTTCAAATAACAGAAATTACGCAGAACCAATAATAGAAGCAGGAAAATTAAAATAGAGTTAAAACCCTGCTCATCAAATCTTCGATGAAGATTTTAAAAAAAAGTTGATTTTCAAGAAATTTGAAAGATTTTAGCCCATATTACATTGCTTGCTACTATAGCCTATGAATGGCTAGCAAGAGATGGAAAGAGAAACCAATCCCCAGCGGAGTCGCCAGAAATCTGTGGGCACCGAAAATTCGGCCCCGGCCTCCGCCCGACTTTTTTGCTTTCTACGGGGGGAGTTTTAACAGGATAAGTTCCGGGGTAAATTTTGGAAGGCAGATGAGATAGTAGATAAGACACTACCCAGAGATTTCGCCCTCATTTTGCGAGGACTTTATGATCTGAGTTCTGGTTTCCTATAGGCGCAAGCCCCTATAGTTAATTACCCCTCCCACTAACGAGAGAGAACTTTCGATTAAGGCTAGTCGTCAATCAGATACGTAGAGATACGTGCATCTGGCATATAGTAGCAGCATGGGCTGGAAATTTGAAAGGTTGGAGATTGAAAAGGGTTAATACTTAAAATTGGAAATTTTTACCATCTCGCACATAAAGCGGATGGTGGGGGAATGGATGATAGACCCGATCAAGATCCCATGGTTCCGTCGTCCCGGGCCATCGTGGTCCCTGGTCTACTTAGTCAGAGGAGGTAGTCGACCCAACCTGACAGAAGGATCCTTGTCGGCAGCCATGGGTTGCTTCGTCCAAGGGTACCTTGTAGACCTGGGGGGAATATTTGTCTAAGGGGACAAATTTGAACCCACCTTAGCTAACAGAGGGCTTTGTGCCCTATCGATCATATCCTATTGATTCATATCTCAAGGATTTGATGCCATTGGGGAGCATACGGGCTCTGGCCATGACCATAATATAATGGTGCCATTT
The DNA here is from genome assembly GCA_019925795.1 of Dendrobium chrysotoxum. Classification (NCBI taxonomy): domain Eukaryota; kingdom Viridiplantae; phylum Streptophyta; class Magnoliopsida; order Asparagales; family Orchidaceae; genus Dendrobium; species Dendrobium chrysotoxum. The sequence continues at coordinate 56,220,553 of CM034307.1, forward strand.
GGCGACGACCACCTGGTTCAGAGGGCCCCGAGTCATAACCGTTTATCCTGCAGTGCCATTTGGAGGCGAAGCTGCCGGTTAGAGGACTCGTACCACGTCCTTGCTGGCAAGAGATTGTTGAGAATGGATCCTAGTAATATTTTCGACCAGGCATTAGCTTTTTGTGAGCTGAAGTAAATTTTAACTTGTCCATCCCGGCAAACTGTTGCGGGGGGTGGATGAATTTTGTTTTGAGTGTTTGATGGTTTAATTTCAATTTTAAATATTAAGATTTAAATGATTTTGGGAATTTTTGTGGAGTTTTGGAGTTTTTGGTATTTGAAATGATCTGTGTGGACCCCTCCGGTTGAGATTTTCATTCAACACGGCCATCATCGGGGTGACCTTGAGGTCATTTGAAAATATTTGAGGTTTGAGGGCATTTTGAAATATTTGGAGTTAACCCCTCCGGTTGAGATTTGTATTCAACGCGGCCATCATCGGGGTGAAAGGGGTTGTTTGTATTTATAGGTTAAACCTTGTCGACTCTATCAAGCTATTGATAGAGGATCGGGTTTCATGGGCTTTATGCCTTTGTTAGTGAATTCTCTTGATTATAGGCCTTGAAGGCCTAATATGAACGTATAAAATAAATATCTCGGTCGACCTCGCGACCGTATATTTATTTAATAGTTCGAGCTGTGTCAACTCCTACCTACCTGAATAGAAGGATCGGGCTCGAACTTGAATTCACTTATTGACCCGCGCAGCATCCCTAGACGTCACGTGTGTACCAATAACACGCTCGCCGGGGCCCATGCGGGTGTTTGTCATTAGATATACTTCACATAATACGATTATAGTGTCAAATGATATACTGGAGTAAAACCCTTTGCTTATACGACAGGATGGATTGGAATACGATAGCAATGTCTAATGGCATACTAGAGTGAAACCCTCTGCTTATACAGCAAGAGGATTTAAAAATAGAATAGCAGTGTCAGATGACACTAGAGTGAAACCCTCTGCATTTGTAACAGGAGGATTTGGAAATAGAATGGCAGTGTCAGGTGACACTAGAGTGAAACCCTCTGCATTTGTGGCAGGAGGATTTGGAAATAGAATGGCAGTGTCAGGTGACACTAGAGTGAAACCCTCTGCATTTGTGGCAGGAGGATTTGGAAATAGAATAGCAGTGTCAGGTGACACTAGAGTGAAACCTTCTGCATTTGTGGCAGGAGGGGTGTCCAGCTGGTGGTTACTAGCGCTAGATGCACATGATTGCATTTTGGGTTCTGTTGACGCCTTTGCTTTGCTTGTACGAAGGTTACAAATTCGGCGGTGTGGCGTCTGGCTTTAGTAACCCGTGACCTCTTACTACCGATTCCCTGTTCTCGCTTACAGGTAAATCGTAGTGTCGTCACCTGATTGCCACAATGTACCTCCTTGTTCTGTTATAGACTCCCTTTTCCTATTCACCGGGAATCGGGTCTATGACTCACATAGGAATCAATAAGCTGCTCCTTCATTCTGGCATCATTTCTTGAAGAAGCTTTGGAACACCAGGAAGTTTAGTTCGAATTTGTTCAAACATCTCTTTCATCTAAGAAGAAACTTTGGAACACCAGGAAGTTTAGTTCGAATTTGTTCAAACATCTCTTCCATTTTTTTACAGGAGATGTCCCTCATGCTGGTCGACTCTGCTTGAGAAGTCAGCTGGTATTCCTACTCATCACATGCCCTTGTATACATTTGTGCCCACAGGGGTTCTTCATGATCACAACGTACCCGCTGTTGTTATCCACAAATGAGTTGTACTTATCAGCAGGGGCCGGCCATATCCAATACGATTTCCCTGAGGTGTTTGTAGGAGAATAATTGTACCATATCCACCTTTCATCAATTTCAGGTGGTGTTAATCGTACTTGTTTGTAGCTACGGGCCCTCCACTATCGATTGCCAGCGTTGCCTTTCTCAATCAACAGGCGTGGTTATTTGCATGATAAATCTTTGATTGCTGCAGGTGGGTAGTACTTGTACTTTTGCAATTGACTGATGTTTAAGTCAATTACACTTGGAAGTCCACTGCGAGTCCCCTGATTTTGGCATTTAGGACTTGGTTCTCTGCAGTTCAGTTCAAGTCCCTTGCTTGTTCAGCTCGGATTCAGTTCCCTGATGGTCTGAGCTCTATGCACTTCTTGTTTGAGTATTGACCATCTTAATTGTTGTTCAAGTTAGATGTCCTTTATTGTCCAGGTTTTGTGTACTTTAGTGAAAATTTCGGCAGCATCCCGGCATATCCCCCGTTTGGGGGGAAATGTAGGGAGCTGGGCCTTCCCACCACGCTACAAGAGCGTGTATGGTAGGTGTCTTTAGACACCGCGGCCGTACATCTTTCATCCCACCACGCTACAAGAGCGTGTATGGGGTCTTCCAATAGTAACCGCACGAAAGCACCAGTGACTTTCCCCACCACGCTACAAGAGCGTGTATAGGGCTTACCCACCTCGTCGTATGCGTCGCACCGGGCTTCCTCCTACCGTGCTACAAGAGCGCGTATAGGTGGTCCTCCGGTCCGGCGCAAACACCGAAAATGGGATTTTGGGTGATTCCCCGCCTCGTCGTAGGCACCGCACCGGGTTTCCTCCTACCGTGCTACAAGAGCGCGTATAGGTGGTTTGCCAGTCCGCTGCAAATGACGAGAATAGGGATCTGAGTTTAGGGATTATACCTGCGCGGGGTTGACGGTGCTGATGTCGATGTCGAGGACTGTCCCCACCACGCTACAAGAGCGCGTATAGGGCTTACCTGCCTCGTCGTACCTGTTGCACTGGATTCCCCCCCACCGTGCTACAAGAGCGCGTATAGGAGGTCCGCCAGCGCATCAAATTATAATAAAGATTAATTAAACATGATTAATTAACATTATTAATAATTAATTCTATTAATTATTAAATAATTATAATAAATTAAAATTAATTTATAATTAATATAAATAATGATAATTAAGTAGAATTTAGATTTGCTTTGAGTAGGATTAGGAAATTCAAATGCTCACAGAGGGATAAGTTCTCTGTTTCCCTCTTTTGCTTGCCTTAAGAGGCCGTTCAGTAATCGGATTTACAGGATTTGGCCGAAGCAGCACGCAGAAGGGAGGAATTACCTTCACGGCTAGTGAGCCCCCGCTGTTGCTCGCGATCTAACAGGAAGGGAGAATCGCTGGAGGAGCGAAGTCGACTAGCGGGAAGGAACCGGAGAAGCGACTCGTGCGATTTTCCAGAACAGGCGAGCTCCCTTGTTGCTTCCGATCGCAATGTCGTAACTTCCGGCTGACAGGAAGGGAGTCGTCGAAGGAAGCAGAGTCGAACAGCGACGAAGGCCGAAGAAGCACGTGATCGGGAGGAAATTACCTTCACGCGAGCAAGCTCCTGCTGCTTCTTCCGATTCGACTGGAGGGAACGTCGTCGGAGGAGCGGGATTGAACAGCAGTTGGGAGCCGAAGAGGCGACTTGTGCAACCTTCACAGCAGGCGAGCTCTGTCGTTGCTCCCGATCGCAATGTCGTAACTTCCGACTGACAGGAAGGGAGTCGTCGAAGGAAGCAGAGTCGAACAGCGACGAAGGAGCTGGGAAGTTTCGAGGAAAAAAGGGTCCCGCGCTCCTCATCTCCTTCGGCATTTAACGACGCGAGGCTGAATTTTTTGCTCGTAGCGGAGATCACGCGACGCATTCAAGATAGACGTGGGATTGGCGGCGTGGTCGTGTGGTCATCGTACGAAGAGCGGCGGGGGACATCCCAGCTGCGGGATTTGGGGGATCCTGATCGCGTGGAGTTCGGCGCTACAGGTAAGAGCGACATTTTTTTTTATTTTGTTTCTGTTGTCTACAGTATGTGGGTCAACACTACTAGAAGATCGATTTTCGTTCCAACCAACCACAACCATTACTTGTTTTTAATGGCACTAAAGGTTAAGTTATCCTAACCCAATTGACTTCGAGATTTTTCTATTTCATCGTCTTTATTTAATTTGATTGCCCTGATTTAAGAATTGGGTAAAAAAACACCGTATGTCTTTTCATTTTTCTATTGCTACTTGCCAACCTCTTCTTTTGGAGTTAGCTCACTAGGACATTTGGAATCCTAGTCCAGTCCTCTATTACCTAGATTTATGTTATTTTGTCACCTTATTGTTGAATGTTCACGGATCACTTGGGTTTACTTCAATATTGACTAGAGGTCCTTCACGTATTTCTAACATTTTATCAACAAACAAATTTTCAATTTTCCACCTTAATTGAAACTTAATGTACTGGGAGTGCTTTAGAATTTATGTAATTGTAGTTTTGTATGTTTTGTTCTGCTAATGGTATTATCCATCAACTTCTTATCCCAGCATATCTCAATATAATGGTGTAACAAAATGCAAAAAAATATCTTTTTTTTGTTGTAAGGACATTGATGTTTCATATAAATATTCTTCATCAATTCTAAGGGAATGTGGTCTTAACGAAATGTTAGCTCATCAATTGTATTACCTCTCCTCTTCTCAATGATCTCTCACCCAAGTGATCATAATGACATTTCTTAAAAAAAATAACATTTTCAAAAGTGTTTTGTCACCAGAGATCTATGAAGGTCAAATTACTTTTTAGGAGTTAAATTTGCTACAACAACAACAACAACAACATCAAGCCTTTATCCCACTACGTGGGGTCGGCTACATGAATCCTTTTTCTCCATTGTGTCCTATTAAAAGTCAAATTCTCGTTTAAATCTAATAAAGAAAGATCATTTCTAATATTTTCTAACCAAGTCTTTTTAGATCTACCTCTACCTTTCTTAACATAAGTCAAATCTAAGACCTCTACTTTCCTAACCGGGTCATCGGGAGGCCGCCGTTTTACGTGACCAAACCATCTAAGGCGACTCTCTCTAATCTTATCTTCCACTGGAGCTACTCCAACCTTTTCACGAATATGCTCATTTCGTATCCTATCTCTAAGGGTAAAGCCACTCATCCACCTGAGCATCCTCATCTCTGCAACACTTAACTTAGAATTATGCTTCTCTTTTAATGGCCAACATTCAGCACCATAAAGCATTGCAGGTCTCACCACCATCTTATAGAATTTTCCCTTAAGTTTGAGGGGTACTTTTCTATCACACAATAAGCCCGATGCATTCCTCCACTTCAACTATCCAACTTGGATTCTGCTGATAATATCCCCATCTATATCACCATCACTCTGAACAATAGATCCAAGATATCTAAAACGTGTACTCTTATTAATGACTTGATCGGCCAAAGTCACAATGCCCTCACTAGGTCTATTATTACTAAAATTACACTCCATATATTCCGTTTTAGATCTACTCAAGCGAAAACCTTTAGACTCTAAGGTTGACCTCCACAATTCTAGTTTACCTTCAACTCCCTCTCTAGTCTTATCAACAAGAAGAATATCATCAGCAAAAAGCATACACCAAGGTACATCCTCTTGCAAATGTCTAGTGAGAACATCGATGACTAAAGCAAAAAGATATGGGCTTAAGGCTGATCCTTGGTGTAATCCAACCGAAATAGGAAAATACTTGGTCAAACCACCTTGTGTTTGAACACAAGTAATAGCTCCTGCATACATATCTTTAATGATTTGAATATAAGCGTTATTAACTTCTTTCCTTTCAAGAACTCTCCATAGCACTTCTCTTGGAACTTTATCATATGCTTTTTCTAAATCAATAAATATCATATGTAAATCCTCCTTATTCTCTCTATATTTCTCCATCAAACCTCTTAATAAATGTATGGCTTCCATAGTAGACCTACCCGGCATAAATCCAAATTGATTTTGAGAAACATTAGTATCACGCCGCAACCTATGCTCCATAACTCGTTCCCATAGTTTTAAAGTATGACACATTAACTTAATTCCTCTATAATTCGCACAATCTTGTGCATCACCTTTATTCTTAAAAATAGGGATTAACACACTCATTCTCCACTCATCTGGCATCTTTTTAGTCTTCAAAACAGTATTAAAAAGTTTAGTAAGTCAAGAAATTCCTTCATCTCCTAAGCATTTCCACACCTCTATTGGAATATCATCAGGTCCAACAGCTTTTCCACCCTTCATTTTTTTTAAAGCCTCTCTAACTTCGGTTTTACTAATACGCCGATAAAAACAGAAATCTTTATTTTCATTTAAGGTGCTAAGGTCACTACAGTCAATTTTATTTTCACATTCTTCATTAAAAAGTTTAGCAAAATATCTCATCCACCTTTGTTGAATATCATCTTCTAAAAAAAGTACTTTTTGATCTTCATCCTTAATACACTTCACTTGAACTAAATCCTTACTACTCCTATCTCTTTGTTTGGCTAGCTTATACATATATCTTTCTCCCTCCTTAGTATCTAATCTATTATATAAATCACTAAAAGCTAAACTCTTTGCATCACATATTGCTTTCTTAGATTCCTTACGTGCCTCTTTATATAATTTCCAATTATCAGAATTTTTACAATTAAACCAATTTTTATAACAAATCTTCTTATTTTTAATCTTTTCTTGCACATTTGGATTCCACCACCAACTATTTTTACTATTAGGAGCTTTTCTCTTTGAAACTTCAAGCACATCTTTTGCAATATTCTTAATATTACTAGCCACTTTTTCCCACATAACATTAGCATCCTCATGCACAGACAAAATCTTAAGATCTAAAATCTTACTCTCAAAAATATTTTTGTTAATATTCTTTAAATGCCCCCATCTAATCCTAGGAAAACGTTTTACTTTATTTTTTAATTTCTTCCCCATTATCTTCAAGTCCAAAACTAATAAACGATGTTGGGTACATAAGTTTTCACTCGGAATAACTTTACAATCTTTGCAATCTAAACGATCTAATTTCCTTATAAGAAAATAATCAATCTGAGTTGTACTATATCCATTTTTATAAGTAATGAGATGCTCATTCCTTTTCTTAAATAATGTATTAGCAATTAAAAAATCATAAGCTAAACAAAAATCTAATATGGACTTACCACCTTCATTTGTCGTTCCAAACCCATGGCCACCATGAATGCTTTTAAAATCATCTACCTCTCTACCAACATGTCCATTTAAATCTCCTCCAATAAAAACTCTTTCTTCAAGAGGTATCTTGTATTAATTCTTCTAAGTCATTCCAAAATTTTAATTTTGAATCCATATCCAAACCCACTTGAGGAGCATAAGCACTTATAATGTTAACAATCTTAGCATCAACAACAATCTTTAAAGCTATAATTCTATCTCCAATTCTATTAATATTTATAACATTATCCTTCAAACTCTTATCTAAAATCACACCTACACCATTTCTAGTACGACTCCTAACAATAAATTTGGGCATTTTCTTCATTCCTGATACGTATGCATATGCAGACACATATAACATCATATATGCGTCTGGATCATATTTACACAAGGCCAGACACAAAGACTATAGTAAGTAAAGTAATATCCCAATTAAGATCAGATTCTTAATTATCTATAATTATCTATATACAATTCATAACAATGAAATGTTATTTTTGTTCGGAACTCAGAACTCAGATGGAATCATAGTGTGTCTCACAATTTGAAATACTTAGAAGGATTGTTTGAATCAGGAAAATACCAAAGAAGTTCAAGAGATGATTTACTTTACCTCTATTGAAATTGAATCACGCCAATAAATAATATTCTTAAATGAAATAAAAATAAAGAAAGGTTTTGCAGGCAAAAATTAACTCTTTCATCCTTCATTTGTAGGATCAATCCATGACCATTCAGAAGAAATTCATTTTTTCTTGGTTCATTTTGCCATCCTACCCAATGAATTATTAGGATTGATTTGTTTTTAAGAAAATCTTATATAGTCACAGGTTCTATCGTTCTCATAGCTTCACCATTAATGTTTAGGCCTGAACTCTGCAATGGAGCTCTCAACAAAATCTATTATTTATTTCCGAGTCAATCTCCTCAGTTTTTCTTAATCCGAAGCTCGATTAAATCACACTATTTTCTATTATTTATATTATTATTTGAATTTCATTTCTTTTATTTTATTCTATTTATTATTTATTCTATCTTATTCTATGTTTCTATTTTTTTGTTGCTCGGCCGGGCAAGATGTTACCAAGAGTAAAATTGTCTCGTATTGAGTGCAGATGGAAGCAAAGGCTGCAGTAGACCCTTTCATCATAGGTAACTTAGACTCTCAAGCTAAGGCAAAGAATAGAAAGACCTTCATGCAAGCTGGTTTTTCGCAAATGATTGATCTACTCCCAATTGTTTCAAAAGGCTGCTTTGAAGCATGTGGTATTGCTTTTCCATTTGGTCGCTGAAGAAGAAAGGACCTTCTCTCTCAAGAATCATCCAACGTTCGAAGGAAGTCATTGGTGTCGAAACAACATATCATTATCTCAGGAAAAATATACTATCAGTCTCTTGAAGAAAGTGGTCTTGTAGGTTGCAATCCAACAGACACCTCCATGGAGACTCAGACCACTAAAGCTCCTTGATGACTCATCCCATTATCAAAGGTTAGTTAGAAAATTGATTAATATGAATATCATAAGGCTTGACATTTCTTTTATCGCTGACGCTAAACAGAAGCTTTTGTAAGTTGCTCTATTAATTTTCAAGTTTATCAAAATGTCTTGAGAAAAGTGCTATTTTATGCTAAGACTGAGTACCTAAATGCTGAACATTATCATATCTCAATTATATTAGCCTAGTTGAAGATAGGAAGTCAACCATCACATATTATATATCTTTGAGATAACTTGATCATTTGAAATAAAAAGAAATAAACTATTGCAACCACATCCAGTGTTGAGGCTAAAAATGGAGTTATATACCACAACAAGTAAAATGCTGTGGGTAAATATTCTTTTAAGGGAATTTGATTTTCTAGTAAATCAATTTAGAATTTTGAACAGCAATAATCATGCCACCGCCTACATTACCAATAACCATATATTTCATGAACAAATGAACCATTTTGAAGTTTATTGTCATTTCAATCAAGATGTTGCTTTCCAAGAAGATTACTACTCATATTACAAGTTTCGAACAAGTAATTGATATCCTCTAACTAAAAAGTTTTTTATGACAACAAAACATCTTTTTTGTCGGTAAAGACATGCTTATTAATTGCATAAAAATTAAAATTGTCCTCATTAATGCAAGAAAAAAAATTCAACAATTACTTGAATTTGACTTGACTCGATACTAACTCAAATGAATTTCAATTTTCAAGTAGATTTAGAGCTTCAATCCAAATTACAAAATGATTTTGAGTAGATTGCAAGTTTTCCTAAGAATCAACATATAGATCGAAATGAGTATTCCATAAAATACTTAGTATGTATGATATAATACATGTATAACATACATTATAATATTTATATTTTTAAAATTAATTCTAGCCGACTCAAAATTGATTGACTTGAGTTGAAATCAAATCATTTTGAGTCAAGTCAACTCAACTTAAAATGATTTCGATTCAAGTTGTATTTGGGTTGAGTTGTAATCAAAATTTTCAAATTTCAAGTTGGATCAAATTTACTCAAACTCGGCTTAATATTGGCCTTGGTACTTATGTGAGCTTGTCTTAATTTGGAAGTTCTATTATCAAAGCTTGAGCTATTAAACAAGCTAAAATTGTATGAATGTTATTTGCCCAACATGACTTACTAGAATTCTCTATTTTCAAAGCCATCATGAAGGCATCTTATAGTTTTTGATCAAAAGTTGTAATTTGTTTCTGATAGAGATGACACGAAATTTTCCAGCAAAATCTATAAATTTTCCCTGCATTACTATTAACTCTCCTAATGCACCCTGAACTAATGGATTTCAATCTGTTTCTCTAAATCACATCTTTTGCATTTAAGCTATGGGCCTTAGCAAAACAGGGATGAACATTAAATGGAGAACGATTCATGCATTTAATATTTTGCCAATAAAAAGGACTTTTTCTATAAATATTATCATGATTAACCTTATCCCAACTATATTAGGGAGGCCTTATGAATTCACATTTTTCATTCAATCATGTTAAGCATTGTCTAAGATGCTAAACATATTCTTTGCAAATTTTTTGAGCAACTTCTATACATATTTCCCTAGATCTAATATTTTTTCCTAATCCTTCAACACTAATTTTATATATGAATAATATATTTAATGCGTGCATCTTCTACCATTTATTATACATGTTTAAACCACAAAATTTATTTTGAACTACATATCTTTAATAGAAATCACTACACCCGTCACTTAATATAATCATACTTTGATTTATCTTCCTAATTTTGCCAAGCATGTCCAAAAATAACAAACTTTTACAATTATTCACATGAATGCATATCTTAAGTCTAATTAGCAGTTTGCTGAATAAAATGGGAAATAAATTGAAATTTTTGTAGCTCCTAACTATGGATCGCATATTTCTAATAGCAATAAAACTTAAAAGTTGGTAACTTTTTTTAAAATAATGGCCATTGCCTAGGACATAACTCTAGTTATTCTAATTCAACCAAGACTAAGAGAGAACAAAATATTTCACAGGTGCTTGAATGGCTGGTACCAAAGTCCTTACTGTGTAAATTGTAAATGAAACCCTTGCGGACTAACTGTTGCAAAATGCATTTAGTTTAAAGTATGTCAAGAGAAGAAATTTACCCAGAATCAAACATAAGAAGTTGCCCTGCATGAAATCGTTTATTTAAGACAATTTTGTTGGCAAAAATAAGATAAGATGAATTAGCCAAGGGTCCTATGGTTGACCACAAATTATTTTTTAGGCTATTGATTTTTTTAAAAAAATTAAGTCTTGTGTGATTACTAAAATAATAGATCTTATTACTGTTATTATTTTGAATATGGTTCCTAAGGGTCCATTAGGCATTAATTTTTTTATTTTATTTTTATATTTTTAATATGTTAATGAGACCATAACAAAATTTGTTAAGATGTTACTTTTCCATGTAAGAAACAACTTGTTTTGTTCTTACTTCTTAAGAACACTCAAAACAAATTTTAGATTTTTTAGATATCTTTAAAATAGTTTATTATTAACATATATACTTGACTCGTACCCAATTCCCATCTTCAACCAGACAACCACCAATGGTCATAGCTGGCATCAAAGATGGGATTCAATGGATCAGGAGGGATAGAGGAGAGGAACGACAATGTAGGAGAGGAAGAGGATGTAAGGGTAGGAAAGAAGTGCGAAGGCTAAGTTGATCTCCAATTGCAACCATGTAGAAGTTTACTAATATAACGTAGAAGGTGAGGGCATTGACTTGCCGAAAGAGGAAGCAGCGGTGCATAATATACTTGGCAGAGCAGTAGCGTTGTCATTGCGTCCATGGAAGGGAGGGAACAAGAAAGGAAGTAGTTGCATATCAGGAAAGAGAATGAGGGATCTCTTACAAAACAGAGAAAAAATGATCTCAAACAAAAATATTTTTTTCTATTTTTATTCCATGTTCTTACATAAAAATAATAATAAATTAAGATTTTAAAATTAAGAGTGATACTAAATGACCCCTAAAATAATAGATCTCTAACTACTAATATTTTAGTAACACATTTAAAACAATAGTAATCAGATTCACAGTTTGGGCAGGCAAAAAAATTGAATTTAATGAACTAAAAAATAATTTGTGGCAACCATGGGACTTGGGTTAAGTTCCCCAAAAAACTAATACTACATTGGTCTACTTTAATTAGAATATTGCCTAACTTTCAACAAGGTAAACTATGATCTGAAATACTAGTTATAAATGCATTCCACCCTCTATCGTGGAAGCAACAAGGACAACGAATAAGGAAGTTTTTATTTCTAAACACAAAAATGGTTAAATAAACACCTGGTGGCCAAGACAAACTCCTAATATCGGAATGTCCTTGCATTGAATTAGTACTTGCAAGCATACCCCTACAAAGAAATATAAGAATGAAACTATAAAAAAGATGTCAACTGATTAAAACATAGACTTTCAAATTGAAATTTAAAAAAGCCCGGAGATGTTATAAAATCATAATGTTATGTCCAAGATGTGTTTATTACTTAGTGCAAAAACCAACCTATGTCTGTCACGCATGTTGGAGAGCCAGGCCCGGGCGATATAACAATGTTATCAAACTCATTTTCTTTATACAGGTAGTATTTGATGTGCTCCCATGTCCACTCATCATTGCGAATAACCACAGGCGGAACTGAAACAAAATTCAATAAATTAAACCATGTTTAAAGGATAAACAAGAAGCATTTAGCTTACAAATATAAATATGAACATAAACAGGCATCTAGTAAAAGTGCTTTCAGGTCAGTTGTGATGCATTGGTTAAAGATCATAATAAATAAGCATAGCATGATAACTTATCACAACCTATTACATGCAAACACTTTGGATCTTGTATGTTTTAATACAAACCCGCCATAGCTTCAAACTTCTAGCACACTAACATGCCCCATATACAGCTTAAGCCAACTAATATATATATATATATATATATATATATATATATATATATATATATATATATATATATATATATATATGTGTGTGTGTGTGTGTGTGTGTGTGTGTGTGTGGCTGGCTCCTCTTCATATTATGAGGATTACTTTGAAAACAATAACCAGCAATGATGAGGATTGTAGGCTTCTTGATAATTCAAGAAGTTTGGATGCTTTTCAAGTTGTGCAAATTGGCAAGGACTTATTGAGGTTGCCGCCAATAACAATTGGGTGGGTTGGAGTGTTGAAGGCGGCATTTAGGGGGGGTTTAGCGAAGTTAGGAGATTGGTGCCCCACGCCCTTCCTCATGTGAAATGCAAAGAAAGGACTTGGTTCAAGCAAAGCCAAAAATCTTAGGCTGGATTGTTGACGAACATTTTCGCATCGACGTGACCCCGATCGAGCCCGACTAGGCTCGATCATGCTCGATCAATTCAATCAAGCGTCGTCGAATATAAATTGACCCAAATCGAGTTTTAATTTAATCAAATTAAACTCAATTTCATCAAATTAAAATCAAATCGATCAAGATCAATTCAAATCGAACCCAATCGAGCCTTGTCGAGCCTTGTCGAACCAAATTCGACGCAATTCGGCGTCGATTCAAGTTTAATTTCACAAAATTAACTTGATCGGACCCACTCGGACCCAAACCGACCCAAATTGGTTCGGGTCAAGTCCGATTCGGACTCAATTTCAGCCCTAATTGATCAATTGGGGCTAAATTAATTCTCCAAATCAAATTTCCCAAATCTAGGGCTCAGATTTCATCTGAAATCCCGCCCCAAATCCTTTGTTTCACGTGAGAAGAGATCGGATTGGGCATGATGGGCGGCGGGGCCTGCTTGCGTGCGTCCCTAAGAGAACGAGAGGGAGCGGGGGGGAGCCATTCGGCTCCCCTCTTGTTTGTTTCGTCCGTCCCGAGCCTGAGAGAGCGAGAAAGAGCGGGAGAGAGTGAGGCGGAACCCTCCGCCTCTTCCGTCACTGGCCTCCAAGGCGGAACGAGCCCCCCTTCGCGTGCGGATCCTCCGTCCGACCCCATCCAGGGCTTCGACAAAGCTCTCCGGGGTTCGTTCTCCTCCCATTCGCCATATCTCTTGAAGCCGCCGGCCTCCAGGTTCGGGTACAAGGCCTCATTTCTCTCCAAATCAGGGGTGGTGCAGCTTTTTCTCCCTAGGAAGGCTTCTATCCCTCTCTTCTTCGACGCCGGCGAGTTCGTAGCAAGTTGGAGGCTGTTGGAAGTTTCTAAACAGCGAGGGAAGTCTTCCAAACTTCCCAAACAGCAGTTTGGAGCCTTGAGAGTGCCTTGGACAGAAGTTTTCCTCCTCCGGAACACCTTGGACAGCAAAGGGAACCTTCGGAACATCTTGGACAGCAGCGGCGACGTCCGGAGAGGCTTGGACAGCAGCTTTCTCCCTCCAAAAACGTATTGGACAGCAGTTTGGAGTCATCAAAGGAGCTTGGACAGTGATACGGAGCTTGCATTGGAGCTTGGGAGCACTTGGAGCTTGCATTGGAGCTTGCATTGGATCTTGGGAGCACTTGGAGCTTGGATTGGAGCGCTTGGACAGCCCGGGTGAGGTAAATTTCTTGGCCACTCAAAGCCAATGATTGTGCGGTTGACGTCCCCAAGCCCTAGGTCCTTAGAAACTTCATTTTCTTGCTTCCCCAAAACCCATGTTTGCTGTCCTCTTCGTAAACTTGGGAAAATCCAGTGATTTTTGCCAAGTTTCTCTCATGTGAGAGTCAAAGGAAACGGCAATGTGCGTAGGATTGTTGGGTTGGTATCCAACACTTCTCAAATGTATGGTTTCGCATTCATATTGTTGTCCAAATCGTCTCCTATGACAAACCTAGGTTTCGTTATCATCACACTCAAATTTGTTGATTATGCCTTTAAACAAATGGATCACACGCTTGTTTAGGATTTAGGTTATGTCAAAATTAACCTAGAAAAAGTTATGGGCCTTTTACAAGTCTCTCAATCCTCCAAATTTATAAATTTCATAAATATGTCCAATATAGTTTTAGATATTTATGATTCATGGTGTTCTCTAAACCTTTAAAGGTTGATGAGCCATGCATCACTCCATCTAGAATTTATTTGGGCATGTTTATGAAATTTCTAAATTGAAACATCATGATGAAATTGATGGGATTTAGGAGAATTTGTGTGTTAGAGAGTGATAGCCTCTGTGGTTTTAGTAACATTTAATATATTTGATTGATTGAAAGTCACACATATGACATCAATGCATTATGAGATTTCTTTTATGTTTCAAAGACATACGTTGCGAATCCCATAATGCATATGATCAATCAAGTCCATGATTCAAATCTTTATCAAACATAGATTTTGAGATTGTAAAGTTCATAGATGTGCTCATTTAATTCCAAACGCTTGTAAAATTAATTTTAGGGGTATACGATGGACCTTCAAAGCTCCATGTGTCATACCCAATTCTTTTATTTCTCTTTGGAATTATGTAAGTTCACTTATGCAACTTTCCAATCGAAGTGGCCACATAAAATGACAAGCACACTAGACATGTAAGACCCCTTTGTTTGTAGTCAAATCAAAGCGTGTGTCCACTCCCAAACCTCCTAATCATAACAAAATTGATTTAGGAATTCTCCCAAAACTTTAGGAGATCAATCCGTCCCTTCTCCGAATGAGTCCAAAACACTCAAATCAATCTGGGAGGCTCTTTTCAAAATGTGTCTCCCTCCCATGTATGATATTTGGAGCCCTACCAAGGCTTCAAGTGTTCTATACATGAACCGTGGATCTTAGACCAAAACTCTAAGTCACCCGTCTCTTTTGTTGGAACATGAGAAACCAACAAATATTTCCCTCATATATAATATTTGAAGCCTCCACAAGGCTTTAAATGTCTTATATGTGAATCTTTGGAGCTTGGAACCAAACTCTAAGCTATCCACCTCTCTTGTTGAGACAAAATCAACAAACATACACTTTTCTTTCATGCATGATGCTTGGAGTTTTCTCAAAACTCTAAGTGTTAGATTGTATGAATCCTAGCATACATTAGAAGCTTTCTAGTGTATCCCCCTCCCTCTCATATATGATAACTTGTAGCCTCCAAAGGCTCCAACCAATATCATTACATGGTAGTTGGATCTTAGAAACAAATTCTAAGTCATCCAATCATGTTTGTTGAAAAAAAAAAGAAAATCAACAAGCAATCGTTTCATTCCTCCTTCATGCATTGCAAGTGGAACCTCCTCAAGGTTCTAAGTGCCATGTCACATGAGTCCTTGAACTTAGAAATAAATTCTAAGTCACTAATTTCTAGTTTGTTGAGACAAAAATCAATGAACAATCATTTATTCTTCCTTGTGCGTGTTGACTTGGATCTCCCTAAAATCCAAAATGCATGCCAAGAGACCTTGAACTTGGAATCAAATCCCAAGTTCTCCTATCCCTTGTTTGTTGGAAACATAAAATCAACAAACCATCATTTCCCCTTCACTCTTCTTACTTAAATTAGGAGAGTTAACCTCTTCTTTTGAACGTCAAATGTTCAAAAGAAAACCTTGAATTTGCAACTTCCAAATTGCTCTTTCTTTCCTTTCTCCTACAACTCAAGAAAATTATAGGAGAACATCTAATTCTCCTCATGTTTTGTATTATGGATTTCCTCAAAATCCTAAATACATCATGTTGTAAAACAATTGAACTTAAAATTGAACCTTGAGTTCTTTCATCTCATTTGCTTAACCACAAATTAGTCAAATGAATGCTCCCCTTAAACGCCAAATATTCAAGAAACTTCTTCCAACTTGCAATCCAAAGCTTGCTTGTTGCCTCCCTCTTCTTACAACTCAATGGTTGTGGGAAATTCCTACATTCACTTGACCCATATTAAGTGAATCAAACATACCCAAATCAATTCACTTGTTGAGCCAAAATCAACAAGTAATTTCATCTCAAACATAGGATACAAAAGTCCTATCTTCTTTCCATCCTTCCAACCCAAATTGGAGAAATGAACTTCCTCTCTTTGAACACCAAACGTTCAAGGGATTTTTTTTGAGTTGCAACCTTTAAGTTGCATTTCCTTCATCATCTCCTATAAGCCAAAATTATAGGAGAACATTCAAATCTTCTTCCACTCTCCTAATCCCAAATTGGGGAATTGTATATCCTCTCTTTGAACATTCAAATGTTCAAAGAGCATTCATAAGTTTGCAACCTAAAATTACACACTTCTTCTCTCCTTTCTATAACCCAAAAAGTTATAGAAAGTTTGCCTTTCACCCAACCCAAGTTAGGTGAATGAGCAATGAATGTTTATTGACTTGTAGTTCCAAAATTATGGGTCATTTATCCTTTCTAAGACACCAAAAGTCCTAGAAAATTCTCTAACTCTTTAGCCTCAAAGCTATGAGTTTTGTTCCATTTCCCTCAGCTCCAAGGTCGAGAGGAAATCTTTCTTCCCTGAGAATTTGCATCCAACAAACTCTCTTGTTCGGTATAAGTTGATTAATATTCCTATACCCAATGTAGGAATATTAACCTCTTTTCTCCTTTATCCTCCTAACCCAAGTTAGGAGAATGAATAGCTTCCTTTGGACATCTAAAATATCAAAGAAATCATGACTTGTGACCAAACATACATGTCTTCTTCTGTGTTTGCTTACCTAAACTTAGCAAACCTATCTTTATCATTGAAAACCAAAAACTCAATGATTTATGACATCGTTTGCTTAACCTAAATCAAGCAAACGAAGTCCCTCTTCTTGAATATAAAGACTTAAGGGGAAATACCATAGATTTGTAACCTCAAAGTTGCAAATCTTATATACCTGTTGAGCCAAAATAAACAGGTGACCCATCTTCCTTTACTTCTACAGGCTCCAAAAGCTTTAGAAGATTTCCTATCTTAGCCCAAAAGCTATAGATTTTCTCTCCACTCTCCTCCAACTTCCAAGGTATAGGAGATTTCCCCTCTCTTTGGCTCCAAAAAGCTAAAGGGAGTTCTCCAACACTTAGCCTAAAAAGTTAGATGTTGGATTCCTACATCCCCTTCTTGGCTCCAAAAGCTAAGGAGGATCTCCCAACACTTAGCTCAAAAGCTATGTGTTGGACACCTTCACCTCTTCTTTAGCCTCAAAGCTAAAGGAAA